>CM032333.1:74711712-75955648 GCA_019022515.1 Quercus aquifolioides
CTTATCTCAAAACATGGAAATATCATTGCTTAGAATTGCAGTTTCCATAGTTTCAATTGTGGTAGTAATAACATGGGCATGGAGAGCGGTGAATTGGGTGTGGCTAAGGCCAAAAAAGCTAGAGAGGTGCTTAAGGGAGCAAGGTCTTAATGGCAACTCCTACAGGCTTCTGTTTGGAGACTTGAAGGAGAGCTCTAAGATGATAAGTCAAGCCAAGTCTAAACCCATCAACTTCACCCTTGACATTGCACCGCGTGTCTTCCCCTTCGTCCATCAAGTTGTCTCAAATTATGGTATGTCTACAATAACCTTCTTGTTTCTGATTTGAACTTACAAAATAAAAAAAATGGATTTTGTGCTTTGATTTTCAAACTTAGAGGAAACACACAAAAAAAATACCTCAACAGCCTCTCTAAACTCTCAATTTTTTTAGAGTTGCTACAACACAAACAAGACAAAAATTTCAAGAGATTGCTGGAGATGCTCTTATATTGATAAACTTAGATACTGTAACACACCTGAATTCATGAATGGATTCTTATTTTTCTGAAAAGGAAAAACTTGGATATTGTTTTTGATTTGCAATATATTATGTTTTTTTAATTAAATTTAAATACTTGTCTAGATTGGCATTGCAAGTACAAGTAGATTTTTTTTGGGAATGAGAAATAAATGCAATCCGCTTATGTATTTGGAATTAATGGAAAATTTTGTCATTATTTTAAAAGATCCCAAAATCAATAATGGTTTAAGTAGATTTTTTTTGGGGAATGACAAATAAATGCAATCCACTTATGTATTTGAATTTAATGGAAAATGTTGTCATTATTTTAAAAGATCCCAAAATCAATAATGGTTTCTTTTTTGAGACTATACTCTCTAATCCTCCTCCTATTGACTAGTGTCCATATTTGGTGGGCCTCAATGAACCTACCATTAGATGAGGTCGGTCATAAATCATGCATCCACCGGATAACTTCAACCAACTTTAAGCTTTGGAAATTGCTAAAAGTATGGAAAATATGTACTCCCTCTTCCAACGTGTTTGTCCTGTTTCGAATATTCAACTTTTCTTTTTCTTTTTTTTTTGAACAAAAGGTTAGAAGAATATTCAACTTTTTTCGAAAATGTCATTCATTGTTGTTTTATGAAAATGTATAAGCTTTCAAAATTATCCTTAAATAAATTTATCAAAAATGATTTTAGAAATAAAGTATGGACATAATAGAAACATTAGTAAATTGGTACTGTCAAATTTTTCGCACTTATTTGCTTCTGTATTGTTAGGTGAATGCTTGTGAGAGGAGTTATTCTAAACCCTTAACCTTTTACTTCCACGTGAATTCATTTTCGCTTCTTAAAAAAAAAAAAGAATTCATAATTGTCCTTTTCTATTATCATGCCACATCATTATTTATAATCTGCTGCTTTAAATTTGTGGCACAAAATAGAATAGAAGACAAACAAATTGGTACTATCGAATTTTTCGCACTTATTGCTTCTGTATTGTTAGGTGAACGCTTGTGAGAGGAGTTATTCTAAACCCTTAACCTTTACTTCCACGTGAATTCATTTTCCCTTCTCAAAAAAAAAAAAAAAAAATCATTATTTTCTTTTTCTATTATCATGCCACATCATTATTTATAATCTGCCACCTTAAATTTGTGGCACAAAATATTTTGGTTCTAATGGGCTATTTTTTTTATTCATATAGCAGTACTCTTAAGCTTTATTCCTTAATGGGTTTTACCAAATTCAACCCAATTACTCAATACTGTAAATAGGTGTGTTCCACTATTTTTTTCCATTACTTATTTAAATTAAAAAAATTTTAATAATCATTTTTTTAAGTAATCATTTATCAATAGTTTTGGCACATGAAAACTTAATTTTAGACTGTCCTTCCATCTGGTAACTTTTAATACCTGAAAAATAATCTTGTTTGAACAGCTACTTTTTCCCCTGCTTTTTTGGGGGCTTGGGAGTGGACTGCAATTTTTGTTTTACTAACTTAAACTTTTGAGTTTTTACTCTTAGCGAAGTTTCATTATTTATTTCAATTAAAGTAATTTTAAATATCTATCAAAAATAAATTTTTATTTTTTTTAATTTTTGACACATTTCAACCGCTCTTTTATCCTTTTTCTTTTTTTTTAGGTGGTAAAAGGGGGAAAAAAAAAAAGAAAAAAAAAAAAGATGCATAGACATTTTTTGTAAAGTTTTTCATGAGAATCAAACCCCTAACCCCTAACCAGTGACTTAGATACCTATAAGGAGATGACCACGCCTAATTCCCAAATGAGGCACAAGATATCTTGTTGGGGGAGATAATATCTTAAAAAGACTTTATTTTTTTATTTATTTTACGAGATAGAATTTCTACTTTAACTTAATCTAAGTGTATATATGTGTAAAACTCCCTCCTGGAGACTTGAACTCCGGCCATTACCCCCCCTCCCAACACCCCACAAGTATTTATATAGGGTGCATAGTATCTTTAATGGCCTGTTTGGAAGTTTAGAGAGAGAGAGAGAGAGAGAGAGAGAGAGAGAGGAGAGTAGAGAGGAGTAGAGGAGAGGAGAGTAGTGGGGAGGAGAGTAGAAGAGAATGGTTCCCCTCCATCTTGTTTGGATGTTTTTAAAATTAGTAAGAGGGAAGGGAGTAATTAACCTTTCTCCTTGTTTGGATGTTTTAAAAATTAGGATGGAGAGGAAAGGAAATAATTAAAATAGACAAATTTACCCCTATTTGAAAATGGACTTGCAACATTGGTTTATGATTAATTTGTTAGAAAAGGTAAATTAGGGAATTTACTTGGACAATAATTTGTCTACTCTACTCTCCCTCCAAATCTCTCCAATTTGGGGGAATTAAAAATGAGGGGTCAGAGGGAGTTGAAACCCCTCCAAACCCTTCCAAACCCCTCCCCCTCCTTCCTTAAAAAACTTCCAAACAAGGTAATTGGATTACTCTCCCTCCCTCTACTCTACTCCCCCTCCTTTTTTAAACATCCAAACATGCCATAAAAGACTTGAATTGAGGGATTTATATAATATATATGACCTATGAGTTTAGACCTAACTATATTATATTAAATACTCATTTTTGTCATTATTTTTCAATATGAGACTTCACTTACATGTGTACACTCAACGTATCTAATTTTCATGTTAGCTCCATAATTTCCCACTCCACTATGCAGTTAGAAAATCTAGCTTAAATCCTTTTGTGCATTGCTTTGAATATTAGTTTTCTTTTGATAATTCAATAGTTACAATAGCGGGGAAAACAAGATATTTGAACCCTGGTTCTCTTAATAAAGATGAGTTGGCTATATTGCTAAGCAACAAGGCTCTTGACTAGTTTGAATATTAGTTTTGATAGTAGAAACAAGTGTCTTGGTGTTTCTCCTGAAGAAATACCGGAAGAATTGAAACAATATTTGATTGAGACATGTCAAAATTCAAAGCACATACAATTTTATTGAACGTAATGATAGTCTCTTGTTCTACTGCCATTCTGCCATAAATATCTTTTCATGATGCTATCCCAACGACAGAGAGAGACTATTTTGTTCCGCCTTTATCTGGTTGAAATCTAACTTGCTTTACCTCTCCTTTCATAATTTTCTAGTTTAATGAGGTAACATGCTTAAGTCACTAGAATTTTGTGATTTCTTTTTTTTTTGGCTTGGTAATCAGAAAATATCAAGCGCAACTTGACTTTCGAAGATAGAACCATTCCTTCCTACTGTTGAAGTCATGACTTTTCTGACAATCTTTATATTAATTTTACTACTTTGTGTGCAATTAATCACTTTTTTTGTTATTATAATTTATGTAGCCATGGCAAAATACAATGGTACTTCCTAGATTTTAGGCTACAAGCACTTTATTTATTTGAAGTAATCGCTTTTAGTCTCTAACAAATTTAAAGCGATTGATTTTAGTCTCTAAAAAATTTCAAGTGATTGATTTTAATTCCTAAACTTAAATTAATCGCTTTTAGTCCTTATTATATGTAATGAAGTGATGATGTGTTATAGGACTAAATAAAAGATCATTTTAAACTTCATTGACTAAAAATCACTGCTAAACTTGGAAGGACAAACAGTATACTCAAATCTCAAATATTTTGAAATCTTCAAGACCTAATGTAATTATAACTCACATTATGAAATCCCAAAGAACTCATGTAATTCAGTGGGGTGTGTGTGTGTGTGTGTTAATTGATATCTTCCTGCCTTATCTGTCTCCTTATGTCAGCAACCATAGTTTGAACTTTAGATGTACTAAACCTGTTCTATACTAACAAAAGCAAATATGCAGGTAAGAATTCTTTTATATGGATGGGCCCCACACCCAGGGTTAACATTTTGAACCCTGAGCAATTAAAAGAAATCTTCTCTAAGATATATGACTTTCAAAAGCCAAATGCAAATCCACTAATCAAGTTGCTAGCCACCGGACTTCCAAATTATGAGGGTGAGAAATGGGCAACACACAGAAAGATCATTAATCCAGCATTCCATCTTGAGAAGTTGAAGGTTACTTTATTCTTGTCACTTGTTTCCTGTTCGTTTCTATCACTTTATATTCAACAATGGTGTTTGAAGTGAAACTAATGATTAAAATGTTAATGAAAATATTCTAGGTCATGAATATTTATCTTTTCTCAAAAAAAATTTAAACTTTTTCTCAATTCTAAGACCATCTTTTGCAGGATGTGGATTCCATCAGAACAAAACTTAGAGTAGAAATTGTTGGGAAAAAATCTATATAACTATGAATAAATTTCAGCAAGTACAGCGGAAGCACAATTACACAAGAATATAAAGATTTACATGGAAACCCTTTCTCCTTGAAAGGAAAAATCACGGGACAAATTCCAAATAATTTCATTATATTAAATAGAGATTACAACACTTAAAGATATAATTTGAGCAAAAAGAACTCTTTTTCTTTTCACTCACTGCTCTCTTTCTTACTATGTATCTCTCACAATTTTCTTTTACTCTCTCTATTTTTCTCTTCTCTTTTTGCTTGCTTTCACTCACGCAGTTCTTCAAGATTACACTTTGTCCTCACACTCTGGGACTTCACTTCTTTTTCCCATCTTCACTTGCCGAATGGCCTCTCTATTTATTTCTTAATCTTTTCCTTCTTTTCTTCCTTCCACACTCTTCACATCAAGTCACGATAAATGCAAGCCAACTTGTCTTGACTTTTGTACATAAAGATGATTTCAATTCTTCTCATTGGAAAGCTTCTCCAGCAAGTTCAATTTGCTTTCCTGACTTCTTGGCCATTTTTCAACAAGCTCATTTAATGAGCTAAGACAAAGTGTGGGCTGGACCCATGTGGTGTAATGCACACCCAACAATCTCCCTCTCCGGCTCACTACGGAAGAGATCTCCGATCCAACTCTTTAGTTAGAATTCATTTCGGCCAAGCCAACACCAGACTCAACCTTCTTCATTATCTTCATTAACATTGAGAAAATTTCATCAAAATTAATACCTTTCATTCTCAAATAGTTTACTTCACCTTGGATATCCTCAATCCAATTTCTTGGCTCCCTCTCATCAGAAGCACAAATATTCTCAAAGCTAACTGCTTGCTGTTTTTCAGTACACCTTTCAAGAGGTTCAACAATCTCTAGTGGAGGATATTGCTCCTCCTGCTCAAGACCTTCATGATTTCTCACTTCATCATTCATCCTAACATCATGATATTTTTCATCAAATATCACTTCCTCATTTAAATCACTATTAGGTAGAGAGAATTTTACTCTCTTGGCTACAACACCATTACTATCAACTCTCAACTGTAGAGTTTTCTCAAAAACTTTGACTGCATTGGACTTTTTCTTACAAGCCCTCACATGAGTCCTGTACATACCGCAACAAGCACGTCCTCTTGCAATAACTAATAATCCTTCAGAAAGTTTTCATCTTCTATTGCCAAGATGGTTACTATAACCCGCTCGATCCAAAGCCAAAGTAGACAACACATACGTCCTTAAATTTGGAACATGTCGCACATCCTTCAATATCAACGTGCAACCAACATTGGTCTTGATGCACACATCACCAATTCTCACAATTTTTGAAAAATTGGAGTTACCCATCTTCACAACACCAAAGTCTCCTGCTTTGTATGTGGTGAACAACTCTTTTGTGGGAATAACATGGTGGGAAGCTGCTGAATCAACAGCCCACTCAACATCATTCTTACCAACATGCTCACACTTCTGCTCTTCAAGAGAGAGCATCAGAACATCCTCATGAAACACAACTGATGCAGTATTCTTCTCATCATCATTCTTTTCATCTTTCTCTTCAGTTTGTTCTTTATGACAATGCCAACAGTTTCTTTTTATGTGACCATTTTTCCCACAATGGAAACATTCTCTTATCTCTTTAAACTGAGATCTACCTTTTGACTCTGACCTGTCATTGGATTTGGCCCGATCATCAAGCCCTCTACTTCTATTTCTGCCCATGTTCTCCATAACAAGAGCTTGATCTTGTGCATTGTTTGTACCAGTATCTCTTCTGCGAACCTCCTCGCTTAGAATCAAATCTCGAATATCATCATATTTGAGTTTGCTCTTTCCTGCAGAATTGCTCACTACCATTCTCACGGCCTCTCAACTGTTTGGCAAAGAAGCCAAAACAATTAATGCATGGATCTCATCGTCAAAATCAATCTCTACAGAGGACAATTGATTTGTGATGGTGTTAAACTCATTCAGATGCTGTGCCACAGGAGTACCTTCTACCATCTTCAGATTAAACAACTTCTTCATCAGATGCACCTTGTTGTTAGCTGAAGGCTTTTCATACATGCAAGATAAAGCCTTCATAAGATCCACTGTGGTCTTTTCCTTCACAACGTTGTGTGCAATTGATCTTGTCAGAGTTAATCATTTAACTCCTAGCATCTGTTTATCAAGAAGACTCCATTCTTCTTCTTCCATACTATCTGGTTTCTTTCCCAAAAGAGGAAGATGTAATTTTTTCCCATACATGTAATCTTCGATTTGCATCTTCCAATAGCCAAAATCTGTGCCGTCAAACTTCTCGATTCCTGATGTCTTTCCCCCTTCTCCAGCCATTGTTCCCAATCGAACCTACGCTCTGATACCACTTGTTGGGAAAAAATCTATATAACTATGAATAAATTTCAACAAGTACAGCGAAAGCACAACTACACAAGAACACAAAGATTTACGTGGAAATCCTTTTTCCTTGAAAGGAAAAATCACTAGACAAACTCCAAATAATTTCACTATATTAAATAGATATTACAACACTTAGAGATACAACTTGAGCAAAAAGAATTCTCTTTTTCTTTTCACTCACTGCTCTCTTTCTCACTGTATATCTCTCACAATTTTCTTTTACTCTCTCTATTTTTCTCTTCTCTTTTTGCTTGCTCTCACTCACGCAGTTCTTCAAGACTGCACTTAGTCCTTACACTCTGGGACTTCACTTCTTTTCCCCATCTTCACTGGCCGAATGGCCTCTCTATTTATTTCTTCATCTTTTCCTTCTTTTCTTCCTTCCACACTCTTCACATCAAGTCACAATAAATGCAAGCCAACTTGTCTTGACTTTTGTACATAAAGATGATTTCAATTCTTTTCATTGGAAAGCTTCTCCAGCAAGTTCAATTTGCTTTCCTGACTTCTTGGCCAGTTTTCAACAAGCTCATTTAATGAGCTAAGACAAAGTGTGGGCTGGACCCACGTGGTGTAATGCACACCCAACAGAAATATGTGCAAATATAGCATTTATATGCTTCAATTAGTTACATCTAACAGACTAACACCCAAGATTGTGGATTGTCCCAAAAAAAAAATACACCCAAGATTAAGTTTGTGCACGTGTGCCTACTAATTACAAACAACATTTTGCACTGACATTTGGCTATAGGTTTTGCTAGAATATACTTGAAATGTTTTTTCATGTAATTTTTGTAGGTACATGCATGGTTTTAAAAACCGAACCGGACATCAAATCGTTTTTTTCCCAATTTCCGATTCAACCCTGGTTTTTGACCGGTTTTTGGCCGGTTTTCCGGTTGTTGACCGATTATTGACCGGTTATGGGACTTTTAACCGGACCGGATTGGCATCCAGTTCCCGGTTGAACCGGTCGGACTGGCCGGTCCGGTCCGGTTTTTAAAACAGTGGGTACATGTGCCTACTAAGTACAATCCTTGTAATTTTTTCATGTTGTTTTCTGTAGAATATGTCAGCAGCATTCTATCAGTGCTGCAATGACATGATGTGCAAATGGGAAAGTTTGGTGTCTGAAGAGGGATCAATTGAGTTAGATGTATGGCCTTATCTCCAAACTTTGACAAGTGATGCGATTTCTCGAACAGCCTTTGGGAGTAGCTATGATGAAGGAAGAAGGATTTTTGAACTCCAAAAAGAACAAGCTAAGCTTGCAATGAAAACTGTACAGTCTGTTTACATTCCGGGTTGGAGGTAAACCAAAACATTTCAATATCTGCTAATAATTAATAATCAAGTTTTTCTTATAGACTTAGTTTCATTTGTCAAAAGAATCAAATTTAAATATACTAATTTACATAAATATATACTAAAATTAAGAGTGTTATTGAGCATTAATTTGAACCAATGGGTTTCAAGTTTTCACTTACTAGCTCTGTTTTGATTTCTTTGTGCCTTTTATTCTTCCCAAAGAACAGCCGATGAAGACCACAAATAAATAATTAAGAGTGTTAATGAGCATATATATATATATATATTTGTGTTTGTGTGTGTGTTTATATATAAGGTTCTTGTACATGAAATAAATAAGTTAAATCGTTATATATTCATGCTTTTCTCAACAGCCTAAGAATAGATTATTCAATTTGATGTAATTCACTTTTTCCCCCTTTTAGTGAGGGAGGTAATTCACTTTATTCTTATCTCATGTTTGCATGAATGGTTCGCGTGTAGGTTTCTGCCAACAAAAATAAACAAGAGGATGAAAGAAATTGACAAAGAACTACAAGATTCACTTAAAGGCATCATCAACAAAAGAGAGAAGGCAATAAAAGCAGGTGGAGCTAGAACTGATGACTTACTAGGCATACTTCTAGAGTCCAACTTTAAAGAAATTGAAGAACATGGGAACGACAAGAACGTTGGAATGAATCTCCAAGATGTAATTGAGGAATGTAAGATATTTTATTTTGCGGGGCAAGAGACAACCTCAGTTTTGCTTGTTTGGACAATGGTAATTCTGAGTAGATATCCAAGTTGGCAAGCGCGTGCAAGAGAAGAAGTCCTACATGTCTTTGGTAAAAACAAACCAGAATTTGATGGGCTAAATCACCTCAAAGTTGTAAGTTCTTTTGATTAGTTTACATTGAATTGCTTCGTAGAAATAATAGATCATACATTTCTTTTAGATTCATAATTATAAACGGGGAGATCTAGAACAAGTAGTCTATTATCCAGCTTTAGGACACCAGAAAAAAATAAAAGGGACGTCCTAGACATTCTTCAAAATAATCCAGCATCATGGATAACAACAAAAGCTATTGATTGAAATATATATATAGAATATAAAGATATAGAATTGATTTTCATGTGATGGGGCTGAAGTTAGACTGATTACACCATGCAGGTCCCAATCTGAAATCATATATATGAAGATTAACATCAAATCAACTTTTTTGTTGTTCCTTTTCCTTCTTACATGATTCTTGTTTATTGTATATGAACCTATTTATCTGATTGAGGAAATTGTACCACCACAATTTTGTAGTGATGTGATAACAGATTAGAAAATTGGATTACAATTAAGCCCCCAAAGATTTTGAGGTTTTCAATCAAGTTTGTCCCTATATGTTTCTTGTGCATTTTCCATGTTTTGCAATGTTTCTTGTGCGTTTTCCGTGTTTTGTGAAGGTAAAGAAACGTAAGTAAAATTATTGTAGTAAGTACCCAAATGAGTAATTCAAATATTCAACCATGGACTTGGATGAATTTTTCAAAAAAAAAAAAAAAAAAAAACTTCATTGAAGTCAGTTTTTTTGCATGGGCATTACTTCTATCAAATATTTTATTAAATGAGTCTGCTATGCACAGCACTTTCTAATTCTTACAATATATATATATATATATATATTCCATGTCACAGGTGACCATGATTTTGTATGAGGTTTTAAGACTATATCCACCAGTAATTGTCCTAACTCGAATTGTTCACAAGGAAACAAAACTCGGAAATTTGATTTTACCAGCTGGAGTTCAAGTGTCCTTACCGGCAATCCTTGTTCATCAGGACCGTGAACTTTGGGGTGATGATGCAAAGGACTTCAATCCAGATAGGTTTGCTGAAGGAGTTTCAAAAGCTACAAGGGGTCAAGTTTCATTTTTCCCATTCGGATGGGGTCCTCGGATATGCATTGGACAACATTTTTCTATGATAGAAGCAAAAATGGTTCTGTCAATGATTCTACAACGCTTCTCCTTTGAGCTGTCCTCATCCTATGCTCATGCTCCGATCCCAATTATAACCCTTCAACCACAATATGGTGCTCACATTATTCTGCATAAACTCTAGAATAGAAAATATCAGTTGTCAAAAGAAGATTTGAATTCATAACAAAAGTAACATTTCATATGTATATTGATGCTTTTGGTAAAGTGTTGATCTTCCTTCCAAGGCCACTAATTTCATTTAGTAATTGGCTTTTGAATGATAGTACTGAAGTTATACAAGATAAAGTTATTCTTGTTAAACTTATATTGCACATTTAATCCTTAACCTCTGTCCTATGTTTTGAAATGGTTCTTGTTCTTTTGAACGTATTAAAAACACTATTATAGTTATAAAATGTGTGTGAGCGCACTTGCGGGTGCTCGTGCATGTGCGGTGATCTTGCATTAAAATGCTACGATAGACAAGTGTGTGTGTGTATTGTAATGATTTGGTATTTTATGTAAGTTGTAATATTTACACGACTGTGTTTATTGTATAAAAGCCTGAAACACTACGTATCAAAGTGCATGTAATAAAATACAAAAGTCTACCTTATATATGGGTAGACAAAGACACAGTGCATTTGCTATACAAGTAACTAACTTAACTATGGTTTAAGCCTATTGGACTTATATTATAACAGTTGTAATAATATGGTTATTAATGAAAATTCCATTTATGTGCTTTTTGGTTTATCTGAATATGAAATCATCTCATTCTGAATTGACTGTGCTCAGTCGGAAGAGAAGATTTTGCTTTTGCAGGGATAGAGCAGTTTTTATTACTTCATGGATTAGTCAACAATAATTTTGTGGCGCTTAATATACAGGGAAAGTTGTTCTTCGGGTGATAACAACTGCACTTTTTGATCATAAATAGTAGTTTATACGTTAATGAGAATGGCTTGATGATTGTATATGTGACGGGGTGAATCTGTCATTTGAAAGCTAAAAATGAAGATTGCACAATTGAACAGGTGGGAGAGAACGTATAAGATCTTCTTAATTGGGTCATGGTCCTTGGAATGCTGTTTACCTTTAAACTATAAGAAAAAAGAAATTTATTGAAATTCAAACACTTCACCAAACCTGTTAGAAAAATTAGGGCAAACCCAAGAATTCTTGAGCAAAATATGAAGTTTGACCAAGTTTAACCAACTTTTATAAGAAAATCTAACCATTCAATCAAAACAATTCTTACGCCAAAGTGAAAATATTTCAATCCTCTACAAACAAATGGTGCATCTCCAAAATCAAATCATATGTGAAACAACAAGATATAAAATAAATAAATAAAAAACAAAAAAAAAACTTTCCAAAATTAAACTCAAAACTTGGCTAATTACAAAAAACTAGACCTAATTATGTCTTAAATGAAACTTAGTGAAACGATCCCAGAATCGAGCGAGTCATATTTCATTGGAAAGCTTGTGCAATAAGTTTAGTTTTGAGAGGTCCTAGAAGACCAAATTCCAGACAAGCTTACATGAATATTATGTGCAATGAAGCCTCAAAAAACATGCAAACTTACTCCTTTGAGCTCCAGTAAATTGGCAAAGCAAAATAGTTTTAAACTTTTTTTTTTTTTTTAATAAGAAACAGTAGTGTCATTAAAACTTCTGTTGACCCATTTGTTACAACTTACAATAAATTCTATTGCGAAGGTAAGCAACTACACCCGCTGCAGATAATAGACATCATGATGAATTTGCTACGCTACTTTTCAAAATCAACATGCAACCTGGAGAGGGCTAAATATCGGCTGGTGAACAGCCTTAAACCTAAATATGTGAATTTGATTTTACATTGACCTTCATGCGGTCAACGAGATGCACACTTAAAGTTAAAATAAATACTGTTTTAGCTTTATTTTTTTTATTTTAATAATATAATTTTTGGATCACAATTTTGGTAAGAGGGACTGAGCTGTCTGCTGCCTATTATTTTCACGTGAATCAATCATTTTCTTTTTATTTACTCGTTTTACATGGGAAATTTTTTTTGTTATTATACAAATTTTTTTGAGAACGGAACTTCATTCATTCAATCATAATAAAATCAAATCCTGATACAAGGCTTCCAAAGCTGGTGGAGGAGAGTCCTCCATCCAATACAAATCACAATCTAAGTTCCTAGCATATTGAGCTAAAACATGTGCTACCTTATTGCCTCCCCTCCTAATCTTACTAGTTGTAGCCCACTGTAAAAAAATTATTAAAATTATAATTTAGAAATTGTTATTTGAAGTCACAATTTTAGTTACTTTTTTATGTATGTATAAATGTGAGTAACAGAGTGTTTATAATAATAAACATTATTCATATGTTATAGCTTCTCTACCCGATACTCTCCCTATTGTCAGTTGCTTGTCCCCCTAGAGTACTTGTTATGTGAAAATTGCATGGTCGGTTTTTTCATTTTCTTTTTTCTAATTATGTTAGGGCTTTTCTATAATAATATTGTTAGTTCGTTTAGACCTCTGCACACTCAGATTGTTTAACCTAATTAACTAACCAAGTTGTTACTTATGTTTATTATTCAAATCTAGGTTAAACACAAATAATCATATCACATAATGTGGAAAAGTAAAGAAGACAAGCAATATGATAACCTAGGAAAACTAATGAAACTGACAGTTTCAAGGTAAAAAAACTTGGGGAGGATTTAACCTAAACTATCTTCAAGACAACAAATTCACTATGATAGAATGGAAGTTTTACAATAGATTTTTCCCTAAATCTAAAGCTACCTCTTGTAATACTTATTCACGTGATCTCATTCAGCTCTAAATCCACAGACTCTTATATCTGAATTTGTTGAACACAAACATCCACGTTTGTGACCCTGAGATCTCACTCAAAACTTTAAATCATCAGCTATGTATGATCTTGTAGTAGCAACTTTAGATCTACTGATTCTAATAATGTGTAGACGGAATTCTGGTAGTGACTTTAAAAAGAGAAGGTACAATACCTTTTAGATCTCAAAAGAGAAGCTCCAAAATCTCTTCAAAACGTGTCTTAGGGTTTCCTTTAAATACTAGGAGAATTAGATTTAAAACTCTAATCACTTAATGGGCTTAACGAGTTGTTGGGCTTTAATTAAATTCTGCAGATCCATGTCTTGATTGGTCGAACCTGCTCTCTCGATCAGTTGAGCAAGGTAGTTTTTGAATTCTTCTTTCTACAGTTTCCTTTTCCTTGTATTCTGATTTGCAGCATCTTGAGCATTGTCTAATATACCTTATAGACTTAGGAATCTATATCTAGACAAATTTGTGCTCACGATTTGCCAGTTGTTCTAAACTGTTAGAACCTAACAATCTCCCCCTTTGGCAATCTGTGACAAAACTTACAAAAATAATGAAATGCTCAAATACAAGAAAAACCCAATTACAATAAAATGCCCAAATACATCACAAATCCCAATCTAAGACTTCAAACCTAAAAGTTGCTAGATAATGCAAAGGACTTCAATCCAGATAGGATTGCTGAAGGAGTTTCAAAAGCTACAAGGGGTCAAGTTTCATTTTTCCCATTCGGATGGGGTCCTTGATATGCATTGGACAACATTTTTCTATGGTAGAAGCGAAGATGGCTCTGTCAATGATTCTACAACGCTTCTCCTTTGAGTTGTCCTCATCCTATACTCATGCTCCGCTCCTAATTATGACCCTTCAACCACAACATGGTGCTCACATTATTCTACATAAACTCTAGAATAGAATGTTAGAAGTTAAACTTGTTTTTAATTAACCTTTCATAAATAAGTGGGAGTTTCATAAGTTAATGTAGTGGAATGTTTATTGAAGTTATTTGTGGGATTTATGAATGTAAGAATTAGAAAAATAAATGTAGTGGGAATTAGAGGTTAGATGGTGTATTATATAAACTCATTCATCCATCACCTTTTATGCAAGAGTTGAAGAGAAATACAAAACATTGAAGTGTTCTAACTCTTCCCTCTCCACTCTCTCTCCCTTTGTTTAATTTGCGAGTGTGAGTCTCTTTTATACACTTAGTGTGTTAGTGTTTGTGAGAGTAAGTGAGGAAAAGCCCATAAGTATTTTTATTTTATTTCCAATAAAGTGGTATCAGAACCAATCAGTTCATGGTGAGAATGGCTATTGCCAATGGGATGGTGTCGTTCCAATTTCCTTGACTTACCAAACAAAATTTTGAAAATTGAAGTATCCAAATGAAGGCTTGCTTAGATCTCAAGATGCGTGGGAGATTGTGGAGAAAGGTTATGTAGAGTCACAAGATGAAGAATCTTTGACTCCAAACCAAAAGGAAGCCTTGCAAAAGGTTCGGAAGAAAGATCAACAAGCTCTTACTTTGATCTATCGAGGTTTTGATGAAACCATGTTCAAGAAAGTTGCAAATGCAACTTCATCCAAGCAAGCGTGGGAGATTCTTAAAAGCTCTCTAACGGGAGTTAATAAAGTGAAGAAAGTTCACCTTCAAACATTGAGAGGCGAGTTTGAAGGTTTGAACATGAAAGAATCTGAATCTATTTCAAATTATTTTTCAAGGGTGTTAGCAATTATAAATCAAATGAAGAGATATAGTGAGAACTTAGATGATGTCTATGTGGTAGAAAAAATCCTACGGTCATTAACTTCTAAGTTTGACTATATTGTTGTGGTTGTTGATACCGTATTTTGTTTGCCCTCGATATGCGTGCCAGACCCCAAAAATCCAAAAATATTATTTTTCCTCTATGGGGCCGTGAGAACATCTAGAATGACGTGGCGCAACCTATCTGAGCACCGGAGCACCCGAAGTGTCTCTTTCAGCTAAAATTACCAAAATGCCCCTAGTCAATCCTAGGTTTAACCGAAGGTCAAACAAGGTCAAAAACCTCATAAAACAACATTTTTCATAGTTTTACATCAAACCCGAGCTTCTCGGATATTTTTAACAACTTTGACTAAGTTTAACTTGAAGTCGATCCCGGGTGGGCTCAAAAACCCTAATTTTGATTTGGCCGTCAGAACGGGTTGAAACTAATGCCATTGTGAAGATTATCAAATTCTCATTCCAACAACTGTTCATGGATCAAAATCGGAGTTAAGACGGCCGAGATATCACAAAAACCGAGATAACACACCGATCGATGCACCGCTAACTTCCAAGAGCCATAACTTTTGATCTGACCGTTGGATTTTCAAGATCCATACCTTTTCAGAAATAGGAAGTCAAGATATTTTCGGGGGTGTCAAGATCAACAAAATTGAAGGCATTTTGAAGGTGGCGGCCCTTCGCCCTAGCCTGGAAATTTGTGTCGAGGCTATAAAAAGCCCCAAGCACCCTTCAGACTAGAAGGAGACCAGTTTTGCTCTCTGCATGATTTTTCTACACATTTTCCCCCTCTTCCAAACACAAAACTCACCGAAAAACACATCAAAGTTTCTTGATTCTTCTCTCTTCACCAAAAACACAAGGTATTGTTCTTATACCCAATCTTCTTTTCCTTGGCTCTACACATTGGATTTGGGGTTTAAGGGTGTGGATGTAGCTTTTTAGCTACTATACACACCCCTAACCTTTTAAATCTTTTTCTAGCATTTATGTTGCTCTTTTATGCTTTGATAACATGAGTTATTGCTTTCTCTAGCATGTTTCTTGCTTTATTTGTGTTTCTAGCTTAAATCTCTTTGCTTTTATGCTTTTTGCCATGTTTCATGCTTAGATCCACATCCTTACATGCTTATATATTTAGATCTACATGCTTTAGGCTTTATTCCATGTTTTCCTATGTTTCGTGCCTCTTTTTGTTCTAGGTTGACGTTAGGGTTACATGCTCATATGCTTGTATGATGTTGTTGACTATGCCTTGCTTGGATCTATGTGTTCATGTATGTATTTCCATGCTATATGGTTAGATACTTGTCATCACATGCTTATATATCCATGTTCTTCCATGTCTATGTGTTAAGCTTCTACATGTTCACATGCGTGCTTCTATGTCTATATGTTTAGATCTATGTTTCCACATGCTTGTGTGCTTGGATCTATGTTCTCTACATGTTTTATGCTATCTTCCATGTACTTGTGCTCTCCATGCCATGTTTGTGCACCTAGACCTAGGCTATGTTTGTCATGTCATGTGCTATTGTAGCCCTTTTGTCGCTTTGTCTTTCTTTCTTATGTTTTGGCCTATTGGTTTGGACCCAATCTAGACCCTATGGTCTTTGTCACTGTCTGTACACCTTGGTCCACATCAAAGGGTTTGGATCATCCTTATTTGCATGTCTATGCTTGCTTGCTTCTATGCTTTATGCTTGTGATAGCCTCTCTTATTCTAGGCTTTGCCAAGCTTGACGCCCTTAGTGGGTTTGATGGTTGTGTGGTTACATCCAGCGCCCATAAGGCCTTGTTTAGATGTAACCATTTGGGATGCATCACCATGATGCCGGTCGCTCTATGCGTATTCTTCCCATTTTATGCTTCGTGTGATGCTTTGCTTGCCATGCTTGTTTGTGGCACCTATTGGCTTTCTATGCATCTTTACACGCTTGCTCACATGTCCATGCATGAGTCTTGCTTGCTAGTGTGTCGTCCATGCTTCAACACAATGAAGATATGGACATCCAATCCAAACCTACATTTGTCCCTCGCGGACACCGCCTTTTGTTTGCTTTCTTGCTTGTTTGCCTTTCTGCTTGTTTGCTTTCTTTCTTGCTTCGTTGCTTGCCATGCATATCATGCTTATTCGCTTTTTGCCTTTTCGTATGCTTTGCATCTTTTCCTTCCATTGCTTATCTGCTGGTTTCTTGTCTTTGCCTTTGCATGTACACAGATGGAGTAAGGACGCTTGGAGCTAGGGCACAGTCTCCCAAGTGCAAGCAAAAAGGGCACAGATGCAAGCATGTAGATATAAGCCATGCCGCATGTTCATTAGATTTAGGAGTTTAGCCTTTCCTTTTTGGTTTTGTACTCTTTAAAACCCATTCCTCCTCCCTTTCTCTCTTAGATGGGTTGTATTAGGTATATCATGCCATGTACCATTCGTCCTCATCTCTAGTTATGGCAACCCTTGTTTACTTTCCTACACCTATATTTTGTGTCATGCTCTAGGGATGTAGGGATTTACTTTCCTACTTTGTGTGCTTGCATTGTGCATGATGTATGTGTGTATATATATATATATATATATATATACTTGCTCACCCCTTCCGGTATGATTATCACAGTCCGTGTCACCTAAGGCAAAGCGATCGTAATTTCCGCTGCAAAAGTAAAGTGACATGTTGCCGGATTTTCGCCGTGGAAATCTAGCACTTTGCCCGAATGCCTTAGGAAAGCATAGATTGGGACCACACCCATTTAAAAGCCAAACCTCAAAACGCCCCCATGCATGTGAAGCCCCGAACGCCAATGCCAAAATCATATTTTTACTGCCAATCTCCAAAAATTAAGGTTTTATCAAAACAAAGGATTGTCATTGGACAGGCGTTGTGGGGTGCCTAACACCTTCCCCACAAGTAACCAAACTTCTGGACTCAAGAATCAAGATTTTTCACCATCCACATTAGATTAGGAAAAATGCCATTTTTCTTAGTCTAGGATTGGTAATAAAATCAACTAGAAATAGGTGACCAATCACACCTTAGAAAAACCCAATGATTGGTGGCGACTTCACTTACCTTTGGTAATCCCTTAAAAATTGGCCCAGATTCCTTCCATAATGCCAAAGGTAGACCTACCTTCCTCCACCTAGAGAAAGAGCACCCGAAGTCCTGCACAAACTATGCCACACATGCGCACACCACACAATACCATTTTCGAGAGGGGCCCCCGCGTGCACAAAAGCGTTGCCACGGCAAGTGGTCGAACTAAGGCCCACGGCAGCGGTTTTTCGCCCCAATCGAGGTCAGGCGTCGACAATGGCGATTGAGGAATTAAAAGACTTGGAGTCAGTGACCATTGACCAGCTCATGGGATCATTACAAGCCCATGAAGAAAGGCTCAATAAGAAAAAGCAAGAGCCTTTGGAGCAAGTTCTACAAGCTAAGCTCACCTTGAGTGAGAAAGGGTGGAGTGAAAGTAGCCAAAAAGGTCGAGGACATGGACATGGTAAAGGGAGAGGATCTAGAGGAAGGAATGGTCAAAATTCTCCCAATTAAGAAGAGAAAGGTCAAAGTTCACAATCCACAAGAGATTGTGTAAGAGAAAGTTTCTCAAGACCATACAGAAGAAGGTATGATAAGTCTAATATTAAATGTTATAATTGTCAAAAATATGGGCATTATGCTTTTGAATATAAAAATATCGTTGACACTGTTAAGTAGAAAGATAACTATGTTGAAGATAAGAATGAGGAAGTGGAGCCGACTTTGTTGTTGGTATACAAAGGAGAAGATAGAGAAAAAAAATGATGCGTGGTATCTTGACATTGGTGCTAGTAACCATATGTGTGGGAATAAAATGATGTTTATGGAGATTGATGAATTAGTGGTTGGGAATGTTACCTTTGGTGACTCTTCCAAAGTTTCAATGAAGGGGATAGGTAAACTTTTAGAACCTAACAATCTCCCCTTTGGCAATCTGTGACAAAACTTACATACAAAATGAAATGCTCAAATACAAGAACAACCCAATTAAAATAAAAATGCTCAATTACATCACAAATCTCAATCTAAGACTCCTAACCTAGAAGTTGCAAGAAGAGGCAGAAGATCTTGATCGAAATGTACCTATCTTTCTTGAAAACACTCAAAAGAGCACATCAACGTGTGTGTGGAAATAAAGACAAATAAATAATATGAATTATCAAACTAAAGCAAACTAACTCTCCCCCTAAGTTAGATACATAAAAAATAAAATAAAAATAATAAAAAAACTTTTATTTTCTCCCCATTTCAAAAAAATATAATAATAATAATAATTCACATCCCCCTAAATAAAAGCAATTAAAAACATTTTCCAAATTTCATCTATTTCTCCCCTTTTTTGTCACGTATTGACTAAGACAACTCAAACAAAGAGAAGATAGTAAACATACACAACAAAGGACCAGAGAAAATATAGAATCAAAGAACCATAAAACATAAGCTCTATAAAAAATAGAGGCAACTCCCCCTATAAACAGCATAGGTTATAAAAACAACTTTCTCTCCCCATAAAAATAGGAAAAGAAAAAAAAAAGTTTAGGGAAAACAGGTTTAGGAAAAATTTAGGAGGTGGGGAAAACTAAAAAGACACAAATCAAACTTAAACAATAATAAGTTGAGAATACACATGAATACAAATATTCTCTCTTTTAATATATGCAAACTTGACATTATATGACCCATAAACAGATGCATGCAAACAGTCTAGGCACAATCAGTTAAGACTATACAATATAGATTTCAATGATATAAAAATCAGCATGCAATGTGTTTTCATGTTTTAAGGTATTTTGAATTCAAATCAACCTTAAGAGTACAAAAAATACTTACACATTTATTATCCATCATAACTCTTAAAAAACAATTCCCAATTTTTAGCAGTTCACATATCAAGAAAAATAACATATACTAAAATGTCCAAAACTCATAAATTAATCAATCAATTTTTAAATCAAGTTGGGTACCCAATTTAGCAAAGTGTATGTGTGTTGTTTCTGAAAAACAATGAGAGATATGACTGCAAAAATGCAAGATGGATAAAGAAAACAATGCAATGCATGTGGATCCAATCACAAATGATGCATGAAAAGATTGATTGGTTAAAAACTGAAATTTTCAAATTTCAATCGGTTGAAAGGAATCGAGCATTAATCGGAAATTTTTTTTGGGAATTTTCGATCGGTCAAGCATTGATCAAGCATCAATCGAGAGAGGCAGAGAGTTTTGAACACAAAAAATCACAAGTTCAATTAGTCGAGGGAGATTTTCAATTGGTTGAAGTAGTGAAAAAAATTTTAACTTAAAAATATGGAAATTTTATGCAGAAAAACAACTAAAAAAAATGTTTTTAAGACTCGATGTATATGAACATGATCCAAAAAAGTTTTAAAAACATGATGCCTCTTAAATGTAAATATCAAAATCAATCAAGAAGTTAAAACCACAAGGTTTAAACTTCTAAACAAATTTTTCTACAAATTCCCAATAAATAAAAATAAAAAAAATTGTATGCACACATTAGTTCATATGCAATTAAAGATGGCCAGACTAGACAACATGCACAATCTTATGTACAGAATTTAGCATTGATTTGCAAGTAGTGTATGCAACTAATAAGTGTACAAAGTACAGAAAATGTGATATGTAGATAGTAATCAAACAAATTTTCTACATCATCATTCACATAGGTTTGAAAGTGACTATTACCTAAAGAGTTACATCATATCACTCTTACATCTTCTAGAAAACACGCTTGCAATCATGTATAAGCATTTTGATTCCTTTTGCTTTTTCTTTTTCTCTTGATTTTTTTTTTTCTTTTGAGCACAATCAAAAATATCATGCATACGCATATAGGAGATAGAAAAGGAATACCCTTGTTACACATTTTATATATATATATATATATATTATAAAATAACATCTCATTTTATCTTGCTGTGCAAGTGCTACACCTTGCCGAGCCCATTTTATATGATTTGCACATAAGTGTTCATGATTAGGAAGTAACAATGGTGAGATAATTATTTATGTCTTTCTCCTTAGATTTTATAGTCCTTACAATCAAGATCATTAATTTAAAGACTATAAACAACTCATGCAATTAAGCACTACATAGCACAAACTAGCCAAGTGCCAAAAAAAAAAAAAAAAAAAAAAAAGCTCATCAAAGTTAAGCAAGGTACACAGACATGAAATGTAAATTTCATTGGCCAACCTTAATTACACACTTGGTGGTGTGCAATACAAAACAATAAAATTCTTTTTGGATTTCGAAATATTTTTACTATAACCAAAAACAAAGAACATATTATGCAAGATGAATAAAAATGCAATAGCAATGCATGATAGTGCTCAACTAAGCTATAGAGGGTACACAAACAAGAAATATCAATTTCTTAATTAATCCATGTGTATATGTACATTCTAGTATATACTTACACAAAATTAGAAATATCAAGTATGTTCTAAGTCAAGAGAGAGATATTATAATTCATGTAATCCTCAAAAAAAAAAAAAAAAAATACAAGACAAAAAATATTTTTTGTCTTATTGAAAATTTTCATTGTTTTTGGATTTTTTTTAAAATAATCAAAACAACCTAAGAAAATAAAACAACCAAAAACAAAAAGTAAACATGTCAACAAATAATTGAAAGAATTAAATCAAGAACAAGTAAACAACACTCACCTTAGCAAATCTTTTCTAACCCATGTAGCACGCATCTTTGGCTTTGTAGGCGAAAAACCATGAGAAACAGAGTGTGTTTGAGGGATTACACACTTATTTTAAGAGAGACTAAAATCCTGCAAATTCCTTTCACAGGCCAACATTTTTTAAAAGCATATGAAATAATTTATCAGGACTTGTAGCAGGAGATATATCATTACATATCTTAGATTGAAACACAGAATGCATAAATTTCAATTTATGACAGTTAGAACGAATGTGACCAATAACACCACAAAAGTGATAGACAAGAACAAATTTAGAAACATCAGTATTCCTAACTACAAATCCAGTCTTAGATTTTGGTGCCTTAACAAAGAACAGTTTGGTCTAATGTGACCAACAACACTACAAAGGTGATAGGAAGGCACAAAAACAAATTTCTTTTGCACTCAAGCAGTAGGTTTAAACATAGATTTAGAAATTTCAGCGTCCACATAAGAACTTTTATCTGTCTAACCTAGCAAAATAAGCATTTTTCTTATGATTCTTCTCGAAAGGAGGAATATAAACTTTCATCTTTAGGCTTAAGAGGAATAGAAACATAAACAGATCTGTTGTCAACAACAAGTTTGGTATTAGACAAATTGTCAAATTTAGCTTCAGACTTAGCTATCTTTTGTTCCAAACTTTTCATCTTTTCCTCTTGAGAGGAAATTGATTTCTCAAAAATTCATTCTTTTTATTAGATTCATCTAATCTCATAATCAATTCCTCTTTTTCAAGATTAGCCAATTTGAACTGTTCCTTGAATTTCTTAGCAATTTTCATAGATATAAACAATTCCTTGCAGAGAGTTTCACAGGCATCAATAAAATCAACAGAAACATTAGTGTCATTTTTATTCAAAACATCACAGCTAAAAACAATAAGACACTTAAAATTATCCATGATAGTAGTGATCAAGGATCTCACTCAGGACGTTAATCCAATCAAAGTGAACCTACTTTGATACTACTTGTTTGTCATTTAGACCTTGTACACTCAGATTGTTTAACCTAATTAATTAACAAAGTTGATACTTAGGTTGATTTTTCAGATCTAAGTTAAACACAAACAATAATATTACTTAGTGTGGAAAAGTAAAGAAGGCAATCAATATGATGACCCGGGATAATCAATGAAACCAACAGTTTCAAGGTAAAAAACTTGGGAAGAATTTAACCTAATCTATCCTTAAGACAACAAATTCACTATGATAGAATGGAAGATTTACAATAGTTCTCATTTGTAACTCTGAGATCCCACTCAAAAGTTTAAATTGTCAGCTATGTATGATCTTGTTTGTAGCAATTTCAGATCTACTGGTTCTAATAATGTATAGATGGAATTCTGGTAGTGACATTGAAAGGAGAAGGCACAGTACCATTTAAATCTCACAAGAGCACCTCCAAAGTCATAACAAAACATGTCTTAAGGTTTCCTTTAAATACTAGGAGAATAAGATCTGAAATCCTAATCACTTAATGGATTTAACAAGTTGTTGGGCTGAAATTAAATTCTGTAGATTCGTGTCTCGATCGGTTAAACTAGGCATGTTTTGAATTTCCTAAAATTTCAACTTCCTTTTTCTTGTATTCTGACTTGCAACACCTTGAGCATTGTCTAAATATATCTATAAGCTTAGGAATCTTTATCTAGACAAGTTTATGTTCACGGTTTGCCAATTATTCTAAACTTTTAGAACCTAACACTATAGCTATAGGGTTCTGCCTTGCAACGTAATTTCTTAATTTTATTACGGTTTTTAATTTACTTTACTTTTCATATAAATATATGGAAAAACTTGTGTGATGATTATATCATGAGTTTATTACAAATTTTTATTATTTTTAGGGTGGCAATCATTCAAGTGATTTGTGAATAAGGCATGGATAACACTTTTTTGGAGGCTGAACAAGTGATTTGTAATTAAGGCATGATAGCACTCTTTTGGAGGATAAACAAGTGATTTGTAAAAGGTATGGATAGTTCTTTTTAGAGGTTAAATAAGTATGTTTAAGGCATACATGGAGAATGAAATTAACTTAATTCATCTAGTTGTATGTTTGATAGTTTGTGATAATGAATTTATGTGGTTGAATATAAATTCAACAAGTTGAATTTATATATTATGGATGAAGTATTGATGGTTTGCCTCTTTTGTAGAATTTTTTTGATTTTATGAAGATATGTTTATATTGTTGACAGGTTGAATATGATGTGTTTAGTAGAAAAAAAAATAGATTTATTATATATAATTTATTAACAAAAATTATTGTTGTGGTAAATTATTGTAACAAAACATTTTGTTGCAATAAGTTTCCAAAATACTTTATTGCAACAAAAATTACAAGTGTGGTAACCTATCGCAAGAAAACTTTTGTTGCAACAAATTATAGCAACAATATTTTTTCTTGCAATAAAGTATTTTTAATAATAATAAAAATATTTTATTGCAATAAATTTTTGTTGCAATAGTCTATCGCCACAGACTTTATCATAATAGTCGATAACAAAATTTTTTCGTTGCAATAGAGGTTGTACATTTTTAGACCCCTTAACACAAGTTGTTTAACCTAGTTATTTAGCCAAGTGATTACTTGGATAAATTATTCAGATCTAGGTTAATATAATAAAATCATATCATGTAAATAATGCGGAAATATAAAGAACACAACAATATGATAACTTAGGAAACCCTAACCGGTAAAATACCTGGGGAGGATTTAACCTAGCTATCCTCAAGGTAAAAACATATCCACTATGAAAGAATTAAAGTTTGTACAATAAGACTTAGACCACTAACATCATATTGCTACCTCGGGTAGAAAACTTACTACCACGACCACTTGACAGCTCTGAGACTACGGACTACTTCTTTTTTTGATCAACTACAACCACAAGTTCTCCTTCTTGTGACTTTAAGACTCCACTCAAAGGTTTTAGATCTTCTTTAAAGTTCTTTAAGTAGCAACTAAAGAGATCACCAAGTTCTTGACATCAATCTTGACCTTGATAACCCTAAGTGTGTGTATGAAGGTAAACACCTTGAAAGCTCGAAAATGTGTCGAAAACATAAGAGCTGTTTAGACCCCCAAATTAAAGATACGGCTTGGTTGATTTTACACTAACTTAATACTAAGTGCGGAATAGTGTAAACACAAGCGTATAAGCAAGACAACTACTCTAATCCATATTTAAAGCAACACAGCAGTAAAAATGAAATGAACAACAGTAGGGAAGAGAGATGCAAACACAGATAACACCGAGACGTGTTATCGAAGAGGAAACCGAAGAACTCGGTGAAAAACCTCTCCGCCGCCCTCCAAGCGGAAATCGATCCACTAGACAATCAGTTGGGATACATGGGTTAGCAAAAGACCCTCCAAGCCTAATCTACCCGATGTACCTAAGCCCTCCAAGCTCCTACTCCAACAAGGCTTCTCAAACCGTGTCTTGTCTAGCTCTCCGGATCCCGCAACAAGCTCCATGTTGCATCTGCCATTCTAGGCTTCTTCCAATGCTTCCCAGCAGCACCAAAACTCCATTTGACACTCTCAATGGTATGGAAATGGAGAGGTAAGAGATGAGGAAATTCTCAAAACAAATGTGTAGAGGATTGTGGATATAACAATCTCTAACTCTCAAAGTGTTTGGCTAGGGTTTTCTCTCAGAAGCTCTCCTTTTCATTTGTGGATAATGTGGGTAAAGTGTGTATCAAACTGGACAGGGTGGTAGAACAGAATGCTTCGCGGGTGTCTCGCGGGAAGGCCTTACTCACGAGATACTCGCAAGACATAACTGTCTCCATCTGGCCTGACTCTTCGCATTCCAGCATGTGCAGGACACATGATATACTTCGCGGGATGCTAAGTTGAGTCTTCCCGTGAAACCTTCTTCAGTCTTCAAATGCTTGAGTCTTCACACCACTCTCTCTATCACACAACCCTTACAATGAAATCCCATAATAAATACAGGGTACAACAGATTGAATATAATTACAATCAAATTTGGCACGGAATATAAGCCAACATAACATATAGTTGTAAATAACAAATTTACAATCTCCCCCTTTGGCTATTCCGTGACAAAACCCCTAAAACAGACTCTAGACTTAAACGTGAGTTTGGGAACAATGGAAAAACTCACTCACACCTAATCAAGAAGCTGTGAAGCAGTTGCAAGTATATACCTGTTACCTGAAACACTTGCACACAAACAAAACTTTCATTAAGCTTATGACAAGTTAAACACAAGGTACGTACATGAGCAAGTAAAGTGCGATCAAGTTTGTAAGCACATAATAACATGTAAGCATATCTTGATCAAACAAAAACAGTCATTAAAAAATGACTACAATGAACATTTAGCAAGTAAATGCCCATCTGGACACGCAATGCAATTAAGAGCAATCCCTAGGATCAATTGCATGTCCAACACTCAACCAATGCAAAATACACGAAGTACTTGCATCTAGGATAAAAGATCCTACTAGGGCACAAGAGTGAGGTACTTAAGACATAATAGCAATATCTTAAAAGTACAAAAAAATGCTACAAAGCATAGAGATAAACACAAATAACTGATAATAAACTGAAATATAACAGAGTATCAAAGCTTACAACAAAAGAAAGATTTAAACAAAAGCATTAACAGTAAAACACAGCAGTTATAAAAACAAAAAATGAACTGTCTATGAACCAATAACCAATGCTTATAAGTCTAAAACTATGCTCCCCCTAACACTATGCAAGCTCTTCCGCAGCTCCCCCTCAAAATTTTCTCCCCCTTTTTTACCGGAATGGCCAAAGAGGCTAGAACTGATCAGACTCTGAATCTGAACCATGCGCCAAGGACAAGTCACTGATCTGGGAAAATAATGCAGTGATCTGTCCCTGGATGTATGCAAACTAGTTTGCGGTGTGCTGCACATGGGAGTCAAGAACTGAAGACATCTAGTCCATCTTAGCTAGTAGTTGATCAAGTCTGTCTACGCCTCGTGCTGGTGTAGAAGATGATAGCTGCGCTGAAGTCTCTGGAGCAGAAGTGAACCTATCAATCTCCTCCTCTGTATCTCCTTCCTCCTGCTCAACTCGTGGTTGTGGTATGGTATGCACAACAGTCTTGGATCCCTTGATGTGTGTTGTGCTCCTAGTCAATGTATGGGCACCAATGGGGTAGTCCCTCTAAACTATTGTGAGGCCACTGGGAAGTTTGAGTTTTGCCTTTAATCCCATAATCAGAGAGGGAAAGGGCATTACAATCCTTGAATTCTGCTTCGTAATGCTCTTTTTCAGCACGTGGATGATATGGCCACAAATATCTATCTCTTTATGGGTAAAGAGATCATACAGGAATCTTGTTCTTGGAGCTGATAGTGTGGTGAGGTTGGTGACCGGATACAAATTATGGATCATCACATAGCTCAATGTCCTCATATGCAGAGAAAATTTGATTGTGTTCATGGATGATTTCTTCGGTTTGCCACCAAGTACTTTAATCATCTCATCAATAGAGCCTAATCTGTCCTCATTCACCACTGTAATTGGCTGAGAGGGACGACGAACTTCCCGAAAATCTTGGATGATCTCTCTTGTAATCACAAATTCTTTGTGCCTTATCCAGCACTCAATACGATCTCCGTCGACAGCAGCATTTGAGAAAAACTCCTTGATTATCTCGGAATAAACAACCCCAACCGGGTTCAACAGTTTGGTCCAAGTCCTTTCTTTGAACACCTCAGGGATGAAGGTGTCCTCAAGGGTTTCTAGCTGAACCACCCTTTCCATGATAATGGTTGCTCTTTTGTAGCAATCATTGTATTTCATGTCAGCATCAGCAGACTTGAAATTTTCTGAATCAGTGCGAGGACGTTTTGTGGTTTTCTTGGTCGCAGAATGTTTGGTAGGAGACATCTGCACACAGAACATACAGAAAACAAGTGCAAAAACACTAAACAGAACACAAAAACTTGATTAGATTCAAGTTAGTTCAAGACAAGGTAAAGTAACCTAAAACAAAGAAAAACTAACTCAAAACAACATGCTAAAAACAGTCAAACCAAGAAGATAAAGACACAATGCATGAGGTTAAGTAGGTGTGCATGTGTGAGCGGCATGTGTGCGTGTGCTGATGCATGATAGTGCATGTGCTGATGCATGAAGGTGTGCCTAGAGGGTGCGCATGGCATGGCATTGAGGCATAAAATGAACAGAGTGTGTAAAACACACACAAGTTTATCACAATATGATTCATATGATCAAACAAGACCAACACCAAAGATTGGAACCCAGTTGAATCCAATACAACACAGAAATGTCACTTAGACAATCTGTCAAACACATGACATGCAACAGTGCAAAACACTTATGAAAAATGCATGAACGCATTGAAAAACTGCCTCAATACATGATAAAATGCCTTAAGGGGCCAACACAGATGCACAAACAGCAAATGGGACTTAGCCCAAACAAAGATATTGAAAAAATTTTCACAGAAAATAGAAACCCAACCCAATTTTCGAAAATCCCCAATTTTCAAAACCCTAAGCCCAAATTCTGCATAATCCGAAAATAAAAGATGAAAATAGTGTAAGACATACATACCTTGAAAGGATTGTGCAGAAAATTTTGCTTGAAAATGATGGGGTTTGAATGAAATAGTGATTTGGGTTGAAAATGGTTCGAGAGAGCTATGCGAGGGAAATGAGAAAGTTTTGAAAAACTGTCACATCTGCTACATAAAAATTGAAAACTCGCATTTTTCTCGGGTTAGATAGTAGCGACGCAGTCACGAACAGTCGCGAGAAGGACATCTGATGCACAAAAACTTTCGCGAGAAGCTTTAAGTCGCGATAGCTTTTGTTTAATTTTTGGAAAAATTCAGTTTTAGCCAAACAGCATTTCGCGAGAAGCTGTTGGTCGCGAGCAGTCGCGAGAGTTTCTGTGTAAAGTGATGAAACATTTATTTCCCTCATGCTCATTTCGCGGGAAGATCTAAGTCGCGAGCTTCTCGCGAGACAACCTCTGAACCAGTTTTTGAAGACAAACACAAAAATGCATTTTGAACAAAAACATAAAAGCATGAAAGTATAAAATCACTTTCAAAAACAAATAAAACACTCAAAAATCTTTTTGGGTTTGATCAATAAGTATTTGAGTATACACATCACATTTGAACATGTACAATCACACAAATGAGATAAGCATTCATTGAATCAAAGTCTTGTGTGTTGTGGGTGAGTATCAAGTGTGAAAAAGTCCTTAGACCAGAGTGAAGCTTCAATGATCAATTCAATCAAGTCATACACAACTGATACTAGGTCAAGTGGTCTATCTCAATTATAGAAATAAACATATATGACCTCCCACAAAATGATTACACAACTTTGAAGCTTTTCATTTGGCTTCTACATAAATCATAACATTTGATCCTTTTTTGGATAACACATCTCTTTTTGAGATTGATGCTTGAAATTTTTGATATTTCAACATTAAGAATTAGCCTTTGGCTTTTTGAGCACCATACATTTCAAACCAAAAGTCGCTTTCCCTTTTTCCTAGTTAAATACTAGTATGTGCGACAGGCTTTTGCAGCTCGATATCTCTTTTCATTTGGAGATTTACATTTGGTGAGCTCTTTTGCAAAAACATAAAAATAAAGTGGGAAGATATATAGGCATAAGTCTATGCAAGTATCAAGACCATCAAGACTATTGACCAATCATTCATGACAAGCTTGAAGATCTATTTACAACATTCACACATAGTTTTCAAGATTTCTCCCACACAGATAAATATGCATATAAAAACAAGCTAACCTCGTAAATGCACTACGCCATTAGTACGAAGGTACTAGGCCAAACTCACATGTGATATACACAAAACAAGCAATCAAACTTTTTGAAGATTTTTCAACTTTTTATGGGTTTTTGAATTTTTTGAGCACACTCAAAAATAGAACAAAAACAAAAGCAATTCAAAAGCTTGAAAAAGAAACATGCTAAAACCCGAAGCAAATGATACAAACCAAAACAAGCATGTAGATATGCATGAGAAAATGTCCCTAAACATTGAAAGTATTAATGCATGGACATGTTAAAATGCTTATGCATGTGTACCCCTTTTCACCCACACGGCACGTGCATTTGGGGTGATATCCTTGAAGGATTGGGTATGAGAGTTAGGACTTTCAAACCGTCTAATGAAGTTCTCCAGGGAAGTGGTGAAGGCACCGATCATTTTCATCACGTCCATCACGCCGGAGTCACCATTTTGACCTCTTGATTGATCACCAGCCCAATTTCTTTTGTCATTCCTAGGGCTTTTTGACCTCTGAACACTTGCATTCTTCAAGGCCTTCAGTTTATGGCAATTTGGTTTGGTGTGTCCTTGAAATCCACAAAAATGATAGAAATGTTGGATTCTTGGACCTCTTTGCAAGTTTGGAGGTGATTTCCCTTGAACCTTAGGCTTGACCACAGTTTGATTACGGGTCTTATTCAACACCCGTTGGTCAGCTACATTCTTCTTCTTTTCATCCTTTATTTTCTCAGGAGTAGGGACAGCTACAACCGACTCTCTGGCTTTCATAAATTTCACATCTTTGGTGGCATTGGCCGATGAGCTACTCCCTCCGGTATATCCCAACCCGGACTTGTCAGAGAAATGTTTTTGAGATGAAATAACATCATCTAACTTCTTCGTGGATACTCTCTCTATCTTGGCATTGGCTTGCACTACTTCTAGCTCAAGAAATCTGATTTTTGAATAGGCTTCAGTCAGCTCACCATTCAGCGTCTCAATTTCACACTTGGCCGCTTTATAACACACTAGAAGACTTTTATAGTCCTCCTTTTCCTTTTTCATCTTCTTTACAGTTGTCTTGGCCACCCTTGTATATTCTCCTAACTTTTCAAGTAGAGAATTGTAGTTTTCTTGAAGACCGGTTGAATCTTCATCTTCTTCAGCATCTGATTCTTCTACAATTCCCATGGATTCCTCATCACTATGCTCCCCAAGTTCTTGCACTAGTAGACTCAAGTCCTCCGAGGACTCAGCATGAGCAATAGTCATAAAGGCGAAGTAGTTTCCTTCTCCATCACAGCTCTCTTCCGAATCAGAGTTGGATGAATCTGAATCACTCAGAGTTGTAGCATATGCCTTGCCCTTTCCTCTTAGATAATTGGGACACTCCTTCTTGAGATGTCCATGGCCACTGCATTTATAACAAACAATGCCTTGAGGAGACTGGGAATCCTTTCCATCTTCCTTCTTAAACTCTTTCCTATCACCTTTGGAGGATGAGAACTTCCCTCTGCTGAACGGTTTCCCACTGTTCTTCATCTTCAGAAATTTCCAGAAGTTCTTTGCAAGGAATGCTACATCCTTTTCCACTCCATCTTCTTCGGAGGAATCATCCATTCTTTCGGTGATGGTTTTAAGAGCAAGAGATTTACTTGTCTTATGAGAGGGCAGTCCAAGCTCATACGTTTGAAGAGACCCAATGAGCTCTTGGATCTTAATTTCATCCAAATCTTTGATTTCCTCTATAGCTGTGACTTTCGCTTGGAAGCTTTCCGGTAGGGACCTCAAAATTTTTCTCACTACCTTAGCATCTTCAATTTTCTCACCAAGATTGAGCTTAGCAATTACAATTTCGTTGAGCTTTCCATAAAATGAATCAAAGGACTCATCATCTCCCATCTTAAGCTCTTCGAATTTTGTGGTAAGCATCTGAAGCTTTGTGTCCTTCACTTTCTTTGTTCCTTCATACGTAGTCTCCAATATCTCCCAAGCTTCCTTGGCTACTGTCATGTGAGAGATCCTGTGAAACTCGTCTGGAGACACACCACAAAATATAGCATTCAAAGATTTACTGTTAGCGTTGGCTGCCACAAGAGCTGCTTTATCCCAAGTGGATTTAGCAGCCTCCGGTCTAGTCCAACCTATTTCAACCGCATCCCAAACAGTATCATCAATGGAACACAAGAATGCCCTCATTCGGACTTTCCAAAAAGCATAATTATTACCATCAAAATATGGTGGAACATTTAAAGATTGAGACCGGTCCATCTCAAACGGGGTCAAGGATCACACTCAGGTAGTTACACCACAGCGAGTGTACCCACTCTGATACCAATTGAAAGCTCGAAAATGTGTTGAAAACACAAGAGCTGTTTAGACCCCCAAATTAAAGATACGACTTGATTGATTTTACACTAACTAAGTGCGGAATAGTGTAAACACAAGCGTATAAGCAAGATAACTACTCTAATCCATATTTAAAGCAACACAGCAGTAGAAATGAAATGAACAAGAGTAGGGAAGAGAGATGCAAACACAAATAACACCGAGACGTGTTATCGAAGAGGAAACCGAAGAACTCGGTGAAAAACCTCTCCACCGCCCTCCAAGTGGAAATCGATCCACTAGACAATCAGTTAGGATACATGGGTTAGCAAGAGACTCTCCAACCCTAATCTACCCGATGTACCTAAGCCCTCCAAGCTCCTACTCCAACAAGGCTTCTTGGAACCGTGTCTTGTCTAGCTCTCCGAATCTCGCAACAAGTTCCATGTTTCATCTGCCATTCTAGGCTTCTTCCAATGCTTCTCAGCAGCACCAAAACTCCACTTGACACTCTCAAAAGGTGTGGTAAGTGTTTGGGCTATCAACCTCTCAATAGTATGGAAATGGAGAGGTGGGAGATGAGAAAATTCCCAAAACAAATGTGTAGAGGATTGTGGGTATAATAATCTCTAACTCTCAAGGTGTTTGGCTAGGGTTTTCTCTTAGAAGCTCTCATTTTCATTTGTGGGTAATGTGGGTATAAATAGTGTAGGCACAAAAAGTGTGTATCAGACTGGACAGGCTGGCAGAATAGAATGCCTCGCGGGTGTCTCGCAGGAAGGCCTTACCCGCGAGATACTCGCGAGACACAGCTGTCTCCATTTGGCCTGACTCTTCGCATTCCAGCATGTGCAGGGCACATGATATACTTCGCGGGATGCTAAGTCGTGAGATACCCGCAAAGCCTTCTACAGTCTTCAAATGCTTGAGTCTTCACACCACTCTCTCTATCACACAACCCTTACAATGAAATCCCACAATAAATACAGGGAACAACAGATTAAATATAATTACAATCAAATTTGACACGGAATATAAGCCAACATAACATATAGTTGTAAATAACAACTTTACACACCTCTAGATCTCACAAAAGATTCAACACACAACCATCAAAAGACTTCTAAAACGTAGCTAGGGTTTTTCCTTTTATACTTTGAGTAAAACACAAAACCCTACATGTCAAACCAGGCTTGGGCTGAATTGGAAATTCTGCAGAAAAATAAATTAGCACGTGGTTCGATCGATTGAGTCTAATTTTCCATTGATTGAGCCTTGCAGATTAAGTCCAATTATTTCTGCAATCACTGGATTCCAATTTTACAAATAAACATACTTTGAGCAAGCCTAAATTTATACTCTATGTTTTGATCATGGTTTGCCAACATAATACAAATTGAAGTTCTAATACATTAGTTCCTAAAGTCTTAGAACCTAACAGAGGTTTATTACAACAAATTGAAGTTTAATGCAACAAAAAATTTTGTTCCAATAAAACTCTTTAATTTCTTGTAGTAAGGGGGAAAAAAAGGGAAAGATATTGATGTGGCAGAATCTTGGGTTTTTGTCTTTCCCAATAGCACAATCATCATTATTATTATTATCCCCCTACTCTATAGTTAAAGATGTTAAGATATTGATTTGTCATTTTATGTGTGATGACTCTAAAAAAATAAAAAATAAAAAAAGGAAGAAGAAGAAGAAGAAGGAAAGCAAGGGTGAGATAACACATTGTATATATTTTAAAGGAGGTGCCATGTTATAAGCATGATTAATTTTAAATATATCTAGGCGTGTAATGGACGTTTTTTTTTTCTCTTTTTCTTTTTGTATGTATGTCTTTAAAAAAAAAATTAAGCAACTGAGGAAAAGATGATGAAAAGGTGACATGCTACCAAGTTTGTAATTTTTTTTTTTAATTGCAATATAAAAAATTAAAATATAATAAATTACATTAACTGAACTATAAAAAACCTTGCCAATAAATGTCAATTGGTGCGATTTGAGACCGTCACAAGTTTTCCTTAAAAAAGAAGAAGAATAAACTGTCTCGTGAAAAGGACCGGGGCTTTGACCTTTGAGTACAGTTTTGAAAATCAATTGTTTTATTTTTTTTCCTAAAGAACATTTGAAGACACTGTAACAATTAGGAACGTTGGCTTTAAACACTTTTTTTTGGTATGGTTTCTCTAGAAATCAACTTGTAATAACAAGTCACCAAAACATCATATTGGAGGTATTATGTTCATTTTGGACATTTTAGAAATATATTGGTCAATTTTCAAGGTTTTGGGTTATTTTATTACTTTGATGGTTTCAAGTGTAATATGATCAATTTTGAAATTTTAAGGTAGTTTTGTCATTTTTTTTTTTTTTTTTGAAGGTTTCCAGAGAATTTTGGTCATTTTAAAAGATATTATGGGTATTTTATTCATTTTTTAGAATTTAAAGGCATCTTACTCATTTTGCACATTTTGAGAGTAATATGGTTATTTTTTGATATTCCAGGTGTATTTTTGTCATTTTAGATGCTCTAGATATAATTTAAAATTTCTTGCATGTTCTAAGGGAGTTTTTAGTAATTTTAGAGGTTCTATCTTCTATGACTATGTTGGTCATTTTAGATGTTTTGAAGGGTTAAAGGGTGCTTTGGTAAATTTAGACGTTGGAATGGTGCTTTGGTCATTTGACATCCCAAGTAATTTTGGTTATTTGGTACGTTTTAGTGGTATCTTAATTTTTTTTTAGGTTAGTGCTTATTTTTGAGATTTTGGTGTGTTTTAGTCAATTTTGTGTTTATGGAGGTAGATTGATCATTCTGGTGATTTTAGGGATATTTTTGTTCATTTTAGAAGTTTCATGGAAATTTTGTTCATTTCGAATGTTTTCACGGTATTTTACTATTGATATTTTAGGGTTTTTTTTTTAATACAAAATTGAAATTATACTCTAGCTAAATCTAAGTGTATATGTGTGTGAAACTTCCTCTTAGAGACTTGAACCTTGGCCCTTGCCACTCACATCCATAAACACTTAATACTCGTAGAGTGACTATCACGCCAAGAGTGCACAATGGTGGGTTATTTTTAATATAATGGAGGTCACTTCAATAATTAAATATATATTAATCGTTTATTAAATAATATGTTACTTTTCGTTTCTATTTATTTCGATAGTAAAGTGTGTCAGATAAGAAATACTAGAAAGAAGCAATGGCAGAAATGAAGTGTGGGACTCATTTCGAAAGGCGTGGGAGAATGGTTGAAATCAAATTAATTATAATGTTTCTTCTAAAAAAAATTAATCATAATTATAATGTTTGTTCATTACAAATTGATAACCTAGTGGGGTTTCTCAAAAAAGAAGAAGAAGAAGATAACCCAGTAGGGTGTAAGGCTGTAAGCTAATTCTATGACAGAACACGAGATGAGCCTTCCACTCTATCTCTGTGCCTTAAGGGTCCGTTTAGACTGAGAAGGGAGGGTGGGGAAGTAATGCATTCTTGTAATATTTGTCTAGTAATATTTTCACTCTAAGCTAAAGTGTTTTCAACGCAAATTTGATGTGTTCTATTGTATGGTCGATTTTTTTTTTTTTTTTTCCCACCTGGTGCTTGTGTTATTTATTTATTTATTTTTTTTTTGGTAAATTACAAATTACACCATTAAAGTTTTGAGGTGATTGGATTTTACACCCTAATTTAGATTTTACCCCCTAACGTTTGGGAGTATTTAGATTTTACATTCTGACATTTTAGAATTTGGATTTAGCTCCTATATTTTAGGGGTGTTTGGATTTTACACCCTAAACTTTCATAATTTTAGAGTGTAAAATTCAGACACTCACAAACGTTAGGGGGTAAAATCCAAATTTTGAAACCTCAGGGTGTAAAATCCAATCACCCTCAAACTTTAGGAGTGCAATTTGCTATTTACCCTTTTTTTTTTTCTTTTTTTTTTGTTCAAGCTTATTTAATCCCTTTAAAACATTGAAGTAAAATCGGTTTTTTTTTTTTTCTTATTATTTTTTTTTAAGAGAAGAAAATCGAAGTAAATTGGCAAAGCAAAATAGCTTGTATTAATAGTTGCCATCATCAACAATCGCCAAGGACCGGGGTTCAAGTCTCCAGGAGGGAGCTTCACACACATATACACTTAGACTAGGCTAGAGTAGAAATTCTATCTTGTATAAAAAATAAAATAAAAAATAAAAAAAAGTTGCCTTAATCTTATATTAATAAATATTATAATAAATACCTATTAATTATTATGAATTATGATCAGTATCTATTAATAGTAATTATTAAAATAAATATCTATAAAAACACAATTATAATGAATAATCATTAAATAACTATGAATTCTCAGAAGACAGCGGGCTTGGGAGTTATAATTAGGGATGATAGAGGACGAGTAGAGGCAGCAATGAGTAGGAAGGTTTTGGCTCCGTTGGGTGCGTTGGAGGCAGAGGCCAAAGCATTTGAAGCTGGGTTGCTCGTTGCAAGGGACATTGGTATCCAAGATGTCATTTTGGAGGGTGATTCATTGGTTATTTACAATGCTCTTTGTGAAGTTTCCTTACCACCTTCATTAGTAGCTTCGATTGTGGTTGGGATGCTGGAATTATATAAGTCGTTTAGACGGATTGAATTTTCTCATGTGAAAAGAAAGGGTAATAGACCAGCCCATTTATTAGCTAAGCATGCGGTAGGCATAGATGATTTTATTGTATGGATGGAAGAGAATCCTTGCTTTCTTGAGCAAGCTCTTTCATATGATGTTCTTTCTTGATTTTCTTTCAATAAAGTTTTCAGTTTCCTATCAAAAAAAAAAAAAAACTATGAATTATCAAATGTCATGTTTAATATATCATATATACAAATATAATCAAAATAAATTGTATTAATAACTATCATCATTATCAAATAATGTCAATTAACCAATATACAATGAACTTGGAATTTTGTAGTAGATCAATCAAAGTGAAAATTTAGAGATATGAGAATGAAATTTATGACACTAAAAGAGATGAATGAAAGAAAAACTATAAAACTTATAAAAAAATTTATAAAAAAAAAGAGAGAGAGAGAGAGAGCCTTGTGATGAGGCTAGTAGTAATAAATGCCATAATCTTATATTAATAAGTATTATAATAAATTCCTATTAATTATGATGAATTATGGTAAATATCTATTAATAGTAATTATTAAAATAAATATCTATAAAAACGCAATTATAATAAATACTCAGTAAAAACTATGAATGATCGAATTTCATGTTTAATATTTCATATACAAATATAATTAAAATAAATTTGTATTAATAATTATCAAATAAAAGCTTATTAATAAATATACAATAAATTTGGAATTTTGTAGTAGATCAATCAAATTGAAAATTTAGAGGTAGAGAGAGATTTTCTCAAAAACAACTATAAAAGGCACCCCCTCTAATTCATTTTATTCACACTCACTCTATTATCTCAAAACATGGAAATATCATTGCTTAGAATTGCAGTTTCCTTAGTTTCAGTTGTGGTACTAATAACATGGGCATGGAGAGTGGTGAATTTGGTGTGGCTAAGGCCGAAGAAGCTGGAGAGGTGCTTGAGAGAGCAAGGTCTGAGCGGCAACTCCTACCGGCTTTTGTTTGGAGACTTGAAGGAGTGGTCTAAGATGAGTAGTCAAGCCAAGTCTAAACCCACCAACTTCACCCATGACATTGCACCACGTGTCTTCCTCTTGATCCATCAAGTTGTGACTAATTATGGTATGTTTACATCGATCTGCCTGATGAAATTTTATTTGTTTATTTTTATTTTCATATAAACACGGCCCATAAATCCTTTTTTTTTTTTTTTTTTGAAAGAAAAAAATTATATACAGTTTTTTAAGTGCAATATATTAAATTTATTAATTAAATTTAAATATTTGTCTTCATTAGCCAGTACAGCATAAGTAGAATATCTTTCCCAACAAGAGTTAACGCAATCCAGCTAGTTGTTTAAATCTACTTGAAAACTTAGGGGCCCATTTGGTAATATTGTTCTAGTAAAATTGTTAATATTTTTTAGAAATACGTGTGGGTAAAAAAATATGTAAAAATACATGTAATGTTATTTAAAAACTGAAACCTATTATTTAAGTGCATATACCAAACACCCCTTAATATAATATAGTACTTAAATTTTGTCTTTTTTTTTTTTTTTTTTTTTTTTTTTTTCAACCAGTAAATAATGGTTTTTTTTTTAGAAACTAAATGATGGTTTTTAATCCTATTGACTAGCGTCCATATTTGGTGGGCCTTAATGAACCCATCTTTAGATGAGGTTTGTCATGAAGTATGCGTTTGATGGATAAATTCGAATAATTCAAGTGGCTTGATGCCATCCTATTCCTATCACGGCAACACCACTACGAAATAATGGATTTTTTTTTTTTTTTTTTTCCTGGTATTCTTTTCTACTATATATTTTCTCTTTTTCCCGTGAATCTCTAATTCTCTATAAAAGAATATTGTAAAACCTACTTTACTTCCCTAGGGGTAATCAGAGAATATCAAGTGCAACTTGACTTTTTCTAGATAGAAACCATTCTTTCTTCAAATGATGATCAATCACATTCCTTCTTACTATTGATACTGTTCAAGTGATAACTTTTCTAACTATCCTTGTATTAAGATTTATATATTTGTGGGAAAATACAATGTTTTTTTATTTCTAAACTTTAGGCTATGAACAATTTAGTCACTAAAGTTTGATACAATCGTCGTTTTTAGTTCCTAACAAACCAAAAGCAAATGATTTTAGTTCTCCCAAACTTAAATTAATTTCTTTTAGTCCTTAATATATCTAATGAAGTGATGATGTGTCAATTTTTTAGTTTGGTCACATTATCTATCGGACTAAAAACAATCACTTTAAATTTCAGAAACTAAAAATTGCTGCTTAACCTTAGAGACAAACAGTATACTTAAAAGTCTAAAATATTTTAAACTAATGTAATTACACTTTCAAATTATGAAATCCCAAAGAACTGATGTAATTCCAGTGGTGTGTTTGTGTTAATTGATATCTTCATTAGTTTATTATCTATTTGCTTATGTCAACAACCATAGTTCATATGTTCTCTCAACTTGTCTTATAGTAACAATATATATATATGTGTGCAGGTAAAAATTCATTTACATGGATGGGCCCCACACCCCTAGTGAACATTATGAACCCTGACCAGTTAAAAGAAATCATCTCCAAGATATGTGACTTCCGAAAGACAATTGTAAATCCATATATCAAGTTGCTAGGAAACGGACTTTCATGGCACGAGGGTGAGAAATGGACAACACACAGAAAGATTATTAATCAAGCCTTCCATCATGAGAAGTTGAAGGTTACTTTATTCTTAACATTTGTTTGCTGTTCGTTTAATCACAATGGTGTTTGAAGTGAAACTAATGATTAAAATGGTGGTGAATATATTGTAGGTCATGAATATTTATCTTTTCTCAAAATTTATTAAAACATTTTCTCGAATTTAATTACATCTTTTTCCAGGTGTGGATCCAACAAACGTAAAGTAGAAATATGTGCAAATATAGCATTTACATTCTTCAATTAGTTACATATAACACCAAGATTATGTGTGTGCGCGTGTAAACACGTGCCTACTAAGTACAAACCACAGTTCACACTGACATTTAGCTATAGCTTTTACTAGAATATACTTGAAATGTTCTTATATCTGGATATTTTATATGCTTGCTGTATTTTTTTCATGTAGTTTTTGTAATTAGATGTGCCTACTAAGTACAATCCTCGTAATTTTTTCATGTTGTTTGCTGTAGAATATGTCAACTGCATTTTATCAGTGTTGCAATGACATGATTTGCAAATGGGAAAGTTTGGTGTCTAAAGAGGGATCAATTGAGTTAGATGTATGGCCTTATCTCCAAACTTTGACAAGTGATGTGATTTCTCGAACAGCCTTTGGGAGTAGCTATGAAGAAGGGAGAAGTATTTTTGAACTCCAAAAAGAACAAGCTGAGCTTGCAATGATAACTGTACAGTCTATTTACATTCCGGGTTGGAGGTAAACCAAAACATTTCAATATCAGCAAACAATAAATAATCAAAATTTTCTTATAATCTTGTGTTCATTCATCAAAAGAATTAAATAAAAAAGCTACCATAATTTAATAATATATATGATAAGGTTCTTCTATCCGAAATAAATATGTTAAATCATTACATATTCATGCTCTTCTCCACAGCCTGAGGAGAAGATTCAATTCTTATTGATGTAATGCACTCCCCCACAAGCCCCTTCTTTTTAGTGAGGGGCGTAATTCACTTTATTCTTGTCTCATTAATGCTTCACATGTAGGTTTCTGCCAACTAAAATAAACAAGAGGACGAAAAAAATTGACAAAGAAATACAAGCTTCACTTAAAGGCATTATCAACAAAAGAGAGAAGGCAATAAAAGCAAGTGAAGCTAGAGCTGATGACTTACTAGGTATACTTCTTGAGTCCAACCTTAAAGAAATTCAAGAACATGGGAACAACAAGAACGTTGAAATGAATCTCCAAGATGTAATTGAGGAATGTAAGACATTTTATTTTGCGGGACAAGAGACAACTGCAGCTTTGCTTGTTTGGACGATGATAATTCTGGGTAGGTATCCAAGTTGGCAAGCGCGTGCAAGAGAAGAGATCCTACAAGTCTTTGGAAAAAACAAACCAGAATTTGATGGGTTAAATCACCTAAAAGTTGTGAGTACTTTTGATTTATTTACTTTGAATTTCTTTCTAGAAGAAATAGTTATTTCCTAAAGAATTTACACCATGCAGGTCCCTACATCATTTCTTTCTTACAGGAATATATCTTGATTATTATATTTGAACCTATTTAGTTAATTGAGGAAATTGCACCACCACAATTGTGTTTTTGAATCAATTTTGACCAGCTTGATTGGCTCTGTAAGATTGGTATTAATGCTATCTAAGTACATCATAGTCATCCTGTGTATTTCTTGTGTATTTTCCATGTTTTGTATGGGGAAACAAAGGTAGGTAAAATTAATCATAAAAATATATATATATACAAAGATGAAGTTCTACCAAGTAATGCATTCTATGAAAAGATGATTGAAATATTCTCAAGTGTCACATCAGAGATGATAACAAATTAAATATTGATTTTTATTTTCATTTGATTCAATATTTCAAAACTTAACTTCTATCCTATGTTTCAAAATAGTTCATGTTCTTTTGAAAGTATTAAAAACACAATTATAATTAAACTTATTATCTGTGTGTGTGCGGGGATCTCGCATTAAAGCACTATGACAGATGTGCGTGTGTGTATAGTAATGATATGGTTGTTTATGTAAGTTGCATTTATGTGGTTTTTTGGTTTATTAGAATATGAAATCATCTCATTCTGAATTGACAGTGCTCAGTCGAAAGGGATGATTTTTCTTTTGTAGGGAAAGAATGTCTTTACTACTTCATGGATTAGTCAATGATGATGCAAAATATAGTTAGTTGAACTCCACGTCAATTCAGATGGACGAAGACATTTCGTCTAGAGATGAACCTTTTGGTGTTGTTCTTCTTTGGCTTTATAGCTTTTGGTGATGTTCTTATCGGGCTTTATAATTGATGATGCAAAAAGTCATCAATTGAACTCCTCGTTAATACAGATGAACGAAGGCGTTGGATTCGTCTAGAGACAAACTTGCAATAAGATATGAAATAGAGAAAAAGAAATACATCAGTGTGCTGTATGCCAAAGGGCCTCCAATGATTAAGTTAGAATGAAATTCAATTGGAGCATATCGCAAAAGAATTCAACTTGAGAATAGTTTTTGGGGGTGAGAATTGTCTTGGATACATAGCACAGACTTTAAACCTCTTTAACTCACACTCATTTTCCAATGTGATTAACCCACTGTTTTTTTGTTTTTTTATTTTATTTTAAAAAATACTATGTATTTTAATATACACACGGGAAGAGGGGATATTCTAGTTAACAGTAAACTTATATTACACAATTATTCCTATGCTTTTGTCACATGTTTCAAAATGGTTCATAATCTCTTGATTTGTGAGGCATGTGATTTAACTAAAATTTATGGGGTTGACTTTTCTAATATACTTTGAAAATTTGAAACGAGTTGATTTGTGAGTTTGCAAAATGTGATTTAACTAAAATTTTCTCAAATTTTACTATATAGAGCTTACAAACTGATATGCCACTACACAGAAAACAATTTAAATATTCATTTATTAGATAATTGAAATCTACTAATCACATTCACTATCACATTAGTTTATATGCTTTATGTAATAAAATTTATAGTATTTTTAACATTTTCCAAATTTGTATGAGATATCATGGAAAGAGTGGTTGACCGTGGTAGAGGTCAAGACGTGGTGGTGGTGGATTGGAGGTGGTGATGAGGGAATGGTTTGTGGCAAAGGAGAGATTGTGTTGGTAGCCAGTGGTGGAGTAGAGGGAATGGCAAGTGGCAGTGTTGACAAAGTGAGTAGTGTTACCGTTTCTAATAAATATGTCTAGTATTTTTTTTTCTTTAAAGATTTGAAAATAATTTTTGTTTTTGTTTTTGTCATGAAACAATACTTTTTATTAACTTTTCATATTTATTTTAATTAAAAAAAAAAAACTCAAAACTACATCATTTGAGAAGTCACTATTAGCAAAATTGTTACGGAAATTAACAAAATACTGAATTGAATAAAAATGAAATTTTAGATTTTTTTTTTTTTAAGTGAAAGTTTGTATTTTAAGAAAGATTTTTTTTAGTTAATAATTGCCAATTTCTAACTTTAATTGATGAAATAAAATTTCCATAAGTAAAAGTTATATAAAAGTCAATATTATGTCTTTAAGTTTTTAGAATTTTTTTTTTCTTTACATTTTGATGATGGAAAAAATGTTTTATTAAATATAATATATAAATATGTATCACCTTTATGTAAAACTTTCTTGTGCGCACAAATTAGGAACTGTTTAAATTATTTCAGTAAGTTCTTTATGTCTTCTCCAAGAACGTTCCTTATATTTTCTGCATGTAAGATCTCTATTCACCCGAGTATACACAAGTACTCAGAAAGCTTTTTTATTCATCTATGCTTAATCATTAAAAACCTCCCTTATTAGCCAACCTTGTATATCAGAGGGCATGGCTTACAAATGTCTTCCAAAGTCAACAATTTCGTTTTTTCCTAACCAAATTAAGGTCCAAAAGATCTCAGCTAGATAGCTTCACCTTTTTCTCTGTTTTTAAAGGCAAATCCAAGATGATGGAATTGTTCTTTCAACAGCTATTTAAGATTCACGAAACACTTTGAACTTTCATTGACCGCTAGATGTGTCCTTACTTCACTTCAGCCAAAGTTTATTCTTTTACTTTCTTCTTTTAGTCGAAAGTATTTCCATCAAACAATTAATAGAAGAGTCGTGTCTGTATCCATGGCTCTTTAGTTAAATTAGATCTGAGTGAAGAGCATTAACAAGATGATGGATTTTTTTTTTTTTAATTCTCCTTTATTTTCCGATTGCAGCTTACTATTATAACGAGTTATTAAACATTCTCTCGAGGTTTGAGAGCGCTGGGGTAGACCAGAGGTTTGAAACCCTGAGCTTAAGGCCTTCAATGGTGCATTTATTGGTGAATATAAAGTAGACAACTTCATGTTCAATGTCTAACAGTATTTCGGACTGGCGCATATACCAGGAGCAGATAAAGTTAGCATTACTTCTATGTATCTTGTGTGTGATATAAAACGATGGTAAAGAGCCAGAGTTGAGGATTCTTCACGCCAACCAATCACCGATTGGCCAGAGATGAAACAAGAGCCGGGAAATCTGTCTTCGCTGTGTAACGTCCAACGGCTAGCAAGAGACTTCTTAAGGCATTTGAGGCAAACAGATTCGGTTAGAGAGTATGTGAAGAGTTTCCAATCTATGATGCTCGAAGTGGGTAGTATAAGTGAGGAAGAAAAGCTTTAGAACTTTATGGCTGGATTGCAGTTGTGAATTCAGAACTAACTTAGGAAGGAGAGTAAATGGCCTCACTTCAGCTATCACAGTAGCAGAGAGTTTAATGGACTTCAAAGGAAGTTAGATGAGACAGACAAGAACAACAATTCTAAAGGTAAGAAGAAGTTTAGTCGGAAGAATGATCATGAAGCATCAACATCCAAACCAATGTTGACAACTTCACAACAAGGGCAAGGGCAAAGGCAAAGCGCACACAATCAGTTAAAGGACCGTTGACAAGTTAAGATTTGAAGTCACAAATCATCTCTGGCAAAAGATAAACATGTAAACATACAAATTTCTGGCAAAAGAAAACATAGTTGTTGCATCCATAGGCATCTAATCCCAAGCATTGAATCACATATGCAGATGCATATAGATGCATAGATGCAGAAAGAGAAACAAAGAAGATGTGTTTACTCATCAGAACAACACTAACAGACATATGAGAGTGATTCTCCACCAGAAAGAGCAAACGAAACTGAGCAGAAAGCCAATAGCAACACAGACAAGTAATCTGTACTACTGGAATAGCAAAAGAAAAATCCATTTGATTGAAGCAGTATTGTAAAGAAACAATATTAAGGTCCGTGGGATATTCTAAACAAATAACAGCAACTTATGCTAACTTTAAATTACACAACAAAAACATTCAAGCCTTCACCAGTTACTTCAGTTGGAAAAAAAAACAAAATGCCAAAACCTCAACTCTTCAGAAAGTAGAGGCAGTGTCTATGGCATGATACATGCGAGCAAAATTCAAGCACAACTTGTGGTCCCTCTCATCACCCCAACCCCCCCAACCCTTAAATCCAGCTTTGTAGCCCGCTTGATTCTTAGAGACCTGCACTTGCCATTGTGATTTGATATTGGCAATTCTATCAATCTCTTGCACATCAACTTTAACCATGCCATTGTCAATGCAAGCTTTATTCTCTGCCTGGCCCTGATGCAGACCGCACTTACCAAAGTGAACTGCACTAGTTCTCGGCCCTCGTAATGAGTAAACAGAACCACCAAATGATGGATAAACAGTTGCCCACATTGTTATATCCCAATTGTATTCATCAAAAAAACAAAATTCTCTTGCCTTCCTATGGATTTTCCTCCAAATAGTTTGATTAAAGGAATAACCCACATTTCCCATTCTCTCAGCAATCAAACTATCCCACTGCTCTCCTCTTGAATTCACATCCCAAGGTGCTAAATTAGCAGCATAACAATCGGGACACTTATAAGGCTTCAATTCTGTAAGTATCTGTAAGTTGCGATATGCATTGGGGAATATGAAATGGTCCTCCTCTATAAAAAGAATATGACCTGAGTGCCCGCGGGTCTCCTTCAATCCGTCCCACACCGTGTTCATCATCCACCACCAGTGATGCTTTAACGACACAATCTTTGGTGATCGGTGGTTACCATACTGATCAGGATTCCCTTCACAATGTTGCTTTGCTGCATCTTCCTTATCCTTACAGTCATTAGGTGAGACCCCTGGAAAGCTATTGGGAAAGAGATGAGGTGAGTAAGGAGCAAATATCTGTTTCACCTGGCAAAATTTGATGCCTTCAACAATCTTGTTCATCTCTTCAAAGTACCCGTCATGGCTAACTATCAGTAAAGTTTCACTTATTCCCACAACCTGCGAAAGGCTCTCCACAACAACCCGGAGATATTGGGGCCGGTTATGTACATATAGAACAATAGTTATATGATCTTTGGCTAGATTTGGATACAGATCTATGTTTCTTGGGGGCAATTGGTTTCGCTTCTCCAATTTAATAGACAATTTACTCTGCTCAGGAAAACCAAGTTTTTCCCTCAAATGTGAATTAGTATAACTAACTTCATCTATATCTTCTAAAGGCAGTGACACAAAATTTGAAGTTGAATTTGTTCCAAGGAGAAATATCAGTAGCAAAACCCCTAACAGCGTGAGAAGAACTACAGATAAGAAACGGCGAAAGGCCGCAACTTTGAGTTGGGGTTTGTTGATAGTAGCCATAAAACTAAGTCACTAAAAACATACAGAGTGCCAAACAGGTTTAATAGATTGTACAATAACAGCATCCATAGCTTAAAGCTCAGAGCAACAAAACCCACCAAATATTCTACAATGAACAAAATTACCAAAATTTGATTCTAAACAAGAGTCAAACATCAAAAACAACACCGACCCATTTGAGAACAGATTGAATAAAATAAAGGGTAAGTATCAAAAACCTCAATTACAGCCTCCAAAATGAAACTGAAGCAATCCAGACCCTGTTTTAACTGATACCCATGAACAGAAACCTCTGCCCCCTTGTTGCTGCGATTCAATCAGTTACCACAAATCAAGTTTTTCCTTTCGGGTCAGTGAAATAGAGCAAAACCTCAGTGACCCAACAAAGCATTTGGTTGCTTCAAAAAGGATATATCATAGAGATCAAGGACCTTGATCGAACAGTTGGTAGACTTGAAAAACCAGAACAGAACAATTGAGTAGAGTTGAAGGAAATTTCCAAGGGGTGACTTTTGGGTTTGAGAGTTGACAATTTTTCTCAAGTTAGGTAGTTGGGGTTTAGATAAAGGGTCGGAAACTTCCAAGGGATTTATAGGTTAAACCGAGAAATTTACCAAAACAGCAAGGAATATGCTTTTAATTGCAAACTAATTTTGAGTTCAGACTCAGTTCAGTTGTCAAATGAGGTTCTCGCGTTTTGTGGAAAATATCGAGTCAACATTGAGGGCTAAATGTGTCATTGCTATTTCTAATGTAAATCTGGCCTCTTTAGGACAAGGTAAACGTTTTCCCTTTAAGAATATACTTCTAGAGAAGAAAAAGTTTCTTCTTGATAATAATAACTAGTCTCGTCATGCATGCAATGATGCTTTTTTTTTTTTTTTTAATAGTGTCATAATTTTCATTCACCACACATTTTTTCATTAATATTACGCATTTAGAACTATTAATACATCCAGAAGTGTCATAAGGCTAGCTTCAAAAAATGAACAAATATTACACGTTTATTTTGTAACCAAAAAAAAAATCCTGTATTTTTATTTTATATATATAATTTTTATTTTGAGAATCTAATTTATAAGTGGATAAAATAATTTAAAAATCAACAAGAGAGTAACCCTATTTTTTAGGCAATATTTTAATAAGAGTTAGAGTTGTATTTTTACCGGATTATACTTTAGTTTTGTCTCTACTTAAACATAAGAGTATATGGGCATTTTTTAACCAAAAAAAATGAAAATCCCAAATAAAGAAAGCTCATTAAATAGTAGTATAGATATAAATAATTTTTTTTTTTTAAAGTTTAAGTTTATCAAAATTGAGATGATAAGAAGTTAGATGGAAGCATTTCAAGATGAGTCATCAGATCAAGCAGAGAGGCAGAGTATTGAAGCAGAGCATTTGTGGATGAATTTGCTATTTCACTAAACGACTATTGCATCAGATACAACCTGTAGTTTTAGTCTTGGATTAGTTGGTTGTTATGTATGGACACGTGTAATGTGATGATTAGTGGTATAATGTGATGATCAATGGTAGTTAGTTGATCCGCATATTTTGGGATTAGTTTAGAATTAGTTATTTTATTTTCTGATTCTGCTATATAAACATTTTGTAATTCATTTTGTTAATTAATGAAATATCTTAGATCTTCTCAATATTGATTCTCCATCTTTCTCTCTCTAGCTTCATCGCACTGAGATACTCTGTTCTTCTTATATGGTATCAGAGCTTCGTGCTTTCATCAATGGCAAATCAAGATCAAAACTCTTCATCTTCTGCTTCTCAATCTACTGCTCATCGTGAGCTTACTCCAATGGAGGATCTGAGAAGCCCTTTCTTTTTGCACCATAGAGAATCACCAGGTGCGATTCTAGTCACTCAACTCTTAACTGAGGACAATTATCCTAATTGGGCTAGGGCTATGCTTATGGCATTAGATGCGAAAAGCAAGCTAGGTTTTGTGGATGGATCTATCACAGCTTCCATGGCTATCACGCCTCTGGAGAAGATTGCTTGGTCAAAGAACAATTCCATGATTTCTTCATGGATCTTGAATTCTGTTTCACCTCATATCACTGCAAGTGTAATCTACAGAAACACTGCAATGGAGGTTTGGAATTCACTCAGAAACCGTTTCTCCCAAGCCAATGGTCCACGGATTTCACAGCTTCAGAAAATGATCTCAACAATTATGCAAGGAGATGCAACAGTGACTACCTACTTCACTAATCTTCAAGCTTCTTGGGATCAATTGCTCAATCTCAGGCCTTTACCATCTTGTTCTTGTGGTAGATGTATCTGCGGAGTGAATGATAAAATCACACTCTTCAATCATCAAGATACATTGATGCAATTTCTCAATGGCTTGAATGAAGCATTCTCGCAAGTCAGGACACAGATCCTAATGATGGAGCCAAGTCCTTCAATTGACAAAGCCTTCTCTTTGGTGATACAAGAAGAAAGGAAGAGGGCTTTAGGTTTCAATGGTGGTGTTGTGTCAGTTGATTCAACAGCTCTTGCAGTCAAGACTCAAGGGTTCAATCAAGGTGGGAAGAATAAAGGCAAGGGCAGACCCGTGTGCAGCCACTGTGGCAAAATTGGCCATTTCATGGAAAAATGTTACAAACTAGTGGGATTTCCACCAGGTTACAAGCAAAAGGGCAAAGTTCCTGTGGCAAATCAAGTGACCTTTGATGGTGAGACTGGTCAGTCCGAGGCTGCATCACAATCAGGCTCTTTTCCCTTCACACCTGAACAATGCCAGCAATTATTGTCAATGCTAAGTTCACGTGCATCTTCTTCCAACACTCCAGATGCTATTCAGGCAGCCAATTCAGCTCTCTCAGGTATTTCTTGTGCCTCTTTCCAGGATTCTGTTAGCCTTAATTTGAAGAATTCAATTTTTGCTAAGAATCCTTCAAACAAAACAGCCCACAGTGCAGAAACTTGGGTTCTTGACACAGGAGCCACTGATCACATCATTCATTCCATATCCTTATTCACCAATATAACTAGTTCAATATCTTCTTTTGTACATTTGCCTAATGGTGAAAAGGTTCTTGTCACACACATAGGCACAATTCAACTCACTCCAACCTTGATTCTTGAAAATGTGATTTGTGTTCCAACCTTTTCCTTTAATCTGATTTCAGTAAGCAAATTAACCAAATCCTTGTCCTGTTGCTTGGTTTTTCTCTCAACATATTGTTTCATACAGGACCTTACCTGTTGGAGAGTGATTGGATTGGGTAAGCTTCACAACAACTTATACCTGCTGCAAACTTCAGAAAATTGCAAGTATGCCTCAGAAGCCAAATCTGTCCTAGAGTCAGTTTTCAAGTCTTTTGCTCATTCTGTTTCCAACACTTCTAATGTCAATAAGCCTTACTTATGGCATTTTAGATTAGGACATGTATCTGATGACAAACTCCCATATTGTATATCAGATGTATCCTCTTCTCATTCAAATAAAGAATGTGTTGTTTGTCCTATTGCAAAGCTTAAAAGACTGTCATTTCCTAATTCTAATCATATATCTGAGCATGCCTTTGATTTAATACATTGTGATGTATGGGGACCTTTTGCTAAAGCAACTCATGATGGTTTTAAATACTTTCTTACAATTGTAGATGATGCTACAAGGTCCACATGGGTTTACCTCATGAAATCTAAAACAGAAACTAGGCCTTTGTTAATTTCATTTTACAAAATGATCTTTACTCAATTTCAAACCAACATCAAAGTAATTAGAATTGACAATGCTCATGAATTTTTTCTCAAAGATTTTTATGCTCAACATGGTATTATCCATCAACACTCATGTGTTGCCACTCCACAACAAAATTCAGTTGTGGAGAGAAAGCATCAACATATTTTAAACATTGCTAGAGCATTAAAATTTCAGTCTAATATACCACTTTGCTATTGGGGGGATTGTGTTTTGACAGCTGTCTACATCATTAACAGGCTGCCTAGTACTGTTTTGGACCATAAAACTCCTTTTGAGAAACTTTATTGCAAAATTCCCTCTTATCATCATTTAAAGGTGTTTGGTTGTCTTTGTTTTGCATCTACACTTGCTCACAATAGGTCTAAGTTTGCTCCTAGATCCATTCCTTGTATCTTTCTTGGTTACCCTTTTGGTGTCAAATGTTACAAATTGTTAAACTTGGTCACAAGGCAGATATTCATTTCAAGGGATGTTTCATTTCATGAAAATGTATTTCCCTTTATATCTTCTATTACTTCACCTCAGTCATCTTTTTCCTTTCCTCATATCTGTCCCAATGTGGCAATCCCAGTTGATAACATGTTCCTTGACCCTATTGTTTCCTCTTCAGGCCTTCCTTCTCCCACTTGTAATCCTAATACAGTTTCTACCCAAATTTTAGATCCTATCCTACCTATTATTTCGGATTCTGCAGTACCAGATTCTGTCCCAGCAGATTCTGCAGTACCCCAATCTGCCTTATCAGATTCTGCTAACATCAATTCTGCAGAACCTGATCCTTTCTCTTTTGATCATAGCCATATCATTGTTCCACATGATTCCATTCCTTCTTTAAGAAGATCATCTAGGCCTTCCAAATCTCCTGCATACTTGCAAGACTATAAGTGCAGCATTATCACTTCAACTGAACTTTCACAGTCCACTTCACTCAACAACAAGTCAGGGACTTCCACCATTAACCCAGGTACTAAATATCCTCTTTCTAATTACATTGATTCTTCCCTTTTATCTTCTTCATATGCCAATTTTTGCTCTCTTATCACCTCAATTCCTGAACCAAGATTCTATCATGAGGCTATTAAGGATCTTAAATGGAAAGAGGCCATGAATGCTGAGATTGCAGCTTTGGTTTCCAATCATACTTGGACTCTTACCCCTTTACCTTCTAACAAAAAGGCTATTGGATGCAAATGGGTCTATAGAGTAAAATACAAGGCAGATGGGTCTGTGGAGAGATATAAAGTAAGACTAGTTGCAAAGGGGTTCACTCAGCAAGAGGGATTGGATTTTACTGATACATTCTCACCAGTTGCCAAGTTGACTACTGTTAAAACTCTTCTTGCCATATCTGCTGTGAAAGGTTGGCATTTAGTCCAATTAGATGTCAACAATGCTTTCTTAAATGGGGATTTACATGAGGAGGTCTATATGCAACTCCCTCAAGGCTTTCACAACAAAGGGAGGAATGTTGTTTGCAAATTAAATAAGTCTCTATATGGACCTAAACAGGCCTCAAGACAATGGAATGCCAAATTCTGTTCTATTCTTAAGCAGCTTGGTTTTAAGCAATCAAAGGCTGATTATTCATTGTTTACAAGGAAGTTTAATAATTCTTTCATAGCATTGGTAGTTTATGTTGATGATATACTCATAGCTAGCAACAATGTTCAAGAAGTTGAAGCACTCAAAGTTTCTTTAGATCAATACTTCAAACTTAAAGACCTTGGAGGTTTGAAGTATTTTCTTGGTCTTGAGATAGCCAGATCAGTTAAAGGAATTAGCTTATGCCAAAGAAAATATGCTTTGGAGATTTTAAAGGATGCAGGAATGTCAGCATGTAAGCCTAGTAAAATACCAATGGAACAAAATTTGAAGTTGAGCAAGCTTCAAGGTGCATTGTTACCTGATCCTGGAGTCTACAGAAGGTTAGTGGGTAGATTGTTATATCTAACCATCACTAGACCAGATATAGCATACCCGATTCACAAGCTGAGTTAGTTCATGTCCAAACCTAGGAAACCTCATTTAGATGCAGCTTACAAAGTTTTGCAGTACATAAAGGGGTGTCCAGGTCAAGGAATTTTCTTATCCGCATCTTCAGATTTCCATTTGAAAGCTTATACAGATGCTGATTGGGCATCTTGCATAGACACTAGAAGATCAACCACAGGGTATTGTATATTTTTGGGTGATTCTTTGATCTCTTGGAAGTCTAAGAAACAGTCTATAGTATCTAGATCTTCGGCTAAGGCAGAATATAGAGCTATGGTTGTCACAGTGTGTGAGTTGACTTGGTTGCTAGCATTATTGAAGGATTTGGAGATCTATCATCCTCAACCTGCTCTTTTATTTTGTGACAATCAAGCAGTCATTTATATTGGAGAAAATCCTGTATTCCATGAGCGAACCAAACACATAGAGGTTGACTGCCACGTTGTCAGAGATAAGGTACAAGACAATGTGGTTAGATTGTTCTTCACTCCTACACACACACAACTGGCAAATTTACTTACTAAGGCCCTCAACGGTTCACAGCTGAGATACTTGTTAAGTAAAATGAATGTTATGAACATTCACAGCTTAGCTTCTCATCCAAAGGGGGAATGCAAAAGTTTTGGTGATAAAGGGACAGATGCAAGCAACAGTTTAGATTCTCATCTTGAGGGGGAATATCAAAATTGAGATGATAAGAAGTTAGATGGAAGCATTTCAAGATGAGTCATCAAATCAAGCAGAGAGGCAGAGTATTGAAGCAGAGCATCTATGCATTGCATCAAGCAAAGAGGCAGAGTATTGAAGCAGAGCATTTGTAGATGAATTTGCTATTTCACTAAACGACTACTGCATCAGATACGACCTGTAGTTTTAGTCTTGGATTAGTTGGTTGTTATGTATGGACACATGTAATGTGATGATTAGTGGTATAATGTGATGATCAATGGTAGTTAGTTGATCCGCATATTTTGGGATTAGTTTAGAATTAGTTATTTTATTTTCTGATTCTGCTATATAAACATTTTGTAATTCATTTTGTTAATTAATGAAATATCTCAGATCTTCTCAATATTGATTCTCCATCTTTCTCTCTCTAGCTTCATCGCACTGAGATACTCTGTTCTTCTTATAAAGTTTAATTGAGAGTTATATGAAAAAAAAAAGTTAAATTGAATGTTTTAATTAAATAACGCCACACATAGACATAGTTATTGTGGTAATATATATAGTAGGTTTTTTTAGTTTAGTTTCGGATCAAAATTGAATATTCAATTTAAAATAAATTCAAAATGAGTTTAGATTTTCTAGAGTTTCATTTATTAAGGATTACACGTCCCTTGTGGGATGTACCCACCATTCCATTACATGCGTGTCTGCATTGTTACCAATATCTCACGTCCTACCTCATCGTTGCATATTGTCCACTTTGAGGATGGCACAGCATCATCCTTCAAGGTTTTAAAATGCTTCATATATCAATTAGTGTCCAAGGCCTCCATATAAGGCGCATGACCTTTTCCTATCTGGGAGATATGACACTTAGTTAGGATTTAGTTCTCCCCCACCTCACTCCATTTAGGATGTCTTTTGGACTTTTTGGTCAATACACCAACTCATAATTGGCATGATATATTCTTCTTCGAGAGTAACACATAGCATCATCCCTTATGAATTTAAAATGTCTCATACCAATTAGAGTTCAAGGCCTCCATATAAGATGCAAGACCTCCCCTTACCTAGGCAGCATAGGACTTAGTCAAAATTTCGTTCTTCCTCTCCTTGCCTTAGAGCTCTATTGGACATTTAGATCCTCACAAATTGACCTAATTAAATTTTATGCAATTCAATTTAAAATAAATAGATAAGATTTTACGAACTCTGTAATGGAATTATGACAGAGCCATAGCCCCCACAAAACTGAAATTATATATATATATATATATATATAGAGAGAGAGAGAGAGAGAGAGAGAGGTTGAATTATTTATATTAAAGTGTTGCTACTTATGGAAAGCATAAAAAAGTGTGGCAAGTTTACTGTATGGAGTGAGTTTCAATTAGCTCAATTAGTAAAGTCTCTAATGGTTAAATAAGAGATCTTGAGTTCAATCCTCACTTACACTAAAAACCGATTGTTGTCTTAGTCTGATGATAAAGAGCACAATCATTATACACGAACATCATAGGTTGAAACTCTATAAAAAAATAAAAAATAAATAAATAAGTACTATATGGAAAACATAAATAAGTTTCTTTATTTTATAGCACAAGAGCAAAATGCGGTTCTTTCATCTTTATAGCATATTTTCAGCTTCGATCCCACTCACCCATCCTCATTTGTTCGTGCATCCTTATTGCTGAGCTTTTTTTTTTTCTTTTCAATATTTCCTCCTTTTCTTCTTGTGACTATCATACTGGAAACATATCAAGAAAATCAAAAATCAATAACTATCTCATTATAAAATGTTTAAATTCCAATATTTTTAAACATTAAAATTTCAAACAAAATATGAGTTTATAAACCATATAGTAAATAATATCCTATTGACAAGAAATTTGTGTGTATATTAAAAGTAACAAAATATCATATTTTCAAAATATTAATCCAATAAAAGTTATGGACTAATGTAATATCGTAAAGATTTACAACATGTGTAACTTAATTCTAACCTTATATATAGTAGAGATGCATGGATTTGACTCTTGGGGAATCATAGCAAATATATAAATATAATTATGTATATATAATGTGTGTGTGTGTGTGATAATATCAAGTTGAATTAAAACAAAAATCTCTTACATCCAAGTACTGATGGCAACCCTTTTTGCCAAGTAAGTATCTGACTATAAATACCCCATTTTGCAACCTACAATATTTAACTTCAACTAGGGAAAAAAAGATCTTTTAACATCTTAAGGGTAAAATCATAATGTTGACCCTCTAAATTCTCCATGTAAAATAAATCTTAAGTCTTAACAATCAGTCATCCCTACAATTAGGATTAGATATGTGTAATTATGGTTAATTGAGTATAATTGGTTGTTTAAAGGATTAATTATAGTTAATGAAGTGTCATAATCACATTCGCCTAACCTGATGGACAAGGGTGTAATATTGCACATGGGATTATGTGATTATAATGAATAACTAATCTTAATTAAATATATTAATTTTAAGTTTGGTGTAAATGCACTTTTAGTCCCTACATTTTGGCTTTTTTTCATTTTATTCCCTACATTTTAATTTTACCACTTTTAGTCCCTAAATCAATTAACGCGTTCCATTTTAGTCCTTTTCATTAGCCCACTACTAGAAATTGCTTAGGTGACAGACGAAACTATTAAAATAATAATAATAAAATTTATTTTACTATTAAAAATGTCACGTCAGCTTATAAATTAAAAAAATTATTTATTAATTTTAACTAAATAAAAATAATTAAAAACAGATCATTTAAAAAAGAAATTAAATTAATTAAATTATAAAAAAAAATCTTTACATTATGTTCTTCCCAGTCATCATGAAGAACATGTTCTTCCTCAAATAATTTGTTTGGTTACCAAGGAAATTAAAAAAATCAAGAACATGCCAACATGGAACATGTAAAATCAAAGGGCACAGATCTACTAAATACAAAGACCTTCAAAGATTCAAAACACAAAGAACACAAACCCAAACCCAACCCTCAATCTCTAGCAAACCCAGAACATCACATGAAAAATCAAACCCTCCATACAAACATCAAACCCAGAAACAAACCCATAAATTTCAAACCCAAATTTGAGAAACCTGTAACAAACCCAGAAATTTTAAACCCATTGATCTAATAGAGACCCACCAATCTGTGAGAGATTGGAGGTAAACCACCGCCAACCTTAGCCCCTCTACTGTCACGCACTCAGCCCCACCGTCCTTCACATCGACACAAGACACAGCCCCAATGTGTAGCTCCTTTGCGGGGACCAAGCACTCGGACTCAAGCGAGGCGTCGTCGACGTTGGCGAAGAGGAGGTGGAGGGAGCTGGAGAAGGTGGAGGTGGCGATGAGGGGCTTGTGCGTTGGGGTTTGGGAGGTCTTGAGGGAGGAGATTCGGGAAGGTAGAGAAAATGTGGATTGAGGGGTTAGGGTTAGAGTTTGGGATTGGGGATTGAGGGGGTGGATTTCGAGAGAGGGGGTGTTGGAGTCGAAGTCGAAGAGAGAGAGGATGGCGAAGCGGTCGAAGGCGGAGAGTTGAGGGAGCCAACGAATGGCGTCGATGTATTTGGTTTGTGGGAATCTGTGGATTTGAGGTGGGTCTTAGAGAGTTATGGTTGTGGTTATGGCTATGATTGCCATTGTTGGAGTTCCATTCTCTCTAAACCACCACTGGCCCCCTTCCTCTATATCTGCTCCAAACCGCCAGCCTCATCTCATTCTCTCCCTCTCTCTCTCTAAACTCTTTTTTTTTTTTTTTTTGGTAGAGCTCTCTCTAAAATCAGATCATGGATTAAAAAGTTTTGATAATAAAAAAAAATTTGTTTGATGCTTTTGACTAACTCACTTAAAGAAAAGTAAATACACTTAAAACTAAAATGATATAATGATAAATTTTTGTTTGGGTTGGTTGAGATGAGAGAATAGTGTGCTGGGTGTGATGATCTCTGAGGTGTTGAATTTGGGTTTTTTCTTCTTGTTTTCATTTATGTCCTAGTGATCTAGGTTTAAGTTCTTGGGTTGCTGGGTTTGTGTTCTTGTGATGGGTTTGAGTTCTTGGTTGTTGGGTTTGATTTGGGAAGAATATGAAGAACAAGTTGTAAAATGAAGAACAATATGAATAACATGAAGAACAATCTTAATTCATGTGAATTTTACTTTTTAATTCTGTTTTTATTTTTATTATTTAGTTAAAATTAATAAATTAATTTTTTAAATTTATATGCTGATGTGTCAGGGGTGATGTGGCATTTTTATAATATTTTAATTCCTCTGGCAGCCACCTCAACTATTTTCGTCGGTTGACTAACGAAAAGGACGAAAATAACACGCATTAATTAGTTTAGGGACTAAAAGTGGTAAAATTAAAATGTAGGGATCAAAATGGGAAAAAGTCAAAATGTAGGGACTAAAAGTGCATTTACGCCTTTAAGTTTTTAACTGAAACAAGTTATTTTCAAAATATCCATTATCCTAAATTGATCCAAAATGATTAAATTTTAAGTTCAACATTAGGATTCAATTCAAAACAATTACAAGAAAACCATTAAAAAACATAAAATTGCAACAATATATATTCATGTCCACATTGTAGGGCAATTGGCATGGTAAATGTTGAAATTTGAACTTGGACATTTATGAAAGTTGTTATTGTAGGGTCAATTTTTGTAGCCCAAGTCCAAAAGGTATGGATTATGAGCCCAATGAATCCAAGACAATGAATTTGTAGAGCGTGGGTGAAAGAACTGAGCTGGATATGAATTAAACAAAAGTTAATTATGGTATTTACGGATGAACTAACATGCAATCATGCTTGGACAAAGGCAAACGTGAAAGTCCGAAGAGGCATTTTATTGAATGAAAGTTGGTTACAATTCTTAGAGCTACAGTAAAGTTATTTTCTTCTTTTCTCCCTTTTTTGTTCCGTCCGTTTATCAAAGGCCTCTCCCCCTTATATAGCACCATCTCCCTTCATCTTCATCGTCCACTTGTTCATCATCTAAACATCCACTTGAGTGCATGTCTCATCATGTATCTTCTTTAGCCTTGTGTGAGTGGCGGTAACTGAGATTGTACTGTTCAGGGGTCTTCTCCACATTAATGCGACTAGAAAAGTAGCTGCAGTGCATTTAATGTGGTGGTTGAAATTTGTCTTCTAGATATTTCTCCGTTCCTATCATCTCCATGCGCGCCTGAGGTTCATCTTTATCATTAGAATCGTCAGGAGGATTACTTGAACTTCCCAGACATCTGTTTGACCAAGCTTCTTTGAATCCGAGGATAATGGCATCTTCGGACAATTGAATATCTCCTCGGACTATGCCCCACGTTCATCTCCAGGTATGTTTCTTTCACATGGGCTTCTTCTCAAATACTTTCCTCTCTTCGGACAAACAGTAGTCCTCAAATAGGGCCTTAGGCCCAATATATTAGGTTGGGCTTTTCACCCCCCACAATAGCCCCTCAAAATTTTAGTTTTTCCCTCGCATCCGAGGAGAAAAAATAGGATTTTGACTTGTCACGAAATGGCAGTTTGAAACAACAAAAATATTTGAACTTACACGCGTGTGGGCATAGAAGTAGGCGCCTCATAAATGCTGCTGTCATTTCAGTATTCCTAAAGCATTATCAATTACTCCAGGTGGCGTTTTGTCTTTAGTATCCAAAGGTGGGCTGTTGATCCAACGGACATGATTTCTCCTCAGGATTTAGGCGCGATGACTCCGGTTCTTTTGCTTGTCCCCATATAAAGTCTCAGAATAAGTTATTTCTCCTTCACTTCGCAAATTCTCAGAGTGCCCAGCAAACTCAAGCACTAGAATCTTTCAAGTTCTTTCAACCACCGGTCTTAGCCTTCCTCAGAATCCGTAAGAATTTCTCAACAAGTTCAAGGATCAGTCTCCAATTTAGTTTGAGTAAGTTCTTCTCCACTAAAACCTTCCGTCCTCTCTTCGGCCAGCCTCCTCGACTTTCAAATAGTCACTTCTGAGTCACTACGTTTAGTGCTTCCTTATTCCCAGTTAGTGAAGATGGGTAAATTTCAATATCTGGTAGATAGCTCCGCCCAAATAGAGGAGTTTAGGAGAACATACCGCATACCTCAAAATGTGGGTTTGAGGTATTGTCCTCCAGAGGAAATACTAACAGATCGAAAAACGGGCGAAGTTGTAATCCCCATCATCGCTTTTCTAGAAGGGGGGATGGCTATCCCTATGGGTCCCATTACCAGTAATTACCTCCGAAACCATAGGCTTAGTCCTAACCAATGTGCGCCCAACGTCTTTAGAATCTTAGGAGCCATTGACAATCTGAACCGTCTTCTGGGATTGGGGCTCACCTGGCGTGACGTGGTACACATGTACGAGTGTCATAGCCAGCAAGGGGCGGGATATTATCTTAAATCCCGATCCGATGTCGTTAGGCTCCTCTCCTGCCTTCCTAAGTCTAACAAAGGGATGAAAGACGACTACGTGATCGTCTCGGGCGCATGGCATGACGGTCCTCATTGCCGAACCAAGCTAGGAGAGCCAGGTGGGATATGTTAGACTTAGGTTTACTAACAGTGGGCTTAGGATCTCCACCTTCTAACAATTTTTTCTTCTTTTTGTATCATTATTTACAAGTTTCTGACTATGTTTTGTTGTGATGTTTAACAGATAGAGAACACGTTTCTCCTCGGCTCAGCCTTACAAACACTGCTGCGCTCAATTACTTATTAAGATCAGAGATCTTTGTAAGTGAGGACGGGCAGCTTCGGTCGGTTCCCCTTATTCTTGGTTATAAGTCAAACAAGAAGGATTTTCAGCCGGTCGGCAACGCGATAAGACAGGGAGATTATCGTCTCAGCCGTATAGACGTAGCTCAAAAAGGCTTTTTGGCTCCGTACGATCTTTTACCCGTGCCACATCCCAATCCACAGGGTGTACCCCTGCTCCTTTGGCCAATTCAGCAGGTTCCTCTCGGGACAGCAGAAGCAGGAGAAGGAGTTGCCTTTTCAACCTCTTCACTTGAGGAGCAGATAGACAAGTTCAAGTTCGAAGGAGAGGCTTCAAGAGAGGTTAAAGTGATACCAGTGCCTGACGTTGAGGAGGAAGCTGACAGACAATCTATTGTACACCCTCATGTTCTAATAACTGCTCTTCCAGAAGACTCTTCGAATGAAGAAGATATGGCAGATTTGAGGAACTTAATGAAGAATAGGGGTAAGAAGGCTGAGCAGAAAGGGACTGGTACGTCCCAACCCGTGGTGAGTCTTCCTCCACCACCATCCCAGGTTCCTGACCCTGGCCTGAAGCCCATACAGGATCTGAAGAAGAAGAGGCCCCTCCTTGAAACTGAAGAAAGGGAGGTGTTGCCACCAAAAGGGACCAAGCAACAGAGGTGGTGAAAGACCACCGGAACAAAAGGGCCTCATCTACTGAGAGCCGAGATGACCCTCATGTTGTTGATGTGCGTCGAGGGCCTCGCATTTAGTCCCCAAGACTAGAGTTGGATGGTGCCTCCATCCCCTGGGATACCTCCCTCAGAAATTACGATGGGGGGAAGGCAGGTCTTGTTGCTGAGGCGTTGGAGCAACCACTTCTCCTTACAAAGGACATGGAATCCTATAGACGCTTCAACCAGCATGAGCTCTTCCTATCCCTTAAGAGGGATATAGCCATGGTAAGTGAAATGATCCGTTTTTTTTTTTTTTTTTTTTTTAACTAACCCCTTCTCTTCATTTCATGTAAATTTTTATTGTGTAGATCACCCAACAGATTTATGTGGCCGAAGAGTGGAACGAAGAAGTCCTATCTTGAAGCCCAGGCAGCGGCCCAATCTCAATCTGAGGCAGAAAGATCTTTGGGCAGCCTGAAGGAGGATTACTCTTTGCTGTCCGAGCAGTTGAAGGAGATGACTAATCAGCGGAACAGTCTTGACGCGGGCCTGAAGAATGCTGAAAAGCAGGCCGAAGAGCAACGCAAGCTGCTGAATATAACCGAGATTAACTTGGCAACTGAGAAATCACTTGTGGGGCAACTTCGAGCTGAACTTCAAAAAGCCAAAGAGATTGCCAAGCTAGCTCAGAAGGATGCTCAGCTGGCCAAGGAGGCAGTCGAGGCTGAAAGGAAAGCAGCATATCAGCTGGGGATGGAGGAGACCAAAGCCGATCTCACTGAGCAGTTTGCCTCGGTTGGCCGAGACTACTGTGATATAACGTGGGGAAAAGCACTGGATGCTGCTGGGGTTCTTGCAGACTCCCCCTTGAGGTTGCCTGGGAGTGTATATTATGATCCAGATATTCGTGAGCTCTCAGAAGCTTAGGAGCAGCCCCCAGCTGGCCAGGCTCCTCTTGCTCCAGTTGAAGCAACTAAAGAGTCTGAGGGTACTCAGGAGAAAGATAAAGAACAAGTCCCGGACGTTGCTGCTGCCTAGTCCATTCAGACAGTTGATCCCCCGGCTGCTCAAACGAAGACTTAATATGACTAGGAGTTTTTATTTTGTACTTCTAAATAACCTAGTTCAGTTGTTTGTTTTGTTTTTTTTTTTTTTTTTTTTTTTTTTTTTTTTTTAAGTAAGGGCTTGTAAACCTCTTTATTTTGATTAATGAAATCCTCTCTTTTACATTCAATATGCTTGTTGCTTAAATTGTAAGTCTCGTCGTTACTGCAAACAGCTTAAACCATATGATTACAATAGTATAGGTGAACTTAACCATGATATCATGATAATAAGGCCAGTGACTTAAATCAATACCGAAGAGAGTGGTTTATACAAGAGTTATTAATAAGTAATGAAAACGACAAGTGAGATGAAAATTTCACAGGCTTTCTTGAATGTGTGCCAAGCATGTTTCTAACTGAGGAGTCTAGCTATAAATTAAAGTTAAATGCATCCAAGAATTTCAGGCACGATAAATTCAAACATTAACAGTAATTGCACAAAGATGCTTCTTAATGTAAGTCTAAACACTTAGAGGACCTGTATCGGAGTGTTAACTAACCCAAATCATCTGGTCCGAGGACTACAGGCATGATTGGATTTAAGTTTAAACACTTATGGAACCGTGAACGAGTGTTAACTAACCCAAATCATCTGGTCCGAGGACTACAGGCATGATTGGATTTAAGTTTAAACACATGAAAATCTGGAACGAGTGTTAACTAACCCAAATCATCTGGTCCGAGGACAACAGGCATGATTGGATTTAAGTTTAAACACCTAGAGACCTGTAACGGAGTGTTAACTAACCCAAATCATCTGGTCTGAGGACTACATGCATGATTGGATTTAAGTTTAAACACTTGAGAGAACCTTGAACGAGTGTTAACTAACACTAATCATCTGGTCCGAGGACTACAGGCATGATTGGATATAAGTTTAAACACTTAAGAGAACCTTGAATGAATGTTAACTAACCCAAATCATCTGGTCCGAGGACTACAGGCATGATTGGATTTAAGTTTAAACACCTAGAGACCTGTAACGGAGTGTTAACTAACCCAAATCATTTGGTCCGAGGACTAAAGGCATGATTGGATTTAAGTTTAAACACTTAGAGAACTGTAACAGAGTGTTAACTAACCCAAATCATCTGGTCCGAGGACTACAAACATGATTGGATTTAAGTTTAAACACTTGAGAGAACCGTGATGGAGTGTTAACTAACCCAGATCATCTGGTCCGAGGACTACAGGCATGATTAGATTTAAGTTTAAACACTTGAGAGAACCTTGAACGAGTGTTAACTAACCCAAATCATTTGGTTCGAGGACTATAGGCATGATTGGATTTAAGTTTAAACACTTGAGAGAACCTTGAACGAGTGTTAACTAACCCAAATCATCTGGTCCGAGGACTACAGGCATGATTGGATTTAAGTTTAAACATTTACAGAACTGTGACGGAGTGTTAACTAACCCAAATCATCTGGTCCGAGGACTACAGGCATGATTGGATTTAAGTTTAAACACTTAGAGAAGACTTCATGTAACGAATTGGCATGTTGATTGAAGAAAAGATTCGATTAATAATAGTACCTTTTGAGGTTATTTACATTCCAAGGGCGTGATATTACATGACTGTCTAGGTCTTCTAGAAAATACGCCCCAATGCCGGCCCCTGAAGTAATACGATATGGCCCTTCCCAATTGGGTCCTAACTTTTCCCAAGCTGGGTTCTTTGCAGTCCCAACAACTTTCCTCAGCACCAAGTCGCCAGGTTCTAGAGGCCTCAGCTTTACGTTGGCATCGTAGCCTTGCTTGAGCTGTTGTTGGTAATGTGCTAGTCAAACCATTGCATTCTCCCTCCTTTCATCAATCAGGTCCAAACTCTTCTCTAGCTGCTCGTTGTTACTGGTCGGACTGAATGAACTAGTCCTCAATGTTGGGAACCCGGTTTCCAAAGGTATGACGGCTTCAGCCCCATAGGTCATTGAAAAGGGGGTCTCTCCAGTAGATCTGCGAGGCGTAGTTCTGTAAGCCCAAAGTACATGTGGCAATTCCTCCACCCATTTGCCCTTCGCATTGTCTAGCCTCTTCTTTAAGCCATTTACTATGACCTTGTTGATAGCTTCTACTTGCCCATTACCCTGGGGATAAGCAGGGGTGGAGTATCTATTTATGATTCTCAGCTCACTACAATAACTTCTGAATGCTTTGCTATCGAACTATAGGCCATTGTCCGAGATGAGAGCATGAGGAACCCCAAACCGAGTGACAATATTCTTCCACACAAACCTTTGAACATCTACGTCTCTGATATTGGCTAGAGGCTCAGCTTCGACCTACTTGGTGAAATAGTCTGTGCCAACCAGAAGGTATTTCTTGTTTCCTGCAACTTTAGGGAATGGCCCCACGATATCCAAGCCCCATTGGGCGAAAGGCCATGGGCTAGATAGCGGATTAAGAGTTCCCCCTGGTTGATGAATGTTTGGGGCGAATCGCTGACACTGATCGCACTTTTTAACATACTCGTGGGCTTCTTTTTGCATGTTCGGCCACCAATAGCCTTGAGTGAGGGCTCGGTGAGCCAAGGATTTGCCTCCAGTGTGGCTCCCACAGATACCTTCGTGTAGTTTTTCTAGTAATAGCTCAGACGCTTCAAGATGCATGCATAACAAGTATGGTCCCGAATAGGAGCGTCTGTATAATTTCTGGTCCTCGGATAGCCAGAATCTGGTCGCCTTCCTCCGAATTTTGTCAGCTTCCCCCCTTTCTTCTGGCAAAATATCTTCTTTTAAGAATTTAATTATAGGATCCATCCAGTAGAGCCTGGTCTTTACTTGGTGAACCTGAACTACCTCTCTTTTTGCCTTTGTAGGCCCATGCAAGTCCTCGACGAGGATAATTCTCGGCAAATTTTGCGCCGAGGAGGTAGCAAGCGTGGCCAAAGAACCAGCAAGTGAGTTACCACTTCTGGGGATGTGTAGCAAACTGAAAGAGTCGAACTCCGATTGCAAACATTTAACTCGGCTCAAGTACCCCTGCATTCTTTCATCCTTCGCCTTAAACTCGCCTTGTACTTGACCTACGACTAACCTTAAGTTCGAGAACAACTCCACAGACTTTCCTCCCATTCTTCGGACCATAGCCATTCCCATCAGTAGGGCCTCATACTCCGCCTCATTATTTGTTGCCGAGAAGTCCAGCCTTAACGACTTTTCGATAATGATTCTTTCAGGGGATATCAACACTAGCCCAATTCCCGAACCTTTTTGGTTTGCTGCGCCATCAACATACACTTCCCAATGGGAGGGGCTCTGTTGGGAGATCATGCCAACTGATTTTTCATCCATGTCCGACGTAGGCGTTACTTCTTCTAGCTGGAGCTCCATGAACTCAGCCACCAAATCCGCAAGGACCTGGCCCTTAACCGATTTGCGGGGCATATATTTTGTATTGAAAGCCCCTAAGATCGTACCCCATTTAGCAATCCGCCCAGTGTAGTCAGGGCTTCGGAGTATAGCCTTGAGTGGGAGTTGAGTGAGGACAATGACCGTATGGGCCTGGAAATAGTGAGGAAGCTTTCGTGTACCAAGCACCACTGCTAGGATAGCCTTCTCCAGAGGCAAATAACAGATCTCGGCCTCATGCAGCGACTTACTTACGTAATAAACTGGTCTTTGCACACCACAGTCTGATCGTATCAACACCAGGCTCACCGCATAGGGAGCTACAGCAATGTAGGCAAACAATACTTCATCTGGCTCAGGACTAGACATGATTGGTGGCCGAGCTAGATAATCTTTAAGCTGCTGAAAGGCCAAAGCACATTCTTCAGTTCACTCGAATCCCTTCCACTTGTTGAGCAGAGAGAAGAAGGGCCGACACTTGTCTGCTGATCGAGAGATAAATCGATTCAGGGCAGCAGTCATTCCGGTCAGTTTCTGAACCTCCTTGGGATTTTGAGGAGCTCGTAAATCGTTGATGGCCTTTATCTGGTCGGGGTTAACCTCAATTCCTCTGTAAGTCACCATGTATCCCAAAAACTTGTTGGACCCCACCCCGAATGAGCACTTGGAAGCATTTAGGCGCAGCTTGTACTTTCTTAGAACCTCAAAGGTACTTTCAAGGTCCTTCACATGCTCAACAACAACCTTGCTTTTTACCACCATGTCATCTATGTAGACCTCGATATTTTTGCCCAGCTGTGGCTCGAACATCCTCATCATCATCCTCTGGTAAGTAGACCCCACGTTCTTCAAGCCAAATGGCATCACTTTATAGTGGTAATTACCAATAGGGGTGACAAAAGCGGTCTTCTCCTGATCATCCAGGGCTAGTGGTATCTGGTGGTAGCCTTGGAAGGCATCTAGGAAGCTCATCCGAGGATGGCCGACAGTGGCGTCCACTAGTTGATCAATTTTCGGCATAGGGAATGGATCTTTGGGGCAAGCCTTATTCAAATCAGTGAAGTCCACGCACACTCGCCATTTCCCACTCTTTTTCTTTACCACCACGGTATTTGCCAGCCACTCAGGATAAAAAACCTCCTTAATAGCTCCAGCTTGTTTGAGCTTTGCTACTTCTTCTCTTACCGCATCAGCATGCTCCTTGGATGGGCGCCGAGGAGGCTGCTTCTTAGGGGTGATCAGTGGATTTACCTTCAAGTGGTGACATATGAATTCTGGATCTACCCTTGGGGCTTCACAAGCACTCCAGGCAAATACATCAAGATTCCACTTGAGGAACTCTATTAGCTCTTCCCTTTTTTGAAGAGGTAGCTGAGATCTAACTTGGAAGAACTTTTTAGAATCATCTCCAATAACAACTTTCACTAAATCTTCGCATCAAGTGCCTTCATCTGGACCTTCGACAGGCAACTCCCAAGACTTTAACTACTATAAACCCCTTTCGGCCCTAGACGAGGACTCGGCTTCGGGCTCATGTTGGATGGCACCCACTAAGCACTGTCGGGCTGCGGACTGATCCCCTCTGATCTCATAAACCTGCCCTTCAGATGGGTACTTGACTTTCTGATGCAAAGTAGAGGAAACAACCCCTAGTGTATGAAGCCAAGGTCTGGCTACGATTGCCGTATAGGGTGAGTACACGTCCACAACTATAAAATCCACCTCTACCACTTCAGAGCCGGTCTGCACAGGCAAGCATATCTGGCCTTTCAGGGTGACAACCCTTCCTTCAAAACTCACGAGGGGGGAATTGTATGGTGTTAAGTCTTGGGGTTTTAGGCCTAGCCCCTTATAGAGATCGGGATACATTATCTCCACAGCACTACCCTAGTCCACCATCACCCTCTTTACATCGTACCCTCCAATTCTGAGGGTGATGACTAACGCGTCATCATGGGGTTGGATGGTGCCAACCATGTCTTCGTCCGAGAACCCTATAACCAGTGGAGCACCAGACTTAACTCTCTTCGGACATTCACCGAAATTTCCTGCAGGTGACCGGACAACCGACATGACCTTCAATGGCCAGGATTCTATTCTTCCTGGTGTGGCGAAGACGACGTTAATAGTTCCTAATGGTGGCTTTGAAGAGTCATCTCTTCGTGGCGCCGAGGCCATCTGCCCTCCTCGGCCGCTGGAGGGGTGCAAGAGGTGCCTTAATTTACCATCACGAACCAGTTGGTCCAGGTGATCCCACAGGCTCCTGCAATCCTCCGTGGTATACCTATGATCTTGATGGTACTAGCAGTAGAGATTATGATTGCACCTCTCAGGGTTTCCCACCATCTTATTCGGCCACCTGAAGAATGGTTCATTCTTGATCTTTTCCAAGACTTGGTGTACTGGCTCTTTGAATACAGTGTTGACCGCTTGAGGATTTATTGATCCTGATTGCCCAGCGAAATCTCTCCTTGGTTTACTGCTATTGTAGTGGTCCGACCTGAAATCCCTCCTCTCCTAGGGGATAACATTGTCCTTTCCCTTCCCCTGCTACTGATCTTCTTCAACTCTTTTGTACTTTTCTATACGGTCCATGAGTTGACGCATGTTAGTAACTGGTTTACCAGATAAGGACGTCCTCAAACCATGGTCAGTAGGGAGGCCAAGCTTGAATGTGCTGAGGGCCATTGCATCAGAGTTGCCCTCCATATCATTGAACATCTCCCAGTATCTATCCGAATATGCCTTCAAGGTCTCACCCTCCTGCATGTTCAAGGATAGCAATGAAGATAAGAGCCTGGCCACTCTTCGGCATGTGACAAAACGGGAGCCAAATGCTTGAGTGAGCTTTTTGAAGGAGTTGATGGAGTCTGCTTTCAGACCATCAAACCACCTCATTACGACTGGCCCAAGACTGGAAGGGAAAACCTTACACATCAGAGCTTCATCTCTGGAGTAGACAGCCATCCTTTGGTTAAAATGACTCACATGCTCCACGGGGTCTGTTTTACCATTGTAGATGGTGAACGTTGGTTGGTTGAAACGCCGAGGAAGTCTCGCTTCCTCAATCCTGCGCGTAAAAGGTGACCTAGAAATCTGATTTAGAGCCCTGCTCATGGCATCGTTCCCTACGTCTCCACGTGATGGGCTTCTGTGTTGCCTCTTGCGATGAGACTCTTCTTCATAGGTATAGGATTCACTGGCTGGTGTTCAAGATTTCTGCTGATAAGTGACATCCTGCTCGTCATCAGGATCCTCATCAGAATACGAGGAAATTTGTTTCCTCTTTGCATGGCGCAACTCCCTTTTTAGTTTTTCTACCTCCAGTTGCAAATCCCGGTTCTTTTCTGCATGGGACGCATGACTTCCACCATGGGACTGACTGTGACTAGTATGCGTAGTGTGCGCACTATCCTCATGATCCTGTCTCCTCTCTAAGTTAAGAAAATGGTCCACGTGTTGGGATGCCCTAGATTCTGCTTGTTGCTGACCTCATCCTGCCATCACCAACTGTTATTTTCACCCTTGCACAAGCTCTCCCCACAGACGGCGCCAATTGTAGGGTCAATTTTTGTAGCCCAAGTCCAAAAGGTATGGATTATGAGCCCAATGAACCCAAGACAATGAATTTGTAAAGCGTGGGTGAAAGAACTGGGCTGGATGTGAATTAAACAAGAGTTAATTATGGTATTTACGGATGAACTAACATGCAATCATGCTTGGACAAAGGCAAACGTGAAAGTCCGAAGAGGCATTTTATTGAATGAAAGTTGGTTACAGTTCTTAGAGCTACAGTAAAGTTATTTTCTTCTTTTCTCCCTTTTTTGTTCCGTCCGTTTATCAGAGTCCTCTCCCCCTTATATAGCACCCTCTCCCTTCATCTTCATCGTCCACTTGTTCATCATCTAAACATCCACTTGAGTGCATGTCCCATCATGTATCTTCTTTAGCTTTGTGTGAGTGGCGGTAGCTGAGATTGTACTGTTCAGGGGTCTTCTCCACATTAATGTGGCCAGAAAAATAGCTGCAGTGCATTTAATGTGGTGGTTGAAATTTGTCTTCTAAATATTTATCCGTTCCTATCATCTCCATGCGCGCCTGAGGTTCATCTTTATCATTAGAATCATCATGAGGATTACTTGAACTTCCCAGACATCTGTTTGACCAAGCTTCTTTGAATCCGAGGATAATGTCCTCTTCGGACAATTGAATATCTCCTCGGACTATGCCCCACGTTCATCTCCAGGTATGTTTCTTTCACATAGGCTTCTTCTCAAATACTTTCCTCTCTTCGGACAAACAGTAGTCCTCAAATAGGGCCTTAGGCCCAATATATTAGGTTAGGCTTTTCACCCCCACAGTTATATATATACTATTAATAAGGATTTTTCTTTTCTGTCTTCAATTTTTGGCATACCAAAATATCGTCATACAAATTTTGAAATAACATACTCTTTAGTTTAATTTTTTTCCTTTAATAAAAAAACAAAAAATGTTAAAATAGTAATACTATCTCACGTACAAAAGAAAAGAAAGAAAGAAAAAAAACCGTTATTCTAACCACCCATTTGTATTTAAATGTATGATTCCTATCTGTATTTGTTATCTATTTGAATTCAAATACTTCAATTATCTTTATAAAAAAATATAAAATTACTTCTTCCAAAAAAAAAAAAAAAAAGTCTACTTCATGTAAAAAGTAAAAACTACTCATTCTTATCCCGAAATTTCTATTGTTTTTTTTTTTTTTTTAATTCTTTAAAACATTCCAAAATTTTTGTTATCCAAATTTTATACAGTTATCACAAATCCACATCCATCTAGACTAACGTATATCATCTTTCTTTTGTTCAAATCTCAAATTTTTTTACTTATCACAATCAATAAATTCAAATGTCTCATTGGGTTTCAACTTCTTATGATTTCTATCTCATTTTTAAACATTATTACACGTTACCTTACCTCATTCTTTAAAAAAAAAAAAAATACACACGATTATTTATATATATATATATATATATATCACTTTTAAGCATTATAACACTTAAAAAAAAAAAGCATTATTGCACAATATACGATAATATATGAGATAAATAATATGATGTATATTTTAGTTATGTGGTAAAAATTGTGCATGCTAATGCATTTTTTTTTTTTTTTTAAATCTGTTATAATGAAAATTTTCTTTTAATTAAATTTTTTTTTCTTCCTCTTAATTGTAAAATGCAAGTTAAAATAATAATACTATCTCACATACAAAAGGAAAAAAAAAAAAAAAAAAATTCTCATCACTCATTTGTATTCAAATGTCCGATTCCTATCTGTATTTGTTATCTATTTGAATTCAAATACTTCAATTATATTTATAAAAAAATTACTTTTCCAAAAAAAAAAAAAAAAAAAAAAAAAAAACACACCACTACATCATGTAAAAACTGCTCATTCTTATCCCGAAATTTCTATGGATTTTTTTTTTAATTATTTAAAACATTCCAAAATTTTTGTTATCACAAATCCTCATCCATCCACACTCACGTATATCATCTTTCTTTTGTTCAAATCTTAAATTTTTTTACTTATCACAATTTTTACCTCAATCAATAAATTCAAATGCCCTATTGGGTTTCAATTTCTTACGGTTCTTTATCTCATTTTTAAACATTATTCCACATTATTTTACCTTCTTCTTTTAAAAAAAAATACACAGTTATTTATATATCACTTTTAAACATTATAACACTAAACCAAAAAAATAAATAAATAAATAATAGCATTATTGCACACGCAAAGCGCGTGTAATGAGTTTAGTGTGTATACACACATACACATGGTGTCAACTTAATCTAAACTTTAAACAAAAAGTTATGGCTAAAATATTGACAAGTGTTCCTCTTTAAAATTCAGGTTTTCCATATTTAGCTCTTGTTTCTCCCTCCCATTTCATTTGAAATTTGAATTCAAATTTGAACCAGCTCATCTAAAGAGGATCCTCCCTCTTCTAGAGACTTCTCTAAATAGAAGATTCACCATTCAGGTACCCCATCCCCTAGCATTCTAGAGAGAGTAAGAACTGCTTGTCAAACATCAAATCTTCCTAGTCTCTGAATGTCAGTGAGCATTGTCTTGCTTCATTTCTAGATTTGTAGAGATAATTTTTTAGAGTTCTATATGAATGAAAAAAAAAAAACAAGGCACATGTGATCATCTTCCTAGTCGGTCATGTTTGGGAACATCAAACTTCCAAGCCTTAAGTTGCAGTCAAGCACCTTGTTGCCTCACTCCTCAAAAGCTTTAAAAGAATTCCCTCACTTTTGTTTGTACTTAATTAATTTAGGCAATTAACTAATTATAGACATCTCATTTTGTATCCATTAATAACCTTTCGTCCCTAACTCCAATAATGAGTGTGACATATTTCAAACAAGGTAATTGAAGTGTTCTCAATAGTTTGGTCAAAGGTAACCACAACTCAAAAGTACTCAAAATTTCTTTGAAAATGATGCTGAAAAATGACATTTGTTCACTATTTTGACCATAAATTTTTAACCACAAATAATTTTTTAACTTAACTTTTTGCATTGGAAAGCAGACATCCAATGCTTCAATGTGGACATAATTTTTCCCAATTTGGATTTAAAATAGGTAAGTTATGATGATTCCAAGTTAGGGAATCAATGCTAACAAAATTTTGGATTCTTGGTGAGTTTGTGTATGAGGCCTCAAGGCGGTGTTCGCACACTCATGAGGCTTCGTACGCAGCCTTGTTTCCAAAACTATATATTTCCATATTTAGTCCCCCAACACTTAAATCTTCGGGTTGGGGTGCTCATATACCTCTAGGAACGTCTACCTCCAAAAGGCTCAAAAGCCCTTAATTTACTTCTATATATATCCACCCTATGCCTCCAAAAAACCTAGAGAGAGTGCTTCAATGTTTCCAAAACCCTATTTCTATTCTCTAATCTCTCTCACCTCACACTAGCACGTTTTTAAAGTCATCAAAACCTCTCTCTAATAGTCTCACAAGATATAAACTTGTTTTTAAAATTGTTTTCAAAATCTTTTTCAAAGTAATATTGTTCTTGAGTTGTGGTAACTTAGTTCTATTGTGTTCTTTAATTCCTCTTGTATTCTGAATCTAAAGTTGTTGTTGTTGGCACAGAAGGGTCGGTGAAATAAGCTTCAAACTCGTCATCCTCAAGCAAGGTGAGTTATATCTCCATGATTTCTTTTCTTGCTAAGTAGATCCCAAATTAATCTCATGTACTAATTTATTTCTAGGCTTGTATTCAATTTGTTTAATGATCTTATATATTTTGTGATATAAATTAATTTGACCATATGATTTAATTAAGCTTTTGCTTTAGTATTTCCTTTGTGTTTCCCTATTGTCTGTCCTTAAATTTCAAGTAAATATGTTCTAATACGTAAAGTATTTATATAGACTCTCAAAAAAAAAAAAAAAAAAGTAAAGTATTTACATGTGATTTGCTTGATGATTCTAATCTTTGTTTGATGTGTTAATATGATCATAGATTAGTTATATTTGATTTTTAGTGTTATTTGATGTTAATATGATCAATTTATGTATTGGATTTTTTGAATAATGCGACATGCAAAATATAAGTTTATGTATTAGGATGCATACGCAAGGTTGAGTATGTGTATGCACCCACAACCCAGAATGGGCAGAAACTATGTTTGATTGAATTGATTGTTTTCTCATGCATATGTTATATAATTTGTCTGACTTTGAATAATCTTTAGGATTAAAATAGTTTATTAATTGCCATGATTTTCTCCCTTATTAATTTCATATTTAATGTGATTTGAATATGTTTAGAATAAGATATTTCTTCATTACTGTATGTTTATTTGTCTTGATTGTTGACTGTAAATTTTAATTGATTTAGTTGAATTTCATATGTCTCTTTCTGTGTTGTGGTGTGATCTTTGATATATGTTTCACGTGCTTTTTATTTAATTCAATGTGCATGTGATTAGGATTAGGGTTTATGACTCTTTTGATAAAATATTTAGTTAAATATGGCTTCTAAACATAACAATGGAGGCCGGCTCACAAGACGGGGGTGGTTTGGGTGCTTAACATCTTTCCATTCTAGTGCCCTAACTCTGGATGCAATGTCTAACACGTAGTCCTTTGTAAGTGTCGAACCGTGAGTTGTGTCATTTCACCTCAAAACCAATTGGTGATGAAGAAAACACACTCAAATTTTTTGTGGCATTCGACATCACGGCTCGTGAGCTTGTTTTTAGAGTGGTTGTAGGGAGTCAAATTGTGGTCCTCCCAACAATCCCTCCCTCACAATGACACTCCCGTAACTCGAACCCATGACCTTGGCTCGAATACCATTTGTCATACCGTGAGCTATGTCATTCCATCTCAAAACCAATTGGTAATGAGGAAGACATACTCAAATCTTTTATGACATTTGACATCACGTCACGTGTGCCTGTTTTTAGAATGATTGTAGGGAGTCAAATTATGGTCCCCCCAACAATAAAGGGGCCTAAATTGGTTCCTAAACCTAAAATAGGTGGCAACTCTAAACCTTCCACCTCCAGTCCATTCGACTGAGGCATACTTCCAATAGGCAAACCATGTGTGTCCTGTGCAGGACGGTGCACTCACTATAATAATCCTATTGGTTCTAATCTTGTCAAATTTCTTTGTGTAATTTGTTTTGATGCCTTAATTATATGATGTTTATTAGAATCTATGCATGCTAGATGTTCATTATGTTTTTTATTTGTTCATATGTTGTTCAAGAATTAATCTCATTGTTTATTTTAAACTTTTGTCTGTCACATTCAATAACATATTTGTTTTTCAATCTCTTTACCATGTTTGATTTACATGTAATAACGCGTTTACTTTTCAATTTATTTACCATGGTCGGCTCACATGCAATAACATGCTTGTTTTTTCAATTTGTTTATCATGCTAGATTCAATATGATAACATTCAAATGCTAGATTTCTAATTTTCATCAATTCCATAAACGCATATGTTCTCTTTTACAATCTTTTCGATCTTTTATTAATTCTAAATCCGTTGCATATATTTTTTCATGCTTATAGTTTCATGTTTCTAATTTTGATCAAGTTCACACGATTGGTTGTTCACACATGCTTGGCTATTCTCACATACTAGTTGTTCTTACATGCTCGTTTGAGCTACACATGATTGATGAACTTTAAAGTTTGGATGCCTTTATTTATGTGATTTTTTTTTTATTTGCCTATATACTTTATCACTTTCATTGTCTGATTTCCCATTTTAGTTAAGTTTTAGGGTTAAGGTGTGAGTGCATGCATAGGTGCCTGCTCAATAAAGTCTATTTAGGTATAATCCGGTAATACAAGTGAACGCAAATTACAGCTAGGTGATCTAGGGTGTCTAAAACCTTTCCAAGAACTTACCATGAGTCTGGACTCAATTTGGGCCAATTAATCCTTCAGTTATAAAGTTCACAGTGGTTTCTAAACTCCCTAGTTCATTGCCAATAATGAGTCCAAACCACAAAAGGGGGTGTGGCCCATGAAACTCAAACCACCCAAGGAATCAATGCCTATAGAGATACCGTATTCTCGAGCCTATCCTAGTTACCCTGCCTACACACTCCCCACAAGTTTAAAAGCCTTGGAATTTGACAAGTACAACGGGACTAGTCACCCTAATCCACCTTCAAATCTATTGCTGCAAGTTAGCCCAGTATTTTGACAATGACTCATTTTTTATTCGGACTTTTCAAGACAGTCTCACAGGATCGACCAATATGTTGGAAGGACCTGGCTAATGCCTTTTTTTATCTCGTTATAGTTTTAACATTGAAATTACTTATGACCGCTTTGATCTTAAATGTATGGAGAAGAAAAACAGCGAAACCTTCCATGAATATGCTTAGAGATGGAGAGAGCAATTCGCACAAGTTAAATCTGAATCATGACTCCGAAAAAAAAAAAAAAAGAGAGTAGATGGCCTAAATCATTATGGACAGCCTTAAATGGTCCAAATCTTTGTTGATCTAGTCTTAATTAGTGGGAGAATAGAAGATAGCATTTGAAGTAATTGTATTCATGATATCTCTCAATTGCTTTTCATCCTAGAAAGGCAAAAAATAATCGAAGAGAAAGGAAGGGATGTGCACAAAAATGTTGAGGTTCAACATCTACGACAGAGATAAGCTATATCCTTACTGTTAACGTGTATAATATATTATGGGCTTTAGGCCCAGTTAGGTTACTTGTATAACACATATTTACTTGTACTGCACACATATGCCTCCTATATAAAGGCACCAATGTACATTCTTTCATTATGAAATACAATACAATCATTCAGTATTTCTAACATGGTATCAGAGTCAATGCTCTAACCTTTTTTTTAGCAGTCTTGTCTTTATTGGTGCCACTCGATTCTCAACATCGCTTCCGCCACGACGGCAGGCGACCATGGGTGGTTTTGCTCCAGAGGCTACTCCTTCACCACCTACTCCAGCAGCTTCAGTTTCTGAGGATGAGGATGATGATGATGTTGATGATGATGATGATGATGGAGATGCTAGCTCTACTGATGAGATGTCTACATGACACTCTACCCTTTGTCACTCGTGACAAAAAGGGGGAGTAGTTTTGGTTATGAGAGTAGTCATCTTAGGGGGAGAGTTAGTATAGGACATTTTGATAGGGGGAGTGTTGATATTTTTTGAGGGATGTAGTGAGGTTTTGATGTATTTTTTCTTTTCTATTCTTTTTAGATACATTGATCTTGTATATGAGGTCTTGTGACCAGTTTTACATACATTGTACTTATTTTCTATATATGTGGATGTATGTTTCTTTCACCTCTCTCTTCATGTGTTGTTTCTTCTCTTTCTTTATACACATGTTCTTTATACTTGTATGCAATCTATTTATTTCTGTTTCACACAAGATGCCTTGATGAGTTTTGTTTAAAGTGTTTCAGAAATACAGGTTGTCAAAGTCTACTTGCCATAAACTCTCTTCTTGCAAAGTTTTTCAAGAGTTTGTGTTAGGATAGATTTTATTGTATTCAACAAGTGAATATGAGTTGAGTGATTTATGACTTCTCACATATTTTCATTTGTTTGTTGTGGTTTTGTCACGGATTGCCAAAGGGGGAGATTGTTAGGACATATATGTTTTCACTTGTTAATGACATATATGTTTTCACTTGTTAAGAACATATGTCACTTATTTATGTAAATTGGCTAATCCTTATGACAAAACGCACTCTACTTGTAATTGGGTAGTTCTAGGTGTTTTTAATACTTCAAGAAACAAGGTTTCAAGATCAAGTGTTGAAATCATCAAGTCTGTCCAAGAAAAAGCAAGCTGAAGTGCAAGTTCATTAATTCTCGACACCTTCTCGATAGCTCATCGACACCTGCTATCTATCGAGAATTACAAAATCAGTTTTTCTAAATTGATTTCCTTGGGATCCGTGAATATGGTTTTGGGCCTTCTTTTCTTCTAACCCTAAACATATAAAAGGATTGTTTTAAGAGCCGTCAAAAGTGACACAAGTTGCAATATCATTGAGCAATCTCTGTTCAAGCAAATTGTGATCAAAAGACGAAGTTCTTGACCTAGTTCATCTTCCTTCAAGAAGTTGTTGTGTATTTGCACCATAGGGTTTTGTAACCAAGCATCTTCCTGCTATTCATCATAAAAGATGAACTGAAGAACTTTGCAGCCAACCTTTCTTCCTTAGTTGGTGTTCTGAAGTCGCGTACTGGGTTCCGCGCATTGGTTAGTCACGTACTTGGGAGCCGTGCATCAAAGGTGGGAACTGTCACTACAGATCAAGTCCAATTGGGTATTGGGGTAAGGGTTCAACTGTAGGTTGGTAAGGTACTTGGGATTCCTTTACTTGTAACCGCTTGATTTGATAATAGTGGAGTTTCGGGAGTGGTGACCTGAAAATCACCCGGTGGGGTTTTTGCCGTTAGGGTTTTCCCCATTCGTAAACAAATCACCGTGTTATTTAATTTCCGCTGCATATTTAGTTTTTGGTGATTTGTTTGTGCTTCCACGCAATTGCATGATTAATTGATTAATTAATAACTTGTCTAATTAATTAATTGGTTTTATCATAAGGGGTCATTCAGTTTGTGGCCTATCAATAATGACTCCTTTAATATGGTGTGTTTCACACACTCATATTTGATTCACCTTTGTTACCCCTAGATAGAGGTGAGTGAGAAATATTAAGCTCTGTTTGGGTTAAAGCTTTATAAAGTTCACCCACACCAACTAACAATATGTGTCATTGCTTATAACGGGTTATGAATACAATGAAGGATTGTCTACCAATCCATTAAGGTCTATTTAGGCATTTGGTTGGAGTATGCCACCCCTAATTGTGAGTGACCTACTGGATTGTACCCTTAGTGTTAAGGACCATACCCTTAATGTTAAGGATCATACCCACACTTAGAGTAATCTTAGACCTAATTCAAATAGTTACCCTAATGCATGTGTTTGCTCTTTTATCAATTAACTTAATTTTTAAAAAGGTATGGATAAAATCAATGGGTAATAAGAGAATGAAATGTATGGGATGACCTACAAAGTTGTGGCATGACCTAAGCTTAAGGAAAGAAGGTTTTTGTTTTTTTTTTTTTTAAATAAAAAAAAATGATGGGAAAAGAATTTTTCCTGACAAAAAAAATATTTTTTAAAAAAAATCTCTTCTCAAGGCCCATGGCCCTATCATGAATTGAATGTTAATAGAGTTATAATCCATTGCATATCTTGGGCCCAATCAAGTATTGAAAGAAAAAGATTTTTTTAAAGCCCAAAGATATGTACTATGAACCCTTCATCCAAAAGAACGTGTGGGATTTTTGGTCAAAGCCTCCTTTCACAAAAAATTTCTTCCCATTTGATTTTTCATCTTAGATTCTGAATTTGAATCATGTTTCTAATACGAGGCTTTTAAATGGCCCAAAAAATAGGAAGTTTTTTCCCCTTTTTGGAGTTGTTTTTTTTTTTTTTGGTGTGTCTCATTTTCGTAATTGTTAAAAAACATGAAAATGAGCCAATATTTTATAAATTTATTTCCCAAAAAAGGGCTTTTTTTCTTTTTTTTTGTTGTAAGCGTATTCTGTCAAGATGCAAGATATGTGAGATTTAATATTTCCAACCTGAAATGTGAAATAAAATTCATGTATTTAATTCCCAACGGGGGCTTGGCTCAGCTGGGTATGGTTCGTCCGCTCTGCCTAACACGCTCAGGTTTGATTCCCGCTACCAGCAGGAGTCCGTTGGTGGGCATCTCATCGCTAAGTCTGTGGCGCTCTGCCTGGGGGCGTAATATAACCATAAAATCCCCCATTTTTTATTTTTTTTTCTCAAAAAAAAAAAATTCATGTATTTAATTAGAATTATAATACACTCGAATTTTGTCAAACAAATAACAAAAATTCAATGAATACTTGATATATATATATATATATATATATATATGTTATGAATACTAGATGTTTCCCTCATACTTGATGTTTATGAGATTGTTTGAAGGGTGTGCATGTGGTCAGTCATCTATTTATTTGTTAGGCTTGATATGGAGGGCCAAAGTTCTACCTAATGGTAAAATTACTAATTGGACTTTGTTAACAGGTGCCGGCCAGCACCTGTTAATGAACCAGCTGTGGTTCATTTAGGATCTATCACAAATCCCACTGCATGGGAAATTGGCAAAATTTTACTTTTGAGCTGTAATTTATTACAAAATAATTTGACTTTTTCCTTCTAAACTGACACACATTTAATACATATTCAGTTTTTTTCACATTCTTAAAAAAATGTGAATAATTTATTTTAAATTTTATCACATTAACGGGTGCTGTACAGCACCCGTTAACAGCATATTTCATCCAAAAGAAAGTTTTATAAAAATAGCCAAGCCAAGTTTTTTTGATAGAAATAGCCAAGCCAAATTCATACCAATTTGACTACCATTCCATCTAGCACCTAGGTCGCATCATTCGTATAAATAATTTGCAATAAAACTTAAACAATCAGGAAGTAAAATATAGTAAGAGTTTAAAAATTGGAGACAGAATTTTTTTTTAAGAAAATATCAAAAAGGGTAAGAAAAATGATTTCCCTTTTATTAATTAGGCATGAATAGAAATTAAGATTTTCCCTCATACATCGTTCATCACAGCCTTTGCCAATCATACTTCTTCACAGCCATTTTCGTTTGTAAATTATATTTGTATAGTCCATCCACTTTTGCTATCCACATGCAAGAATCTCCACCGCATTCCTTTACGAATTCAAAATCGGATTTAAATACAACGAAAGCAGCATGGAACGTAATTTTGTCGAAGTTAGTGTACCAAAAATTGCAGAAGAAGAGGGTTGAGGCAAAAACATTTTGGCGAAAAGAGAATTCCCAATATGCTGCAGGCTTAACACCTCTAAGGCCGAGATCATCATCTGTAGATTTACAATGGAAGACAAGCTCTATGTTGCCGAGGTCGTTGATAATTCGTACATAGTTCACTCTAAAAGGTTTGGATATCACCGTAAATGCATTGCTTATGCCAACGGCTAATACAATGACAAGCCAAAAAAAAGATACTTGGGATATTGTTCTTTGATTCATTTTTCCAATGTTTCGAGAAGGTATTGGGTTAGTGTACTTACATTCCTCCTGTTTTTATAGTTACAAATGTCAAGTATAATCTAAGAAGCATGGGTGCGTTTCGGGATTCGAGTGCGGGTGCGGGTATGGGTGCGGGACTCGACAATTTTTGAAAAAAGTGGGTGCGGGTGCGACGGGACTCGGCGATTAAAAAATTATTAAAAATATTTTTAATATATTGCTAAGCATAATTTTTCACATTATATAAACATATACCAAATTTAATAACTAAAATATGATGTTCATAAATTAAATACAATCCACAATATTAAAACTAAAAGTCTAAAACATTCTATGATGTTAGAAACCCAGTTTTGCACCTTTTTTTTCTATAGCAACCACAACCTCTCAAAAAACATTCCATGGACGAGCGATGGAGATTGGAGTGAGGGAGGGAGTGAGCAGCCGAGCAACCAGAGAGCAGAGCACAAAGAGAAGAGAGAGGCGAACGATGGAGAGCGATGGAGATTGGAGTGAGGGACGGAGGGTGTTTGGACGAAGTGAGGGTGCGTGAGAGAGTTTTAGGTTTAGGTTAAGTCAAACGGTGCGTTTTGCACCTTTTTTTTTTTTTTTTTTTTTTTTGAATTTCGGCCTGAACCGGCCATATCGGCGGTTTCGGCCGATACGGCCGAAACGGCGTATCGGCCGAAACCACCGAAACTGCCGACTCGCGCCGAAACGGCCCGAATCGGGCCGAGTCGGCCCGATTTGAGCCGCGTCGGCGCTAGTCGGCTTCGCCACGTGGCCCGACGCGGCACGGACACGCGGTCTACCGCGTCCGACGCGCATCGCCGCGTCGGGCTGCGTCCGACGCGCATCGCCGCGTCGGGCTGCGTCCGACGCGGGTGCGGCGCCTCTGGCGCCGCACCCGTGCTTTCCAGAGTATAATACAACTCCTTTGTCTCATTTTTGTTTTAGACTTTATATTCCACCAATTATGATATGCCATGTGTATGAATTTTTTCCTTTCTAAACTTTAAGTATTTTATAAGGAAACTAAAAAGAATACAAGGAAGATTGTAATTGATGAATATAAAGTGGAACGCAAGATCCATGTTTTAAACGTAGATGTTATTTTTTCGCATTTTATAATGTGTACACCGACATATGCAATTGAGAATATGTGTATATTTTTGGTTGGCATTATAATATTTTTCAACATAAACTTTTAAGACCTTACAATTTTATACATCTATATTCTAATTTATCATTTTTTTTTAATTGAGGTTAAATTCTATTTTATATTTCAACCCTTAAAAAGAATCTTGACGCATCAACTGACTTTAATTAATAGAATAGATAGTTTCATATACAAATATATGATATTATATATATATATATATATATATATATATAATATTATGATTTTTGTTAATAAATGCCCTAAAAGCACATGTTAATTAAAGTGCAATTAATGCTCTATTAAATAATATTTTTATACTTTTTTCAAAAACTAGACTCAAATTGAGTCCAAATCTTCTGTCCCACTTTTCCTGCTCCACTCTATACTTCACCAATAAATATTTGTCACGTGTTCACCTAATTAATTAAATACTACTATTAATTAATAGCTGTAGTATTAATAAGTCAATAATGATAGTATTTAATTAATTAGGTGAACACGTGTCAAGTATTTATTGGTGGAATATAAACTGGAGCAGAAAAAATGGAACAAAAGATTTGGACTCGACTCAAACTATTCACAAATATTCAAAAAACACACAGCCACAATAAAATGATGAATTATTGGCATGTGTATTTCTTTCTTCAAAAAATGTGTATTATAGCCCATTGGTTTGCACATTAAAGAATAATAAATTCTTAATAAATTTTTAATTATGAGCTGAATTAATAATTTTATTATTATTATAGTTCATAATTAGGCATTTATTATTCTTTAACGTTCAAACCATTGAGCTGTAATACAATTTTTTCAAAGAAAATAAATGCACATGTCAATAGTTTATTGGTATGCAGGAATAAATTCACATGATTGTGTATGTTTCTTTAATATTTGTGCATTGTTTGACTTTATATATATTTGAAAAAAGTATAAAAATATGGAAAATGCTAATGAGTGCCCTTAGGGCACTGGTTAATAATCTATTTAAAGAAATTCTTTATGGGAAATGAAAAAAAAAAATTAATATTTTGACAGTTTTTTTTCATTTCCTATAAAAGTGGTATCAAAACTTTCCTAAAATGAATTATTAACCAGTGTTTTAAGGGCACTCCTTAACATTTCCCTAAAAGTATTACTTAATAAAGTATTAGTTGCACTTTAACTTATGCCCTTAATGCATTTGTTAACAAAATCCATTGATTGTTACCATAATTATATGTTAATAAATATTGTAGTAAATACCTATTAATTATTATGATAAGTGCATATTAATAATAATTATCAAAAGAAATATCTATAAAAACACAATAATAATAAATATTTATTAATAAGTACCATAATTATCATATTTCATATTTTATATAAAAACACAAATTAAATTAAATTTCTATTAATAACTATCATAATTATTAAATTTCATATTTATATACAAAATAAAAGGAATAGAAAATTTATTTTTAGATAAAATCATCTTTTATTGAACTTTCTTGTGCATTGCATGAGTTGGTAATTAGTATATTTTAATTTGAAAGAAAATTTGTCTTAATAGATGCTACAAATGCTATGAATTTTATCATGTTAACTTTAAAATGGATGACAACAAAGTAATTAAGTAATTTAGTTATGACTAAAATACACCATTAGTCCCCAAAGTTTACTTGTTAATTGTTTTACTTGTCAATGACATGTCATCAAGGATTAGCTGTTTTTGATCCTTGAAAGCTTGATATTACTAATTGCTAGAGCTTGTTTAGACCCCCAATTCTTAATTGCGGCTTGATTAATTTTATGCTTAACACACTTAATGCGGAATATACGTGATTAACAAATTAATTAATCGAAGCATTCAACAATTGCATAGATGAACAAATAAGTGCAATGCTAAAATGGAAAGAGCAGCGGGTAAAAGAATAGCAATCCCAAGATAACACGGCGATGTGTTATCGAAGAGGTAAACCGAAAAACACGGCGTAAAAACCTTTCTGCGGCCTTGTAAGTCAAAATTATCCACTAGTGAATAAGTTGGAGTACAAGGATACCAAAAAGACTCTCTAAGCCTAATATACCCAGAATACTTGAGCCCTCCAAGCTCCAGCTACCAACGGACTTCTCAGAGTCTTATCTTCACTAGCTTCCAAGATCTCGCAATACCGCCTGATTGCACCATCAAGCCTCACTGGCTTATTTTAGCAAATACCTAATACTTCCCAAGCTCTAAAACACTCTCTACACTCTAAATAGGTGTGGGTTATGTTTGGGTACAAATCTCTTTTCAAGGTATGATAATGGGAAAGGGGAAGAAAAAGAGATTACAAAAGAATTCTCACTTGAGGATGAGTAGCTCTCTCTAAAACGGTGGGTGTTGTAGAAACCTCTTTTTAGGGTTTTCTTCTAAATAGACTCTTTTCAATTTTGTGAGTTGAAAGTTCGAATAGCGTTGAAGACACTATGAACATTTAGACCCCCAAATTACAAAATATCAATTCAAGATTATTATCAAACAATTAATGTGCGGAACATGAACATAAGTCAATGACAGAATTGATAAACAATCTAAACCAATTTTAAATCATATCCACAGCAGAAATTAAATGGCAAAGATTAAGGGAAGAGATATGCAAACACAAAGACAACACGGCAATGTGTTATTGAAGAGGAAACCGAAGCCCTCGACGTAAAACCTCTCCGCCACCCTCTAAGCGGTAAATAATCCACTAGAAAATGTAGTTGAGATACATGAACATCAATAGACCCTTCAAGCCTAATCTACCCTGGTACCTAAGCCCTCCAAGCTTCTTGCTCCAATGAGGTTGCGCCAAACCTTTTTCTTCTCTAACTTACCGGATTCCGCTATAGCCCATAGCATCAACCAATAACTATTGGTCCCTTCCAAACTGCTTCCCTAAGCACCAAAAGACCTTCTCACAGATGTGGGTGTGGTGAGAAAATGATTTGGTCAAGAACCTCTCAAGGATGTATCAATGGAGAGGAAGAGAGTAGAGGAATTTGAAGAGTCTCTTAGTGAAGATTGGGGATGAGTCAATCTTGTTTTTCTCTAGGGTTTCTCTCTCAAAATTCTCTCTAGAAGGTCTCTACATTTAGTGGGTATAAGGGTCTATATATAGTGGTGTGTGTTTTGGAATGCGAAGAGACAACTTTTCCCAAACAGGGCTAGTTGGCAGCTTGGCCTCGCGACTTGACTGAGTCGCGAGTTCAAGCCGCGAGTTAACTGCATTGCCAGTTTGGATATTTTGTCCTGTAGTGCACCAACTGGCATAACGCTTCAACTTCCTACATGCTTGACACGTGACCCTCTCCTGGTGGCTTACCACCCGCAAGTTATAGTCACGAGTCCCTGCTTCTTTGCACAATGAGGAACATTTCTTCACACTCTCTCACACACTACCTTTACATGAATCCCACCTAAATACAGGGTTTCTAAGTACTGAAATACAAGCAAATTGGCATGGAATAAAGCCAACAAGATGGTTGATTAAATTCAACCTTACATGAGTAATGAAAGTATATATAGTACAAGTGAGGAGTCACACTTAAAATCCTAGCTGTCAGTGCATCTCGTGAGTCATCTCGCGGGATCAATTGTTGAAAGCTCTCAAGTGAGGAGTCACACTTAAAATCCTAGCTGTCGTGCGTTTACAATCTCTAACTCACAAGTGTATTGCTAGGGTTTTCTCTATGCAAGTCTCCTTACAATTCTGTGGGTAATGTGGGCTTATATAGTGTGGGTAAAGAAATGAGGAAAGCACTCTTTAAAATCATCTAGGTAGAGAGTTTTGCGGGTCACTTGTGAGTTGGCCAAGTCACGAAGTGACTCGCGAAATACAGCCTTGCAAAAGATTGTTCAGATTCCAACATGTGTTTCTCATGTGGCCTTTCGCGGGTTGTCCACTCACAAGCCAGTCATGAACTTCACTGTCTTCACAATTCTTCACCAAACTCTCACACTCAGCCCTTACATTAAATCCCACAACATATAGGGAAATGATTAAACAAAATACAATCAAATTTGACACGGAATAAAAGCCAACAAAAACATAGTTATAAATAAAAACTTTACAACTGTCTTAAGCAATCTTCATAAACTTAATACTAAACCCATTACAATTAAATCCCACAAAATACAAGGAAATAAATTAATGAAATTACAACACTTTTTGTCATGGAATAAAGCCAACATAAATGTTATGTGAAAAACCATAACTTAATAATCTCCCCCTTTGGCTATTCTACGACAAAAACACCCTATAACAGACTCTAGGCTTAAACGTGAGTTTAGGAACAATGGAAAAGCTCACTCACACCTAAATCTAAAACCTATGACGAACTTGGAACAAAATACTTGTAACCTAAAATACTTGCACAAAACACATTAGACCTTCATGGTAAAGCAAGTAATAAAGGTCAAGCATAAAGTAGCAAGTAACTTACGATCAAGTAGATATCAAATGAAAATAACTTAAAGCACAACTTGATCAAACACATGACAGTCATAAGGAAATGACTACAATGATCACATAGCAAAGCAACTGATCATCCAAACATGCAATCATTAAAGCACAAAGCAAAAGAATGAATGCATGTCCAACACATGACACGATGAACCAAGAACAACAAAGCATAGATACTAATAGAAGCTCAAAGCACCATAAAGAAAACAAGAAAACAAACATAATGTAAAACAAAACAAAACAGGGTTTTCTCATATAAAAAGATGTCTTCTCTCTCTTGGTATATGCATTTCCCCTATGGAATTTCTTCCCCTAAGAATGTGCACAAGAGTAATATAATCTCTGGTATACTCTCTACTATACTCTCCCCCTTTTTGACCCGAATAGACAAATGGGCCAAGAAGAATGAGGAAAATAAATGAAGATAAGAACAAGGATAATGATGCATGACGGGTACAAGAATGAGAAATGAAGCTCAAACAAAAGACAAAATACCTTAAAAACACAATGCTACAAAGCATATAATAAACATAAAATGTTAAGGATGCTAGATGATCAAAATGATGCAAGAGCATGTAATAGAACATGGCATGATAAGGGTGACAAGGTGTGTGCAAAAGGTGCACATGTGCAATGCATGAACAAGGCATGAACAAGCACATGTGGGGAAAAATGTGTAGAATACACAACTAATAATGCAAACATGTTATTAATGAGTAAATATGATAAACACCAAAGTTTGGTAGTCATCAGAGTCCAAATGGGTGAGAAAATTCCTAAGAGGCATTTCATCAAACACCTTACAAGCACAAAAACACCCTTTTTATGATGAAATACATGAACATTGTGAAATCTACCCTTAATACATTATTAGAATGCCACAAGGGACTAACATCCAAAGCAAATCAACAAAAGAAACATAGCCCATATAAATTTTTTGACAAAAATCAAAATTTCCAAGCCCCATTGAGAAAATCCCAACTATGAACACAAAACCACCAAAAACATAACCTAAGGATTAAAAACAATGAAAAGTGTTAAAGATTACTTTAGAGATATTAATGGAGTTAAAAAAATTGAAATTGGTTGAGTTCTGATGTAGAAGCATTGAAAACGAGGGTTTGGAGAAAGATGGAGTCATAAAAGAGTCATATAAGGAGTTTTGGACCAAAAGCACACGAAATACCCATGAAATAGCTAATATGGGCATTTTGCGAGTGGCCAAATCGTGAGTGACTTGAGAGCTACTAAAAAAACCTACTGCCTGATGACCAAAAATTGCCAAAAATGCATTTTTTAGCTTCGTAACTTACAGCCAAGTTGCGAATGACTCGCGAAAGACTTTGACCCCTGTTTTTCAACACAAAAACAAGCTTGAAACATTGAAAAACAAAGTAAGTACAAAACTTAAAAACAATGAATGATAAAAATCACTCTCAATAGAAAATAAAATGATCAAAAATCTTTTTGACTCAACCATGATAAGCTTGAGCACACACACATCACATTCAAACATGTACAATAAGACAAATGAAATAGATATTCATTGAACATTAGACTTGTGTGTTGTGTGTGAGTATCAAGTATGAAATGGTCCATAGTTTAGCATGAAGCTTCAATGATCAATTCAATCAAGTCATACACAAATAACACGAAGTCAAGAGACCTATCTCTGGAATAGAAATGAATGTATATGACTCCTCACCAAAATGTTTTGATTGAAAGCTTTTTCATTTGGCTTCTATTTTTCATACTTTGATCAATACAACTCAATTTTTAAGCATCAATGCCATGAAATTTTAGATATTTCTTTGAGGAATAAGCCTTTGGCTTTGGCATCATACAATATGAATACTTTTTTCTTTGCCTTTTCCTAGGCTAACTAGTTTTCGAAACAAGGATTTTTCATCTCTTTCTCTTTTTAGAGATTGACCTTTGAAAAGCTATTTGACAGAAAATTAAATGTGAGGAGATACATAAGATCAAGTTTATGCAAGTATCAAGATCAATCAAGACTATTGGCTAGACATTCAAGGCAGGATTGAAGATCTATTTACAACAATCAAACATAGATTTCTAAATTTCACTCACATTTAATAAATGTGCATGCATAACAAGCTAAGCTTGTAAATACACTACGCCATTAGTACGATGGTACTAGGCCAAACTCTACATGAGATATGTGCTCAAGCAATACGATCAAAATTTTTGGATTTTTCACTTTTTTTTTTGTGTTTTTTTGGATTTTTACACACATAAAAAAAATATGCAAGAAAGTAAGATTAAAACAACCAAACAATGCATATAAAGAAATGCATGATGCACAAATGCATGTAGAGTCCTACAAAGATTGAAAGAATTAAATCAATGACCAAAAGAGAAAAAACTCAATTATAGGAACCCTTTCTCACCCAAATGGAACAACAGTTTGGAGTGAAGGTCTCATAAGGAGTGATGTGAGGGATGGAAGAATGAGAACTGGAGATGCACATAGTCAAGTAGTTAAGAGCATTAAAAACTTTCTTCAACAACATACTATTTTCACTCAAATCCAGTTTTTCTTTCTTAGCACCACTTCCAAAAAACTCAAGTTTCTCTTTTCTTCTAATTCTTTTAAGAGCTTGAAACTTAAAACAATGAGGTCTTAGATAACCAAAAGCACCACAATAGTGAAAAAAAATGTGTTTAGCTCTACCGGGCTTTTTAGGGAGGGATCTAACAACATGGTTTTATTCTCTCTTCAACATGGAAGATTGAGATCTAATATGACCGATCACACCGAATGGTGGCAAGAAGGAACAAACTTAGATCCATCCAAATCCTTAGGTTGAGACCTAAACAAGGGTTTTGGGTTAAAGGCGTTTCTCTCCACTTTTTGATTTCTTTTGTGTGGAGGTATGTACACCGATTTGTCTTTAGAGGTAGAACTCACAATAGGCACAAAATTGAGCTTCAAAACGTGATTGCAACAAATAATTTCTTCCTTTTTAGCAATAGGTTCAGCAATCAAACACTTGGCATGCATCTTAAGAGATTCATTTTCACATTTAAGATCATCAACAAGTTTGTTAGATGAAACAAGTTGAGCGTCTAAGTCCATATTCAAATATTCAAACTCTTTCAACTTTACACAAGAATGTTCAGCAAGTTTCTTATACTTTTGAATCAATTTGTTGGACTCATTGAGCTTAGCAATCAAATCATCCTTTTCACAAATGAACTTGTTGAAATTCTCATGAAATTTCTTAGCCTTTTTCTTCAAGTGTTTAACATTTGGAATTTTAACACCACCCAATGAGTCATGTAACATGTCATCACAAGCATGAGGAAAAAAATTCATGTTGGGTTAAATTGAATCGACCCCTTTCAATTAATTAATAACCCAAATTAATTAATTAATTTCAATTACATGCAATAGTGTGGTAGTACAAACAAATCACTAATTATATTAAATGGAGTGAAAAATAAATTTGACATGTTTGTTTACAAATAGGAAAAACCACCGAGGCAAAACCCCACCGGGTGATTTTAAGGTCACCACTCCCAAAAATCCACTATTATCAATTACAAGCGGTTACAAGTATAAGGAATCTTACCAAACCCTTTGGCCTATTCCAAAATACCAACCTACAGTTGAACCCTTACTCCAATACCCAATTGAATCATTGAAAAACAATTTAATCATTGGAAAAACCAAGGCCCGTATTAACAAATCAATTGGTTATCATCAGGCATATGATGACAAAGAAGATCCTTCTCAAAGTAAAACTCCCAAGTTATTAAACTTTGAATCAAAACTTCAACAAGCAATGCACGATATACTGTCATACTACCTGCCAAAACTTAATTAAACAATTAGGATTGAAACAATAAAAATAAATGGCTAAGAGTTGAGTGGGTGCCATATCTACTAAAAAATATTAGGTGGGTACCGTAGAATGACCCATGCTTAAATGTTAAGTATTTGTTAATCTATTCTACTATTTATGGGGCTTCCTCTGTTGGAATGGATTTTTCATTACTTCAAAAAAACCCTTACATCTTAAGTTTAAATAGAGACAAAACTGAAAGACAACTTGGTAAAAATACATGTTCATCTATTCCATTTCAGTTTTTTCGCACTTTCTCCACTAACCACTATTGATCAGTTATTACGCAGCTATATCGCAAAATAACTGCACTTTCTTCTCATCTCTTTTTATCCTGTATCTATTTTATTTTTTCCTGGAGAGAAGAAGAGGTTGCCAAAAAGAGATTTGGTTAGTGGGGAAAGGAAGCAAATCTAGGCCATTCTTCTTTTCTATTACCACTATAAAGTCTAGATCTACAATGATTCCGAATCCATTCATCTATTTGAATTTGGTAATGTCCTCCACCAAACATTCCCTCCTTATTTTTTTTTTAGTCTCTTGGATATCTATTTTCTTTTAATTTTGCAATATTGATTCTTTTTTTTTCTTTTTTTTTTCTTTATATATATATATATATATATATATATTTTTTTTTTCTGTAATTGTTTCACTTTGATACAAATTCTTTTTTAAAGGGTAGGAATGATATATATTTTTGTCTTTTTTTATTTTATTTATTTATTTATTTATTTTTATGGTTATCGGGTTTAAAATTTTTAACTAATTACGGGATATTGTATACATAAATGACAAGGGCATTCCCTAATTGTCAGGAAACATCAATTTAAATTAAATCTTACACCAAAATCCACTAGCAAGTGCTTACATAATCTCAAATTCCCAGGAATAAACAGTTAATACAACCTCATTTTATGTATGTTTTTGTTTCAGTATCCTTTGTGTTTAGATTATTCTTCATTTTCTTTTATATTTCTACATTTCAAAATTTGGGGAATGTGATGAGTTGAGTCTATTGCTTTTGTGGGTGACGAGTTAAATACATGCTCTAGGTGTTTGTAAAAATTATAATTTGTGACAAGTTTCCCAAGCCTCCTACCCTACAATATATTTGGTTTGCAAGCGCCTATAGTTTTTCTTATTATTTCTCAGGGGTGAACCATTTTTAAAATGAAGCCAACGTTGTCTCCAAAGATGTTGAGTTCGGAAAATGTTGTATCTGATCATCAATGACATGTTTGTTAGCATTGATAGTAGTGAGAAGGATGGAAGGGAGTCAGTGATGAGCTATAGTCATTAGAGCATAGAAGATAGTGCTTAGTTTTAAAATTTATATTAATTTTTCAATCTAAATTTGTATTACTGTGAGCATTTGTTTTAGTTCTTGGTGTTATCGTTACCCCATTCGGAGTTTGGAAGTTTGATTGATTATTAGATTTTGCTATGAAATTCAAGGCATATGTTTATTTTTTTGTTGCACCTAGAGTTTAGCGATTGGTGTTGATCTATTTGTTGCATGTAGAGAAGATGATTTTTTTCAACTACGCAGATAGAGATTAGGATTTGAAATCAAAATGTGTCACACAAAGTCACAAACTTTTTTAGAATATTAAAACAATAAAAAAAGAGAGAAATTAATACTACTTTTTAAATATTAAGAAAAATATAGAAATTAAATTAGTCGCCCAAATTTTTACCTTAAATAAAAATAAATAAATAAAAAACCATATCATTGGACAAATGCATAAACTTCAAATTAGGATGAATGGAAAATTATGACAAATTGACAATAAGCTTAAAAAAAGAAAAAAAGATTCAAGAGTAATATACTAGCCTCATCCACACACTTCACACATGTGATGAGGCTTTTCTTTGTTATTATTATTATTTTTTTTTTTGGTTTCGTACCATATATTTTTCAATTATTTCAATTTGAGATTTACATTTTTTCTCACAAAAATTTCATAAGGTAATATCTAAAAAATAAACAAATCCACATACAAACTTATGATTTCAATGCTATTTCAATATTCATTTTTTAGAGCTAGCCTTATGACTTTTCTGACCATATTAGTATAGTTCTAAAATGCACAATTTTTGTGAGAAAAAGAGTAAACCTCAAATTGAAATAAGTGAAAAATATATGATAGGTAGGATCAAAGTTTCACCTAATGATAAATTATTAATTCAAAAATAGTGAATTTAATAATCTAACCATTATTTGAACCCCTAGTACATACTAGAGATTAATCGAACCATTATTTGAACCCCTGTTTTTGATTCATTGTAGAATATAGTAGATCCATGATTTTCTACCTTTTAGCAGAGTATGGGTTAAATGTTGGTTGAGTTTCCATTAACATGGACTTTGAACGAAAATTTGTATACTTCACTGGAAAAAAACACACACAAAAAAAAAAAAAAAAAGTCAGGACAAAGCATGATTTCGCTTTTATTAATTATGCATGGAAAGGAATTAAGCATGGCTGTTTAAGTCCACACAGCCAACAAGATTTTCCTTCATACATCATTTATCACCTTTGTATTTGTAATCCTATTTCCCAATCATGCATCTTCAGTATAGTCCATCCTCTTTTGCCCTCCAAAGATAAAAATATGCACCACATCTGTTCAAGAATTTTGTAGATTCTCTATATACATCAAAAACTGCATGAAACTTAATTTTGGAGGAGTTAGTGTACCAAAAATTGCAGAAGTAGAGTGTTGTGCCAAAAACTCTTTGGTGAAAAGAGAATTCCCAATATGTGCCAGGCTGAAGATTTCTAAGGCCGAGATCATCATCTTTAGATTTACAAGGGAAGAAAAGCAATTCGTTGTCAAGCTCGTTGAAAATTCGTATATAGTTCCTTCCAAAAAGTTTGGATACCACTGTAAATGCACTACTTATGCCAAAGGTTAAGACAATAACAAGCCAAAAAATTAAAAATTGGGATATTGTTCTCTGATTCATTTTTTTTTTCCATTGTTTCGAGAAAGTATTGGGTTGCACTTAAAATGTACATTCCTTTTGTTTTTATAGTTATACATGTCAAATAGAATATAACTCTCCTGACTCATGCTTTGTTTTCTGCTTTATGCTCTACTAATACCTAGTTTACCCAAATACTAATTAATAGACCATTAATTATACTTTAAAGTGTGCCCTTAGGGCATTAGTTAATAAAAGCCATAAATTATATATGAATAAATATTGTAATAAATACCTATTAATTATTATGATAAATTCATATTAATAATAATTATCATAATAAGTGTCTATTCAGGAGCAGATTATTTAGTTGAAACTTAAAATTTTTGTTGAAAGTACTATAGATAAATGTAAAAATTAGCTAAATAGTACAGTGTGACTCATGAATAGTACAAAGATTGCAATGGAACTCATAAATAGTAGTAAAAATAAGCTGAAATTGCAAATAAGCTGAAATTTTCAGCTTGTCCCGAACGCACACTAAATATCTATAAAAACACAATAATAATAAATACTTATTAATAACTACCATAATTATCACATTTTGTATTTCTGTACAAAATAAAAGGGAAAGAGAATTTATTTTTTAAGATAAAATCATCTTTTATTGAACTTTCCCATGCATTGCACGCTGTCAATACAGTAGTTTGAATACTAACACATAGCTTCCACCCCCTTTATTATTTTTTATTTTTTGTAAAATAACAAGTTTTTGGAGACTAGGAAATAGATTTTTAGGGAAAAAAAATTAGAAAATTAGAAGAAAAAAAAGCAAAAAAAACCCTAGAAAAGTTCTGTAAACAATTCCTCTCTCCTCTCTTTGGGAAACCCCTCCCAAAATTTTAGCCCCTTTCCTTTTATTGCAATCTTTGTGGTAAGTGGGTAAGATGTTTAGGGATGGGGTAGCTTCCATATAGCTACACCCATCCCTTTTCTCATTTTTCCTTTGTAATACCATACATTCTATTTATGAAATTGCTCTTTTTACTTTTTGTCTTTTTAATTTTTTACTTTAAATTCCTAGCCCTTTATTTATGTGGTTGTGTACATTTATTTCCTTGCTCTTACTTTATTTGTTGGTGATTGTGATATTGTTGTGATTTCCTAGATGGGTATTGAACCTTAACCAAGACGTCATGTGAGAAGTACCCATAGGGGGAAGAAGTGTCATCTCTTTTAGGCATCTAGGAACATTTTTGTTGTTCCATTTACTTTTTTTTCATTTATCTATCTTGTTATAATTTCGTCCCCATCACCAGTTACTTTACTTGTCATCCTATTTACATATGTACATTTTTAGACCCCTTAAAACACAAGTTGTTTAACCTAGTTATTTAGCCAAGTGATTACTTAGATAAATTATTCAGATCTAGATTAACACAAGTAAATCATATCATGTAAACAATACGAAAAATAAAGAACACAATGATATGATAACCCAAGAAAACCAAGCCTGTAAAACGTGGCTAGGGTTTTTCTTTTTATACTTGAAGCAAAACATAAAACCCTACACGTCATATGGGTTTGGGCTGAGTTGGAAAATTCTGCAGAAAAATAATCTACATGAGCTTCGATCGATCGAGTCTAATTTTCGATCGATCAAGCATTGCAGAAATTGAATAGTAATTTCCTGCAATTACTCGGTTCCAACTTTACACATAACCACACTTTGAGCTGCATAAATCTAGACTAAAATGTTTTGATCATGGTTTTCCAACATTACACATTGAAGTTCTAATACACATTGACCCAGAGTTGACTCTTGGTGGGCCCCAAAAAATCTAATTTTTATCTAGCTGTTAGAATAAGTTAAAACCAATTCCATTGCGAAGATAATCAAATTCTCATCCCAACGACTATTCATGGGTTGAAATCGAAGTTAAAACGGTTGAGATATTGAGAAAACTGTGAAAAGCACATTATCACACTTCCTGAGGTCATAACTTTAGCTTTTTGAAAACTAGACATCTAGAGCTTTCCCAAGGACACCAAGATCGCCTCAATTTAAGTTAGGGAAGACCTCCAAATGCACATCCAAAGCCAAAACTAAAAAAGCGCTACAGGACAAATTTGCTGATGTCACGATGACATTAGCGGCAGCCTTTGAAGGGCCTCTAGCCTAACCCAACCCGATGGCCCTACAAGGTGCACCCAGCCTCGGGAAGCATGCCAAGGGCTATAAATAGCCCCTAGCACCCCAGATTGGAGGAGAACAAAAAGGGGGGGGGGGTTTAGGAGCTGTTTTAGGCATTCTTGGACATTTCTTCTCTCTTTTCTCACCATATTTCTCTCCAAAAAACACAAAACACATCAAAGCTTCTTGATTCTTCTCTCTTCTTCTAAAATACAAGGTAGTGTTCATGCCCTCCATCTTCCTTTCCTTAGTTCCGTACCTTGGATTTGAGGTTTAAGGGGTATGGATGTAGCTTTTTAGCTACTATCCAAACCCCTTTTTTCTTTAAAACTTCATCAAGCTTTTTTTCCTTTCTTTTTTCTTGAATAACATGATTTATTGCTTTCTCTAGCATGTTACTTGCTTTATTTGTGCTTCTAGCTTAAATCTCCTTGCTTTTTATGCCTTAAGCCATGTTTCATGCTTAGATCTACATCCTTACATGCTTATATGTTTAGATCTAAATGCTTTATGATTTATGCCATCTTTTTTTTACTTAGATCTACATCCTTACATGCTTATTTGTCTAGATCTACATGCTTTATGCTTTATGCCATGCTTTCTACGCTTAGATCTATTTTTCACATGTGTTGTTTGTCTAGATCCACATGTTTCTATGCTTGTTTACATATCTGTTTGTCTTTCCTACATGTTTTATGCTTTATGCCATGTTTTCCTATGTTTTGTTCCTCTTTTTGCTTTATGTTGATGTTAGGGTTACATGCTCACATGCTTGTATGATGTCATTGGCTATGCCTTGCTTGAATCTATGTGCTTTATGTGTTTATTTCCATGCTACATGGTTAGATCTATGTTTTCACATGCTTATATGCTTGGGTTTGTGTTCTTCCATGCTTTTATGCTTACATCCACATGCTTAGATGTACATTCACATGCCTACATGCATATTTCTATGCCTAGATGTCTAGATCTATGTTTTCGCATGCTTGTGTGCTTGGATTTATGTTCCCTACATGCTTTATGCTATCTTCCATGTGCACGTGCGCTCCATGCCATGTTTGTGTGCGTAGACCTAGGTTATGTTTGTCATGTCATGTGTTATTATAGCCCTTTTGTTGCTTTATCTTCCTTTCTTGTGTTTTGGCCTAATGGTTAGGACCCGATCTAGACCCTATGGTCTTTGTCATCGTCTATACACCTCGGCCCACATCAAAGGGTTTGGATCACCCTATTTGCATGCTTGTGCATTCTTGCCTCTATGCTTTATGCTTGGGTTAGCCTCTCTTGTTCTAGGCTTGACCATGTTTGATACCCTTAGCGGGTTTGCGGTCGTGTGGTAACATTCGATGCCCATAAGGCCTTGTTTGGATGTAACCATTTGGGATGCATTGTCATGATGCCGGTTGCTTTGTGCATACCTCTCCCTTTTCCGCTCCATGCGACAATTGGTTACCATGCTTGTTTGTGCCATTCGTTGGCTTTATTTGCATCTTTACATGCTTGCTTAGATGTCCATGCATTAGTCTTGCTTGCTAGTGTATCGTCCATACTTCAACACAATGAAGCTATGGACATCTGATCCAAACCTACATTTGTCCCTTGTGGACACCATGCATTCAATGGTGATTTGCAAAGGTCTAGTTTGAGTGGCTCCTTCGAGAGGAAGGTCCTCGTCGGAAAAGACAAGTAAAGGGTGAGAAGCCATATGCAAACCCCATACCGAAACATGAGCTTGAGTCTTCTTCAATTGAGTTAAAACACTATCTTCTTCCTCTTTTTCATCTTTTCCTTTAGGTTTCGTGGGTTTAGACCCTTCTCCTATGTCCCTACCAGGATGGTCCTTTTCTAAGAAGGATGGTTTGTAATGTTTCCCACTTCTCGTAATGTTCGCCACATTTTCCTTTATGACTCTTTTCTTCAGCTCGGTTATTTCCTTGCGAAGTATCCCCCAAACAGACACCGCATTCTTCAAAACCTCATCTTCTTCATCCTATATTCCTTGGACCTCCATAGCATTAACTTCTATGGTCTCTATCAACTTTGAACAATCCTATTCAATCTCATCGATTTGCACCCAATTCTGATATAGAGGAGGAGCTTGGCGATAATCAGGCAAAAGGTTCTTCCTAATACTAGGCTTACTGATGATGTTGGGATTTGGGAGAGTTCCATTGTCTATGAGGTCTTGTATTTTGTGTTTGAGGCGGAAGCAATTGTCGGTTTTATGGTTGGGTTTCTGGTGGAAGTGGCAATATTCATTGAGGTTTAAGTAGAAGGTACGAGGTTAGGCATGGTGTGGGATCTAAAGGCTTGATGAATCCTTTGGAAGACAATTTTTCATATGCTTAAGCGAGGGTCATTCCTAGGTCAAAGAATTCTTGGCGGGCCTTCTTTGTGAAGCTTGGGTAGGCTAAGGTTTGTTGGGGTATGATGGCACTTACATTTACGGGATTAGGGCCTTTAGAAGAAGTCACACCTCTTCCATATGTCTTCTTGATTAGAGGTTTGCTCTCACCTTTTTCCAATTGTCCATTGTTGATGGCATCCTCTATCCTAGTTCCACAATTGCATAATTCCCCAAATGAACTAATAGGCGATGACAAAAGCCTATTATTATAAGCTGGAAGCAAATTCTTGATGATCATGTTGATTTGGTCTTTCTCATTTGGCCTATTAACCATCCTTGATGTCTTCCCCTTCCATCTAGTCATGTACTCGGAAAGCGTCTCCCCTACCCTTTGTTTAGTGGTTTCCAAGTCTATTAGAGTTACATCAATCATGGTGTTGAAGATGAATTGGTCCATAAACAATTCCACTAGCTCATTCTACACCTTTAGTCTTGCTAGAATCTAAGCTATAGTACCACCTTGATGCACCTCCCATGAGTGAGAGGGGGAATGCATGTAAGGTTTGCTTCTCATCCAAACCCTTTTTTTCCACAATGCTTAGGTACCTCCTAACATGTTGTTCTGGGTCTCCAGTTCCACCAAACTTTTCTACATCAGAAATCTTGAACTTTGGAGGTAGTGCAATCGGAGTTTTGGAGCTTATGCCCCTCATGTTGTAGAGAGAATCATCCATCCCTTGGGCCTTGCGAAAGGCTAGTTGCATTTTTTCCATCTTCTCTCACATGGCTATGGTTTTTGCCGTGAATTTTTCAAATTGCTTAATCCTTTCACAATCAGATTTGTCCCTTTCATCCCAATCTTCCCCTTCTTCCTCATCGAGAACCTCTACATGTGGGGGCTTTTTCAACTTAGCTTCTTCTAGCTTAGTAAAGCGAATCCCCATCTTTTGGAGAACATCACTTTGTTCTTCCATTACCTTGAAAATCTTTTGCGCGACCTCATCGCTAATTAGAGCGACCGTTGTTTCTTGAGATGATTCACCTACTTGGAATACTTCTTCTTGATGTTTGTCCTCAATCTTGACCAAACGTCTCCCGTGCTTTTCTCAAATTCAAATAAGAGTGGGGACGTGTCTTCTTGACCTTGGTGGTGCAATGGTGCCTAAAAAAAAGTCCTATCTTTATTAAGTTCATGCCCCAAAAAGGTTCTTTTTAACTTTAGATGTTCATAGAAAATCTTTAAGTCCATCTAATGAAGGCCCAATTACAAAGTCACTCCCTTTCCTCTCATGAACTTTGCCCCTTAATTCATTGGGTTTTGGTCCATTTATAATAATGCTCTCATCTTACTCTCATGGGCTTTCATTAGAATGTATTTAGAGATTTCCAATCCTTTGTCTCAAATATGGGCTTATAATGTATTCATCACCTTTTGGGCTCTCCCTTTTTCATTTCCATTCATCATCATTATTATTTTTTTGAAGCAGCCATCTAGCTAGAATACATTGTAGCCTTCCTCTTAAAGTCCATGAAATTCTCATCATTTTGGGCCAAAACATACAACAAAGGCCCAAGATTACGGAGTTTCATTTCGGGCTTTGTAGGATGTTGGATGCTAAGTCCATAGCATACTTGTTACCTTAGGCCCAAGGTCCTCTTTTTCAAAAGGCCTTTTGATTTGGGCTTATGATAGCAATTAGGCTATAGTTGATAAGTGTAATTTTTACATGATTTTTATTATCCTCTTATTTATTAAAATTGTTAGTTTTCCTTTATTTCTTTTGATTTGATTTGAATTTTTTACTATATTTATCTATTCATTTATGCTTTGAAGGATTGAGAAGATTTCAGATTAATCCACATCTTGTGGATGTAAATTGGTTGACTTGAAGACCCAATTAAATTTAAGTCCAATTCGGATTAGGATTCCAGCCTGCACATCGGTTAGTATTTTTGGCATAACTTTCGGCTCAGATGTCCAATCGAGGTGATTCAAGTTGGGCTGGAAATTTAACTTAAAGGGCTACAAGTTTGTAGTTTACCAAAAGTCCGAATTCTGACGTTAAATGGGCCAACATCGTCGGTTAAGTGAAGCCTAAAAATCTGGGATTTTCTCCAAACGGGGAATTCAACTTGTAATAGGATTCCTTGACCTATTTAAAGGCTCTTTAGGGTAAAAAGAAGGGAGGAGAAACCTGAGAGGAAAAGGGGGCGCCGCATAGAAGAATTTGCTTTTGGGGAGTCTTTCTGAAGAGGAGGATCTGAGGACAAAGGCGAGAGCTTCATGTTGATCAACCAATTCAGATGAAAAACATAAGTTTTATTTGTTTTCTTTTCAATTTTATTATGAACTAAATTTTATTTTCTAGAGCAGTGATGTAGTCTAGCAATGAACACACAATTTATTTTCTGAGTTATTTTATTTTTAATATTTCCATGATTGAGTGTTTAATTCTTATTCTTAATGCTTACTATTTTTTACAAATTATAGTTTGATCAATTGAATTACAATGAGACCGAGAGGTGATTTGTTATTTTAGTTCTAGAATTAAACACCATTAGTTGAGCGAAAGTAGAGATGCTTTACCGCGACTAGTGTGATTTTTCAGAAAATTCAAAGTACGTAATGAGTCTCCAATTAATTAAATTCACATAGAGATATGGAATTGTTAGTTGAAGATATTTTTGATATTATTCGAGAGAAGATATTGAATACTTAAGGAATTTTTAATCATCAACGGGAGATTATTAGAATTTAATAATTAGGAAGGATAAATTGTGTGGGATTTGTTAGGTGAAATCAACTGCTCTAGATCCATTCTTATCATATTTTTACACTGTTAGGTTTTCTTTACGCCTTGTTAATTCTTTTTATTCGTAGATTTATTTTTATTAAATAGTTTAATTTAATTCAGAGAATAGAACATTCCATTTATTTTCAATTTTCCAAATAGTAATTAATTTAGTGAATTTCGGAATTCAATAACATAGTTAATCCTTGTGGGTTCGACATTCGTTTTCTAAAAACACTTTACTACTTGTTACGATTCTGTGCACTTGCAGATTATTTTACGCGAACAATAGTCTTATAAACCTTTCAAGTTAAGATATATCTTTGGATTTAGGGATAAGCCTTTTATATGTGAGAACTTCTTTTCTTTTATCCTAATTGTCTTCGGTATGTCATAACTTTAGGGTCATCCTTCCAATTTTACATCTTTTATTTTTCCTTTAAAATTAGGTGAGCACAAGATACATGGTTGAACAACAAGAGATATATAAATGGTATCCTCCTTTTGATTGGATCTAGGATATCTCTAAATGTGGGTAGGCTCCTTAAGGCTAAAGGGATAGATAAGTAGGTTACTCACAACTAGGAGGGCCATGATTCCAAAAGAGGTCCTAAGTGGACCTTTGTGGATTGGTGGCAAATCTTTAACGTACTCAAAGCCCATTATAGGCGATGACACCAATTGTGAGTTGGTGGGATGAAATTTAAAAGACTTGGGCCCGAATGGAGCCTTCCATCTTCCCACTCATCACCAACCAAGGCAAGGGACAAAAGAACCATTTGATGTATGTGCAAACAGGTATTAAATAAGCTTTTATTAAGGTTAAGAACAAGACACATAAGAATTAAACTCACAATCCCCAGTGGAGTTGCCATTGTGGACGCATCGAAAATGTGGAGTTGCTACCTAATTTTTGCAATGGCCTAGGAACCATGAATATAGCGTCCTTTCGAGGAAGGACTACTTGATCTTACTACCAGAGATATGGGTTTGGAGTTAAGGTATGGTCTTGGGAATGTGTTAGGCACCCAAAACATCCCAACCCTAAGGTTGGATTCCTCTCATTGTGTCTTACGTCTTAATCTCATTAAAGGCATACTCAACATTGTTATACTAAACCCACACACACACTAACCATACATCTATCATGCTTGTTATCACATCACAAACCCTAACATACATCTAATCATGCATATCATCACATCACAAACCCGAGCATACATCTAATCATGCATATCATCACATTTGTTAAGGCAAAAATGTATTGACCACTTGCAATTAATTAATTAATTACCTAATTTAGTTAATTAGATCAAATTTTTTGCAATAGTGTGGCAGCACAAACAAATCACCAACTAATCTAAATGCAGTGAAAATTAAATTTGACATGGTGATTTGTTTATGAATTGGGAAAAACACCAAGGCAAAAACCCCACCGATGATTTTAAGGTCACCACTACTAGGAATCCACTATTATCAATTACAAGCGGTTACAAGTATAAGGAATCTTACCAAACCCTTTGGCCTATCCCGAAATACCAACCTACAGTTGAACCCTTACCCCAATACCTAATTGGACTTGTATTATAGCAGCAATCTTTCCGTTCAATGCACGAATCCTAGTACGTGACTAACCAATAATGCAGGAGTCCTAATACGTGACTAACTCCTTTGCATGAATCCTAGTATGTGACTAACTACACAATAACACTTTGATTGATGTAGTTGATTTGTAACAGCTTCAGATAGAAACACCAATAAGATCTTCAATGATGGTGGTAAAGGCTTTGCTTGGTTATAGAACCCAAAGGCGTACAAGAAATGCAGCAATAACTCTTTCTTTTGTAGGAGGAGGCTAGGGTTTCAAAAAGAAAACCTTATGAAGCTCTCTAGGGTTAGGTTTTTCTTTTTCCACCTCCTTGTTTAAATAGGAGCTCAATGGGCTCTCCTATTCCAAATAGGCATACACAAACCTTGGGCTTTCCTAGTCCAATAAGGATTATACAAACCCATAAATAAATAGCCTTTTAGAATAAAAACGTTGCTGGCTATAGTCTGAATCCCATAAGCTCGATAGATCGAGACATGTGTCGAGCTTTAATGAATCTCGACAGATTGAGCTTCTATCGAAGAGGTATCGAGACCTGCAGATTGCACTTTTCTTGAGTAGTTCTTGAGTAATCTTCGTGCCTTCAATGTAACCACTTGTAATAATCATCTTGAACCTACTTAGATTTACCCAAATACAAGTAAAGTGCGTTTCGTCAAAGGATATGCCAATTACATAAAAATATGTCCTTTACAATCTCCCCCTTTGGCAATCTGTGACAAAACCACAAGAGTACATTGAATGTCCTAGAATACACTCTACTCAAGATTATAGAATAAATAAGCCTAGTCTAAATGATTTGAACCTTGGAAGTTGCTGCAAGAAGAAGGTTCGGAAGCTTTAATTTGTCTTTCCTGAAGGGCATTAAACAAAACACATCAAGGTACCATGTGGAAAATAATGACAATTTAAATAAACAAGAAACATGTGTATAAAGAGAGAAAATAAACAACACGTGTGAGATAAAGAGTGAAACATATACATCATCATCAAATATAGAAACAACACATGATGTATGTAAATGGTTACAAAACCAAATGATACACAACACAAAGTATATATCAATATCAAAGTGTATCAAACTAACTCTCCCCCTAAGTTAGTTACATCAAAAACTTTTCTTCCCTTTAACATGAAGTTCTCCCCCTAAGTCTATTACTCCCCCTGAGGAATGACATTCAATTCTCAAAATTCTCCCCCTTTTTGACACAATTGTCAAAGGACATAAAAGGCCAAAATACTTGACTGGAGACAGATAGAAAACTGATATAGAGGGAACAAGGAGAACAAGGAACCACAACCTACAAGAAAAATAAAAACAAAATGCTATGGACACAATGGAAAAAAATGCAAATCAAAGAAAAATGAAATGCATGCAAGAGTATCTCGATCGATCAAGGAGGTGTCGAGAATCTATTGGGAAGAAGCCAACCTCGATGGATCGAGAATCTGTCAAGGATGTGTCGAGCAAACAAAGAGCACAAGATTTTGGCTTGATGGATCGACCTATCTGTCGAGAAGCTATCGAGGTCAAACCTAGAAATCTTGATAGAAGAGGTATTTGTCAAGATTTTGTCAAGAAGCTATTGAGGATGCTGAAAAGAGGTTTTTCAAGGGGGAAAAATACATAAGATGAGAAAGCAACAAGATGGCTACTCAAACAAGCATCCAAGCAACATGTTAAGCACTCAAACCACACCTCAACTCTAGATGCAAAGCATTCCTAGATCCACAAACACACTAAACAAGTCTAACCAATTTTATATTTCAAAAACAAGTTAAGATAGTTTAGCAAGTATATATTAACACATGTATCCATTATGATGGGCAAAACACATTGTACCTGCACATGTATCAAGAGTAGCAAAGAGTATGCGTGTTGTGTGTGAAAACATAACAAGTGTGCACAAGTTTCTCATATTATGACGATTTGAGATATGAGAACATCTAAAACACTCACACACAATCATAACTGTTTGATGGGGACTATTACCTTTGAGGTATATCATATAACTCCCACATCTCCTAGAAACACGCTTACAATCATTTTAAAAGCATTTTGATTCTTTTTGCTTTTATATTCTTTGCATATTTTCTTTTTGAACATATCATGCATGGGCATATAAGAGAGAAAAGAAATACCCAATTATGTAAGTCAAAACATCACAATTTTGCTATGCTGAAACACACAGAAGTTATACATGATTGGCAGGCTTTAATGGTGAGATGGTTATTTATGCCTTTCTCTTAGAATTTTTTAGCCATTCCTGTCAAAAAGAGTGATATGAGTATTAAGTGTAAGGTTGAATTTTATCAACCATCTTGTTGGCTCTATTCCGTGCCAATTTGCTTGTAATTTAGCACTTAGTAACCCTGTATTTAGGTGGGATTCATATAAGGGTAGAGTGTGAGAGAGTGTGAAGAAATGCTTAAGATTGTGCAAAGAAGAAGGGACTCGCGGCTAAGACTTGCGGCTGACTCGTGACTTGCAAGTTGCCAACTGCAGCACACGTGAGAAGCATGCGGGGAGGTAAAGGGTCACGCCAGCTGTCGCACTACAGGACAAAAGTCCCAGGCTAGCCAAGTCGCCAACTTGCCCTTTTTGGGAAAAATTCTCTCTTCGTATTCCAAACACACACCACTATATATAGACCCTTATACCCACGAAATGTAGAGAGCTTCCAGAGAGAATTTTGAGAGAGAAACCCTAGAGAAAAACGAGATTGCCTCATCCCCAATCTTCACTAAGAGACTCTTCAAATTCCTCTACTCTCTTCCTCTCCATTGATACATCCTTGAGAGGTTCCTGACCAAATCCTTTTCTCACCACACCCATGTCTGTGAGAAGGTCTTTTGGTGCTAAGGGAAGCAGTTTGGAAGAGACCAATGGTTATTGGTTGATGCTATGAGCTATAGCGGAATCCGGTAAGCTAGAGAAGAAAAAGGTTCGACGCAACCTCGTTGGAGCAAAAAGCTTTGAGGGCTTAAGTACCTGGGTAGATTAGGCTTGGAGGGTCTATTGTTGTTCATGTATCCCAACTACATTTTCTAGTGGATTATTGACCACTTAGAGGGCGGCGGAGAGGTTTTTCACCGAGAGCTTCGGTTTCCTCTTCAATAACACATCGCGTGTTGTCCTTGTGATTGCATCTCTCTTCCCTTTATCTTTGCCTTTTATTTTCTGTTGTGGATGTGATTATAATTGGCTAAGATTGTTTATCAATTCTGTGTTTGGCTTATGTTCATGTTCCGCACATTAATTGTTTGATAATAAGCTTGAATTGATATTTTGTTATTGGGGGTCTAAACGTTCGTAGTGTTTTCAACGCTATTCGAACTTTCAATTGGTATCAGAGCAGGTGCACTTTTTGTGGTTTAAACACCTGAGTGCGATCCTAAACCCCTTGGTTATGGATGTTGCTATGGAAAGGCCATGCTGAATTGTGGTTTAAATGTTTGTGACAATGACTCTATGAGTATGTTTGAAGGGTGTCCTAACAATGAACTCTTAGAATTATTAAAAACAAAGAAACATGCTAGAATGTTTGCTCACATGCTAAAATATTTTGAGAATAAGAATCACATCTTACACAATAGTCTATGTGAGTCTAACTCTTTGATTAAGAAGTACAAAAGAAGAAATAGAATATTGTGTGAAAATGTTGATAATCTAAAAAAGAAAATTCAATCTGACAGATGCATGGATAATGAAGATAAATTGCTGTTTGATGGTCAAGAATGCTTGTCTCATGCTTGTCTATTTGTGCACACCTCATTGAAGGTATTTAACTCATGCTTGTGGTATCTTGATAGCAATTGTTCTCGTCATATGACAGGAGATAAATCACTATTTAAGACTCTCAAAGAGAAAGTTGGAGACTATGTGACATTTGGTGATGGGAGCCATGCTAAAGTTCTCGGCAAAGGAACTGTTGAAATACCGGGATTACCTTTATTGAAAGATGTGTTATACATCAAAGGGTTGAAGGCGAATCTCTTAAGCATCACTCAAATATGTGATGAAGACTTTCTTGTCCAATTCTCAAAGAAGGGGTGCTTAATCATTAACGAAGAAGGGATTCAAGTCTTGGAGGGAAATAGGACTACCGACAATTGTTATGGAGTAGTTCCTATGGCGCCCATTTCATGTAGAAGTGCTCGTGTTGACATGCTGGAACTTTGGCATCACAGATTTGGGCATGCAAATTTCAAACAAGTAGCTAAAGTCTCTAAACTTGAAGCAGTTGAGGGACTTCCAAAGTTTGGAAAGATGGAGAAGACTATTTGTGGAGCATGCCAAATGGGAAAACAAACAAAGGCAAGTCATCACAAGGTGAATGTGATTGCTACCTCACGTTGTTTGGAGCTTATCCATGTTGATCTAATGGGGCCTACAAGAACTGAAAGTCTAGGAGGAAAGAGGTACATTATGGTCATTGTTGATGATTTCTCAAGATATACTTGGGTTGAATTTCTTAGAGAAAAATCAGAAGCATGTGAAAAATTGGAAACTCTTTGCAAGAGACTACAAAATGAGAAAGGGGTTCCCATTGTCAAGATAAGGAGTGATCATGGCATGGCAAGGAGTTTGAGAATGCAAGATTTGAGTCGTTTTGTGAAAAGAACGGAATCAAAAGGGAATTTTCAGCTCCCAAAACTCCTCAGCAAAATGGAGTGGTAGAAAGGAAGAATCGAGTGATTCAAGAAATGGCTAGAGTTATGCTATTAAACAAGCAAATTCCTCAAAAGTTTTGGGGAGAAGCCGTGAACACCTCATGCCATATTGGTAATAGAATATTCTTCCGAGTGGGAACAAAGAAGACCGCTTATGAGATTTGGAATGGAAAGAAGCCAAAAGTAAAGTACTTCCGAGTGTTTGGAAGCAAGTGCTACATTCTAAATGATCGGGAGAACCTTGGGAAATTTGATGCTAAAAGTGATGAAGGTATTTTCCTTGGGTATTCTACTACTAGCCGAGCATATAGGGTCTTCAACAAGAGAACTAAGACAGTAATGGAATCCATCAATGTAAAAATTGATGATGCCATAACCAAGGTAGAAATGGTTGATGATGGGGAAGGCTTGCAAACCAAAGAACCCACTGTTGAGGCCGAAGCTCTTGATATAGAAGCTGAAGGAACTACACCAGAAAAGGAATCAACTCCCTTGAACACAAGAATGGAAACAAGATCAATGTCTAGAACATCAAGTCCTTTTACTTCTCTTCAGAAGTTCATCCTCCAATCTCCCGGAATGATGAAGTCTCCACATCAAAGAAGCCATCATCAAGAGTGATTAAGAACCATCCTGACAGCAACATTATTGGATCTTTAGATGAAGGTCTTCGTCTTCGAAAGGGAAACATACTCCTAGCCAATCATGTAACATATCACTACTACCTTGCCCAGTTTGAGCCAAAAAGGGTAGAAGAAGCTCTCCAGGATGAAAATTGGGTAGAGTCAATGCATGAAGAGCTGAATCAGTTTGTGAGAAATGATGTGTGGGAACTTGCTCCAAGGCCTGAAAATGTTCATGTCATCGGCACTAAATGGATATTCAAAAACAAGACAGATGAAGATGGAGAGATAATCAGAAACAAATCTCGGTTAGTGGCTTAAGGATACACTCAAGTAGAAGGAGTAGATTTTGATGAGTCCTTCGCTCCTGTGGCAAGACTCGAGTCTATTCGAATTCTTATGTCCATTGCATGCACCATAAACTTTAAACTCTACCAAATGGATGTAAAATGTGCGTTTCTAAATGGATATATGAATGAAGAGGTGTTTGTTGAACAATCGAAAGGCTTTGAGGATCCTCATTTTCCTAATCATGTGTTGAGATTGAAGAAAGCTCTTTATGGCTTGAAACAAGCCCCTAGAGCTTGGTATGATCGGCTTACCCATTACCTCCTGGAAAGAGGATTCAAAAGAGGTTATGCTGATCGAACTCTGTTTGTCAAGAATGATGAAGATTACCTTTTGGTGGCTGAAGTATACGTTGATGATATAGTATTTGGTGCTACCATCGATGATCGGGCTATAGAATTTTCTGAGGAAATGAAGAAAGAATTTGAGATGAGTATGGTGGGGGAGCTTACATTTTTCTTAGGCCTTCAAGTCAAACAAAAGAAGGAAGAGATATTTGTGTCACAAGAAAAGTATGCTAGAAATATTGTCAAAAAGTTTGGACTAGACTCCAAAAAGCATGCCTCCACGCCCATGAGCTCATCCACAAAGTTGAATGCTGATTCTTCCGGAGCGGAAGTGAGTCCAACCTTGTATAGGAGTATTATTGGGAGTTTACTCTATCTTACAGAAAGTAGACCAGATATTGCATTCAGCGTTGATGTTTGTGCTAGATATCAAGCTGCTCTAAAGCAGTCTCACCTGACTGCGGTAAAGAGAATTATACGTTATATCAATGGTACTCCAGACTATGGGTTGTGGTATTCCAAGGATTCAAATGCTTGCCTTGTCGGTTATTCAGATGCTGACTGGGCTGGTAGTGTGGATGATCGAAAGAGTACATCCGAAGGTTGTTTCTACCTTGGCAACAATCTTGTCTCTTGGATGAGCAAGAAACAAAACTCTGTGTCTCTCTCTACAGCTGAAGCTGAGTACATAGCCGCTGGAAGTTGCTGCACACAACTCCTTTAGATGAAGAAGCTACTTCATGATTACGGGATTCCTCAAGATACAATGTGTGTCTTCTGTGATAACACCAGTGCCATAAATCTCTCTAAGAATCCAATTCAACATTCAAAGTCAAAACACATAGAGATACGATACCATTTTCATTCGGGATTTGGTGGAAGAAAAGGTCGTATGTCTTGAATTCATACACACAGAAAATCAAAAGGCAGACATCTTCACCAAGCCTCTCGATGGTCCACGGTTTGAATCTCTCCGTAAGACCATTGGTGTTAGTACAATCCCTTGAATCTCATGTGTGCTGTGTGCTTTACCTCTTTATATTGAGTAAACTTGTTTGTAGGGCACACACCTCTTTGTTGTTTGTTTGCACAGCACATTTTTTTTTTGCTCTAAAATTTTTTACATTGTCTTTATGTTTGTTTTTGATCAATCTTTTACTGCTTTTGTGTCAAAAATCCAAAAACACATAAAAAGTAGAAAATCCAAAAAGTTTGATCGGCATTGTTGAGTTTTGTCTCAAAGCATGTTTTGCCTTGTACCTTTGTACGAATGGCCTTGTGCATCTACGAGCTTAGCTTGTTTCTTATGCACTCATATCATAGTGGAAGAAATTCTGAAATCTATGTGACTGTTGTAAATAGATCTTCAACCTTGTCATTAATGATTAGTGAATGGTTTTGTTGATCTTGAGACATGCATAGACTTGTGCCTATATATCTTCCCACTTTTATTTTATTGCTTTACTCAAACAGCTCACCAAATGTAAATCTCCAAATGAAAAGAGATATTGAGTTGCAAAAGCTTGTCGCACATACTAGTATTTGACTAGGAGAAAGGGAAAGCGACCAAAATAAATTGTATAATGCCCAAAAAGCCAAAGGCTAAATCATCAAAGTGAAATATCAAAAAATTCAGGCATCGATCTCACAATGAGATGTATTGATTCAAAATGATCAAATGATATGATGTATATGGAGCCAAATGAAAAGCTTCAAAGAAATGTACTCAAGTTTATGTGGGAGGTCATATATGCATACTTCTATAATTGAGATGGATCACATTATCTAGTGCTTGTTGTGTATGCCTTGGTTGAATTGATCATTGAAGCTTCACATTAGACTAAGGACTATCTCATTTTTGATACCCACACACTTCACACAAGTCTATGTTCAATGAATGCCATATTCATTTGTATGATTGTACTTGTTTAAATGTGTTTTCACATGCTCAATCTTTGTTGATCAAACACAAAAAGATTTTTGAGTGTTTTTAGTTGTTTTTGGAAAGTATTTTGTTTTTACAAAAGATTGTCAAAATTTTTAAAAACAGTGTTGCCCTGTTTTAGCAACTCAATCGCGGGTTATCCCAGTCGCATGCCCCAGTCGCGAGTCCACTCTGAGATTTTTCGCGACTCATTCGCCAGTCAATGTCCTAGTTGCGAAAAATACTTAGAATATTTTTCAAAATTTGTGTTTTGGTGTCTTTCGCGGCTCAGTGTGGCGACTTGTTTGCGGGTGGAGGGTTCAGTCGCGAGAGATACTCAGAGATTTTCGCGGCTCACCTCGCGACTCTCTCGCGGGTAGACCTTCCAGTCGCGAAAAACACTTAGAAGATTTTTTATGAATCTTGGTTTCACAGTGTTTCGCGGCTTACCTTGGCGACTTACTGACGACTTGATACAGTCGCGAAAAACACGTGTTTTGCGTTTTAAAGTTGGTTTTTAAAACCTTTTCAGTTTTTCCCTCATACTTTGTGACTATTCATTGTCTTTCCCATTTCAATCATTCAAACACACCGTGACTATCTTCGAAAATCCTTCATTTCTTCTCAAATCTTCAAGAAAAAGGGTAAAAATGTCTCCTTTCAAGAGAGCTGCTGTAAAAGGGGGAAGCAGCAAAGGAAAAGAACCCGTCATTGATGTTGATGAAATCTCTCCTAAAAGCAAAGAGGACTCGTTCATCATCAGGAGTATTTGATCCAAATAAGTTCAAATCTTATGCTGCATTTCAGACTCATGAGAATTATTTTAGAGATGCTACACCATTGGTTGAAAGGGTTGTTGATCAACCTTCTCTTTTTGACACCGACATTCCTAAATGGTTTGCTCACAAAGATTGGAATTATCTTCTCTTCGACCTTGAAGAAGCATATGAGGATTTGGTAAAAGAGTTTTATGCCAATGCAATTGTTGAAGGTGAAGAACTCAAATGCTGGGTTAAAAGAAAGAGTTTTTCAGTCTCTCCCGCATATTTGGATGAGATTCTTCACATCAATCGACCGATATTTAAACAATCACCGGTTTATGATGATTTATGTCCAGATGAGGACCTACTCTGGGATGCTCTTGGAAAGGACTTGGAATTCTCATCAAATGGGAACTCAGTCAGTGTTTCTTCTCTTCCTCCGAAATTAAGGGTGCTTACAATCATCATGTTTCACAACTTGTACCCATTATCTAGCACCGGGTACATGAACCTTGGACGTGCCCTGTTTCTTCATGATCTGATCTCTGAGGTAGAGATTGACATTTGTGCACACATCTTTCATGTCTTGCACAAAACAGTTCTTCGAACTGAATCAAGGATATGCATTCTTTTTTGCTACCTCATTTCTAGGATACTGAAGCTCAAAGGAATTCATCCTTCAACAGATGAGTCACCCTGCCCAAAACTAGCTCCAATTAACATGTGTACATACAACGCTAGCATTGGTCATAGTCGTAAGGGAATCAAAACAGAAACTTCAACATCTCATAGTGGCTCGCGCTCTAGCTCATCCACATTTGACGAGAAGCTAGACAACATTGCGAAATCTGTCCACTAGTTGAGCTCCAAGATGTCCGGACTTACATCCATCTTGCACTATCTCAACATTCGGTGGGATATGAAGTTCGCCTCTATCCAAGCTCAATTGGATCATATTCAAAGAAACCTAGAAGATGATGAGTGTTAGGTTCTAAAGATTTAGGATTTTATGTATTTAGAACTCTAATGTGTAATATTGGCAAACCATGATCAAAACAATATGTTTAGTCTTGTTTAGGCTTGCTCAAAGTTGATTAATTATTGTAAAGTTGGAATCGAGAGGCTGCAAATGCATTGGGGCATTTCGACCTGGCTCGATCGATTGAAGGATAGACTCGATCGATCGAAAGTCAGCCAGATTGCGTTTTCTGCAGAATTTCCAACTCAGCCCTACCTCATTAAACGTTTAGGGTTTTATGTTTTTGCCCTAGGTATATAAGGCAAAACCCTAGCCACGTTTTTAGAGTTGCTCCTGTTGTATTGTTGCTCATACATTGCTGTTTTGTGTAAATCTCTTGTGAGATCTAGAGGAGCTTTCCTTTACACAAAGCTTAGGGTTTTCAAGGTAGAGATTACTTCATCATCTTGATGATCAACTCGGTTGCTACCATTGGAGCTTAAAGAATAACAAGCGTGGGTGCTTGTAGCTGATTGGAGAATTCAAGAAAGATGGAGTCCGTGGATTCGAAGCTTGCACGTGGTCGTGTCAGTAAGTTCTACTGGTAGGTAGCATTAGGAAGTCGAGCGGGGAGCTTGTAAGTCCTTTTGTATGAACTTCGATTCTTTCGCATAGTGGATTCAGGTTTGCCTTGAGGATTGGTGGGTCAAATCCTCCCCAGGTTTTTGCCGTGTGGTTTCCTGGGTGATCATGTCATTGTGTCTTTTATATTTCCGCTGCTTTATACTTTTGATATGATTGTATGTTTGTGATGACCTAGAATTGCATTAATTGACTAAGTTAATCACTTGGCTGATTAACTAGGTTAATCTGGTTGTTTTAAGGGGTCTAAAACCGTTCAAGTGGTATCAGAGCGGGTAGCTCTCTTGTTTGAGATTTTTTTATCTCTGAGGTGATCCTTGACCCCTGTTGTCATGGAGCATGGACACTCTCTTGTTGTTCCTCCTTACTTTGATGGGAATAACTATGCTTATTGGAAAGTAAGGATGAAAGCATTCTTGAAATCCATTGATGAGAGAGTTTGGAATTCCATTGAGTACGGATGGGAGAAGCCCACTACTCCTGTGAGTGAGTGGCAAACTTCTCAAAAAGAAGCAGCTGGGTTCAATAGCAAAGCTATGAATGCCATCTTTAACGCTGTTTCTATGGAGGAATTTAAAAGGATCTCTAATGTTGAGGTTGCTCATATTGCTTGGAAAATCCTCCAAATTGTGCATGAAGGCACAAAGGTAGTTAAGATCAATAAACTGCACTAATTGACTTCTAGATTTGAAAGCATTAGAATGTCTGATGATGAATCTTTTGATGAATTCTATGCTAAATTGAATGATATTGTTAATTCTGTTTTTAATTTGGGTGAAATCTATGATCAACCTAAAATTGTTAGGAAGATTCTTAGATCTTTAACTGAAGACTTTAGACCCAAAGTGACTGCTATTACTGAGAGCAAGGATGTGGACTCCATCCCTGTTGATGAGCTTGTAGGATCTCTTCAGTCCTATGAGTCTGACCTACCCAAAGCAAACAAATCCAAATCAATGGCTCTTAAGTCTGTTGATGATGTTGATGTTGGGGGATTTGATGATGAGCTCTCTGCTACAGAGATAGCTTACCTTGCCAAGAATTTTAGAAACTTTCTGAGGAATACTAACAGAATGGCAAGAAATACAAACACTGCTGAACCCAGAAACTTTAGGAAGAATGATCCCACTAAGGTTAATAACTTTGAAAAACCTAGAGAAAAAGTAGGTCAATCTTCAAACAATTCTTTGGGTGCTCAGTGCTTTGGTTGTCAAGGGTATGGTCATGTTAAATCTGAATGTCCTACATTCTTGAAGTCTAAGGGTAAAGCTATGGCTGTAACCCTTAGTGATAATGAGGTTTCTGATGATGAGTCTGGATGTGACGATGATGGAAACTTCATTGCTTTCACTGCTACTATTGTAGTCAATGAAAGTGTATCTGTTGAGGAGAACCCTTCTGATGGGGAACTCTATGAGGATGCAGATCTTAAAGAGGCCTATAATAAACTTTGCAAAGTTGTTGCAAAGGATGCTATGAATGTTGAACGTGGCCTGAAGAAAATTGATTCTCTTGAGCTTGAAAAGAAAATTTTTCTTGTTAAATTATTTGATGCTAATGATCTCTTGAACCATGTGAAATCTGAGAACATGCTTTTACTTGATAAAGTTAAAACTTTGGAACATGATTTATCTGTTGCTAGATCTGCTAGTTCTAAACTTGATCAAATGCTGAATGTTCAAAAGTATCCTTCTAATAAATCTGGGTTAGGATATGTTGAAAGCATCTCTGTTTCTGCTCCTCATTCCACGAACTTTGTTCCTTCATCTTCTTCTGAACCTTTCGTGAGTGAGGTTGTGAGTGAAACTGTTAAACCACCTGTGAGTGAGGTTGTCAAACCAATAGAAGTTTCACCACCTAGGAAGATTAGGGTTGATCTAGGAGAGTCTAAACCTAAGGAAACTACCCTTTCTAAGGACAAGATGCATGGTAAACCTGCTTGGGTTTGTCATTATTGTGGAAAGTCTGGACACATTCGTCCTAACTGTTACAAGCTTCAAGTTGCTAAGAGAGCAAACAAACCAAAAGTGTCTGTGCCTCAAGCACAAGATCCTATGGCACTCATTGGTGAATTGGTAAAGGTTTTGAACTTTTATTCCAATCCTGGAGTTGGAAATCACTCGAATGTGAATAGGAACTCCAATGCTCGTGGTGCATCTAAAAGGTTTTGGATGCAAAAGACTCGATCTAATTGAGTCTTTCTGACTTGGTCCTTGTGCTTCATTACTCATTCCTCCGTGATCATTGTTCTTTGGTATTTGTGTTTTTGTGTTGTTTTCTAGGACTTGCATTGCATTTCATTCTAGGATTTATTTGTTTTCTCTTTTTTAATAAAAAAAAAAAAAAAAAAAAAAAAAAAGGAGAAAGCAAAAATATGTTTGACATTATTTTTCTTGGTCTTTGAAAACAAGGTTGGTCAATTTATTTACACATAACATGTCTTATGTACCTTGTTTAGCTTTGATGAGCTTATTTATTGCACTTTACTAGTTGAAGCTTTGTAGTGCATGTTGTGTGGGAAAGATGTTTATGGTGTTTATCACTTTGTCTTAATCTTGAAGTCACATGTTATTTGACTGTCGGACTTGATCCTTTTGAGAAAGGCATAAATAACCATCTCACCACTATTCACTAGCCAATCATGAACACCTTAGTGCATATCATAAGATTTTGTGCTCGAGAAAGTGTAGCACATGCACAAAAAGAACATAAGGTGTAGCCTCTGTTAATTGCTTAATGCTTAAAATTGGTGTGTACTATTAGGCTTGATGCCAATTCACATAATTAAAACTAGTGTGTACTATTAGGCTTGATGCCAAATTACATCTAATAATGGGGCAAAATTCAAGAAACTTACATGATTGCAAGCATATGTTCTAGGAGATGTGGGAGTTATATGATGTAACTCTTTAGGTGATAGTCTCTTTTGAATTCTATGTGATGGATTTTGTAGTCTGTGTGATTGATTGCTATTCACATATCACCTCACATGTATTTCAAGCTTTTGCTAGTTGCACACACTACACAAGTTACTCTTTGCTAAACTTTGTACATGTTATTGTGTGTGTTTTTGGTCTGACCAACCAAGTTTGAAAATACCTTGAGTATTATGCAAAACATTTTTTTTGCTTGAGAATTTAAAGGGAGAATGGCTAAAATTTTCTTTGGAGAAACTGGGATTAAAACTTGGGTTTTTGAAAAAGCATTCCATCTCATACTCATGCATTTTGTTTCAATAATTATAATGCTTTGAGGAGTTGTTTTCAAAATATGGTTTGTGATTTTCAAAACTGTGATTTTTCTCAAAAATTTTGTGAGCCTCTGCCTGGTTCGATCGATCCATTCTGTTTTTCGATCGATCGAAAATGTGCTTCAATTTGTTTAAAAATCTCGGATTGATTCGATTGATCGAATGTGATTTTCGATCAATCGACTGTCGCGAATCAGGTTTTAAAACACTATTCTTTGACTAATTCAAAACACATTTTTCAAAAGTTTTTCAAACTTTCTTTCTCTCTCCGACTCGGCAAGGCTAAAGGTTCAAATTTTTGTCGTTTTCCTCCGAAATTTTTGCAAGGTTTCTCTTTCCTCAAGCCGGTAAGACTATATTACCCTTCCTTTTGAGTTTATTTTCAATTTTCATGCATTTTTCATGCATTCTATTTTGGGATTTTCGAACCTAAGGAATTTGGGATTTTTGTTGATTCCAAGCCGTATTTTGTGAAATTGATCAATGGGTTTTTGTGGGGACATGATATAAACATGATCTTGATGGTTTAATTTGATCAATTTGAGGTTTTGTGAAAAATTAAAATTTCTAGGGCTTGTATTGAATCCGAATTGGGGATTTTGTTCAATTAGGTTGAAATTCATGAAATTGGCTTGTTGTTTTGATGTAATTAAGCATTATAATCTATGTGATGTGTTGTGTAATGCTCAATTCATCAATTTGTTTCAAAAATTATCAAGTGGTTTTTCAAATTTTTTAGGGTTTTTGTTAGAAACTCTATGTTCGAGCCAATTTTGTGTAATTGAACTTAATTTGAACTTTGTTTACTGCATTAGTACATGCATCATGACATTGTAATTGTTCATGCATCATATAGATTTTTGTTCAATTTTTTTTGTACTAACTTGCAGTCTGCCCTTGGTTTTGTTTTATTTTGTTCTTTTGGTTTTCTCTTTGTGTCTTTGTCCTTTCCTTGGCACTATGCCTAGGAAGACTAGGGCTTGTAGGTCTATTCCCTCACCTTCTCCACCCCCTCATTCTTTTGACAGTGAGAAGTTTCCGAGTGAGAAAAACCAAGAGATTTTTGAGAAGCTAAACCTTAGGAGAAAGATTTGGGCTGAGCGTTCTATTCTTCTAGATGAACTTGATCCTGCCATTAGGGCAAACTTTGAGCGTCGGGGCTGGTTACCCTTGGTGGATATTTTTGATCCTCCTCCACCTCCTGCCTTGATTAGAGAGTTCTTTTCGAACATCTCTATTCGCGTCTATGATTCCAACACTTTGGTAAAGAGTTGGATACTGTTAGAAATTTAGACCCCTTAAACCAACCAGATTAACCTAGTTAAGTAGCCAAGTGATTAACTTAGTCAATTTCTGCAAATCTAGGTTATCACAATCACACAATCATATCAAGAATATAAAGCAGCAGAATAATAAATAACACAAGATATGATCACCCAGGAAACCACACGGTAAAAACCTGGGGAGGATTTGACCCACCTATCCTCAAGGCAAACCTGAATCCATTATAAAAGAATCGACGTTCATACAAAAGGACTACAAGCTCCCCGCTTGACTTCCTAATGCTACCCACCAGTAGAACTTACTGACACGACCACGTGCAAGCTCCGAATCCACGGACTCCTTCTTTCTTGGATTCTCCAATCAGCTACAAGCACCCACGCTTGATATTCTTTAAGCTTCAATGGTAGCAACCTTGTTGATCATCAAGATGTAGATAATATCTCTACCTTGAAAACCCTAAGTTTATGTGAAGGAAAGCTCCTCAAGGATCTCACAAGAGATTCACATAAACCGCAAATATGAGCAACAAAGACTTAGAGAGGTTTGGGTACAAAAGCCTAAAAAATAAAAGGAGGCACAAAAGGCACTCTAATCTCTCTCTTAAAAGTCTCAAAAACGTTCTAGGGTTTTCCTTATATATAGGAGTGTTTTACTTGATCCCCAAGACGTTTAAATAGAGTTTGGGCTGAACTGGAACTCTACAGAAAAATAAATCTGTACGTGGTTCGATCGATCGAGTCTAATTTTCGATCGATCGAGCCTTACAGATTTAGTCCAATAAATCTGCAATCACTCGATTCCAGTTTTACAAATAAACATACTTTGAGCAAGCCTAAACAAGACTGAACATATTGTTTTGATCATGGTTTGCCAACTTTACACATTAGAGTTCTAAATACATAAAATCCTAAATCTTTAGAACCTAACAAACTCCCCCTTTGGCAATCCGTGACAAAACACAAACTAAAAGCTCAAAGTTTACAAAGTAAAAGCCCATTACAAAAATAATGCTCATAACAACAAATCCAATCTTAACTACTATCCATCAGTTGTAACAGTAGACAACAGCTCAATTGAATCAACCTGTATATTTCCTGAAACATTCAACAAACGCATAAACGCATGTGTGGAAAAAATACAAGTAAATCAAAATTAAATTCTTGACTTCACAAAACACAAAACAAAGACATATATCATGAATAACTCATAAATATAAATCAATGAGCAGTGAACAAGAAACAGAAATAAAAACGTAAGTAAACTAACTCTCCCCCTAAGTTAGATACAACAAAAAGTTTTTATATTCTCCCCCTAAACAAAACAAAGAGGTCATCTATGTCTCCCCCTTTTTGTCACGTATTGACAAAGACTACCTAATTAGTAGGTAGACAGAAAATATACGCAACAGAGTAGGAGAAAATAGAGACAACTCCTCCTAAGAAGAGCAATAACTCCCCCTAAGAACCACAAAGGTTAAAAAAATTTCTCCCCCTATAAAAATAGGAAAAACAAAACAAGTTTTGGGAAAAACAGTTTGGGGAAAAATAAAGGAGGGGAGGGGGAAATCATCAGCAGCAGCAGCAACATCACCAACAGGATCAGGAATATCCTCACCAGCAGGACCAAAGTTAAAAACACACAAACCAATAGTTAAAAACTAAGGTGAGGATACACATGAATGAAAAAAAATATTCTCTCTTTCAATAAAATGCAAACATGGCACTATGTGACCCATAAACAGTTGCATGAGTAGAGAAAATATTTGCACATTGATTATCCATCATATCTCTTAAGAAAAATATTTTCTATAGTTCACACATAAGAAATAGCATATACTAGAATGTACAAAACTCAAAAATTAATCAATCAATTTTTAAATCAAGTTGAGTACCCAATGTAGCAAAGTGTATGCATGTTATGTGTGAAAACAATGAGAGATATGACTGCAAAACTGCAAGATGGATACAAAATCAATGCAATGCATGTGAATCCTAAACACAAAATGATAGCATGAAAAAAAATTTGGTCAAAAACATAGAAATTGAAAATTTTTCAGTTTCGATCGATCGAGAATCGATCGAACATCAATCGAGTCAGGCAGACTCAAACCAAAAATTTTAATCACAATTTCGATTGATCGAAAAACAAGTTCGATCGATCGAAAGTCTGGAAAAATCAGATTTTTGAAAAACAAAGCATTTTAATGCAGAAACTCCTCAAAGCACATTGTTTTATAAAAAATGCATGAGTATGAGACAAAAAGTTTTTCAAAAATACTTGAATTTAACCCAGATCTTCCAAAATCAAGATTTTCAATCAATTTGTCCTCAAAGCGCAAACATTATACACATTTTGCATTTAAAATCAAGGAATTTTTAATCTTGGATGGCCACAACAAAATCACACAAAATATAATGTACCAAGTTTAGTAAAGAGTAGCTTGTGTAGTGTGTGCAACTAGCAAAAACTTGAGATACATGTGAGGTAATATGTGAATAGCAATCAATCACAAAGTCTACAAAATTCATCACATAGAATTTAAAAGAGACTATCACCTAAAGAGTTACATCATATAACTCTCACATCTCCTAGAACATAAGCTTGCAATCATGTAAGTTTCTTGAATTTTGCCTCATAATATACACACCAATTTTAAGCATTAAGCAATTAAACCGAGGCTACACCTTATGTTCTTTTTGTGCATGTGCTACACTTTCTCGAGCACAAAATCTTATGATATGCACTAAGGTGTTCATGATTGGCTTGTGAACAGTGGTGAGATGGTTATTTATGCCTTTCTCAAAAGGATCAAGTCTAACAGTCAAATAACATGTGACTTCAAGATTAAGACAAAGTGATAAACACCATAAACATCTTTCCCACACAACATGCACTACAAAGCTTTAACTAGTAAAGTGCAATAAAGTAAGCTCATCCAAGCTAAACAAGGTACATAAACTAGTTATGTAAAGATAAGGTGGCCAACCTTGATTATAAATCCAAGATCTATAATACAAAACACAAAAATATTTTTGGTTTTAACAAACTTTATGACCAAAAACAAAAAGCACATATTATGCTAAATGAACAAAACAAATGCAATGCATGACAGTGCTTAACTAAGCTATAGAGGGTACACAAACAAGAAATATCAATTTCTTAATTAGCCCTTGAGTACATGTACGAACTAGTACATACTCACACAAAATTAGAAATAGCTTAGCACAAACTATTCAAGTTTCTCCACAATGTCAAGCATGTTCTAAATTAAGAGAGATATCATAATTCATGTAATCCTCAAAACAAATAAAACAAGACACAAAATAAAATATTTTTGTCTTTTTGAAATTTTTCAATGTTTTTGGATTTTTTTTTTTAATAAAAAAACAACCTAAAAAAAACAAAACAACCAAAAACAAAAACAAAACATGTCCACAATTAATTGAAAGAATTAAATCAAGGACAAGTTAGCAACACTCACTTTGGAGAATCTTTTCTCACCCATATAACACGATTCTTCGGCTTTGTAGGTGAAAATCCATGTGACGCAGAGTGTATTTGAGGGATTACAGCAATCTTCTGAGAAAGACTAAAATCCTGCAAATTCCTTTCACAAGCCAACAAGCTCAAATTTTTCAAAAGCATATGAAATAATTTATATGGACTTATGGCAGGAGAAATATCATCACATATCCTAGATTGAAACACAGAATGCTTAAATTTCAATTTATGACAATTAGGACAAATGTGACCACGGACACCACAAAAGTGACAAACATGAACAAATTTAGGAACATCAGTATTCCTAACAGCAAACCTATTCTCAGATTTTGGTTTTTGCCTCAACAAAGAACAATTTGGTCTAATATGACCAACAACACCACAAAGGTGACAAGTAGGCACAAAAACAGATTTCTTATGCTCTCTCATAGTAGGTTTAGACTTAGGTGTAGAAACTTTAGCGTCTACATCAGAACTTTTACCTTTGTCTAACCTAGCAAAATAAGCCTTTTCTTTATTATTCCTCTTAAAAGGAGGGATATAAACTTTCTCAGTTTTAGGCTTAAGAGAAACAGAAACACTTCTGTTATCAACAACAGGCTTGGTACTAGTCAAATCTTTAATTTTAGCTTTAGATTCAGCTAACTCTTGTTCCAAGCTTTTCATCTTCTCATCTTGAGAGGAAATTTGATTTCTCAAAAATTCATTCTTTTTATTAGATTCATCTAATCTAACAATCAATTCTTCTTTTTCAAGATTAGCCAATTTTAACTCTTCTTTAAATTTCTTAGCAATTTTCAAAGATTTAGATAATTCCTTACGAAGAGTTTCAAAAGCATCAAAAAAATCAACAGAAACAATAGTGTCCTTTTTATTCAAAGCATCACAAACATGAGCAGAAAGACACTTCAAATTATCCATGATAACAAGGGTCAAGGATCAGCTCTTAGATCAAAAGATCTAAAACAAGAAGAGCTACCCGCTCTGATACCACTTGTTAGAAATTTAGACCCCTTAAACCAACCAGATTAACCTAGTTAATTAGCCAAGTGATTAACTTAGTCAATTTATGCAAATCTAGGTTATCACAATCACACAATCATATCAAGAATATAAAGCAGCAAAATAATAAATAACACAAGATATGATCACCCAGGAAACCACACGGTAAAAACCTAGGGAGGATTTGACCCACCTATCCTCAAGGCAAACCTAAATCCACTATAAAAGAATCGAAGTTCATACAAAAGGACTACAAGTAGAACTTACTGACACGACCACGTGCAAGCTCCGAATCCACGGACTCCTTCTTTCTTGGATTCTCCAATCAGCTACAAGCACCCACGCTTGATATTCTTTAAGCTTCAATGGTAGCAACCTTGTTGATCATCAAGATCTAGATAATATCTCTATCTTGAAAACCCTAAGTTTATGTGAAGGAAAGCTCCTCAAGGATCTCACAAGAGATTCACATAAACCGCAAATATGAGCAACAAAGACTTAGAGAGGTTTGGGTACAAAACCCTAAAAAATAAAAGGAGGCACAAGAGGCACTCTAATCTCTCTCTTAAAAGTCTCAAAAACGTTCTAGGGTTTTCCTTATATATAGGAGTGTTTTACTTGATCCCCAAGACGTTTAAATAGAGTTTGGGTTGAACTGGAACTCTGCAGAAAAATAAATCTGTACGTGGTTCGATCGATCGAGTCTAATTTTCGATCGATCGAGCCTTACAGATTTAGTCCAATAAATCTGCAATCACTCGATTCCAGTTTTACAAATAAACATACTTTGAGCAAGCCTAAACAAGACTGAACATATTGTTTTAATCATGGTTTGCCAACTTTACACATTAGAGTTCTAAATACATAAAATCCTAAATCTTTAGAACCTAACAGATACGAAGCATAGAGTACTCCATTACTCCCAAGGTAGTGGCTGATGCTCTAGGGGTACCTTTGGTCCAGAATCCTGTCTATCCTTATGATGAGTCTCCTGAGTTGAGTGATGTCTTGTCTTACATCACTGGGTCATCTATTCAGTGGGGTTCTGATCCTAGGATCACCTCTGCTGAGCTTTCTGGGTTGTACTATCTTTTCTTTAGGATAGCCTGTCATTCTATCTAGCCCATTTCTCTTGTTCACACCATTCCTCTCGAGAGGTGTGTATTTTTGTACGCTCTTGTTACTGATGCTCCTATCAGTTTTCCTCATCTGTTTCATCGTTCTTTGAACGATGTTTATAGGAGCTCATCTTCTTCTCATGCCCTTGTTCATCATATTTTCATTCATAGGATTTTTCTTTATCTTGATCTTGGTGGCTTCCCTTCCTCTGAGCCTGTTCATGTGATTGCTCCCATAGGTGCATCTTTTCTTAGACAAAGGGCCGCTCATCTTAAAGCTGGCTCTAAACACCCTAGGTCTAAGTCTTCTAGTCCCGCACCTCCTCCTTCTTCTTCTACAGGTCTTGCTGGTGAGGATGTTCCTGATCCTGTTGGTGGTGCTGCTGCTGCTGATGTTCCTCCACCTCCTTCGGATGACTTTGATGTACATCGTACCTTGGAGACTGTCATGACCGTTCAGGCGGCCTATGGTCAGATTTTGGTGGACTTGCTTGATGAGATTCGTGCTCTGCGAGCCGACTTCGTGCATCTTCATTCACCCTCTCACCACCTCCTTTTGATGATGACTTGTGATTGCCCTTTGGCATTCCGTCACAAAAAGGGGGAGTAGAGTTTTGACTTGTAGAGGGGTTTTTGTTGTTAGGGGGAGTATTTTTTTTTTTGTTTTGAGGAGCTTGTGGAGTTTTTAGATTGTATCTAGGTGCTTCACTTTGTATATCATTTTTGGGATATTCATGCTAGGGGGAGTAACATTGTGTTTGATATACATGATTTCTTTTTTCTTGTTTCTTATGGATTCACTTTTTATTTATTTATATTTATGAGTTATTCATTGATATATGTCTTTATTATGTGTTGTGTGAACCTTACAAGAATGTTATACCTGTTGTTTTACTCTTTTCTGTCACACATGCATTTATGCGTTTGTTGAGTGTTTCAGGAATATACAGGTTGATTCAATTGAGCTGCTGTCTACACTTGCAACTGATGGATAGTAGTTAGGATTGAATTTGAGTTTATGAGCATTTTTTTTTGTAAAGGGCTTTTTACTTGTAAACTTTGAGTTTTTAATTTGTGTTTTGTCACGGATTGCCAAAGGGGGAGTTTGTTAGGTTCTAAAGATTTAGGATTTTATGTATTTAGAACTCTAATGTGTAATATTGGCAAACCATGATCAAAACAATATGTTTAGTCTTGTTTAGGCTTGCTCAAATTTGATTAATTATTGTAAAGTTGGAATCGAGAGGTTGCAGATGCATTGGGGCATTTCGGCCTGGCTTAATCGATCAAAGGATAGACTCAATCGATCGAAAGTCAGCCAGATTGCGTTTTCTGCAGAATTTCCAACTCAGCCCTAACTTATTAAACATTTAGGGTTTTATGTTTTTGCCCTAGGTATATAAGGCAAAACCCTAGCCACGTTTTTAGAGTTGCTCCTGTTGTATTGTTGCTCATACATTGCTGTTTTGTGTAAATCTCTTGTGAAATCTAGAGGAGCTTTCCTTTACACAAAGCTTAGGGTTTTCAAGGTAGAGATTACTTCAACATCTTGATGATCAACTCAGTTGCTGCCATTGGAGCTTAAAGAATAACAAGCGTGGGTGCTTGTAGCTGATTGGAGAATCCAAGAAAGATGGAGTCCGTGGATTCAGAGCTTGCACGTGGTCGTGTTAGTAAGTTCTACTGGTAGGTAGCATTAGGAAGTCGAGCGGGGAGCTTGTAAGTCCTTTTGTATGAACTTCGATTCTTTCGCATAGTGGATTCAGGTTTGCCTTGAGGATCGGTGGGTCAAATCCTCCCTAGGTTTTTACCATGTGGTTTCCTGGGTGATCATGTCATTGTGTCTTTTATATTTCCGCTGCTTTATACTTTTGATATGATTGTATGTTTGTGATAACCTAGAATTGCATAAATTGACTAAGTTAATCACTTGGCTAATTAACTAGGTTAATCTGGTTGTTTTAAGGGGTCTAAAACTGTTCAATGAAGACTAGCTATTCCATGACAAAAAGGGGGAGATGATACTTGGCAGGGGGAGTACAATGATAGGGGGAGAAACAGCCGGATCAAAGGGGGAGTTTTTCAGCAAGAAGGACTTTGTTTAATTTCAGTTTCACATTAGCATTGCTTAGTCTTTGTGTTTTTATTTTATTTACTTGTTTGTACCTGTTACCTTTGTAGGTTTTTAAGGTTCTTAGTTTTTGTTTGTACCTGTTGCTTTTGTAATCTTTTAAGGTTTTAAGTACTTGCTGTTAAATGTCATGCATTTTCTTTTAAGTACATCACTCCTGTGCCCTTGTAGGATCTTATTCCTAGATGCATATATGTTTTATGCATTGGTTGAGTGTTGGACATGCAAATGATACTCTACAATTGAGTTTATTTGCTTGCATGTCAAGATGTTCATTCCTTGTGAGAATGAGCATTGTGATCACTAGTATGTAGTGATTGCCTGTTTAGGTCATGCCATGGTCTATTGCTATATTCCATTTTGCTTGATCACATTGTGCTTGCTCTATATGCATTACAAGTTTTCTGCATACAATGAACTTCTTGTGTTGTTGTGTTTTAGGAGATACTTGTTCTTATGGTTTAAGAGTTACACAGATTCTAGAGTTAGGTGTGAGTGAGTTTTCCAACTGTTCCCAACTCACGCGTTAAGTCTAGAGTTTGTTATAGGGTTTTGTCACGGAATAGCCAAAGGGGGAGATTGTAAGGTTGACTTTTATGAACCATCTTGTTGGCTCTATTCCGTGCCAATTTGCTTGTAATTTAGCACTTAGTAACCCTGTATTTAGGTGGGATTCATGTAAGGGTAAAGTGTGAGAGAGTGTGAAGAAATGCTCAAGATTGTGCAAAGAAGCAGGGACTCGTGGCTAGGACTTGCGACTGACTCGCAACTTGCAAGCCACCAATTGCAGCACACGTGAGAAGCATGCGGGGAGGTGAAGGGTCATGCCAGCTGTCGCACTACAGGACAAAAGTCCTAGGCTGGTCAGGCTGTTATCTCGCGACTTAGACCAGTCGCGAGGCCAAGCTGCCAACTTGCCCTGTTAGGGAAAAACTGTCTCTTCGTATTCCAAACACACACCACTATATATAGACCCTTATACCCACGAAATGTAGAGAGCTTCCAGAGAGAATTTTGAGAGAGAAACCCTAGAGAAAAACAAGATTGCCTCATCCCCAATCTTCACTAAGAGACTCTTCAAATTCCTCTACTCTCTTCCTCTCCATTAATACATCCTTGAGAGGTTCTTGACCAAATCCTTTTCTCACCATACCCACGTCTGTGAGAAGGTCTTTTGGTGCTAAGGGAAGCAATTTGGAAGGGACTAATGGTTATTGGTTGATGCTATGGGCTATAGCGGAATCCGGTAAGCTAGAGAAGAAAAAAGTTCGACGCAACCTCGTTGGAGTAAGAAGTTTTGAGGGCTTAGGTACCTGGGTAGATTAGGCTTGGAGGGTCTATTGCTGTTCATGTATCCCAACTACATTTTCTAGTGGATTAATGACCACTTGGAGGGCAGCTGAGAGGTTTTTTGCCAAGGGCTTTGGTTTCCTCTTCGATAACACATCGCGTGTTGTCCTTGTGTTTGCATCTCTCTTCCCTTTATCTTTGCCTTTTATTTTCTGTTGTGGATGTGATTATAATTGGCTAAGATTGTTTATCAATTCTGTGTTTGGCTTATGTTCATGTTCCGCACATTAATTGTTTGATAATAAGCTTGAATTGATATTTTGTTATTGGAGGTCTAAACGTTCGTAGTGTTTTCAACGCTATTCGAACTTTCATTAAGTATAAAAGATTACTTAATCGTAGTCATCACCAACACGAGCAACAAAGCTCATTTGCTTAGTTGTGCATTAAAATTCTCATCTGAGCTACAAGAGATATAAAGTTTAGAAACTTTGTTTCAATGGCCATCCAAGGTACACAAGTACCAATATATACAAACACACACTGTTTTTGTATTTTTCTAATTTTTCAATTTTTTTATTTTTTATTTTGAAATAAACAAAACAAAAACAAGCAAACAGCTATAAAGCATAAAAACTATATGCAAATGCATGAAAGTATGATTCCAAAAGCACAAGAAATCAAGCAAAAGAAAGCCCTACTCCAGATAGAAAGCATTAAAGCAGAGGACAAACAAAAAGACAATTAAGTCTTAGGTTCCTTTATTACCCACACAGCACGAGTCTTTGGCCGTGAAGATGAAAAGACACGTGTTCTAGTATGACTAATGAGTTAAAAAGCTTAAACTTTTAATAACTCACCAAGAATAGGTACAGAGCCTTTAGACAAAGGATGAGACCTATTGGACACTCGCTTATGAGGAAACAACTTGAAACAATTAGGGCGAGTGTGACCAGAACCACCACAATGGTGACAAACATGAGTAGTTTTATAGCTACTCGGCTTCTTAGAAGGAGGTCTAACCTTAGAGGTTGACAACTTAGGACAATTTGGCCTAATAAGACCAACAATATGACAACGATGACTAGTGGGGACATTCATAATTTTTATTCAACCTAGGAGGAGTTTTAGACATAGGTTTAGAAACTTCAGCGTTAACATCAGATTGTTTACCTTTGTCTATCCTAGCAATATTATCATTCCACTCTTCATTATTCCTTTTAAATGGTAAAATATAAAAATGTTTTTCTTTTAAGTTAGGCTTAACAACAAGTTTCGCACTAGTTAATTTTTCAACTTCGGTTTTAGATTCAACCAGTTGCTCTTCCAAACTCTTAATTTTGTCTAACTAGGATGAAATTTGACTTTTGAATTTCTCATTCAAATTATTAGCTTCATCCAATTTGGCAATCAATTCATCTCTTTCAAGTTTGACCTTTTTAAAATTAGCTTTTAATTTTGTAGAACATTTAAGAGATTTCATACAAAAATTATAAAACTTGCAATAGGCATCTTGAATATTATCATCATCATTCAACACAAGATTATGCAAATCAAAACAATCAAGAGTTTCCATGACAACGAGGGTCAATGGATCACACAGCAAAGATTAAAACTTAATTAGAGTGTGCCCACTCTGATACCACTTGTTAGGGCAAAAATGTATTGGCCCCTTGCAATTAATTAATTAATTACCCAAGTTAATTAATTAGATCAAATTTCATGCAATAGTGTGGCAACACAAACAAATCACCAACTAAATTAAATGCAATGAAAATTAAATTTGACACGGTGTCTATGAATGGAGAAAACCACCAAGGTAAAAACCCCACCAGGTGATTTTACGATCACCACTCCCAAAAATCCACTATTATTAATCACAAGCGGTTACAAATATAAGGAATCTTACCAAAACCTTTGGCCTATCCTGAAATACCAACCTACAGTTGAACCCTTACCCCAATACCTAATTGGACTTGTATTGTAGCGGCAATCTTTCCGTTCAATGCACGAATCCTAGTACGTGACTAACCAATGATGCACAGATCCCAGTACATAACTAACTCCTTTTCACGAATCCCAATACGTGACTAACTCCATAGCAACCCTTTGATTGATGTAGTTGATTTTGCAATAGCTTCAGAAACACCAATAAGATCTTCAATGATGGTGTGAGAGACTTTGCTTGGTTATAGAACCAAAAGGCATACAAGAAACGCAGCAAGGACTCTTTCTTTTGTAGGAGGAGGCTAGGGTTTCAAAAAAAAAAAAACCTTATGAAGCTCTCTAGGGCTAAGTTTTTCTTTTTCCACCTCCATGTTTAAATAGGAGCTCAATGGGCTCTCCTATTCCAAATAGATATACATAAACCTTGGGCTTTCCTAGTCCAATAAGGATTATACAAACCCAAAAACAAATAACCTTTTAGAATAAAAATGTTGCTGGCTATAGTCTAAATCCCATAAGCTCGATAGATCGAGACATGTGTCGAGCTTTAATGAATCTTGATAGATCGAGCTTTTGTTGAGGAGGTATCGAGACCTGTAGGTTGCACTTTGCTTGAGCAGTTCTTGAGTAATCTTCATGTTTTCAATGTAACCACTTGTAATGATCATCTTGAACCTACTTAGATTTACCCAAATACAAGTAAAGTGCTTTTTGTCAAAGGATATGCTAATTACATAAAAATACATCCCTTACAACATTGAAACATAAACCCTAGCATTCTAGCATGGCATCTCATATCAAAACATAAACCCTAACATCCATCTAGCATGACAAATATGTTATCTCAAGTAAGGCAACCACAAAACAAGGCAGCAAGATAGACATGGCAAACAAATATAGATCATCACATGTATTCTAAACTTTTAGACATCAAATCAAGCACTAGACAAACTTGTTATATCATCAAAATGCATGTAATGCACGACTTACCTCACTTACTTTGCTGTATCTCAGCTCTTATAGCATCAATGAATGGGCATGTGAATGCATGTTCATGGTATTAAAACAAGAAAATTAAAGAAACCCTAATCTAGCATATTAGAAACAAACAAACATGTGGATCTAGAAATATAAACTCAAAGGGCATACAAGAAGGTTAAAACAGAGGCATATTACATGAAATAAACAAAGCAAAAGAAACAGAAAACTTAAAATTAGGGTATCTGGACACGAGTATGCGTGCGCATACAAAGGCCTGCAAATGCAGGCCAGATGTATGCGTGCGTATACTTTGAGCCTGCGTATGCATGCAAGAAGCATGCACACGTAGACACGCCCTAGATCCTAACCCAAAAACAAAAACTCAAAAAAAGACTTGAAATCTTAAATCTAACAACCTAACATGCTTAAGATCTTACAAAAAAGAAAACCTAAGCTAAACAAACATGTTATAGATATAAACAAAGCAAAGAGACAAATTAAAATATAAACTAAAAAGCAGAAATGAAAAGAAAAAGTTTAAAATGAATACCTTAAAGCAAAAGCTCCTAGGCTTGGTTTTTGACCGTTCCCCTTAGTCAAATCTATTCGTAAATCAATAAAAACGTGATTAGTAATCTTAAACTCGATGATCAAGGCCAGAAAAGGCCCTAATAAAATAAAATTGACTTGATGATATTTTGTGAAAAACTCCGTCTTTGATTCACTATTTCTAGTGAATCTTAGGTTTTCCCTTAAGATTTTTTGTGTGTTTTGAAAAGGTACCGTGTATGGCTATTTATATTGTAAAAATGGGGGTTTAGAACAGCTCCAAGATGATGTGAAATTTGTTCCAAGCCTCAGCCTTTAATGCAGAAAACTTGCCTTTCAAAGGTCTCTGAAACCCTACCTACGTGCACAGGCTCGAGCCTTGCCTGCGCATGCAGGTTCATGCTTGCGTATGCAGGCCGAGGGTTTTCTTTGGCCTTTATTTTCCAAAAAATAGATTTTTTGCTCATTAAAAAGTTGTATTTTTCATTTTAACACCTCTAAAGTCAATTTGTAATCTGATTGGGCCCTAAAACAACCTTAGGCCTTAGAATTTTGGCATCATTAGGGAACGGGGGCTCAAGTCATAAGGGATACAAAATGCGGTGTCTACAACACACACACACACACACACATACTAGTCTATCCTAAACATGCATCGAGCACACAATCCTAGCATACATGTATCATGACATAACATACATCACATGAATGACCTAACATTCATCTAGACATGGCATAACATATATCCCATATTCATCATCCATCTCACCACATCATCATCACATGCATCTCATGACATCCTAACTTACATCTAGGCATAATATATGTGATACCATTCATCTAAGCATGCATAGCATCTCATCAGGGCAACATACATCATCATATCATCCAAAGGTAGCAGACAAAGTACTGTATACATATAGCATCATCTATCATCACCAACAAGCATATTGTTAGGTTTTTTAGATCCCTGTAAATTAGATTGTTTAACCTAATTAATTAACCAAGTGAATACCTAGGTTTATTATTCAAATCTAGGTTAAAATAAAACAATCATATCATGCAAAGTAGCGAAAAAGTAAATAACACAATGATATGATAACCCAGGAAAACCAAATTGGTAAAAAACCTGGGGAGGATTTAACCTAGCTATCCTGAAGGTAAAAAACAAATCCACTATAGAGAATTGAAGTTTACAATAAGACTTAGACCACTAACATCCTATTGCTACCACATGTAGAACTTACTGATGCGACCACGTGCAAGCTCCGAATCCACGAACTCCTTCTCTATTAGGCCTTTGCAACACAAGCACCCACACTTGTGACTTTGAGACTCCACTCAAAGGTTTATGAACACAAATTCTCATGTTTATGACTCCAAGACCACCCTTGAAGGTTTAGATCATCAACTATTGCTGATCTTGATGCAGCAACTTCAGATCTACTGGTTCTAAAGATATGAGAGTGATATCTGGTAATGACTTTGATAGAGGAAGGCACAGAACCTTTTTGGTCTCACAAGAGCACCTCCAAATTCATAATAAAACATGCCTAGGGTTTCCTTTATATATTAGAAGAAGTAGATCTGAAACCCTAATCCTTTTTGGGCTTGAACTGCTGTTGGGCCAAACTTAAAATTCTGCAGACCCGTATTTCGATCGGTCGAACCTGTCTTTCGATCGGTCAAACCAGGCAAATTCTGAAATCTACTTTCTACAGCTTACTTGTTCTTGAATCTTGACTTGAATCACCTTGAGCATTGTCTAATAATACCTATAGACTCTAGGATCTATATCTAGACAAGTTTGTGTTCACGGTTTGCCAATTGTTCTAATCTTGTAGAACCTAACCCATATTTCTTATTTTCATTAATCAAACAAAAAATTTTGTCATGTTAAACATGCATGTTCATATTTATATGTATGTCTTACCTCACTTACCTCAATACATTATCACCCTAACACCTATGCATCAATGCATGATCATGCAATTATGCATGTTCATATTGTTTATTCAAGGCATACTCACTAATCTCAAATCTAGCACTTGAAGCATGTGAAAAAATGTTATATTACTGACCCTAGACCTAATCATGCATAAACTGACCTAAACAGACCCTGAAACAGGCATTAAAACTAAACAAAATAGAAAAGAAATCAAAGAACAAACAAATCTAGGTTTTTGGGTCAACCATACATGCGCATGCACAAGCATCCGTACGCAGAGTCATGGAGATGTGTACACATGCATGAGCATGCATACATATCCCTACCCAGAAAGATAGCAGGCAACATAGTTGTCAAAACTGCAATAAACTAGCCTAGCTTACTTCTAATTATCAAAGTAGTAAACCTAATCTACACAAAAGATAATCAAAGCAATAAAATAGGAAGCAAAACACCAAAACACCTCAAATATAAGAGGTCTTGGAGCTTTATTTTTTACTGTTCCCTTCAGTCAATCTGCAAAAGAAAATACCTAGAAGGTTAGTAAGTTTTACTAGAAGGCTTACACCTGAAATAGGTCTCAGCCAAGAAACTTTATTTTTAGGATGCTTTTTGAAGTAAAAAAGCTTCCCTTAAATCACTTTTTTGGAGTAGATTTGGTGTCTTTTGGGAAAAGAGCCATAAGGCCTTTTTATGGTGTTCAGAGAGAAGGGTAATCCTCTTCCTAGGAGATGTGGGATTAGTTCTAGCACATTTTCCATCAAAAGCTTTCCTTACATAACTTTTTTGAAACCCTAATGTGTACAAATACTCAAGGCTGTGTACGCATGACTTAAGTATGTGTATGCATGCTTAAGATTGCATAAACATGCTTAGGATTTATGCAAGGTTTTTCTTTTCCAAAAACATCCTTCAACTAAAAAGCTCCTTTGGCTAGGCCATATATCAGTCCTAGATCTATCTAATGATATCGCCAAGAAGTGATATGATCATTGGCTACCATAGTCTAGAAGACTAGTTTTACCAAGCAATTTAGGTACCTAACACCTTCCATATTATATAACTTAGCCTTTGAACTTTGATCAAGGGTAGTAGATTAGAGAGGGTTAGTAAGTTATACTAGAAGGCTTACACCTGAAATACGTCTCAGCCAAGAAACTTTATTTTTAGGATGCTTTTTGAAGTAAAAAAGCGTCCCTTGAATCACTTTTTTGGAGTAGATTTGGTGTCTTTTGGGAAAAGAGCCATAGAGCCTTTTTATAGTGTTCAGAGAGAAGGGCATTCCTCTTCCTAGGAGACGTGGGATTAGTTCTAGCACATTTTCCATCAAAAGCTTTCCTTACATAACTTTTCTGAAACCCTAATGCGTACGAATACTCGAGGCCGCGTACGCATGACTTAAGTATGTGTATGCATGCTTAAGATTGCATAATGTAAGGTTGAATTTAATCAACCATTCTGTTGGCTTTATTCCATGCCAAATTTGCTTGTAATTTAGCAATTAGCAACCCTATATTTAGGTGGGAATCATGTAAGGGTAGTGAGTGAGAGAGTGTGAAGAAATGCACAAGATTGAGCAAGGATGCAGAGACTCGCGGGTGACTCGCGACTGGCAAGCCGCCAACTGTAGCACATGAGTGAAGCATGTAGAGAAGATGAACAGTCACGCCAACTGGAGCACTACAGGACAAAAAGTCTAGCCTGGCCGTTTTGTTAGCTCGCGGCTTGAACTCGCGACTCAGTCAAGTCGTGAGGCCAAGTCGCCAACTAGCCTTGTTTTGAAAAACCTGACCCTTCGCATTCCACTCTCACCCCAGTATAAATACCCTTTATACCCACGAAATGTAGAGAGCTTCCAGAGAGAATTTTGAGAGAGAAACCCTAGAGAAAAACAAGATTGATTCATCCACAATCTTTACATAGAGACTCTTCAAATTCCTCTACTCTCATCCTCTCCATTGTCACATCCTTGAGAGGTTCTTACCCAAATCCTTTTCTCACCATACCCACATCTGTGAGAAGGCTATTTGGTGCTTTAGGAAGTAGTTAGGAAGGGACCAATGGTTATTGGTTGATGCTATGGGCTATAGCGAAATCCGGTAAGCTAAAGAAAAAAAAGGTTCGGCGCAACCTCGCTGGAGCAAGAAGCTTGGAGGGCTTAGGTACATTGGGTAGATTAAGCTTGGAGGGTCTTTTACTGTTCATGTATCCTAACTTCATTCTTTAGTGGATTATTGACTGCTTGGAGGGCGGCGGAGAGGTTTTACGTCGAGGGCTTCGGTTTCTTCTTCGATAACACATCGTTGTGCTGTCCTTGTGTTTGCATCTCTCTTCCCTTAAATTTTTTCCATTTAATTTCTGCTGTGGATGTGATTTATTTGGTTTAGATTGTTTATCAATTCTGGTATAAGCTTATATTCATTTTCCGCACATACATTGTTTGATATTAAGCTTGAATTGGTTTTTTGTATTTTGGGGGTCTAAACTTTCATAGTGTTTTATACACTTATTGACCATTCACATAAACATGCTTAGGATTTATGCAAGGTTTTTCTCTTCCAAAAACATCCTTCAACTAAAGAGTTCCTTTGGCTAGGCCATATATCAGTCCTAGATCTATCTAGTGATATCGCCAAGAAGTGATATGATCATTGGCTACCATAGTCTAGAAGACTAGTTTTACTAAGCAATTTAGGTACCTAACACCTTCCAAATTATATAACTTAGCCTTTGAACTTTGATCAAGGGTAGTAGATTAGACTTTTCCCTTGTAATCTTCTTATTTTAGATCATAACTAGGAATTAAAGTATTGTATTTTGTTTTAGATTGTATCTAGGACCAAAGAAATGAACTCTTTATTTACTTTCAAGAGATATATCTTTCTCAATTCATCAATAAAACAATGTACTTTTCAATTTGGTTTTCTATTGTTTCCAATTAAATAAGTGGGGACTCCATTGTTAAACCCTTGACCAAAGAGGGAGAATAACAACAGTAGGATCCTATCCATTGTCTCTTGAAAGGCAATTAAGACAACTCTACCCCGTTTGCATGGGACCCTGGAGACGTGGTCTTTCACAATCATGGATCCCGTTGCACCATCATCTCTTGAACCTCTTATTAGTCCTAATTTTTGCAACTCTTCTTAGGTTTGCACTCCTCTATCTTATCTCACTAATTATCATTGAAATTTTGTTCTTGCCTACCTCCATGAGCCTTACACCTATTGTGAGGCCCACATTGCCTATGTCTAATAAACTAGATTTCCTTCACAAAAGTCACATTTGGGATATAGTTGATTTGCCTTGCGCTCAGTCTGCAGTAAGTTGTAGGTGGGTCTACAAAATCAAGACTGAGGCTGATGGAACTGTTCAACGATACAAGGCTCGCTTAGTTGCTAAAGGTTTTGCCCAGGAATATAGGATATATTATGAGGAAAATTTTTGTCATGGCAGTTGTTTGCCATTGGCCTCTCTATCATATGGATGTGAAGACTGTCTTCCTCAATGGTGATCTTTAGGAAGAAGTCTACATTCCAAAGCCCCCCACGCTATGCTCACTCTTGTAATTAAGTTTTTCGACTCCAACGTACTCTTTATGGTATCAAGTAGGCCTTTTAGGCTATGTTTGCAAAGTTTAGCTCAGTGGTTACTCTATAGGGTTTTACTTTGAGTCCTTACGACACTACTCTATTTATTTGTAAATCCTCTGTTGGTGTATAACCTCATTTTAATCACCACTTGATTTTTTAGAGTTCTTTGATGAAAACCGGGATAACTCAAAATACCATGCAAATTAATTAAATCTCGAGATTCATAGAAGGCTAATTTGTAATGGTCAAATGGAGGAAAATCATATCTACTTGTCACTATAATATATGGTATCATATCATTATTTAAAATGTTGTAGTATCATTTTTTTTTTTTTGGGTTAAAAAAATGAGTAAAGGGAGGCGTCCAGTGTGGCTTTCTTATCTGAGTGTGACCATAGTAACACCTTACCTGCTCCCAAGCGAGACCCCATTCTCCCGATCTATGAGAAACTCATTTATTATTCTTTGGACTGTTTAGAAATCATCCAAAAAATTATTCAATAAAATATCATTTTTTTTTTTGGCTGATTATCATTCAAATATTTAATTTGCTGTTAGAATATGCATATAAATCCATGCTCTACAATAGTCTCCATATTATGTTGCTTCCAGTAAACAAACCCTACCAATTTTTCTTTCAAAAGTATTTAACCACCACTAAAATAGCTTTTAAGGGGCCGAAATGTTCGGATTGAAATCCGCAACTGGGAACTTAATTAGGATGAAAATTGTCACTACAATTTTTTCTCAAGGTTGTAACAGTATGAAACAAAAAAGAAACAAAATAATTAGTGCTAAAATAAAGCATACATATTCTTTTCTTTCTTATTTTTTGGCTTTTTTTTTTTTTTTTTTTGGTCATCAAAAAATTGTAGTATTAATTCACAGATGTAGAATCAGGTTTAATCATCACACATTGATTCTTTTTAATTCTCTTTAATGACAATTAACAATGAACTTTTCATCATCTTTACACCTAAATAAAGTGCAGTTATATCAATAAATGAGAGATGCCATATATGATATAGCTCAATGTCATTTCTTGATTAACTACGGAACATTTCAATTATACTAAGTCACTAAATCAGAAAGTACATACCAATACAAGCAATCGATTATTAGATTGTAAATAACGATTGATTGCATAGAAAAGGTGGAACTTGTCGTGTCCTTAGTTTTACCTCCACAACATTATCGTTAGTTCACTGCAAAGTAATGACACCAAACTCAAATTTCATTCAACAACTAAAAGCATGGCCGCATATTCATTCTATTTACAAATTTTATTTGAATAATACTAAAGATAAAAATTATTTTACAAAAAAATTTTACAAACTGCTACTGTGATAAGTGATTATTGGTAAATAAAAAAAGTGATATTAATGGTGGGTCTAGATGAAAACCAATAAGAGGTTGACCACATCAACATTTTGTAAAAATGTTGTAAAATAGTTTGTACTTATAGCATTACTCATTTTATTTCTTAGAATTATTTCCATCTCCAAAAAAGGTTTCATGCCACTCCTAATAATACACAACTACTAGGAAAATAAAAGCAAGGTAACTAACACATTCCCTAAATTATATACTTTTTTTTTTTATATATATATAACTATTATGCATTTAACATTTTTATATAGAATAGAATAGAGGAAAAAATATGCATGTGGCTCTTGTTTTTGATACACACAAATGCATATTGATGCCATCATAGCACACTTGAAGTATTGTGTGTGACCATGTTTAACATAAGCGCTAAAATTATGGTCTGAATTGAGAGCAAACCATAATTTATGTTTTGCTGGTAGAATTAGTTTCTGACATCTAGACGAAATACAACTACCAATTTAGTGGACTTTATCTCTGTAAGTAATTGTCTCTACCCCGAATAAAAAAGATACATACTCTATATGGTAGCATCAAATGGTATCTTTTTTTTCTTTTTTCTTTTTTTTAATAAATTAGTCGCTAACCCGTGCAATGCACGGGAATCAACCTATTTATGAGGTAGACTAAAATAATTTTATAAAAAATTTAAAAAAACTACACCATTGTATAATTTGCTCTTGTATGACTTCAATTTGTGTTACAATTTGATGGAAAAGTCATTGCTTGAATGTGCAATAGTTTACAAAAAATTTGTCAAACAGTTTCAGATATTGTAAACAAATAACTCAAAAATTCATATGTTAAAACTTCTGAAAGACCAAAAAATATTAAAGAATCAGACGATTCACTGTTTAAAAATTATTGAAACAAAACAAAATATATATGACTAGACAATAGATAAATATAATTCAAAAGAATAATTTCAATTATTGCAAGATTTTTTATCTTGTAAAAAATAGCTAAAGAGAGTTTGGTGGTTCATGTACGAAATTACTTTTTAAAAAATACATTAAAAACCATTATATATATATATATATATATATATATTTAACAAAGTAGAGGAGAAGAAAATAATATAAAAAGAGTTCATACCTCTACTTGGCTTTTAAAAAAAAAAAATTGGGGTTTACTTTGCTTTTATAATGTTCATGATTAACCTCACAAATTTAGAGATAAATTATCAATGTTTGAGTTTGAGTTTAAGTTTGACTTATTAAAGAAATAGAGTTTTACTCACTGTTAAGTTTGGATTAAGAAAAAAATAATTTTGGTTTTCCTTGTTAAGAGACAGAGATAGCATCACTTACTATTGATGATCCTATCTAAAAAAGAAAAAGAGCAAGAAAATCACCAAACAGGCGATAACACAATGAAGTGACAATTTATCTTACATTAGTCCGGTCAACAACTTGACAACCATGAATAGTCCAAATACAAACTTTTCCATCTATTGAACCACTTATGAAGTAATTATCATCAACAAGGTTAAACTTAATACAAGTCACTGCATCACAGCATAACGTAAAAATCAGCAACAATAACTCCAGCATAATAAAACAATAACATTAGGATACTGCCCCAACATTTATCCAACCCTGGCTAGTTCCTCGACTAACAAAATAGATTTTTGGTTGAAACAATGAAACATCAATGAGCTCACCATAATTACTATGTGTAAACACTTTGAGTCAATGATCACATCTCACCCACCACAGACGAACATTATGGTTGATGATGAGAGCAGATATTGCATCATGATGAAGTCGAAAAAATCACCAGTGAGCCACACGTACTCGCACGCTCAGAACGCAACCTGCACAACACAAGAAAGGGGAAAGGCCTAAGCAGAGAGCACCGGTGTGGTGCCGGCCAAATACCCTCCGAAGGTCAAGTTAGAACTCTTTTCAACTCTAGAGTGCTAGAGAGAGGTTAATTATGCGTACCTCGATTTGTGAGGGTATTGGGGCTTATATAGTAGTCGAAAGTTGACCTCTTTTACTTGGAGTCGAAGTCTTTCCTTATAGAAATCCTCTTGAGGAGTCCAAAACGTGATGGACAAGTCACATTCCTTATAAAGAAGATCTCCCTCAATGCACGCAGCTTCTAGAACCCTAATTGCGCTAGGACTCTAATTACCCCAAAAATCTATGGGGTGTGCCGCAAGTATTCCCATATAGGGATTCTGTCTGACACGTGGCCAGCAAATCCGTCCTCACCGAGTCCTGCACCTGATGGGCCCGTCCATCAACATTGCTTGGATCCGTCAGCTTATTTTCTCCCCTTCAGTTGCCCCCTCATACCATGGGTCCGTCACAATCAAGCAAACGGATCCGTGGGGTGACGACTCAAAATTTTTGATGACGGTTTAAAAATTTGGATGACGGTAAAAAAGATGACGGATATACATTATGAGTTATACATGTAATCCAAACAGGCTGTCAGGAACTTATTTATTACCCATAACACGTGTCGCGCTGCTATAGGCTGTTGTATCGGATCGAAGCGTTGCTTCGTCTTCCGTGCACTTTCGCTTATAAATATCACATCCTTCCCCTCTCCTTTTTCCATTTTACAGGGAAACTACTTGTCAGAGAGAGACCGTCATATCTGTCAGAGTAGAGATCGTCCAGTTACTGTCACGACTGTACGAGCCTTCATCCGTCTACTATTTAACTTGGTAAGTAATCTCTATCCGTCTGTATTTCATTCCTTAGTTAAGCCATTATTTTTTCTCTACACTGGACCTTTCCTTTACCCGTCACCTGTTCCAACACCCATCAGAGTCTTAGGTTTTGTCGTTACCTGTAGGCAATGTCTAGTGCGTCGAGTAACCAGTCAGTCGTCCGTGACGGGGCGGACTACGAGGAGGTGTATCCGTCAGGTCACAAGGACCAAGACTATTTGAGTGAGGAGAGGAGTCCGTCTGCATCTTCCCCGTCCTCAACAAATGAGGATTCGGAGATGGCTGACCAAGAAGAGGGTCCTGATGACGACGAAGATCAATCGAATAGGCCCGTTGTAGGCGCTGATGGACTCAGGGAGTTCATTATGCTACCAGAATGGACGGTGAACGAGTTTTTATCCAAAATTAAGGAGAATCACTTTCGCACATTTAGGGCCAATTATCAGATTCCAGATTACATTCCAATCCGTCTACCATATCAGTCTGAGAAATGCTATTACCAAGGGGTAAACGGGGTCAGAGTGTATGAACAAATGTTTAAGGCAAGTCTAAGGTTTCCGCTAAGCACCCTCCATCGTGAGCTTCTCAGATATCTGGGTGTGTCCATCAACCAATTAGCCCCCAACGCCTGGAGGGTCTTCATTGCTATGGAGGTCCTGTACGGCGCCATGTCAGACGGTGCTAAAAGGCCGACGGTGAGGGAATTCCTTCACTGCTACCGTCCTGATGAGATAGACAAGTCAAAGGGGATGTACAGTTTCGTACCCAGGAGTCCGTTGCTGAAAGTCATATACGAAACCCCTGACTCAAACAGAGACTGGAAGAGTCGTTATTTCTTCCTTGAGGGCGACATATGGATATGTCGCCTTGGGGAGACGGAGTATATGCCAGTTGACACAACGTGGGGCATACTACATCCGTCCGGTATATCCGTTGAGTCTTATTCTGTTGATTTTATGACTGGCCAGTTGATTTAAAGATTCCGTCAATATGCTTTGACCGTATCCTCTCCTTTTTTTTTTCTTTTTTTTTTATAGTACGACGGCGTCCCCAGATCGACCTTGAAGAATTTCACTTTCTCGAAAAAATTTTTGCCAAGTCCAGCAAAGAGGAGCGAACGTGGGCAAAGTTAGTATCCCTCAACACCATCCACTAGTATTGTGACGGTCCTGAGCCAACCCCAGCAGCTGTCAAATACGAAAAAAGAATTCGACAACGTAAGTCTGTCATCCTTACTTTGTCTGGATTTGTTTATAGATTCTTTTCTTTATCTGTTTACCCGTTCACGTTTTCAGAAATGGAGGATTCCAAGAGAAGAGCAGCGATCAGATTGCAGGCCGCTAAAAACAAGGAGACAGGCGCGGAGCCCAAGGGGACGGTCTCAAATATCCCCTCTGCCAAAAGAAAACAGCTGTCCAAAGGGGATCGTGCATCGAAGAAACCCAAAGTTCCATTGGATCCCATCTTGGGGTTAATGGCTGGTTCTGCTAAGACGGTTACCCCTTCAAAGCATGGGGCCGGCAAAGGCCTAATGACAGGGCCATCTGGAAGCCAACAAAAGCCATCCGTCCTGATTCGCGAGGACTCCAAATATACTCTGGAAAGGCTCTCATCCATTATGACAGACGAGGATTACGAAGACCTCGGCAATCACTCGACGGAGGCTATGGCAGAGACGGGCCTCTTCAGCATTGCACAGGTATGTGGTTCGTCACTTTATCATCTGTCCATGTCTGTTTATTTGTAAATAATTAACACATTTCTTTTTTGTTTTTAGGCCATGGTGATGATGAAGGGTCTAATAGGACGGTGCCTCGGTCATGAGACTGCTCTGGGTCGCGTCCGTGACAAGGCAAAGTTGACGGAGGAAGAGCTTATAGAGCTTAAAACTTGGAAGGTTACACAAGAGAAGAAGCTCAAATTGGCAGAAGAAGCCAAGGATGAGTATCAGAAGTTGGCGGAGGGAATGAAGAAAGCTTTGGAAGACAAGGAGAAAGAGATCCGTCAGGCTAAGGAGGTGGCGATAAGAGAGTACCGTGACTCTGACGCTCTTATCTCGGAGCTAGGTTTTTCGTACAGCGATGGATTTGATGATGCAATCCGTCAGGTGAAGGCACTGTATTTAGATCTTGATGTGTCCACCGTCACAATCAATGTCCCTGAGCAAACTTTCGTTCAACCTGCCCAATCGGAAGACATTGACGAGATCTTTGGTGACGAAGTACCAGTTCCTGATGCCCCCATTGATCGGACCGTAGCTGAAAGAAAATCTACAGATTTTCAGGTCCGTCAGGATGAGAAGAAGGCGGACCCACCTGCGGACTGAGATTATTTTCCCCCGTTTATTCTCTTTTTTATGCCTAAACATTTGGAGAACAGTTGTATGACCTCTCCGTCATATTTTTGAAACATTTGGAGAACAGTTGTATGATTCCTTCGTCATATTTTTGGAATTTATGTAGATTTTTCCCTTACAAGGCTTTTATTATTCCTTTATCTCGAATATATGTTTTTTTTTTTGAAATCCGTCGACCTTGCTGAATGCTGGTTTATATTTGCTATGGATTTTAACTTGTATCCGTCCACTTTCGGAGTTCGAATTACTACCCTCTTTGGATGATCCGTCAGTCTTATGCATTGAGATTTAATCCGTCCACTTTGTAATGTAGATTGATCCGTCCACCTTGGAACTTTTAGAATTTACATGTTCCAGGCATGATCCGTCCATCTTTGTGGGTTGGTCCGTCCTTGTTGGGACTTTAGAATTTACATATTCCAGGCACGATCTGTTCATCTTCGTGGGTTGGTCCGTCCTCGTTGGGACTTAGGATTTTAACTTGCTTGGAATGATCCGTCCACTTTGTGGACTTAGATTTATCCGTCCATTATTCGACTTTAAATCCATCCCCTTGAGATGGTTCGTCCACTTTATGGACTTAGCTTTTACTCGTCCGTTTCTGGACTGAATGTTTCATCCTCTTGGGACGATCCATCCATGTTGTGGACTTCTTTATATCCGTCCATTGTTGGATTTTAAATCCATCCCCTTGGGATGGTCCGTCCACTTTGTGGACTTAGTTTTTACTTGTTCGTTTCTAGACTGAATGTTTCATCCTCTTGGGACGATCCGTCCATGTTGTGGACTTCTTTATATCCGTCCATTGTTGGACTTTAAATCCATCCCTTGAGATGGTCCGTCCACTTTGTGGACTTAGTTTTACTCCGTCTAATACTGTACTTAGATTGATCCGTCCCCTTTGGGACTGGGATTTCACCCTTTTTTGTGGACTTAGATTTTGATCGTCCGTTTCTGGACTGAATGTTTTATGGGACGATTCATCCATCTTTGTATCCGTCCATTATTGGACCTTTAAATCCATCCCCTTGAGATGGTTCGTCCACTTTGTGGACTTAGTATTACTCCGTCCAATATTGGACTATGCAAATTAAGTAGGAAAAATATAGTCCTGTCTGAATATTTCTCTTATTGAAAAGTAACCATGTAAAAGAGTACCGGCCCCCTTGGGCTTAAAAAGGCACTTGCAGAAAGAATTTTTCAAAGTAAAAACTAGCAGTAGCAAAACTGAATAATAATGAAAAATTTTTCGTAGTAAAAGCTAATAAAACTCAATAATAAACTGGAAATTAGGGAGCGACGGTGCCGCTTATGTCGTCTCTACTGATAGTATCTCCGCAGGTGCTCCGTGTTCCATGGGTGTTGCAGCTTCCGTCCATCTAGGGTTTCAAGGTGGTAGGTCCCTTTCCTCTGCCATGATGAGATCCTGTATGGTCCTTCCCAGTTAAGGCCAAGCTTTCCTTGTGACGGAACTCTGGCAGCTCCCATCACCTTCCGTAACACAAGATCTCCGATCTGAAAGTCTCTGTGTCTGACATTGGAGTTGTAGTATTTTTCCATGAGGTTCTGGTACCTAGCCAACCTCTGCTCTGCTGTAGCCCGGACCTCGTCCACCAGATCCATCTGGAGCCGCAAGGCCTCTTCATTCTGATCCTCGTTGTAGCTCTCCACCCGATAGCTCGTAAGCCCGACCTCTGCTGGAATGACGGCCTCACTTCCGTATGCTAGTCTGAATGGTGTTTCTCCAGTGGGTGTTCTTGCCGTAGTACGATATGCCCATAAGACGCTCGGTAGTTCGTCAGACCAAATGCCCTTAGCCCCCTCGAGCCGGGTCTTGATGATCTTGAGCAAGGACCGGTTCGTGACTTCTACTTGCCCATTGGTCTGTGGGTGTGCGGGCGACGAATAGTGATTCCTGATCCCCAACTCTAAACAGAAATCCCTGAACGCACCGTTGTCGAATTGCTTTCCATTGTCGGAGACGAGCACTCTGGGTATCCCGTACCTGCATATAATATTTCTCCACACAAAACTCCGGATGTTCTTCTCTGTGATAGTGGCTAGGGCCTCTGCCTCCACCCACTTAGTGAAGTAATCGATGCCAACTACCAGAAATTTTAGCTGCCTTGCTGCTGTCGGGAATGGGCCCATGATGTCTAGTCCCCATTGGGCGAATGGCCAAGGGGCCGTCATGGGCGTCAGCTCCTCGGTTGGTTGCCTGATCAGGTTACTGAACCTCTGACATTTGTCGCAAGTCTTGACGTAAGCTTGTGCGTCCTTTTGCATCGTTGGCCAATAGTACCCTGTTCTGATCAATTTGTGCACTAAGGACCGTGCCCCTGAATGGTTTCCACAGATACCCTCATGCACTTCTCTCATTACGTAGTCTGCTTCCTCTTGACCTAGGCACCTCAGGTACGGACGTGAGAACCCCCTTTTGTATAAGATGTCATTGATCAGCACAAATCGCGAGGCTTGGACTTTCAGCTTCCTGGCCTTGTCTTTTCCGTCAGGTAGTGTACCCATCTTCAGGTATGCTATTAATGGCGTAGTCCAACTGTTCTCAGAATTCACCTCCTGCATTTTCGTTCCGTCATCAATAATTGAGGAAACTTGGACAAACGACAATACCTGATCGGGGACTTGCATAAACTCTGCTGAAGCTGCCTTTGCCAATCGATCGGCACATTTGTTCTCCTCCCTTGGGATTTGAATGAATCTGACTTCGAGGTTGCCGATCCGATTCTTTACTTTTTCTAGGTACTTCTTCATCCTTTCATTCTTGCACTCGTAGATGCCGGTAATTTGACTTGTTATCACCTGGGAATCGCAATATACGACCATGTTTTCAGCACCTGCTGCCTTTGCGAGGTCTAGTCCCGCTACCAATGCTTCATACTCGGCCTCGTTGTTTGTCGTTGGGAAGTCTAGTCGAATCATGCATTTGATCTTATCTCTGTCAGGGGAATGGATCACCACACCGGCGCCTCCAGCTTGCCTGTTTGACGATCCGTCCGTGTGGATGCTCCATTGTCTGAGGGTGTCTGCCCCCTTGCCTTGAGTATATTCAGCGATGAAATCTGCAACCGCTTGCCCCTTTATTGTCGTTCGCAGGTGGTACTGTATATCAAACTCGCTCAGCTCTATTGCCCACAGAGCCATTCGCCCGGCAGCTTCAAGGCTGCTCATTGCTCTTTTAAGAGGTTGATCCGTCAAGACTATGATGGTATGAGCCTGGAAGTACGGCTTGAGTTTCCAAGCTGCAGTTACAAGTGCGAAGGCCAACTTTTCCATCTGGGGGTACCTTTCCTCTGCCCCCCGGAAGCCCTTACTTATGAAATAGACGGGTCGTTGAGATCCTTCCTCTTCTCTCACTAGGGCCGCGCTGACCGCTGCTTGCGAAACCGCTAAGTAGAGATAGAGTTCTTCCCCTGGTTTGGACGGGCTGAGCAATGGTGGAGAGGCAAGATATTTCTTCAGGTCCTCGAATGCCTTCTGGCACTCGTCCGTCCACTCAAATGATTTTCTTAGGGTGCGGAAGAACGGTAGACATTTGTCCGTCGCTTTAGAGACGAACCTGTTTAAGGCTGCAATTTTGCCATTCAAGCTTTGCACCTCTTTCACCGTCCTTGGTGGTTCTAACTCCATGATCGCCCGTATCTTCTCCGAGTTGACCTCTATACCCCTTTGGGATACCATAAACCCCAAGAATTTTCCTGCCGTCACTCCGAACATGCACTTGTTTGGATTCAGCTTCATGTTGTATGACCGAAGGGTGTCGAACGTCTCTTGGAGGTCGTCTAGGTGGTCATATTCGCGCAGGCTCTTTACCAACATGTCATCAACGTAGACTTGTACGTTCCTCCCAATCTGATGCATGAACATTTTATTCATTAGTCTTTGGTACGTCGCCCCCGCGTTCTTGAGTCCGAACGACATAACCTTGTAGCAAAAAAGTCCCTGGCTAGTGACGAAGGAAGTTTTCTCTTGATCAGCCTCCTTCATCTTGATTTGATTGTAGCCCGAGAAGGCGTCAATGAAGCTTAGGAGCTGGTTTCTTGCCGTTGAATCCACCAGAGTATCTATCCGAGGGAGGGGGTAGCTGTCCTTTGGGCACGCCCTGTTGAGGTCCGTGAAATCGACGCACATTCACCACTTTCCGTTAGCTTTCTTGACCATGACTACGTTCGCCAACCATTCCGGGTAATATACTTCTCGAATGAAATCCGCTTCTAATAGTTTCCTGACTTCTTCAGCTATCGCTCTGTCTCATTCCTGGGCAAACACTCGTTTTTTCTGTCCGACGGGTGAGGATGCGGGGTTCACGTTGAGCTTGTGAACCATGACTGATGGATCGATTCCGGGCATGTCCTCGTGGTTCCACGCGAATACGTCTTTATTTTTCCTGAGGAATGCCGCGATGGCTTGACGTATTGGAGCATAAACCAAACATAACATAAAGTAAAAAACTGAAACATAAACTGAATAAACACTGTTTATGGCATGCTCCCCCATAAAATGGCACTCCCCCTCAATAGCTACCCCAAAAATTCTCCTCCTTTTTGACCGGAATGGCCAAAGGGTCACTGCTAGGTGTGAAGGCTGTCAAACTTGACTAATTGAGCTGATCTTGAATTGCTGCCATCCTGTCAGTGTGCTCATTCTGAACTTCTCTGAGTCCATCAATCCTTTCTAGGATGATCTGAAATGCATCTGGAGGTGCAGTTAATGAGGTTGAAGCTCTACTCCTCTTGCCTCTGCTTCTGGGTATGGATGTCTGTCCTGCAACCTCTGCTTCAGTTTCCATAGGATCACCTTCTCCTTGGTCACCCACCTCTTCATCACCTGGAAGACGAACTTGTATCCTTGTGATAGTGAATTTGTTTATTGCTGACAGTGGAGTCATGGGACTAATATCTTAAGGGATTGCAACACCTTTTGCTCTAAACAGTCTCATGAGAAGACTAGGAAAGATCAGCTTGGGCCTAGAGGTGGTTCTGGTCTCTTCCACAATTGTGTCAAATAAGTGAGAGCTGATGTCAATGAAGGTTTTTTCCTTGAGTTCCATGAGGAAGATAGCTTTGGCATTAGTAAGTGTTGTCAGCTTCCTTATTGGATACAAATTGAACATCATGATGGTGGTCAGACACCTCATGTCAGCAGGAAAGGCATTAGTGTTGAGACATATCCCTTCTTTAACCCCACCAATCCAAGTTTGGACAGTGTCTAAAGATAACATCCTGTCTTTGTAGTTGGTGAAATCATGATCTTCTAATCCCTCTAGCCCTAGAACCTCATCAATATCATGAGCATCTATGGTGAACTTATGTCCTCAGGGGCATAGCCAGAAATTTGTACATGGGGGGGCCGACCACTTATGCATGGAGGTGTTGACCTACATGGACCCACCACTTTTTCCTCAACACTCACAACTCGCTGCATGGTGAGTTATGGCAAAAATTGTGTAAGTTTTTGTGGTTCTAGCATTTTTCAATAACTTAAGCCCAACCCTATTTTCTTGTCTATCTCCCTCCTACTACACACCTTGGCTCAAATGACTGCTAGGTTTCTTTAACGGCTTCTAGGGTTGGATTGGAAGTCTTTGATACCAAGTTGGAGTTGAGTTGTAAAGTGTGGAAGATTAGAAATAGGTGACAAGTAAGAGAGAGAGAGAGAGAGAGTAGTTTTGATATATAACCTAAGCAGTTTGAGTCTTTTTTTCTTCTTGGGTACTAATTCTGCATTTGGCTAATTATGACATTGTCAACATTCAACAAACATATTAATTTCATCATTTCTCAATACTCAATTAAGTCAGAGATATCTAAAAAAAAAGTAGCACAAAAATATAATCCAATGCGCAAATGAATGGTGAGGAAGAATTCAACAGAGAAAAGGAGATTGAGATAAGAGGAAGTAATATTGTGAGACAACGCCTAATTACCTATAAACTTGCCATTAATGAAAACACGCAACACATCACGCATGCTATCAATTGTCAGTGTTGGTCTAACTTCCTTTTCCTCCCATAGGTGTCCTAATTTCTGAATTGCTAACATCTTTTTTCTTAAAGAATGCATCAATTGTTTTTCGTTTGCTCATAATTCTTTTAGCTTTATAAATATGACTCAAAAATTAACTTGAAAAGAATTTTAAAAAATAAAATTTTAATTAGAAATTTTTACTTAGTTATATGAATGTTATTCATACTCAAGAAAAAACAAAATTTCCACTTTAATTTAAACAGTCAACCCATTTTTAATACGACTTTAATTAATAATAACCCCACAAACAAAAACAAAAATTAAACACACAAGTATTGGTACACAACATAAACCAAACAATTTAACAACACCCACAGTCACATCCACATCCACAGCAACATGATATCTAACTAATCAAAAATAGGTAATAAATCAAAACAATTTTACCTTAGAAACTTTGTCTTCACAAAGTGCAAAGATGGGTCACCTAGGTGGCAATGCCTACTGCCTCTGCCTCCAAAAGATCTTCCCTTCAAGACTCATCACAAACAATCTCCCCATGCCTTCAATCACATATTTCTCTAAAAATCTATGAAAATATAAAGAGCATGTGAATATTTAGGTGTAGATAGTTGAGAAAATAAAAAAAAAAGACACTAAAAAGAGATGAATCATGAATTTCTAATGCTTAAGAAAGAGAAGAAAACTCCCCAGGCGGTCACCAAGTTCCAAAACTAAAGCTAAATCAGTTGATGAAGAAAGGAAAAATTAGTCAGAATTTTTTTTTTCCGGACTGTGAGGACAGAACAAAGGACTGGAGTGTTGGGAGCTGGTAGGCAGTGGTACCAGTGCTGAAAGTGTATCAAAGAAGACAAAACAACCAAGTTCCAAAACTAAAGCTGAATTAGCTGATGAAGAAAGAAAAAATTGGTCAGAAATTTTTTTTTTCTTCGGACTGTGAGGACAGAACAAAGGATTGGAGTTTTGGGGGCTGGTAGGCTGTTGTACCAATGTTGAAAGTGTATCAAAGAAGCCAAAATAAAAGAATAAAAAGTAAAATGGGCAAGGGATTCCGTGGGTCAGGGTGGGCTTTTTGAGATGAAGGGAAAGTGTATTTTTGTTGATATTTGGATTTAAGAGTATTTAAATGTTGGACTTATGAGTATTTCCGTGGGCCAGCAGGTTTTTGTTTTATTTGGAGTTACCTAAAACTAAAGCTGGAGCTGGGAGTGGGCTGGGAGAATAGGTGAGAAATAGGTAGGGAGGCCGGCTGTCTAATGTTGGGGGGGCCCATTTATTTTTTCTTCATAGTCTAATGGGATTTTTTTTTTTTTTTTTGCAGGGGCCACGGCCCCCCCAAGCTACTATGTGGCTTCACCCCTGCATGTCCTCTTATCCAGCAGTTCAGCTCATCCTCCCTTATGCTCACATTTGCATAGAATTCCCTTATTAAAGGCTCACACACTGCAGGTAGGTCACCCAGTAACTTATCCCGTCCTCTTCCTTCAAAGCATTCTGGAATGAAGGTATCCTTCAAGTCATTTAAATCCACAAACCTCTCCTGGATAATTGTTCCCTTCATGAAAGAATCTCTGTATCTCTCAAAGTGCTGAACTGACCTAAACAGGTTGTGATCCATTTTCAATCTTTTGTCAGCCTTTTTAGCAGGAGTCTTCTTCTTTGTAGGTGTGGGAGCCATCTGAAAACAAGCAGAAAAGGCCACAATACAATGCATAATATATGAACACAACCATTAGTAACATGTTAGTGGTATAGAGAAGAACATAAGATCAAACCAATACTAAGACCATATACAACTTAAAACATTCATTGAAAGAGATAGTTCATAAAATTGCACAACTCAGAGAAAGATATCAATGATTAAAGAGCACATCAACTCCAACAAAAACACTTTAGGCACAATCAAACAACAGACTCCAACAAACAATAAACAGCTGTAATGTAACAGTGTAAGCCACATTCATAAGAAATATGTCTATCAGACATATTTTAATGAGTATGAGATGTTGAAACCAACATGGGGCAGTCAATGATCTCAAGACAACATCAACACACATAATATCCATAGACAATGGCAATAGTGAAGAGACAAAAAAAACCCACTCAACATGAGTAAACTAACCTCACAGAAAAAACAAAGCACAAAAAAACCCAATCACATAACAAACGACATGCAGACAGATAAACATGGGGAAAAAAAATCACAGATCAGTCTAAAAGCACTGTCACTGAAACTAAGCATGATAATAACCAAAAAAAAATATTATGAACAAGATATTACCAAAACCAAACATCAAAACTCAACCAACCATTAACCCAAACCATGTTCGAACATTATATTTCTCAAAAACCCAAAAACACTTCACAAATTAAGAAAATATAACCAAAAACATGAAATATGCAGTGAGAAATAGAAAACCCATACCTTTTTCTTGGAGATTTGGTGTTGAAAAGATGCACAAATGGAGGTTTAAGAGACAGACACGGTGAAATTGAGAGAGTTTTGAAAAGGGGAAGACAGTGAACAGTCACTAAAATTCGAGGGAAAAACTAAAATGATTTAAAAACTGTCTTTAAAACGCAAAACACGCGTTTTTCGCGACTGGATCAAGTCGCCAGAAAGTTGCCAGGGTAAGCCGTGAAACACTTTGAAAAAAGATTCTTGAAAAATTTTCTAAGTGTTTTTCGCGACTGGAAGGTCTACTCGCGAGAAAGTCGCAAGGTGAGCCGCGAAAATCTCTGTGTACCCCTCACGACTGGACCTTCCACCCACGACCAAGTCGCCACACTAAGCCCCGAGAAACATCAAAACTCAAATTTTGAAAAATATTCTAAGTATTTTTCACGACTGAGACCTTGACTCGTCAGTGAGCCGCAAAAAATCTCGGAGTGAGCTCGCGACTAGGGCATGTGGCTGGGCCAACCCGCGACTGAGTCACCAAAATAGGACAACACTGTTTTTGAAATTTTGATATTTTTGTAAAAACAAAACAACTTTCCAAAATCAACTAAAAACACTCAAAAATCTTTTTGTGTTTGATCAACAAAGATTGAGCATGTGAAAACACATTTAATCAAGTACAATCACACAAATGAATATGGCATTCATTGAACATAGACTTGTGTGTTGTGTGTGAATATCAAAAATGAGATAGTCCTTAGTCCAATGTGAAGTTTCAATGATCAATTCAATTGAGGCATACATAACTAGCACTAGATAATGTGACTCATCTCAATTATAGAAGTATGCATATATGACCTCCCACATAAACTTGATAACATTTCTTTGAAGCTTTTCATTTGGCTCCATACATATCATATCATTTGATCATTTTGAATCAATACATCTCATTGTGAGATTGATGCCTGAAATTTTTTGTTAGGTTCTAAAGATTTAGGAATTTATGTATTTAGAACTCTAATGTGTAATATTGGCAAACCATGATCAAAACAATATGTTTAGTCTTGTTAAGGCTTGCTCAAAGTTGATTAATTATTGTAAAGTTGGAATCGAGAGGCTGCAGATGCATTGGGGCATTTCGGCCTGGCTCGATCGATCGAAGGATAGACTCGATCGATCGAAAGTCGGCCAGATTGCGTTTTCTGCAGAATTTCCAACTCAGCCCTAACTCATTAAACGTTTAGGGTTTTATGTTTTTGCCCTAGGTATATAAGGCAAAACCCTAGCCACATTTTTAGAGTTGCTCCTGTTGTATTGTTGCTCATACATTGCTGTTTTGTGTAAATCTCTTGTGAGATCTAGAGGAGCTTTCCTTTACACAAAGCTTAGGGTTTTCAAGGTAGAGATTACTTCAACATCTTGATGATCAACTCAGTTGCTGCCATTGGAGCTTAAAGAATAACAAGCGTGGGTGCTTGTAGCTGATTGGAGAATCCAAGAAAGAATTAGTCCGTGGATTCGGAGCTTGAACGTGGTCGTGTCGGTAAGTTCTACTGGTAGGTAGCATTAGGAAGTCGAGTGGGGAGCTTGTAAGTCCTTTTGTATGAACTTCGATTCTTTCATAGTGGATTCAGTTTTGCCTTGAGGATCGGTGGGTCAAATCCTCCCTAGGTTTTTACCGTGTGGTTTCCTGGGTGATCATATCATCGTGTTCTTTATTATTCCGCTGATTTATACTTTTGATATGATTGTATGTTTGTGATAACCTAGAATTGCATAAATTGACTAAGTTAATCACTTGGCTAATTAACTAGATTAATCCGGTTGGTTTAAGGGGTCTAAAACCGTTCAAGTGGTTAGAGCGGGTAGCTCTTCTTGTTTGAGATTTTTTTATCTCTGAGCTGATCCTTGACCCCTGTTGTCATGGAGCATGGACACTCTCTTATTGTTCCTCCTCACTTTGACGGGAATAACTATGCTTATTGAAAAGTAAGGATGAAAGCATTCCTGAAATCCATTGATGAGAGAGTTTGGAATTCCGTTGAGTACGGATGGGAGAAGCCCACTACTCCTGTGAGTGAGTGGCAAACTTCTCAAAAAGAAGCAACTGGGTTCAATAGCAAAGCTATGAATGCCATCTTTAACGCTGTTTCTATGGAGGAATTTAAGAGGATCTCTAATGTTGAGGTTGCTCATACTGCTTGGAAAATCCTCCAAACTGTGCGTGAAGGCACAAAGGCAGTTAAGATAAACAAACTGCAGCAATTAACTTCTAGGTTTGAAAGCATTAGAATGTCTGATGATGAATCTTTTGATGAATTCTATGCTAAATTGAATGATATTGTTAATTCTGCTTTTAATTTGGGTGAAATCTATGATCAACCTAAAATTGTTAGGAAGATTCTTAGATCTTTAACTAAAGACTTTAGACCCAAAGTGACTGCCATCACTGAAAGCAAGGATGTGGACTCCATCCCTGTTGATGAGCTTGTAAGATCTCTTTAGTCCTATAAGTCTGACCTACCCAAAGCAAACAAATCCAAATCAATGGCTCTTAAGTCTGTTGATGATGTTGATGTTGGTGGATTTGATGATGAGCTCTCTGCTACAGAGATAGCTTACCTTGCCAAGAATTTTAGAAACTTTCTGAGGAATACTAACAGAAGGGCAAGAAATACAAACACTGCTGAACCTAGAAAATTTAGGAAGAATGATCCCACTAAGGTTAATAACTTTGAAAAACCTAGAGAAAAAGTTGGTCAATCTTCAAATAATTCTTTGGGTGCTCAGTGTTTTGGTTGTCAAGGGTATGGTCATGTTAAATCTGAACGTCCTACATTCTTGAAGTCTAATGGTAAAGCTATGGCTGTAACCCTTAGTGATAATGAGGTTTCTGATGATGAGTCTGGATGTGACGAGGATGGAAACTTCATTGCTTTCATTGCTACTGCTGTAGTCAATGAAAGTGTATCTGTTGAGGAGAACCCTTCTGATAGGGAACTCTCTGAGGATGCAGATCTTCAAGAGGCCTATAATAAACTTTGCAAGGTTACTGCAAAGGATGTTATGAATGTTGAACTTGGCCTGAAGAAAATTGATTCTCTTGAGCTTGAAAATAATAATTTGCTTGTTAAACTTTTTGATGCTAATGATCTTTTGAACCATGTGAAATCTGAGAACATGCTTTTACTTGATAAAATTAAAACTTTGGAACATGATTTATCTGTTGCTAGATTTGCTAGTTCTAAACTTGATCAAATGCTGAATGTTCAAAAGTATCCTTCTGATAAATCTGGTTTAGGTTATGTTGAAAGCATCTGTGTGTCTGCTCCTCATTCCACGAACTTTGTTCCTTCATCTTCTTCTGAACCTTTCATGAGTGAGGTTGTGAGTGAAACTGTCAAACCACCTGTGAGTGAGGTTGTCAAAGCAATAGAAGTTTCACTACCTAGGAAAATTAGGGTTGATCTAGGAGAGTTTAAACATAAGGAAACTACCCTTTCTAAGGACAAGATACATGGTAAACCTGTTTGGGTTTGTCATTATTATGGAAAGTCTGGACACATTCGTCCTAACTGTTACAAGCTACAAGCTGCTAAGAGAGCAAACAAACAAAAAGTGTCTGTGCCTCAAGCACAAGATCCTATGACACTTATTGGTAAATTGGTAAAGGCTTTGAACCTTTATTCCAATCCTAGAGTTGGAAATCACTCGAATGTGAATAGGAACTCCAATGCTCGTGGTGCATCTAAAAGGTTTTGGATGCAAAAGACTCGATCTAATTGAGTCTTTCTGACATGGTCCTTGTGCTTCATTGCTCATTCCTCTGTGACCATTGTTCTTTGGTATTTGTGTTTTTGTGTTGATTTCTAGGACTTGCATTGCATAACATTCATGCATTTCATTCTAAGATTTATTTGTTTTCTCTTTTAAAATAAATTTAAAAAAAAAGGAGAAAAGCAAATGGTGTTTGGCACTATTTTTCTTGGTCTTTGAAAACAAGGTTGGTCAATTTATTTACACATAACATGTCTTATGTATCTTGTTTAGCTTTGATGAGCTTATTTATTGCACTTTACTAGTTGAAGCTTTGTAGTGCATGTTGTGTGGGAAAGATGTTTATGGTGTTTATCACTTTGTCTTAATCTTGAAGTCACATGTTATTTGACTGTCGGACTTGATCCTTTTGAGAAAGACATAAATAACCATCTCACCACTGTTCACTAGCCAATCATGAACACCTTAGTGCATATCATAAGATTTTGTGCTCGAGAAAGTGTAGCACATGCACAAAAAGAACATAAGGTGTAGCCTCTGTTAATTGCTTAATGCTTAAAATTGGTGTGTACTATTAGGCTTGATGCCAATTCACATAATTAAAACTGGTGTGTACTATTAGGCTTGATGCCAAATTTCATCTAATAATGGGGCAAAATTCAAGAAACTTACATGATTGCAAGCTTATGTACTAGGAGATGTGGGAGTTATATGATGTAACTCTTTAGGTGATAGTCTCTTTTGAATTCTATGTGATGGATTTTGTAGACTCTGTGATTGATTGCTATTCACATATCACCTCACATGTATCTCAAGCTTTTGCTAGTTGCACACACTACACAAGTTACTCTTTGCTAAACTTTGTACATGTTATTGTGTGTGTTTTTGGTCTGACCAACCAAGTTTGAAAATACCTTGAGTATTATGCAAAACATTTTTTGCTTGAGAATTTAAAGAAAGAATGGCTGAAATTTTCTTTGGAGAAACTGGGATTAAAACTTCGGTTTTTGGAAAAGCATTCCATCTCATACTCATGCATTTTGTTCAATAAGTTTAATGCTTTGAGGAGTTCTTTTCAAAATATGGTTTGTGATTTTCAAAATTGTGATTTTTCTCAAAAATTTTTGAGCCTCTGCCTGGTTCGATCGATCCATTCTGTTTTTCGATCGATCGAAAAAGTGCTTCAATTTATTTAAAAATTTCGGAGTGACTCGATCAATCGAACGTAATTTTCGATCAATCGAGAGTCGTGAATCAGGTTTTTTAAAACACTGTTCTCGACTGATTCAAACACTTTTTCAAAAAGGTTTTTCAAACTTTTCTTTCTCTCTCCGACTCGGCAAGGCACTACAGCGAATTTTTTGTCGTTTTCTCCCAAAATTTTTGCAAGGATTCTCTCTCCTTGAGCCGGTATGACTATCTTACCCTTCCTTTTGAGTTTATTTTCATACTTTCATGCATTTTTCATGCATTATACACTCAAATTTTCGGACCTCTCATATTTGGGATTTTTGTTGATTCACGCCCTATTTTGTGAAATTGATTAATGGGTTTTTGTTGGGACATGATATAAACTTGTTCTTGGTGGTTCAATTTGATCAATTTTGGGTTTTGTGAAAAATTGAAATTTCTAGGGCTTGTAATTGATCCGAATTGGGGATTTTTGTTCAATTGGGTTTAATTAATGAAATTGGCTTGTTGTTTTGATGAAATTGGTCATTCTAATCTGTTTTCAACCTTGTGTAATGATCAATTCATCAATTTGTTTCAAAATTTTCAAGTGGTTTTTCAAATTTTTTAGGGTTTTTGTTAGAAACTCTATGTACGAGCCAATTTTGTGTAATTGAACTTAATTTGAACTTTGTTTACTGCATTAGTTCATGCATCACAACATTGTTATTGTTCATGCATCATATAGATTTTTGTTCTATCTTTTTTGTGCTAACTTGCAGTCTGCCATTGGTTTTGTTTTATCTTGTTTTGTTCTTTTGGTTTTCTCTGTGTGTCTTTGTCCTTTCCTTAGCACTATGCCTAGGAAGACTAGGGCTCGTAGGACTGTTTCCTCACCTTCTCCACCCCCTCCTTCTTTGACCGTGAGAAGTTTTCGAGTGAGAAAAACTAAGATATTTTTGAGAAGCTAAACCTTAGGAGAAAGATTTGGGCTGAGCGTTCTGTTCTCTTAGATGAACTTGATCCTGCCATTAAGGAAAACTTTGAGCGTCAGGGCTGGTTACTCTTGGTGGATATTTCTGATCCTCCTCCACCTTCTGCCTTGATTAGAGAGTTCTTTTCAAACATCTCTATTCGCATCTATGATTCCAACACTTTGGTAAAGAGTTGGATACGAGGCGTAGAGTACACCATTACTCCCAAGGAAGTGGCTGATGCTCTAGGGGTACCTTTGGTCCAGAATCCTGTCTATCCTTATGATGAGTCTCTTGAGTTGAGTGATGTCTTGTCTTACATCACTGGGTCATCTATCTAGTGGGGTTCTGATCCTAGGATCACCTCTGCTGAGCTTTCTGGGTTGGACTATCTTTTCTTTAGGATAGCCTGTCATTCTATCTAGCCCATTTCTCATGTTCACACCATTCCTCTCGAGAGGTGTGTATTTTTGTACGCTCTTGTTACTGATGCTCCTATCAGTTTTCCTCATCTGTTTCTTCGTTCTTTGAACGATGTTTATAGGAGCTCATCTTCTTCTCATGCCCTTGTTCATCCTATTTTCATTCATAGGATTTTGCTTTATCTTGATCTTAGTGGTTTCCCTTCCTCTGAGCCTGTTCATGTGATTGCTCTCATAGGTGTGTCTTTTCTTAGACAAAGGGCCGCTCATCTTAAAGCTGGTTCTAAACATCCTAGGTCTGAGCCTTCTAGTAGCGCACCTCCTCCTCCTTCTCCTCCTCCTTCTTCTTCTACAGGTCTTACTGGTGAGGCTGTTCTTGATTGAAAGCTCTAAAATGTGTTGAAAAAAAAACACAAGAGCTGTTTAGACCCCCAATTAAAATTACGGCTTGGTTGATTTTACACAAACTTAATATTAAGTGCGGAAACGTGTAAACACAAGCAAATAATCAATAAGCTACTCTAATCCATAAACTAAGCAACACAGCAGTATAATGGAATATAAAAGAGTAGGGAAGAAAGATGCAAACACAGAAAAACACCAAGACGTGTTTTCGAAGAGGAAACCGAAGAACTCGGCGAAAAACCTCTCCGCCGCCCTCCAAGCGGAAATCGATCCACTAGACAATCAGTTGGGATACATGAGTGAGCAAAAGACCCTCCAAGCCTAATCTACCCGATGCACCTAAGCCCTCCAAGCTCCTACTCCAACAAGGCTTCTCGGAACCGTGTCTTGTCTAGTTCTCTGGATCCCGCAACAAGCTCCATGTTGCATCTGCCATCCTTGGCTTCTTCCAATGCTTCCCAGCAGCACCAAAACGTCACTCAACACTCTCAAATGGTGTGGTAAGTGTTTGGGCTATCAACCTCTCAATGGTGTGGAAATGGAGAGGGAAGGGTTGAGGAGATACCACAAGCAAGTGTATAGAGAAAGGTGGGGATGACAATCTCTAATTGCAAATGTGTTTGGCTAGGGTTTTCTCTCTGAAGCATTCCTCAACATTTGTGGGTAATGGGGGTTTATATAGGATAGGTGCAGAATGTGTGAGTCAGTCAGTACAGGCTGGCAGAACAGCATGTCTCGCGGGTGTCTCGCGGGAAGGCCTTACCCGCGAGATACTCGCGAGAGACAGCTGTCTCCATCTGTCCTGACTCTTCGCATTCCAGCATGTGCAAGGCACATGCTTCACTTCGCGGGAAGCTTAGTCGCGACATACCCGCGAGATTCCATCAGCTTCCACTTTGCTTGAGTCTTCACACACTCTCTATCACACACCCCTTACAACAATTCCCACAACAAATACAAGGTATAAATAATTGAAAGTAATTACAATCAAATTTGGCACGGAATAAAAGCCAACAAAACACATAGTTGTAAATCACAACTTTACAATCTCCCCCTTTGGCTATTCCGTGACAAAACCCTAAAACAGACTCTAGACTTAACCGTGAGTTTGGGAACACAGGCAAAACTCACTCACACTTAATTCTAGATTCTGATACGCTCTTGAAACATATGAACAAGTAACTCCTGAAACACAACAACAAAATATTATCATTGTATGCAGAAAACTTGAAAAGCATATGGAGCATCAATAGCATGATCAATCAAGAAGAAATAGAAAACACTAGATCATGGCAAGATCAAACAAGTAATTACTATACACAAGCAATTACTATGCTCATTCACACAAGGAATGAACATCCGGATATGCAAGATGATAAGCTCATATGAAGAGTACCATTTGCAAATCCAACACTCAACCAATGCAAAATACTCAAAGTATTTGCATCTAGGAACAATCCTACATGGGCACAAGAGTGTTCATCACTCAACCAATGCATAGAACGTATATGCATCTAGGAACAATCCTACTAGGGCACAAGAGTGATGTACTGAAGTAAATGTATGACATTAGACTTCAATAGCACAAGCATAAAGGCTGCATAAGCAAAGTATTGCAAATACATGGCACAAACCATAAAAGCCTACAAAAATATGCAATGAAACAAAACAACCCTTAAAGCTTACAAAAGCAACATGGGTACATGTAAACTATGCTACAAAGCAAAGAGACTAACACAAAAGAAAACTTCTGAAATAATACTTAAATAAAGTGTAGTATCAAAGCTTTAAACCAAAAACAGTAAAAACAGTTATAAACATTAAAGATACTGAATAAAAACCGTCTTTAAAACCAATAACCAATGCTACTGTGTATCTAGGCTATGCTCCCCCTAACACTGTGCAAGCTCTTCTCCAGCTCCCCCTCAGAAATTTCTCCCCCTTTTTGACCGGAATGGCCAAAGGACTAGAACGGCTCGGACTCCGAATCAGAGCCATGAGTGGAAGACAACTCCTGAACTTGCGATGCTAATGCTGTGATCTGTCCCTGAAGATATGCGAACTGATCTGCGGTGTGCTGCACATGGGAGTCAAGCACTGTCGACATCTGGTCCATTTTAGCAAGCAACTGATCAAGTTTGCTTAAGCCTGATGGTGGAGCAGAAGATGATGGCTGTGCAGAGGGCTCTGGAGCCGATGTGAACCTGTCAATCTCTTCCTCTGTATCTTCAGCTTCCTCCTGCTGAACTTGTCGAGGTGGTGGTATGGTATGCACACCAGTCTTGGATCCTCGAATGTGTGCAGTGCTCCTAGTCAAAGTATGACCACCAATGGGATAATCCCTCGGAACAACAGTGAGACCACTGGGTATCTTGAGCTTTGTCTTGGCAATCAAACCCATGATCAAGGAGGGGAACGGCATCACAGTCCGTGTATTCTGCTTTGTGATGCTCTTCTTCAAGACATGCATGATGTGGCCACAAATGTCAATCTCCTTATGTGTGAAGAGATCATACAGAAATCTTGTTCTCGGAGCAGATAGAGTTGTGAGATTGGTGACTGGATATAGATTGTGAATCATCACATAGCTCAATGTTCTCATTTCTGGAGAGAACTTGAGAGTGTCCATGGATGATTTCTTCGATACACCACCAAGGATTTTGATCATCTCATCAATCTTACCCAATCTATCCTCATAAGCAACTGTGATTTGCTGAGATGGAGGACGAGTCTCCAAATAATCTTGGATGCTGTCCCTAGTAATCTGAAACTCCTTGTGTCTCACCCAGCCCTCAATAATATCTCCGTTGACAATGGCATTAGAGAAGAACTCCTTGATGATCTCTGAATAGACCACTCCAGTTGGGTTCAGCAGCTTGGTCCAAGTTCTATCTTTGAACACTTCAGGGATGAAAGTGTCCTCAAGAGTCTCTAACTAGACTACCCGTTCCATGATGATCGTCTTGGTCTTGTAGCAGTCATTGTACTTCATATCAGCATCCATAGACCGGAAATGATCTGAATCAGTTCGGGCTCTCTTTGAAGTCGATTTCTTCCTAGCTGCATGCTTGGTGGGAGACATCTGCACAATTTGCACAAAGCAAAAATGGAAACAACAATGCACAAACACAACCAGAAGACAAACGTCATTAGATTCATGTTAGTGCCAAATCATACATAGACTCACGGAAAAACAGAGCATGATAAACACCAAGCATCATGGTAAGATACTCCAACTTAAAAGGAACAACTACAATGCAACAAACAAAATAGTGCAAGAGTGTGTGTCTGTAAGCATGTGCTGATGAGTGTGTGCAGCAAGAGATGCATGAGGGTGCCTAAGTGTGTTTGGTTGTGTGTCAAAAATGTGCAACATGAACAAAGTGATAGAAACACAAAATCAATGACCAAACCAAGTAAAATAAGGTCATACAAGTGAGTGTCCAATGATTGAAATCACTTGATTTCAAGATAGCACAAAAATGTCACTCGGACATTTTGACAAACACTTAGTGTGCACAGAAACAAAAATTACATGAATAATGCATGAACATGTGAAAAACTACCCTCAATACATGATAGAATGCCACAAGGGGCCAACACAAGTACAGAAACAACTAAAAGGACACAGCCCAATCAAAAAAAATGAAAAGAAATCACCCAATTTTGAAAAACAACCCAAAGTTTCGAAAATCCCCAATTATCAAAACCCTAACAAAAATTCTGCATAATCTAAGTAAAACTTGAAAGGAAATAGTTAAGAATCATACCTTGAAGGAGAAGAATGCAAAAAAAGTGCTTGGATTGAAGGAAAATGAATGGAATAGTGATTTTGGGTTGAAAAACTTTGAGAGAGGTTGAGCGAGGGAAGATGGATAGTTTTGAAAAACTGTCACATCAGCTATATAAAAACTGAAAACACGCGTTTTTCGCGGGTTAGAGAGTGGCGAGACAGTCGCGAAACAGTCGCGAGAAGAGCCACTGAAGCATAAAAATTTTCGCGAGAAGCATTAGGTCGCGAAACAGTCGCGAGACAGTCGCGGTAACTTCTGTCTGAAATTGGAAAAATCCAATTTTAGCCAAACAGTATTTCGCGAGTAGCTTTTGGTCGCGATACAGTCGCGACATAGTCGCGAAAGTTCCTGTGTGACAAGTTAAAAGAAAAAAATTTCCTCAACTCTTTTTCGCGGGAAGCTCTAAGTCGCGAGCTTCTCGCGAAACAACCCCTGAACCAGTTTTTGAAGACACACAAAAACATGCTTTTTAATGAAAGACAAATAACAAGAAAGTATAAAATCACTTTCAAAAACAAATAAAACAATCAAAAATCTTTTTGGGTTTGATCAACAAAGATTGAGCATGTGAAAACACATTTAATCAAGTACAATCACACAAATGAATAGGGCATTCATTGAACATAGACTTGTGTGTTGTGTGTGAATATCAAAAATGAGATAGTTCTTAGTCCAATGTGAAGCTTCAATGACCAATTCAATCAAGGCATACACAACTAGCACTAGATTATGTGATCTATCTCAATTATAGAAACATGCATATATGACCTCCCACATGTACTTGACAATAATTCATTGAAGCTTTTCATTTGGCTCCATTTTTAACATATCATTTGCAACTTTTGAGCAAAGAGAATCTCATTTAGAGAAAGATGCCTGAAATTTTTGATATTTCAATTTATGAGTTAGCCTTTGGCTTGTTGGGCATCATACATTTTATTTTGGTCGCTTTCCATTTTTCCTAGTCGAATACTAGTTTGTGCGACAGGCTTTTGCAGCTCTATATCTCTTTTCATTTGGAGATTTACAATTAGAGAGCTCTTTTAAGCAAAAAAAAATAAAAGTGGGAAGATATATAGGCATGAGTCTATGCATGTCTCAAGATCAACAAAACCATTCACTAATTATTCATGACAAGGTTGAAGATCTATTTACAACAGTCACATAGATTTCAGAATTTCTTCCACAATGATATGAGTGCATGAGAGACAAGCTAAGCTCGTTAAATGCACAAAGCCATAAGTACAAAGGTACAGGGCAAAACATGCTTTGAGACAAAACTCAACAAAGTGATCAAACTTTTTGGATTTTCTATTTTTTATGTGATTTTGAATTTTTGAACACACCCAAAACAGAACAACAAAAGAAAATTAACAAAGACAACCGGTACAAAACAACCGGACACAATAAAAATATAAAAAATAGAGCAATGCAAGAAAAAAATGCAACAGCAAATGTCCCAAAAAATTGAAAGAATTTATGCGTGGACATGTTATAATGCTTATGCATGAGCACCCCTTTTCACCCACACGTCACGTGCGTTTGGGGTGATATCCTTAACGGATTGGGTACGAGAATTTGGACTATCAAACCTTCTGGTGAAACTCTCCAAGCAGGTGGTGAAGGCACCAATCATTTTCATCACGTCCATCATGCCAGGATCACGATTCTGACTTCTCGGCTGTTCACCACCCCAAGACCTCATGTCATTTCTCCTTCCTCGTGACCGTGGTGCGCTTGAATTGTTGTCTGATCTCAGTTTTTGACAGTTGGGTCTGGTATGTCCTTGCATCCCGCAGTAATGACACACATAGTCCGTTCTAGGATTCCGTTGTGATCTTGGGAGAGACCTTCCTCTGGTTTCATGTCTACCCATGGAGTGATTTCGGGGCTTATTCACCATTCGTTGCTCACTCACATTCTTCTTCTCAACCTTCACATTCTCAGGGATGGTTTCTTCTACAATAAGCACTGCGGCCTTCACAAACTTCACTTCTTTGGTAGCTTTGGCTGATGAGCTGCTTCCTCCGGTGTATCCCAACCCGGACTTGTCTGAAGAAGGTTTTTGAGATGAGATAACATCATCTAACTTCTGGGAGGAGACTCTCTCTATCTTGGCATGAGCTTGTACTACTTCTTGCTCAAGAAACCTCACCTTCGTATATGCTTCAGACAACTCGCCATTTAATGTCTCAATTTCGCACTTAGCCTCTTTATGTCTGACCATGAGACTTCTGTAATCTTCCTCAGCCTTCTTCATTTTCCTCACAGCTGCCTTGGCTATTCTGGTATACTCTCCAGACTTCTCAAGAAGTAAAGAATAATTTTCTTGAAGATTAGCTGTATTCTCTTCTTCTTCTTCAGCATCTGATTCATCCACATTCCTAATAGACTCTGAATCTGAATGCTCACCAAGCTCCTTCACAAGAGTACCCAAATCATCCGATGACTCCACATGAGCAATGGTCATGAATGCGGAGTAGTTTCCCTCTCCGTCACAGCTCTCTTCCGAGTCAGAATCAGAGGATTCTGAATCACTGAGTGTTGTGGCATAAGCTTTGCCTTTTCCCCTTAGAAAATTTGGACACTCCTTCTTTAGATGTCCATGGCCATTACACTCATAGCAAATAATTTCTGAAGAAGGTTGAAACTCCCTCCCTTCTTTTCTTGGAAACTCTTTCCTATCACCTCTGGAGGATGAAAATTTTCCTTTGTTGAATGGTTTCCCACTGTTCTTCATCTTCAGAAATTTTCGAAAGTTTTTCGCAAGAAATGCTACTTCCTTCTCCACCCCATCTTCTTCGGAGGAATCCCCCATCCTTTCGGTGATGGTTTTAAGAGCAAGTGATTTACTCATCTTATGGGAAGGCAGTCCCATCTGATATGTTTGGAGAGACCCAACTAATTCTTGAATTTTAATCTCATCCAAATCCTTGCTTTCCTCTATGGCTGTAACTTTTGCTCTGAAACTTTCAGGCAAGGACCTCAACACTTTTCTCACCACCTTAGCATCTTCAATCTTCTCCCCAAGATTGAGTTTAGCAATCACAATTTCATTGAGCTTCCCATAGAATGAATCAAACGGTTCATCATCACCCATCTTGAGCTCTTCAAATTTGGTGGTAAGCATCTGAAGCTTTGTGTCCTTAACTTTCTTTGTACCCTCATAAGTGGTCTCCAAAATCTCCCAAGCTTCTTTGGCTACCGTCATGTGAGAAATCCTGTGGAATTCATCAGGAGACACAGCACAAAATATAGCATTTAAAGCTTTACTATTAGCATTGGCTGCTGCAAGAGCCGCCTTATCCCAATTAGCCTTAGGAGCTTCCGGCTTAGTCCAGCCGAGCTCTACCGCATCCCAAACGGTATCTTCTATAGAGCATAGAAATGCTCTCATTCTGACTTTCCAGAATGCGTAATTGTTCCCATCAAAAAATGGTGGAACATTGAGCGATTGAGACCGGTCCATCTCAAATAGGGTCAAGGATCACACTAAGGTGTTTAAACCAAGCAAGTGTACCCGCTCTGATACCAATTGAAAGCTCTAAAATGTGTTGAAAAAACACAAGAGCTGTTTAGACCCCCAATTAAAATTACGGCTTGGTTGATTTTACACAAACTTAATATTAAGTGCGGAAACGTGTAAACACAAGCAAATAATCAATAAGCTACTCTAATCCATAAACTAAGCAACACAGCAGTATAATGGAATATAAAAGAGTAGGGAAGAAAGATGCAAACACAGAAAAACACCAAGACGTGTTTTCGAAGAGGAAACCGAAGAACTCGGCGAAAAACCTCTCCGCCGCCCTCCAAGCGGAAATCGATCCACTAGACAATCAGTTGGGATACATGAGTGAGCAAAAGACCCTCCAAGCCTAATCTACCCGATGCACCTAAGCCCTCCAAGCTCCTACTCCAACAAGGCTTCTCGGAACCGTGTCTTGTCTAGTTCTCCGGATCCCGCAACAAGCTCCATGTTGCATCTGCCATCCTTGGCTTCTTCCAATGCTTCCCAGCAGCACCAAAACGTCACTCAACACTCTCAAATGGTGTGGTAAGTGTTTGGGCTATCAACCTCTCAATGGTGTGGAAATGGAGAGGGAAGGGTTGAGGAGATACCACAAGCAAGTGTATAGAGAAAGGTGGGGATGACAATCTCTAATTGCAAATGTGTTTGGCTAGGGTTTTCTCTCTGAAGCATTCCTCAACATTTGTGGGTAATGGGGGTTTATATAGGATAGGTGCAGAATGTGTGAGTCAGTCAGTACAGGCTGGCAGAACAGCATGTCTCGCGGGTGTCTCGCGAGAAGGCCTTACCCGCGAGATACTCGCGAGAGACAGCTGTCTCCATCTGTCCTGACTCTTCGCATTCCAGCATGTGCAAGGCACATGCTTCACTTCGCGGGAAGCTTAGTCGCGACATACCCGCGAGATTCCATCAGCTTCCACTTTGCTTGAGTCTTCACACACTCTCTATCACACACCCCTTACAACAATTCCCACAACAAATACAGGGTATAAATAATTGAAAGTAATTACAATCAAATTTGGCACGGAATAAAAGCCAACAAAACACATAGTTGTAAATCACAACTTTACATTGATCCTGATGCTGCTGCTGCTATTCCTCCACCTCCTTCAGACGACTTTGATGTACGTCGTACCTTGGAGACTGTCATGACCGTTCAGGCGGCTCATGGTCAGATTTTGGTGGACTTGCTTGATGAGATTCGTGCTCTGCGAGCCGACTTCGCGCATCTTCATTCACCCTCACCACCTCCTTTTGATGATGACTTGTGATTGCCCTTTGGCATTCCGTCACAAAAAGGGGGAGTAGAGTTTTGACTTGTAGAGAGGTTTTTGTTGTTAGGGGGAGTATTTTTTTTGTTTTGAGGAGCTTGTGGAGTTTTTAGATTGTATCTAGGTGCTTCACTTTGTATATCATTTTTGGGGATATTCATGTTAGGGGGAGTAACATTGTTTTTGATATACATGATATATACTTGATTCTTGTTACTTTGTGATTCACTGCTTATTGATTTATATTTATGAGTTGTTCATTGATATATGTCTTTATTATGTGTTGTGTGAATCTTACAAGAATGTTATACCTGTTGTTTTACTCTTTTCTGTCACACATGCGGTTATGCGTTTGTTGAGTGTTTCAGGAATATACAGGTTGATTCAATTGAGCTGCTGTCTACACTTGCAACTGATGGATAGTAGTTAGGATTGAATTTGAGTTTATGAGCATTTTTTTGTAAAGGGCTTTTTACTTGTAAACTTTGAGCTTTTAATTGGTGTTTTGTCACGGATTGCCAAAAAGGGAGTTTGTTAGGTTCTAAAGATTTAGGAATTTATGTATTTAGAACTCTAATGTGTAATATTGACAAACCATGATCAAAACAATATGTTTAGTCTTGTTAAGGCTTGCTCAAAGTTGATTAATTATTGTAAAGTTGGAGTTGAGAGGCTGCAGATGCATTGGTGCATTTCGGCCTGGCTCGATCGATCGAAGGATAGACTCGATCGATCGAAAGTTGGCCAGTTTGCGTTTTTTGCAAAATTTCCAACTCAGCCCTAACTCATTAAACGTTTAGGGTTTTATGTTTTTGCCCTAGATATATAAGGCAAAACCCTAGCCACGTTTTTAGAGTTGCTCCTATTGTATTGTTGCTCATACATTGCTGTTTTGTGTAAATCTCTTGTGAGATTTAGAGGAGCTTTCCTTTAACAAAGCTTAGGGTTTTCAAGGTAGAGATTACTTCAACATCTTGATGATCAACTCGGTTGCTGCCATTAGAGCTTAATGAATAACAAGCGTGGGTGCTTGTAGCTAATTGGAGAATCCAAGAAAGAAGGAGTCTGTGGATTCGGACCTTGCACGTGGTCGTGTCAGTAAGTTCTACTGGTAGGTAGCATTAGGAAGTCGAGCGGGGAGCTTGTAAGTCCTTTTGTATGAACTTCGATTCTTTCATAGTGGATTCAGGTTTGCCTTGAGGATCGGTGGGTCAAATCCTCTCCAGGTTTTTACCGTGTGGTTTCCTGGGTGATCATATCATTGTGTTCTTTATTATTCCGCTGCTTTATACTTTTGATATGATTGTATGTTTGTGATAACCTATAATTGCATAAATTGACTAAGTTAATCACTTGGCAAATTAACTAGGTTAATCCGGTTGGTTCAAGGGGTCTAAAACCGTTCATTTTTTATATTTCAATTTGATGAATTAGCCTTTGGCTTTTTGGGCATCATACAATTTTATTTTTGGTCGCTTTCCCTTTTTCCTAGTCAAATACTAGTATGTGCGACAGGTTTTTGCAACTCAATATCTTTTTTCATTTGGAGATATACATTTGGTGAGCTCTTTAATTAAAAGCAATAAAATAAAAGTGGGAAGATATATAGGCACAAGTCTATGCATGTCTCAAGATCAACAAAACCATTCACTAATCATTCATGACAAGGTTGAAGATCTATTTACAACAGCCACATAGATTTCAAAATTTCTTCCACAATGATATGAGTGCATAAGAAACAAGCCAAGCTCGTAGATGCACAAGGCCATTAGTACAAAGGTACAAGGCAAAACATGTTTTGAGACATAACTCAACAAAGTCGATCAAACTTTTTGGATTTTCTACTTTTTATGTGTTTTTGGATTTTTGACACAAAAGCAGTAAAAGATTGATAAAAAACAAACCAAAAGACAATGTAAAAACATATTAAAGCGAAAACACACAGTCAAACAAATATTCAACACTCATGAGCAAAAAGCATATTAAAAAACATAATCACAAAGCATAGGAAGAATTAATGCATGGACATGTTATAATGCTTATGCATGAGTACCCTTCGTCACCCATACGTCACATGCGTTTGGGGTGATATCCTTGACGGATTGGGTATGAGAGTTAGGAATTTCAAACCTTCTTGTGAAGCTTTCCAAGCAAGTGGTGAAGGCACCAATCATCTTCACCACGTCCATCATTCCGGGATCACGGTTTTGACTTCTTGGTTGCTCACCACCCCAAGACCTCTTGTCATTTCTTCTTCCTCGTGATCGAGGAGCGCTTGCATTGTTTAACTCTCTCAACTTATGACAGTTGGGTCTGGTATGTCCTTGAAATCCGCTTTGTGATCTAGGACCTCTTTATGATCTTGGAAGTGATCTTCCTCTAGCTTCAAATCTGGCTTCTGATTGATTATGGGACTTATTTAACACCCGTTGATCAGCCACATTCTTCTTCTTTTCAGCCTTAACTTTCTCAAGAATAGGCTCTTCACAAACTGTATCTTTGGCCTTCACAAACTTCACTTCTTTGGTGACATTGGCTAATGAGCTGCTCCCTCCGGTATATCCCAACCCGGATTTATCTAAGAAGTGTTTTTGAGATGAAATAACATCTTCTAGCTTCTTGGAGGAGACCCTTTCTATCTTGGCATGTGCTTGCACTACCTCTTGCTCAAGAAATCTCACTTTTGTGTAAGCTTCTGATAGCTCACCATTTAGTGTTTCAATCTCACACTTTGATTCCTTATATTTGACTAAGAGACTTCTGTAGTCCTCCTCGGCTTTCTTCATCTTCTTCACAACCACCTTCGCCACCCTTGCATACTCTCCCGATTTCTCAAGAAGTAAGGTGTAATTCTCTTGAAGACCACCTGTATTCTTATCCTCTTCAGCATCTGATTCTTCCACAATCCCTATGGATTCTTCATCACTGTGCTCCCTAAGTTCTTGTACAAGTTGATTCAGGTCTTCCGAGGACTCAACATGATCAATAGTCATAAATGCGGAGTAATTTCCTTCTCCGTCACAACTATCCTCTGAATCAGAATTTGATGAATCTGAGTCACTTAGAGTAGTGGCATAGACCTTGCCCTTTGATTTCAAATAATTGGGACATTCTTTCTTGAAATGTCCATGTCCATTGCACTCGAAGCACGTGATACCTTGAGAAGGTTGGGATTCTCTACCATCTTTCTTTCTGAATTCCCTTTTCTCATTCCCGAAATTCTGAAATTTTCCTTTGTCACCAAATTTCCCACTGTTCTTGAGTTTTAAGAACTTCCGGAAGTTTTTCACAAGGTACGCCACATCTTTATCTACAGCATCTTCATTCGAAGAGTCATGAGATGCTACCCTCTCATCAATCGTCTTAAGAGCAAGAGATTTACTCTTCTTTTGCATGGGCAGTGACAATTCATATGTCTGCAATGGACCAACCAACTCTTGAACTTTAATGTCGTCAAGATCCTTGCTCTCTTCAATGGCTGTTACTTTTGCATGGAAGCTTTTCGGCAGTGACCGAAGAATCTTCCTTACTATTTTAGAATCCTCTGTCTTTTCCCCCAAATTGAATTTGCCGACGACCACCTCGTTCAGCTTACTATAGAAAGAGTCAAAGGACTCATCCTCGCTCATCTTGAGCTCCTCAAAGCGAGTGGTCAACATCTGTAGTTTGGTGTCTTTCACTTTCTTTGTTCCTTCATAAGTAGTCTCTAGAATCTCCCATGCTTCTTTAGCAATAGTGATATGTGAAATCCTGTGAAATTCTTCTGGAGAGACACCACAGAAAATAGCATTCAAGGCTTTACTATTAGCATTAGCTGCCGCAAGAGCTGCCTTATCCCAAGTGGATTTGGCAGCCTCCAGCTTAGTCCAACCAACTTCAACTGCATCCCACACAGCATCATTAATAGAACACAAAAATGCCCTCATTCGGACTTTCCAAAAAGCATAATTATTACCATCAAAAAATGGTGGCACATTTAAAGATTGAGACCTATCCATCTCAATACGGGGTCAGGGATCGCACTAAGGTGTTTAAACCACAACAAGTGCACCCGCTCTGATACCAATTGAATGTTCAAATAGCGTTGAAAACACTAGGAACGTTTAGACCCCCAAGTACAAAATATCAAGTCAAGCTTATTATCAAACAATAAATGTGCGGAACATGAACATAAGCTAATGACAGAATTGATAAACAATCTAAACCAATTTAAAATCACATCCACAGCAGAAATTAAATGGTAAAGATTAAGAGAAGAGAAATGCAAACACAAAGACAACACGGCGATATGTTATCGAAGAGGAAACCGAAGCCCTCGGCGTAAAACCTCTCTGCCGCCCTCCAAGCGATAAATAATCCACTAGAAAATGTAGTTGGGATACATGAACAGCGATAGACCCTCCAAGCCTAATCTACCCAGTGTACCTAAGCCCTCCAAGCTTCTTGCTCTAACGAGGTTGCGCCGAATCTTTTTCTTCTCTAGCTTACTGGATTCTGCTATAGCCCATAGCATCAACCAATAACCATTGGTTCCTTCCAAACTGCTTCCCTAAGCACCAAAAGACCTTCTCACAGACGTAGATATGGTGAGAAAAGGATTTGGTCAAGAACCTCTCAAGGATGTATCAATGGAGAGGGTGAGAGTAGAGGAATTTGTAGAGTGTCTTAGGTGAAGATTGTAGATGAATCAATCTTGTTTTTCTCTAGGGTTTCTCTCTCAAAATTCTCTCTAGAAGCTCTCTACATTTCGTGGGTTTAAGGGGTATTTATACTTAGGTGAGAAAGGAATGCGAAGAGTCAGTTTTCCCAAACAGGGTTGATTGGTGGCTTGGCCTCGCGACTTGACTGAGGCGCGAGTTCAAGCCGCGAGATAACAGAACGGTCAGGCTGGACCTTTTGTCTTGTAGTGCACCAGCTGGCGTGACTGTTCATCTTCTCACACGCTTTACACGTGTGCTGCAGTTGGCGGCTTGCCAGTCGCGAGTCACTCGCGAGTTCCAGCTGCGAGTCCCGGCATCCTTGCACAAACTTGAGCATTTCTTCACACTCTCTCACTCACTACCCTTACATGAATCCCACCTAAATACAGGGTTTCTAAGTGCTGAAATACAAGCAAATTGGCACGGAATAAAGCCAACAAGATGGTTGATTAAATTCCATCTTACATTAATCATTGCACAGAGAAACACACATATATTCTTATTCACTCCAATTCCAAGAACCACCACCAATTGCATGTGAAATTAACCAAAAGGCTCCTTGTTGTAATATACTAAGTATCAAATTAGCTAAACATAAAATAGAGTTTTTGAAATTTGCATCAAACTCTAATATGAAAACCACAAAATCAGCATAAATTGAGAGGCGTCAATTTTAAAGAATTCAAAACCTTAGATACTACAATACACAAAATGAAAATCAAAACACAGCATTCACCTTTTTTTTTTTTTTTCTCAAGAAACAAACAGAGTTAAAGAGAGAGAGGGTCTGTAAACAAACAGAGTTCAAATATGTTTGCTTTCTAAGAATTGTGAAATGATCTTTATAGAAAATGAGAGGATATGTATAGTGGTGGCGTTTTGGCTTGTCGTCGATGATGAAACTACAAATGTGCAAAGAAAATCAGACAAATGCAAAGAAATTCAACAAGAAAATGTGGGAAAAGTTGAAAATCAACTTGAACTATTGTTTTTTTTAAAGAAAGAGACTAAGGGTTTTTTTTTTTTTTAGAGAGAGAGAGAGTTTTCTGACTGAAAAAGAGCGATTGACAGTTTTTTTTTTTTTTTTTTTAATTTTTTAAATTCTAGTCTAAGGGTTAAAAAATTTTAGATCTCTTTATCAAGAGTTGTATTAGTGTGACAAAAAAAAAGGGTGAAAATTTGGTGCTAGCACTATTTGTTAGGTTCCTTGAAATAAGTCTTCCTAAATTTAGTCCTAGCCTAATTTGTTAGTGTTTGTTTCAACACTATTTATTGAACTCTGGGTCAAAATTAATGAAGTTTTTTGTAGTGTATTATAATCAATGAACTCTTCTCTTTGCCTAACTAAGCTATCTAAAATATGTTAGAAAAATGTTAAGGAGTAAATAAGAAATTGACTCCTAATGTGTCTACTTGAATATGATTTTAAAGTAGTGAAAATCATTGAGTCCCACATAAGAAGGAAAAAGATTATTTTATGAGCTTTATGATTATGGGTTGTGTTGGGTTATAGATTGACCCCAAATTAATTAACCAATTACCCAAGTTTATTAACTAGTCCAAATTACATGCAAATTCAACTACGGCACAATCAAATCACCAAACTAAATAAAAAGCAACAGAAAATAAGTTTAACACAATGATTTGATCAAATAAGCAAAAACCTCATAGGAAAAACTCTACCAAGTGAATTTCAGGTCACCACTCCTAAAGAATCCACTAAAAAAATAAGATGTTACAAGTTAGGAAGCTTAGCACCAATCCCCAATCAGACTATATTTTCAATCACAAACTTCTCCTTTGCACAAATCTCCTATATGTGACTAACTCCACAGTAACCGTTTTAATTGTTATAGCATTACAGAGTTCATCAAACCACGTTTAGATGAACCAGTAGCAACTTAGGACCCCAAACATTGTAGCAACTCCCTGTTGCTATGATGACAGCTATAAAATATGTCTTTTATATGCACTGGAACCCTAGAGAATGAATTCTTAAAAGACCAAGTTATCACAAGCTGAAACCAGAATTTAATTTTTATTTTTCCTAAGAATCAATAAAAGTTATTAGGTTCTCCCAGAATATAGTGTAATAATATTTGCTCCTCTCATAGTTATGATAACTTCATCATGAATTTAATTAGTGAAATCTACTATAAATGTAAGAAAATAGAGTATTACGTCACCATATTCCAAGAATGCTTACTAATTACTCATCAAAAGCTTCCATTAGTACACCATTTCAGGGGAGATTGTTAATAAATGTAGGGTTTGAAGGTTTTTGGAGCTGAATTTTATTAAATTGTTGACTTTGATATTTCATTGAATCTAATTGATTTTATGCTAAAATATAAATAATATCGTTTGATGAATTCTTATTCTCCTCCATTAAGTTTCATTTTTATCATTTTAGTCCTTAAAGTTTTTGTTGTCAACCATAGTGCTTATGTCTATCAACTTCGTTAAATATTAAAAATATATTAATACTAAAAATATTAATTAAAATTTCATTTTGATACTAAAAAATATTTTTGAACAAAAATTCTCTTAACATAAAGTATGTAAATTTATTTTTGTCAAAAATTAAATCAAATTTTTAATATTAAAATTTTTTAATAGTTAATGGAGTTAATTAAATCTAAGAAAAAGTTTGGCTACAAACTTATTTATAGCCAATGGCTACGACACCCTTAAAAAATTAACATAGCTATGTATTTTAAAAATCTAATCATTAAATTATATGTTCTTTATATTATTAACATGTAGATGACTTTTGTACAAATAATATTTTACTTACTATTTGATCCATAAACTTATTTTTCATACATAATTTGAAATAACAAAAACTTAAAATTTAAACATTTGATTGATGACATAACTATTAGTCTTTAATCTTTTGAAAATTTTGCGAACATATAAGATATGAGAAAAAAATATAATCCAATCGTAGATTTGTTAAAATTTACATCTAATAAAAATGATTTTGAACAAGTTTACAACCATTGGCTACAGCTAAATTTATAGTCAAAGTTTATCCTTAGACGGTCTAAGGATAAACTTTGACTACAAATTATAGTCTAATTAGCATATGCTAATGTGACATATGCTAAGTTAGACCTAATTAGCATATGCTTTGTTCATATCACACTAGTTCATCTTATGTTATACCCCACATGCATTGACGTAATTATTATTGACGTAATTATTATTGTCATAATTCAGATATCATCCAATTATATATATATATATATATGCATTCTTATCTCATATGGGAATGTTATATATATATATATATTGGACACGTTGTAAACAAAGAAAACCAACCCCGCAAATTCTTCATAATCCCTTTCTTCTTCTTCTTCTTCTTTTCCTCTCTTTCCTTATTCAATTCTTCACAATAACTTTCTGCTTCTTGATCTCCTTATATAATATAACACAGTTCATCAAAAACAAATACTATGGATTATTCTCAACCAGCTTTTATTCAATCCTACACCTGTCCCCTCATCCTTCTTTGCTCAAATGATTCCCCTTCTCACCGTCATCACCAAACCAACTTTATCACTGTGATTTTTGTTTGAGCGATGTCAAAGAACCCTCGAATAATAAAGCCACGACAGGCGCTTTTCTCAAATATATCAACATGCCCTTGGAATATAGCAAGAAGTTTACTAGTGTTCTGTACTGCTGTGGGGTCTTGTTCTTTTCCTATGTTGAAGTAAAGGATCAAGTCGCGGAACACAACTTTTTCGTGTACTATATTCACGCAGCAAGTTTTGACAGGTTTCCTTCACGGCCCGCCGTGACTAATGAAAGCAGGTTGGCTTTTGGGTTTGGTTACCATCCCGGAACCAATGACTACAAGGTGGTCAGAATAGTGGAACAAAATCAGCCTACGGGTTTGGAACAACATATTGAGGTGTTCACTCTAGGCAGACCCATGTGGATGATCAACAGAAAGAACCCGTTCTTGCTTCGGATGCAACCCTATGCAGCTTCGTTTAATGGAAGACTACATTGGTTAGGCCAAGATAAGAAAGATGGTTCCACAATTATAGTTTCATTCGATTTGGAGTCCGAAAATTTTCACCATATTCCAATACCAGATAATTGTAAATTTAGACTGGATGGGAAAGATTGCCACGTTGCAGTGCTGGGAGGGTGTCTCAGTTTGGTTGATTATAATGACATATGGTCAATGAAGATTTATGGTGTTAAGGAGTCTTGGATTAAAGAATACACCGTGATGCCTTTTGAACGTTTGATAGGACCTATTCGGCCTCTATGTCTACTGCCAAAACATAACATTTTGATCGAGTTGCAATATCTCCCACAGAGTTTGTATGTTTATGGTGTAGATTCGATGGAAATCTACAAGGTAAGAATTCATGACCTCCCCCCTTGCCATTCATACCGAGTAGTTTCTGTTGTTGATGATACTCTTGACAGTATATCAAATGGGTGCAAGCAGGAGAGCCCAGATGTGTAGTAGTATGGGTGTAATTCTTGTAAAGAATCAAGAAGCATTTAGTTTGTTGGTTACAAGATCGGTTAGTTGGTTGTAAGATTGCAAGAAGTAGAGCCAAGTTAGTTAAGATGGCAAGAAGTATTCAAGAACTGAAGCCGAATTAGATGCAACTTACAAGTTTTTAGTTGGTTGTTTTAGCCGATAAGTCTTGCAAGTAACTCGTATAAATAAGTTGCTAGTTGGTTATTTTGGCCAGTCTTGCAAGTAATTTGTATTAGTGCTTGTAATCAAATATCATTTCATCATTAAAGAAATTAGACACAATTTTCTCACCTCTCTTTCAACTTTTTTTTCCCCTTCGAATTAGTTAATTTTAATTCATTTTCATGTGAACTTGGAAGAAATATTCTCAACCGTAATCCAGCATATGGTATCCTTAATCTAATGACTCCATAACCGCCAAATCAATGAGCGGGAAAGACATTTGTTATCCTTATTCAATGCTTGAGCTCATGCCAGTTCGAGTCACCCTGCACTAATGAGTGGTAAAGGCATTTATGCTGTATATGCTGGATATTGAACTGTCCGCAATGCAGCTTAGGTCTTTATTTTTGAGATCATTGTGCAAGTGGATGTAATTGGATGCGTCCAGTTTCCTTCTCTTTTAGATTCCATTGATCGGCTGGATATTGCATGTACTCTTTACACATACCTTTCTGTATACATCATGTACACTTACAAATTCTATCTAATACAATTTTATTATTATTTATAAATAATAATAATAATATGAGCATATTCAAATATCACACAGTTACAAAACATTTTAGCTTATACAGGTGACTCTTTCTCTCTGTCTCCGTGTGTTTTTTTTATCATTTTGCCTCACCTTTCCTTTTTTACGCAGGTCACTGCCATGGGCCCCTCACTGTGCAGACTGCAGTAGCTATTCCTCATAGCTGACCGGCTCTAAATGATTTTAACTTTGGTGATTTCAGATTAGTCTAAACCTGATACCCACTGGCCATTGTTTTTAACGACTATATGGCCTTTTGCCCTTAATTTTTTTTTTTTTTTTAACAATTTTTTCTTATTTGCAAACTATATAGAGGCGTGCCCCTCTTTCGATACTCGATTATCTTAAAATCGAGTTTTAATAAAATAATCGATTCGTAGAAAATCGAGTTATGCCCGATCAAGCTTAAAAAAATAAAATAAAATAAAATTGCATGGAATTCGAATGTCAGAAAATCGAGTTCCATGCAAAAAAAATTTTATAAGTGGGAGCCATATAGTGGCGTTTTTATGCCCTATAGTGACGTTTTAAATCCCTATAGCGGCATTTTCCTGCAATTTTTTTTTTTTAATAAGTGTGATCACCCCATACCAGGTTCAGAGAGCCCTATAGTGGCATTTTTAAACCCTATAGTGACGTTTTAAAACCTTATAGTGGCGTTTTCCTGCAAAAAAAAATTTTAAGTGTGATCCCAGGTTTAGGGAGCCTTATAGTGGCGTTTTTAAGCCCTATAGTGGCGTTTTTAAGCTCTATAGCAACGTTTTCTTGGAAAATTTTTTTATAAGTGTGATCACCCATCAGGGAGTCCTATAGTGACGTTTTAAAGCCCTATAGTGGTGTTTTTGAACTCGAGTTCCATGCTTTTTCTTTTTCTTTTTCTTTTTTTTTTCTTTTTTTTTTTTTATAGTTTGATTTGGCATAACTCGATTTTGTACGAATCAAGTATTTCATAGAAACTCGATTTTGTACGAATCAAGTATTTCATAGAAACTCGATTTTAAGGTAATCGAGTATCGAAAGAGAAGCATATCCCTATATAATTTCAAAATAGGAGCATATTGCTAATTTTTAAAAAAAATTAAGGGCAAAAGCCCTGATAGTCCTTGTTTTTAACTCCTTGACTCTTTTCGGGTATTGTTTTGATATTGTTGCTTTACTTTTCATTGCTTTTTTTTATTTTTTTTATTTATTTAAATTCTTTATAATATATTTTATAATATATTATTTATTATTATTATAATAAACAATATATTATATAAAGTATATGCAGATACTATTATATTAAATTATATTTAGTTGTTGTTTATTATATATATATATATAATTTTTTTTTTATGCATTGACATTTGAATGATTGTTTGTCTTTTATTTAGCAATCTTTGAATTATTAGTATTTTTTTTGAATATTTTTTTGAATCTCAGTCATTTTATTTAATGAGTGATAATTTAATTTGATAAATCTAGGTTCATGGGCAAGTTTAAGACTATTGACTCGTTCTTCAAAAAAATGAAGATAGTAATTCAGAAAATAATACTCTTTTGGGTTCTAATGTTGAAGGGTCAACTTTCAATGAGCATCCTTCCAAATCTCCAAGGATTGATCCCGAAAACCATCCTTCTAGACTGTTAGTGGTGGAAGTGCAACTTGAAGAAATTCATTTAAAATTTTCACCACTAAATTCAAATGAAGTTGATGTTAGAATTTTGAAACGAAATCCAAGAGAACACACGGAAATGTGTAACTATCCAGCCAATATACATGATGTAGTTAGACGTGCTTATTTAAAAGCTAAACCATATCAAATCCATCTTTCAAACTATCCATCCAATATGGAATGTATGGATCTTTTTTTATAAATGTGTTGTTGAAATAAATGTGTTATTCAAATGTTAGGTTTTAATAATGTAATGACAGGTTACAGGTTAATATCAAAGCCATGAAAAAATTAAAAACAGAAAATAAGTTTTAGCGACAAATTTTTCCGTCACAAATATAGGAACAAAAAATTGTTTTGGTAATGAAATATTTTGTCGCTAAATGTAGCAAAATTTTGTAAGAAATGGTTTTAGTGACGAAAATTTTCGTCGTTATATGTGCCTCGATTTTCTTAAAAATAGTTTTAGTGACGAATTTCTTCATCACTATATGTACCCGAAAAGAGTTTTAGTGACGAAATTGTTCGTCACTAAATATGATTTAATAAACTAAAGTGCTTTTAGTGACGAAATATTTTTGTCACTAAATAGTGTTTTTAGCAAGGAAAACATTTAGCGACGAAACGTTTTCGTCGCTAAAAGTTTTTTTTTTTTTTTTTTTAAAACAAATCGGACTTTTAGTGGTGAATTTTTCGTCACCAGGACTTTCAGTGACGGGGTTTCAGCGACGAAATGAGTTTCATCACTAAAAGTCCGATTTCGTCGCTAAAGGTTCTTAGTGACGAAAAACTCGACTTTTAGTGATGAATTTTTTCGTCACTAAAAATACATTTTTTTGTAGTGCTTGTCGCTTTCAAGCTTCTTGGTTCACTCAATTTTCTTCTTGGCTAGAGTATTCTCCTACTAAAGATGCTGCATATTGTCTGCCATGTTGTCTCTTTACCATGGAAAGAAGTAGACGCCCTGGCTGTGATGCTTTTACTTTCATAGGATTTAGAAATTGGAAAAAAGTCAAGAATGGAAAGAATTGTGCCTTTTTGAATCATGTTGGGGAGGATCCTTGCTCACCCCACAACAATGCTATGAAATATTGTGATGATCTATTGAATGAATCAGTGCATATAGATAAAGTGATGAATGTGCAGAGTTCTGAACAAATTTTAAATAATCGACTGTGGGTGAAAACTTCTATTGATACTGTACGGTCCCCGCACCATGACCCGTAGTGGGCCTTGGGCCCTGGCCTGGGTATAAGGCCCATGAGGCCGGTCTCCCTCTGCCTAGCGGCCCACCCCGAGCCCCGCGGGCTGCAGGCCCACGATCTGCTTTTACATCGTTTCTCGGCAAACCCCTTCCCGAGCAGTAATGAACGCACAGCTCGCGGAACACCCCGCCCTGTACCTACTCGGCCATGCCTCGGAGAGGCACCGCTGCCGGGAACTGTCGTGGAGGCAGGAACCAAGTTCCAACGCCATCCTCACCGCTTCCCATGCCCACCTAACCGCCCACTTACGATCGATAACACTGGACCGCCGGTTGCACTTACTGGCGAGTATTTATGACCTCTTCACTACTTCGTGAGCTATAAATACAAGAAGTTTTGAGAAGACAAGGGTTGGAGAATTGAGGGAAGGAAGAGTGTAAACAGAGAGCAGAGTAAGGAATTGGATCAGGTCCCCGAGGAGAGGAAAGCGCTTCAGTTGAGCCTTGGTGTTTAGAACGACCCATTGTGGGAAATCCAAACCCACTATACAAATAAGTTGTGAGTCCAAGTGAGGCCCAGCCCAACGGGTTTCAGTTTTTGGTGCGCACAGATACTGTTTGGTGGCTCACCTTTCAAGGGTGTCCTTTTAGAGGTCATGATGAAACCCCTAAATCAAAAAATCGGGGAAATTTCCTTGAGATGATTAGAATTTTGGCATCTTATAATGATAAGGATGAACAAGTTGTTTTGGAAAATGCTCCTAAATCTACTACGTACACTTTGCCTACAATTCAGAAGGAGATTCTGCATGTTATTGCAAGTAAAGTGCAGAGTAAGATTCGTGAAGACATTGGGGATTCCAAATTTTGTATTATTGTTGATGACTCATGTGATGAGTCAAAGAGAGAGAAAATGGCTCTTGTTTTGAGATTTGCTGACAATGATGGCTATATACAAGAACACTTTTTTTTTTTTTTTAATCTTTCTCATGTTAAAGACACTGCTGCATTGACTCTGAAGAAGGAAATATGTGCTATTCTTTCTCGTCACTGTCTTGACATTCAAAATATTCGTGGACAAGGATATGACGATGCTAGCAACATGTGTGGTGAATGGAAAGGATTGCAAGCCTTAGTTCTTGTAAGGTTGAATTTAATCAACCATTTTGTTGGTTGTATTCCGTGCCAAATTTGCTTGTAATTCAGCATTTAGAAACCCTGTATTTAGGTGGGAATCATGTACGGGTAGTGTGTGAGAGAGTGTGAAGAAATGCTCAAGACTGTGCAGTGAAGTAAGGACTCGCGACTGGATCTCGCGGGTGGCTCGCAACTGGCAAGCCTCCAGAAAATGCACACGAGTGAAGCATGTAGAGAAGTTGAACCATCATGCCAACTGTAGCACTACAGGACAAAAAGTCCAGACTGGCCATTCAGTTAGCTCGCACTCGCAACTAGGTCAAGTCGCAAGGCCAAGTTGCCAGCTAGCACTGTTTTGGAAAAACTGACTCTTCGCATTCCTTTCTCACCCTAGTATAAATACCTATTATACCCACGAAATGTAGAGAGCTTTTAGAGAGAATTTTGAGAGAGAAACCCTAGAGAAAAACAAGATTAACTCATCCACAATCTTTACATAGTGACTCTTCAAATTCCTCTACTCTCACCCTCTCCATTGTTACATTCTTGAGAGGTTCATTACCCAAATCCTTTTCTCACCATACCCACATCTGTGAGAAGGCTTTTTGGTGCTTTGGGAAGCAGTTAGGAAGGGACCAATAGATATTGGTTGATGCTATAGGCTATAGCGGAATCCGGTAAGCTAAAGAACACAAAGGTTCGGCGTAACCTTGTTGGAGCAAGAAGCTTGGAGGGCTTAGGTACACTGGGTAGATTAGGCTTGGAGGGTCTTCTGCTGTTCATGTATCCCAACTTCATTCTTTAGTGGATTATTGACCGCTTGGAGGGTGGTGGAGATGTTTTACGCCGAGGGCTTCGGTTTCTTCTTCGATAACACATCGTTGTGTTGTCCTTGTGTTTGCATCTCTCTTCCCTTAATCTTTGTCATTTAATTTCTGCTGTGGATGTGATTTTATTTGGTTTAGATTGTTTATCAATTCTGTTATAAGCTTATGTTCATTTTCCGCACGTACATTGTTTGATATTAAGCTTGAATTGGTAATTTGTGATTTAGGGGTCTAAACATTCATAGTGTTTTATACGCTATTTGAACTTTCAGTTCTTAATGATTGTCCTTATGCATACTATATGCATTGCTTTGCTCATCGGTTACAATTAGCATTAGTAATTGCATCAAGAGAGGTAATCCCTATCCATGAATTCTTCTTGAATTTAAATTTCATTATCACTACAGTTGGTTCTTCATGTAAACGTAATGATGAACTAAAAGCTGCTCAAACTGCAGAAATTGCTAGAATGTTAGCTATTGATGAACTTGAAATGGTAATAGGAGCAAACCAAATTGGGACTCTAAAATGGGCTGGTGATTCTCGTTGGGGGTCTCATTGTAATTCTATTTGTAGCCTAATGAGGATGTTTGGTCCAACTTGTTTGGTGCTTGAAAATATAAAGGAAGGCGGGTCCACCTACTTGCAACGTGGAGATGCAAATGTAGCTCATAAAATGATTAATTCATTTGATTTTATATTTAGTTTACATCTAATGAAGGAAATCATGGGTATTACTGATGTTCTTTGTCAAGCTTTGTAGTAGAAATCTTTAGACATCTCAAATGTCAAAAATTTAGTTTCAGCAACAAAGGCACTCATCCAAAATTTAAGAGTACATAGCTGGGATAATTTTCTTGAGAATGTCATAGGATTCTCCAAAATATTTGAAATTGATATTCCAGATCTAAGTGCTCAATTTGCTGAAGGTAGAGGTCGTAAGAATAGGGATCATGTTATAGTGGAGCATCATTATCATTTTGATATATTTAATGCTACAATAGATGTTCAATTGCAAGAGCTTGACAATAGGTTTGGTGAACAACCAATAGAACTCTTGACACTTTGCTCAGCTTTGGATCCAAGGGATGCTTACAAATCCTTTAATGTGGATGACATACGTCGTCTTGTTGAGAAATATTATGCTCTTGATTTTTCTAAGCGTGATAGGACTCGTTTGAAAATTCAATTGAAGCTATTTGAGCATGATGTGCAAAATCATTCGAAGTTTCAGAATTTGTCATCTATAGTAGAATTATGTTGAAGGTTAGTAGAGACAGAAAAGTCACAGGTATATCCTCTTATTGATCGATTTATTCACCTTGTTTTGACTCTTCCAATGTCCAGCAACTAGTGAGCGAGCCTTTTCAGTTATGAAAATTGTTAAAAGAAGACTGTGTAACAAAATGGAGGACGAGTTTCTCTCAGATAACTTAGCTGTCTACATTGAAAGGGAAATTGCTGAGAATTTCATTACTGACTCAGTACTTGATGACTTTAGATCTCTTAAAGAGCATTGGTTATCGTTTTGAAAAAAAATGTTTAACTTTTATGTTATTGTATGTTTTGTGACTTTGCCTATTTAATAGTTGATTAAAGATATTAAATCATTTTGTCAATCTTGTCTCATGATTGTTTAATTCTAATTAAATGCATTTTTGTTTATAGCATATATTGAGTTATGAAGTATTGCACATTACTACTTTACATTTCATACAAAAATAAATAAAAAATTATATATGGCCCCCCTAAAGATAAATTCTTGACTCCACCACTGGCGATGAGACTCTTTTTTTTTTTTGTTCTATTTTTTGGTTTAGCATCATATATTTTTCACATATTTCAATTTGAGGTTTACACTTTTTCTCACAAAAATTGCGCATTTAGAACTACTAATATGGTTAGAAATGTCATAAAGCTTAGATCTAAAAAATGAACAAATCCACACACAAACTTATGATTTCAATGCTATTTCAGTATTCATTTTTTAGAGCTATCCTTAGACATTTATGACCATATTAATAGTTCCAAATGTGCAATTTTTCATTGCTATAGTGTTTTCAGTTTTCAGTTTTCAGCAAAATAAGCGACATCCAAACTGACCCGAAAAATAACAAAAAATGGCCTGGAAAAAAGTGATTTCGCTTTTATTAATTACACATGGAAAGAAATTAAGCATGGCCACCTATTTGAGTCCACATTGCCAACAAGATTTTCTTTCATACATCATTCATCACCTATTTCCCAATCATGCATCTTCACAGCTCAAAATTTAATTAGTATAGTCCATCCTCTTTTGCTCTCCAAAGACAAAAATTTGCTCCTCATTCCTTCAAGAACTTTAAAGATTCTCCAAATACATCAAAAACTGCATGAAACTTAATATTGGAGTTTGTGTACCAAAAATTGCAGAAGTAGACCATTGTGCCAAAAACTCTTCGGTGAAAAGAGAACTCCTAATATGTGCCAGACTGAAGATTTCTAAGGCTGAGATCATCATCTTTAGATTTACAATGGAAGAAAAGCACTTCATTATCAAGGTCATTGACAATTCGTACATAGTTCTTTTCAAAAAGTTTGGATATCACTATAAATGCATTGCTTATGCCACAGGTTTTTTTTTTTTTTAATAAAGGTTAAGATAATAACAAGCCAGAAAATAATAATTGGGATACTATTCTCTTATTCAATTTTTTTTTCCCCAATGTTTCGAGAAGGTATTGGGTTGCACTTAAAATGTACATTCCATTTGTTTTTATAGCTATGCATGTTAAGTAGAAAATGACTCCTTGACTCATGCTAATACATAGTTCACCCAAATATTAATTGATAGACCGTTAATTGCACTTTAAAGTGTGCCCTTAGGGCATTAATTAACAAAAGCCATAAATTATATATATATATATGAATAACTATTGTAACAAATACCTATTAATTATTATGATAAATGCATGTTAATAATAATTGTCATAATAAATATCTATAAAGACACAATAATAATAAATCCTTATTAATAATTACCATAATTATCAAATTTCATATTTCATATTTCTATATGAAATAAAAGGAAAAGGGTTAGTATGCTTTCCCTTGCATTGCGCACGTTACTAGCTAGTATACTTTAATTTGAAAGACAATGTATTAAAGGATATTTATTGACATATTAGTTTTCCAAGTATGAAATGGTACAAATTTTATTGCGTTTACTTTCAAACCCTTGACAAAATAATAATAATAATAATAATAATAATAATAATTGTGGGGGGAGAAAAAGCCCAACCCAACGTATTGGGCCCAAGGCCCTATATGAGGAGCACTGTTCGTCCGAGGAGATGAAGACACTCAGTCAGAGGCCCATGTAAAGGGAGAATGTTTATGGTCGAACACGTGTACTATCCGAGGAGATGTTCATATGTCCGAGGAGTCCGATGTCCTCGGATCCGACGAAGTTTTGCCCGACACGTGTATGGGAGGTTCAGGTGATCTTTTTGACAAAGTGTTAAAAGGGAAAGGATCCTCGGACACGCATGAAGATAACAGGAACAGAGAAATATCAAGGAGACAGACTTCAACCACCGCATTGAATGCACTGCACCTACCCCCCTGGCTGCATTTATGTGGAGAAGACCCCTGAACAGTGAATTCTCAGCTACCGCCACTCACACATAGCTAAAGGGGGAGTATGATGGGACATGCACTCAAGTAAGCGTCTAGATGATGAACAAGTGGACGGTGAAGATGTAGGAAGGCAGTACTATATAAGGGAAGGGTGTCTCTGATAGAAGGGGATCGGAAAATCAAGAAGAAAAAAGAGTGTATCACATTACTGTAGCTCCAACAATTGTAACCTAAGTTCATCAATGAAAAACACCTCTTCGGACGAGACACTTACATCCGTCCGAGCACACATCAATACAAATTCTCCCACTAGCATTGCTGTTTAATACTGTTATTTCATCATTAGCCTAGCTCTTTCTCCCACTCTCTACAAATTTATTGTTTTGGGTTCAGTGGGCTCCAAATCCACACCTTCTTGGGCTTGGGCTACAAAAATTGACCCTACAATTGGCGCCGTCTGTGGGGAGAGCTTGTGCAAGAGTGAAAACAACAGTTGATGATGGCAGGACACGGTGAACAACAAGTAGAATCCAGGGCATCCCAACACGTAGATCATTTTGTCAACTTAGAGAGGAGACAAAACCGTGAAGGCAGTGTACACACTGTGCGCCTTAGCCAGAGCCAATCGCAGGGCGGAAGTCACATGTCCCATGCAGAGAAGAACCGTGACTTACAACTGGAAGTGGAAAAACTAAAGAGGGAGTTGCGCCACGCAAAGAGGAAACGGGCTTCCTCGTACTCTGAGGATGATCTTGATGACGAGCAGGACGTCTCTTATCAGCGCCAATCTAAGACACCAGCTAGCGAGTCCTACACCTATGTAGAGGAGTCCCATCGTAAAAGGCAACGTAGAAGCCCATCACGCGAGGACATGGAGAACGATGCCATGAACAGGGCTCTAAATCAGATATCTAGGTCACCCTTCACGCGCAGGATAGAGGAGGCCAGACTTCCTCGGCGTTTTAACCAGCCAACGTTCACCATCTATAATGGTAAAACTAACCCCGTGGAGCATGTGAGTCATTTTAACCAGAGGATGGCTGTCTACTCCAGAGACGAAGCTCTGATGTGCAAGGTTTTCCCTTCCAGTCTTGGGCCTGTTGCCATGAGGTGGTTTGACGGTTTGAAGGCAGGCTCCATCAACTCCTTCAAAGAGCTCACTTAGGCATTCGGCTCCCGTTTTGTCACATGCCGAAAAGTGGCCAGGCCTTTCTCTTCACTGCTATCCTTGTCCATGCAGGAAGGCGAGTCCTTGAAGGCATATTCAGACAGATACTAGGAGATGTTCAATGAGGTGGAGGGCAACAATGATGCAATGGCCCTCAGCACGTTCAAGCTCGGCCTCCCCACTGACCACGGTTTGAGGGCATCCCTATCTGGCAAATCGGTCACAAACGTGCGTCAACTAATGGACCGCATAGAGAAGTATAAGAGGGTTGAAGAAGATCAGCAGCAGGGCAAGGGAAAGGATAAGGTTATCCCTCAAGAGAGGAGAGATTCGCGGTCGGACCGGTACAATTACAATAAACCGCGGAGGGATTTTGCCGGGCAATCAGGATCGATGAACCCTCAATCGGTCAACACCGTGTTCAAAGAGCCAGTACACCAGGTCCTGGAAAAGATCAAGAACGAATCATTCTTCAGGTGGCCGAACAAGATGATAGGAAACCCTGAGAAACGCAACCATAATCTTTACTGCCAGTACCACCAAGACCACGGGCATAACACGGAGGATTGTAGGAGCCTGTGGGATCACCTGGACCAACTGGTTCGCGATGGTAAACTGAAACACCTTCTGCACCCCTCCAGCGGCCGAGGGCAGACGGGCTCGGGGCCACGTAGGGACGACCCCTCAAAGCCGCCGCTGGGGACTATAAACGTCGTCTTCGCCGCGCCGGGGAGAATAGGGTCCTGGCCATTGAAAGTTATGTCGGTGGGCCGACCATCCGCAGGAGAGTCAAGTCGAGGACCGAAGAGAGCTAAGTCTGGTGCCCCGCTGGTTATGGGATTCTCGGACGAAGACATGATTGGCACCATCCAACCCCATGATGATGCACTAGTCATCACCCTCAGAATAGGAGGGTACGATGTAAAGAGGGTGATGGTGGACCAGGGCAGTGCTGTGGAGATAATGTACCCGGACCTATACAAGGGGCTAGGCCTAAAACCCCAGGACCTGACGCCATACGATTCCCCCCTCTTGAGCTTTGAAGGAAGGCCTGTCATCCCGAAAGGCCGGATACGCTTACCTGTGCAGTCCGGCTCCGAGGTGGTGGAGTTGGACTTTATAGTTGTGGACGCATATTCGCCCTACACGGCACTCATAGGCAGACCTTGGATTCACGCACTTGGGGCTGTTCCCTCTACTTTGCACCAGAAGGTCAAATATCCATCAGGAGGTCAGATACATGAGATTCGAGGAGACCAGTCTGTTGCTCGACAGTGCTTGGTAGCTGCCATTCAGCATAAGGCCCCAGCCGAGTCCTCGGACGTAGCTGGGAGGGATTTATAGCAACTACAGTCTCGGGGAGTGCCCTCTAAAGAACCAGATGAAAGCACTCAATGTGAGGATCTGACGAAAGTGGTCATTGGAGATGATCCTGATAGGTTCCTCAAGCGAAATCTCGATGTGTTTGCCTGGAGTGCTTACGAAGCCTCAGGGGTGGACCCGGAGTTTATATGCCACCACTTGAAGGTGAATCCACTGGTCACCCCCAAGCAACAGCCTATTCGGCGCCCATCCAAAGAACATGTCGACGCAGTGAGAGACGAGGTAGCGAAACTCAAAGAGGCTGGGGCTATCAAAGAAGTTTTTTATCCCGAATGGCTAGCAAATACCGTGGTGGTAAAAAAGAAGAGTGGGAAGTGGCGAGTATGCGTAGACTTCACGGATTTGAATAGGGCATGCCCCAAAGATCCGTTCCCTATGCCAAAAATTGATCAGCTGGTAGATGCCACTGTCGGCCACCCTCGGATGAGCTTTCTAGACGCCTTCCAAGGCTACCACCAGATACCGTTAGCCCCGGAGGACCAGAAGAAAACTGCTTTTGTCACCCCTATTGGCAACTACCACTATAAAGTGATGCCGTTTGGCTTGAAGAACGCGGGAGCTACCTACCAGAGAATGATGACGAGGATGTTCGAGCCACAGCTGGGCAAAAATATCGAGGTTTACATAGATGACATGGTGGTGAAGAGCAAAGTTATAGTTGAGCATGTGAAGGACCTCGAAAGTACCTTTGAGATTCTACGAAAGTACAAGCTACGATTAAATGCTTCTAAGTGCTCATTTGGGGTGGGGTCCGGCAAGTTCTTGGGATACATGGTCACCCACAGAGGAATTGAGGTCAACCCCGACCAGATAAAGGCCATTAACAATCTCCGAGCTCCTCGGAATCCCAAGGAGGTTCAGAAACTAACCGGAATGACTGCTGCCCTCAATCGGTTCATCTCTAGATCAGCAGACAGGTGTCGGCCTTTTTTCTCTCTGCTCAACAAATGGAAGGGATTCGAATGGACCGAAGAATGTGCTTTGGCATTCCACCAACTCAAGGATTATCTAGCTCGGCCACCGATCATGTCCAGTCCTGAGCCAGATGAAGTACTGTTCGCCTACATCGCTGTAGCTCCCTATGCGGTGAGCCTGGTGTTGATACGATCAGACTCTGGTGTGCAAAGGCCCGTCTATTACGTAAGCAAGTTGCTGCATGAGGCTGAGATTTGTTACCTGCCACTGGAGAAGGCCATCCTAGCAGTAGTGTTTGGCACACGGAAGCTACCTCACTACTTCCAGGCCCACACGGTCATTGTTCTCACACAACTCCCACTCAAAGCTATACTCCGAAGTGCTGATTACACTGGTCGGATTGCCAAGTGGGGTACAATCTTAGGGGCTTTCGATATAAGATATATGCCCCGCACATCGGTCAAGGGACAGGTCCTCGCGGATTTGGTGGCTGAGTTCACAGAGCCCCAGTTAGAAGAGGTAAAGCCCACGTCAGGCATGGATGAAAAATCAGTTGGCATGATCTCCCAACACAATCCCTCCCATTGGGAAGTGTACGTTGATGGCGCGGCAAACCAAAGAGGTTCTGGCGTTGGGCTGGTATTGATATCCCCCGAGAAAATCATTATCGAGAAATCGTTAAGGCTGGACTTCTCGGCAACGAATAATGAGGCGGAGTATGAGGCCCTACTGATGGGAATGACTATGGTCCGTAGAATGGGTGGGAAGTCTGTGGAGTTGTTCTCAGACTCAAGATTGGTAGTAGGTCAAGTACAAGGCGAGTTTGAGGCAAAGGACGAAAGAATGCAGGGGTACTTAGGTCGTGTTAAACATCTGCAATCAGAGTTTGACTTTTTCAGTTTGCTGCACATCCCCAGGAGTGGCAACTCACATGCTGACTCCTTGGCCACGCTTGCCACCTCTTCGGCGCAAGACCTGCCAAGGATCATCCTCGTTGAGGACTTGCACAGGCCTACAGAGGCGAAGACAGGGGCAGTCCAAGTTCACCAGGTCAGGGCCGGGCCATGCTGGATGGACCCTTTAATCAGATTTCTCAAAGAAGATATATTGCTTGAAGAGAAGGTAGAAGCTGATAAAGTTCGGAGGAAGGCGACTAAGTTCTGGTTATCCGAGGACCAGAAACTATACAGACGCTCCTACTCGGGACCATACTTGCTATGCATGCATCCCGAGGCAACTGAGACATTGCTAGAAGAGCTGCACGAAGGAATCTGTGGGAGCCACACTGGAGGTAGATCATTGGCTCACCGAGCCCTCACCTAAGGCTATTGGTGGCCTAACATGCAAAATGAGGCACACGAATACGTCAAAAAGTGTGATCAATGTCAGCGCTTCGCTCCAAACATTCACCAACCAGGGGGAAATCTTAATCCACTATCCAGTCCGTGGCCTTTCGCCCAATGGGGCTTGGATATCGTGGGACCATTCCCCAAAGCTGCAGGAAACAAGAAGTACCTTCTGGTCGGCACAGACTATTTCACCAAGTGGGTCGAAGCCGAGCCGCTGGCCAATATTAGAGACGTTGACGTGTAGAAGTTCGTGTGGAAGAACATTGTCACCCGGTTTGGAGTTCCTCACACCCTCATCTCAGACAACGGCCTTCAGTTCGATAGCAGGGCCTTTAGGAATTATTGCAGCGAGCTGGGAATTGTAAACAGATACTCCACCCCCTCCTATCCTCAGGGTAATGGACAAGCAGAAGCTGTCAACAAGGTTATACTGAGTGGTTTGAAGAAGAGGCTAGATGATGCGAAGGGTAGGTGGGTAGAAGAGTTGCCACATGTGCTTTGGGCTTACAGAACTACGCCTCGCAGGTCTACTGGAGAGACCCCCTTCTCGATGACCTATGGAGCTGAAGCTGTCATTCCTTTGGAAACAGGGTTCCCAACACTGAGAACTAGCTCGTTTAGTCCGACCAGCAACAACGAGCAACTAGAGAAAAGTTTGGACCTGATTGAGGAAAGAAGAGAGAATGCAATGGTTCGGCTGGCACACTACCAACAAAAGCTCAGACAAGGCTACGACGCTAACGTGAAGCTGAGACCTCTCGAGCCTGGTGATCTGGTGCTGAGGAAAGTTGTGGGCACCGCAAAGAACCCAGCTTGGGGAAAATTAGGACCCAATTGGGAAGGACCATATCGTATCACTTCAGGCGCTGGTATTGGAGCATATTTCTTAGAAGACCTAGATGGTCATGTAATCCCTCGCCCTTGGAATGTAAATAACCTCAAGAGGTACTTCTATTAATCAAGTCTTTTATTCAACCGATATACCAATTCGTTGCGTAAAGTTTTCTCTCAAGCGTTTAAACTTAAACCCAATCATGCCTGTAGTCCTCGGACCAGATGATTAGGGTTAGTTAACACTCATTCACCGCTTTCTCTCAAGTGTTTAAACTTAAACCCAATCATGCTTGTAGTCCTCGGACCAGATGATTAGGGTTAGTTAACACTCATTCACCGCTTTCTCTCAAGTGTTTAAACTTAAACCCAATCATGCCTGTAGTCCTCGGACCAGATGATTAGGGTTAGTTAACACTCATTCATAGTTCTCTCTATAGTGTTTAAACTTAAATCCAATCATGCCTGTAGTCCTCGGACCAGATGATTAGGGTTAGTTAACACTCGGTTACGGTTCTCTAAGTGTTTAAACTTAAATCCAATCATGCCTGTAGTCCTCGGACCAGATGATTAGGGTTAGTTAACACTCGGTTACGGTTCTCTAAGTGTTTAAACTTAAATCCAGTCATGCTTGTAGTCCTCGGACCAGATGACTAGGGTTAGTTAACACTCCGGTGCAGTTCTCTAAGTGTTTAAACTTAAATCCAGTCATGCCTGTAGTCCTCGGACCAGATGACTAGGGTTAGTTAACACTCCGGTGCAGTTCTCTAAGTGTTTAAACTTAAATCCAGTCATGCCTGTAGTCCTCGGACCAGATGACTAGGGTTAGTTAACACTCCGGTGCAGTTCTCTAAGTGTTTAAACTTAAACCCAATCATGCCTGTAGTCCTCGGACCAGATGATTAGGGTTAGTTAACACTCGAATACATTCGGTTCCCATAATCCTTGAACCAAACGACAGGTTAGTCAATACCCCCACGCAGCTATTGTCACTGGGGCTTAGTGCTAAAATTCCTGATTGCGTTTAAATTGATTCTAACTTATAAATGTCTTCCTTAGTTATGTTTAATTTGAAACCGAGGGATAATAACTTATGTTTAATTTGGAAAGATATGCGAAACTCACATAAGTACTCATTCCAATCATTACTCATCAATAACACTTATTCGGCCTATCCTTTTCAATATTAATTTCGACTACTCACACCATCAGTATGATGTATCAATCAAGTTATTTGCATTATTATGTCATAATTGCAATGTATAGTTATATGTGTGGCAATAATAAGTAATAAAACATGTATCAAAAACATCAAAGACAAATAGGGAGCCATCCCATTAAAAATATATATATATATATACAGGGTCAGCAAAACAGAAAAGGAAGAGTTACAATTTCTTAAACAAAGAACAAAAGTGCAAGTGCGAAATAAAAAGCCCTATGTATCTACTCTTTCGCTGGAGGAAGCACAGGGTCAGCAACCTGGCCTGTCCGATCAGATGCTTCAGGGGCTTGGTCCTTGGGCTCAGCAGGAATCTTCTCTTTACCCAAACCTTGGCCTTTGTCTTTGGCTGGCTCAATTGGTTTACCCTTGTCATCTGGCTGACTAGCCCCTTTGGGTGCATCAAGGGTAGGTGGAGGAGCCTGACTGACCAGGTTTGGCTCCGAAGCCTCTGGAAGCTTTGGAGCAGGAGGATCATCCACCGGGAGCTCTCGGATTTCAGGATCGTAATAAACGCTCCCGGGCAGTCTCAGCTCAGAGTTTGCAGGCACCCCAGCGGCGTCCAGTGCCTTGCTCCAAGTTATGCAGCAGTATTCTCGGCTAACCGAAGCGAATTGCTCCGTAAGCTCGGACGAAGTCTGCTCCACCCCCAGCTGATACGCCGTCTTCTTTTCAGCCTCAACCACCTCCTGGGCCAGCTTGGCATTCTCCTCGGCAAATCGAGCGCTGTCTTTGGCTTTTCGGAGTTCATCTCTTAGCCCGTTCACCAGCTCCCTCTCGGTCTTCAGATTGGCCTCTGCCGCCTTTAGCAACTTACGCTGCTCCTCAGCCTGCTTTTCAACATTCTTTATCCCAGCGTCAAGGCTTTTCTTCTGGCTGGTCATCTCCGCGAGTTCCCCGGACAGACGGGCATAATCGTCCTTCAATTGGCCCAGAGACTTCTCCGCCTCGTCTCGGGAGCAGAACGCCGCCTGGGTCTCAAGGTGACTCTTCTTGTTCCATTCCTCGGCCACGTAAATCTGCTGAGTGACCTGCATGATGGAAACTCTGAATGTCAAGCCCAGAAAAACAGGAAAAGCAAAAATCAGTGATCCAACTAATCGGACTGAGGTTACTTACCATGGCTAAATCCCTCTTAAGGGATCGAAAGAGCTCCTGCTGAGTGAAACGCCTGAAGGACTCCATGTCATGAGGGAGGAGAAGTGGTTGCTGCAGAGCCTCGGCAACGTAGCCTGCCCTCCCTCCATCATAATTCCTGAGGGAGGTCTCCCAGAGGATTGGAGCGCCCTCCAACTCCAATTTTGGAGACCAAATCCGCGGTCCTCCTCGGCGCACATCTGCCATTGTGCCCTCGTCTCGGCTTTCAGTGGATGAAGCCCTGCGAGTTCGGTGGTCCTGTGCCACTTTCTGCTGCTTAGTCCCCTTAGTTGGCAACACTTGCCTTTCTTCTTCATCAATGTGGGGCCTTTTCTTCCTCAAGTCAGGAACGGGCTTTAGGCCGAGGTCAGGAACCTGAGGGGGCACTGGGGGCAGATTCACCACTGGTTTGGAAGTCCCAGTGCCTTTCTGCTCAGCCTTTTTGCCTCTACCCTTCATCAAAACCCTCAGATCCATGTCGTCGTCCGAAGGGTTTTCAGAGTGAGCAGCTAACAAAACAGGATGAATGCCTGACTGCTGGTCGGTCTCTTCCTCGTCGTCCGATACCTCTACTACTTGCTCTCCTCCTGAAGCCTCCTCCCCAAAGTTGAACTTATCTATTTGCTCCTCAAGCGAAGAGGCAGAGGAGTCAACCCTTTCACCCTCAACCGCTTGTCCGAGGGGAATTTGCTGGAGCGGCTGGACGAGAGGAGGTACACCCCGAGGATTTGGACGGGGTACGGGTTCAAGATCGTCTGGCGCCAAGAAACCCTTCCGACCAACGTCAATACGCGTAAGGCGATAGTTTCCCTGGACGATTGCGTTGCCGACTGGTTGGAAACCCTTTGGCTTCCCTGTATATCCCAGAATAAGGGGAGCAGATCGTAGTTGCCCGTCCTCGCTCACGAAGATCTCTGACCTTAAAAGGTAATTGAGGGCGGCAATATTTGTAAGGCTGAGCCGAGGAGAAACTTGTCTCTTATCTGTTACAAGTCAGCAAAAAATGGTTAGAAACTCAGAAATAACGACCGAAGAGAAATCAAAAACCAGTAAAAGACGAGGATCCTAGGCCTATGGTTAGTATGCCTAAGTCTAACGTGCCCCACCTGACTTTCCATGCTTGACTGGGCAGTGAGGGCCGTCATACCACGCGCCCGAGACGATCACATAGTCGTCCTTCATCCCTTTATTGGATTTGGGGAGGCAGGAAATGAGCCTAACGACGTCAGACCGGGATTTTAAATAATATCCCGCTCCTTCCTGACTGTGGCACTCGTACATGTGTACCACGTTGAGCCAAGTGAGATCCAATCCTAGGAGACGGTTAAGGTCCTCAATTGCTCCTAAGATCCTAAACATGTTAGGCGCACACTGCCAGGGAGTAAACCTATGGTTTCTGAGGTAATTAGTGGTGATGGGACCCATGGGGATTGTCATTCCCCCCTTTTTGAAGGCAATAAGAGGGATCACAACTTCCCCGGTTTGCCGATCAGTCAGTATTTTTTCTGGGGGGCAATACCTCAAACCCACGTTTGGGGGTATGCGATATGCGGCCCTGAACGCCTCGATTCGCTCAGGGCTATCTACCAGGTACTCGAGTTTCCCCATGGTGCTTAAAAAAAAATGACTGGCCGAAAAGAAAACTAAAGGATTCGGTGGGCGACAACTTACGAGGGCTAGACCGGAGAAGTGATTGCAGGCTCGTAGGAGGATTCGTGAGGACTCTGGGTAAGATTGGAACCGGCGACTGGGAGATTTGGACGGAGTCGTGTGCTGGAACTTGCTGGAGCGTCTGAAAATTTGCAAAGTAAGGAAGAATTAACTTCCTCTGAAGTTTTATACGGGGTCAAGCGAAGGGTCAGGGGCACTCCCGCCCAAATCCTGAAGAAAAACCACAGCCGTTGGATCAGTCAATCACCGTTGGATACGAAAGACAAAGCACCACCTGGTGCAATTAATGCAGCGCCTTGGGAATAAGGAAACCGCAGCGGCATTAATGAAGCGTCTGTCCCCACGTCTACACACGTGTCAGCTCGGTCGTGCGTGTTCCCAAGTTTTTTTTTTTGTTCCGTGGCAAGTCAAAATCCTACTTTTTCTCCTCGGATGCGAGGGAAAAACTACAATTTCGAGGGGCTAATGTGGGGGGAGAAAAAGCCCAACCCAACGTATTGGGCCCAAGGCCCTATATGAGGAGCACTGTTCGTCCGAGGAGATGAAGACACTCAGTCAGAGGCCCATGTAAAAGGAGAATGTTTATGGTCGAACACGTGTACTATCCGAGGAGATGTTCATATGTCCGAGGAGTCCGATGTCCTCGGATCCGACGAAGTTTTGCCCGACACGTGTATGGGAGGTTCAGGTGATCTTTTTGACAAAGTGTTAAAAGGGAAAGGATCATCGGACACGCATGAAGATAACAGGAACAGAGCAATATCAAGGAGACAGACTTCAACCACCGCATTGAATGCACTGCACCTACCCCCCTGGCCGCATTTATGTGGAGAAGACCCCTGAACAGTGAATTCTCAGCTACCGCCACTCACACAGAGCTAAAGGGGGAGTATGATGGGACATGCACTCAAGTAAGCGTCTAGATGATGAACAAGTGGACGGTGAAGATGTAGGAAGGCAGTACTATATAAGGGAAGGGTGTCTCTGATAGAAGGGGATCGGAAAATCAAGAAGAAAAAAGAGTGTATCACATTACTGTAGCTCCAACAATTGTAACCTAAGTTCATCAATGAAAAACACCTCTTCGGACGAGACACTTACATCCGTCCGAGCACACATCAATACAAATTCTCCCACTAGCATTGCTGTTTAATACTGTTATTTCATCATTAGCCTAGCTCTTTCTCCCACTCTCTACAAATTTATTGTTTTGGGTTCAGTGGGCTCCAAATCCACACCTTCTTGGGCTTGGGCTGCAAAAATTGACCCTACAATAATAATTAAGTAATTTATTTTAAGGCAAAAGTTAGGGCCAAAAACGAAAAAGGAAGTGGCTGAGTTGACCACAAAATACGATACCGAGAAGACCAAAAAAGAAAAATCTGTTAAATTAAGGAAAGTTAATGGAACCAATGAAGACCAATGAGAAGGTGATGAACATGACAATGATTTTAGCACAAGAGTTGATGAGGGGAAACATGGGGAAACTCTTCCAATGCTTGAAATTAAAATATTGAAATTCTTCAAGAAATATCATAAGGATTTTGAGCCTTTTATATCCTTTCTTTCATAACTTGAACCCATCCTATATTACAACCTTTGAATAAAGACCGTCTTGAAATCTTGCTGATTGTAGGCACATTTATCTCTGATAACATTTTCTCTTGGATTAAAAAGAAGAATTATTTGGGATTATCAAGCCTCACTAGCTGACATCTTTAAAGACAAAATTTCTTAAATTCTCAAGTGAGCTGAAAAAATTTTCTTAAACTTGGAATACACCCTTTGTTTCTACCAACAAACACTACTATAAAGAGAAACAAAATTTCTCAAATTCTTGAATGATTTCAATAAATCTTCAAACTTAGGACATTCTCCCTCTTGCTTGTTCCCTACATATGTGATTTTCAAGCATTTCCACATTTCAATTATTTGATTGTCTTTGAAGACTCAATAGGAAAAGGTTCAAAAGAAAGAAGCAAATTTGATTACATGTTTTTAATGATTTCAAATCTTTCTTAGTCAATAAATTGAGTTGTTAACTCTTGAGCATTATGACTGATCAAAAGAGTTGTTCAAAGGATCATCTTTTGCTCATTTCAAAAATAAAAATATTTAATACAACTATTCTACATTGAATGGCTTTAAAAAAAAGGGGGGGGGGGGGGGGGTTATGAAATTTCATTTCAAAGTTTTCATGAAAAAATCATTTTTTAAAACCATTTTTTTAACAATGATTGGACTTAACCCTCTATGAGTGAAGGACGTAGGCAGCCTTTCAAAGGCCTGGTCACAATCACCCAAAAAATTATCAAAATTAAGACCTTTGTTTGGTTGAATTTTAGGCTAGGAATGTCTGTTTTATATCAAGAATGTCTGCACTACGGTGACTGGCCCATTAGGTCTGATACGCAAACATGTTTACAATTTTTTATGCAAAGCATGTCATCAATTTTATGTGCAAGCATGTCTAAACTAGGGGCATTGGCACAAAATATTTTCATCTACTCAGCATGCACCATCAATTTTCAATTTGAATGATGCCATGTGTCCTAGAAAAATGTTTAAAATGTGTCAAATTGCACCCAAAAAAAAAATTACAAAAAGAAAAATCAACATTCACAATCAAAATTTTTTTTGTTTGAATGATGCCATGTGTTGTAGCTAAGCATCAACGACATGTTTGTTAGCATCGATAGCGGTGAAAGGGATGGAAGGGAGTCAGCGATGAGTTATAGTCATTGGAGCAGATAGTGCTAAGTTTCTCAAATTTATGTTAATTTTTCAATTTAAATTTGTATTACTGTGACTGTTTGGTTTAGTTCTCGGGGTTACTGCTACCCCATTTAGAGTTTTGAAGTTTGATCGATTATTTGATTTTGCTATGAAGGCATATGTTTATTTTTTTATTGCACCTAGAGTTTAGCAATGGGTGTCGATCAATTTGTTGCATGTAGAGAAGATGATTTTTTTCAACTACGCAGATAGAGATTAAGATTTGAAATCAAAATGTGTCTTGCAAATTCACAAAATTTTTTAGAATATTAAAAAAAAAAAAAAAAAGATAAGAGATTAATACTACTTTTTAAATATTAAGAAAAAGATAGAAATCAAGTTTGTCACCCAATTTTTTTCCTTAAATCAACCACACAAAAAAAAAGACCATATCATTAGACAAATGCATAAACTTCAAATTGGGATAAACGGAAAATTATGACAATAAGCTTTAAAAAAATAAAGATATAAGAGTAATATACTAGCCTCGTCACACGCGCTTCGTGCGTGTGTTGGGGCTTTTTTGTTATTATTTAGTATCATATATTTTTCAATTATTTCAATTTGTAGTTTACACTTTTTCTCTCAAAAATTGTGCATTTAGAACTACTAATATGGTCAAAAATGTAATATGGCTAGATCTAAAAAATGAACAAATCCACACACAAACTTATGATTTCAATATTATTTCAATATTCATTTGTTAGAGCTAGCTTATGACATTTATGACCATATTAATAGTTCTAGATGCGCACTTTTTTTGAGAAACGGCATAAACCTCAAATTGAAATAAGTGAAAAAAAATATGATACTAAACAAAACAAAAAAGCCTCATTGCACACACAAAGTGCGTGTGATGAGGCTAGTAATTTATAACGTTGATAGTGCTAGAGTGATGAGCCAGTGTTAAATAATTAATAGTGATTTCATATCTTTCCTATATATTTTTGTTTTTTCTAAAGGTTGTTTTGTCTTTTAGTTTAAGCATAATTATGTAGCTTTTGTTAACTAAAGCCCTAAGGGCACATGTTAAACTGCATTTAATGCTTAATTAAATAACATTTTTTATACTTTTTTTTCCTTAAAGTTCTATTAATACTCAATTAAATAATCAGTGGCGGCTCTAGGAATTGTTTCTAGGGTGGTCATTAAGAAATATAAATTATACATGTGGGGGGTCTGAAGACCGAGGAGGATCAGACCGAGAATAATTTGCATATTCCAAGCCCGAAGAGATAAATATGCTCTGAGGATTTTGCCCACCAGAGGATGGAAATAAAATCAAGACAATTGGTGCCCTGTGGTGTTGCAAGGAAAGGAGAAGGGATAATGATGGAAGCAAGGATGGCGGGAGGAAGTTTCCTAAAGGGTATATTTCCCCCCTCCGCATTAAATGCCCTACACCAACCTTATCAGCTGTATTAATGTGGAAATATCCCTAAGCAATAACTTCACAGTTAGCAGCCCCTTCCTCCACCTTCAGCAGAGTTTTGATGAGACAAGTATCCTTAGGAATGCTTAGAGGTATACAGGTGGAGGGTTAGGATGGAAAGAAGGGGGATATAAAAGGAAGGGAATCTCCTAGAAAAAGGGGATGAACATTTTCTTTAAGAAATAGAAAAATAAGGAAGTGAACAGTGTATTATCTGGTGTAAAACTTGAACCAAATATATATAAGAGACTAATCCTCAGACCAGCCCGAGGAGAACATCATTCTCAATTACTACTTAATTCTCACTTATCTATTACTCTAGGCTCTTCAGCCTTAGACTTGAACTAAGCTTAGAATTGCACTTGAAATATTTTCTCACTCTCTTCAAAAAATTCTATTGTTTGGGCTTGGTTCGAAGGACAAGGTACCACTGTTCTTAGTAGGGTTGGACCTTTATTTTCTGAGTACTTACAATACAATATTTAATAAAAAATATAGTTATATCTTATTATCAATACTGCAAGTTATATCTCTTTCAAAAATTTAGTTAAATAAGATTTTTCATGGATTTTTTTTTTGTTTGTAAAGGCCCAATATATTGTTAAAAGGACCAAAGTTTGACTACAAACTTAGTTGTAACCTAAGACTACAACTTTCACTAAACAAATTAATATGACTACATATTTTAAAAATATAACCGTAGAATTGTATGTTTTTTATGTTCTTAAAAGACATGTCAAGTTTCATGTCAATCGGATGTTATTTATTATTTGATCCATAAACTTATTTTTTACGTATAATTTTAGACTACGAAAACTCGAAAATTAAACATTTGATTGATGACATAAACTATTTATCTTTAATCTTCTTGAATTTTGCAAGCACAGAGGATATAAAAAAAAGAAACGTAATCTAATTATGGAATTGTTAACATTCATATCTAATAAAAAAATATTGAGTGGAGTTGTAACCTTAATCTACAACCAAGTTTATTGCTAAACTTTGTCCAAAATTTAATTATATTGGACCTAAAAAAAATTAGGGTGGTCACACATTTTTTTAAGGTAAAAAAATCATAAAATTTTATAATTTTATATATAATAATGACTTTTTTTTCTAGGCTAGGGTGGTCCTGTGACCACCCTGACTCTAACTTGGAGCCGCCAATGTAAATAATATTTATATACTCAAAATTAAAGTCAAATGATGCCCAAATATTCAAAATAAATAAATAAATAAATAACATACACAAACACGTTGAATTTATTCCGGCAAAGCAATGAACCTTTGACATGCGAATATTTTTTTTTTCCAAAAAATATGCATTACAGCTCATTGATTGAAGGTTGAAGAATAATAAATACTTAATTATGAACTATAATTTATTGGTTTATTATTCTTTAAAGGTCATTGGTTCAGTGGTTTATAAACATACACAACCATCTACCACGGCTTTTGAGTGGAGTTATAGTGTGCCACTGTGTTAGAATCCATTTTTTTCTCCCTTGTGTTTGTGTTTGTTTCTTTAAAAAAGAAACACACACACGCACACACACGCAACCACATAATAAATGCATTTTTAAAAGTCATAATTAAGCATTTATTAAGAATTTATTACTCTTTAACTGGCAAACCAATTAGTTGTAATATACATTTTTCAAAGAAAGAAATTTGTGTCTATAATTCATTGGTTTGCAGGGAAAAACTCATAGTGGCTGTGTATGTTTACATGTATAGCTATAAAAACAGAAGTAATGTATATTTCAAAAGCAACCAAAAACCTTTTGGAAACATTGGAAAAAATGAATCAAAGAACAATCTCCCAACTATCTTCTTTTTTTCTTGTCATTGTCTTAGCCTTTGGCATAAGCTAGCAGTGCATTAACAACATCCACAATATTGGATAAGCAGTATGTACGAATTGTCAACAACCTTGACAATTATGTGCTTTTCTATCATTGTAAATCTAAAGACGATGATCTCAGCCTTAGAAAACTTCAGCCCGGCGAAAATTGGCAATTCTCTTTTCAAGTAAACTTTTTTGAAACAACGCTCTTTTTCTGCAATTTTTGGTACACTAACTCCTCCAAAATTAAGTTCCATGTTGTCTTCGTTGTATTTTCAACAAATTTTGAATTAATTCAACATTGCGGTGGATACGATTGCATTTGGATTGCAAAAGATGATGGACTATACTTATATAATTTAGAAATGAAAATGGCTTTGAAGGAGCATGATTGGGAAAGACTGCAAATATATAAGTGACAAATGATGTATGAGGGAAAATCATATTAATAAAAGGGAAATCTTCGTTTTTTCCGAAGTTTTTTTTTTATGTTTTCAATTTCGAAACTATAACTATATTTTATATCCTGATTTTTTTAAAGTTTTATTGCAAATTATTTATACGAATGATGCCACCTAGGTGCTAGATGAAATGGTAGTCACATTGACATGAACTTGGCTTGGCCTTTTTTCTTAAACTTTTTATTTTTGTGAAATATATAGATTTTCATTCAAATTTCATGTAAACGGAAACTTAACCAACATTTAACCCATACTCTGCCAAAAGTTGGAATAATCATGGATCTTTTTTTCTTTTTCTTTTTTTATTATAATGGGAAAAATCATGAATCTTCTACATTCTGTAATGACTCAAAAATATTGACATAGTGGATCATTGTAGACCAAGTATGTACTAGGAGTTCGAATAATGGTTAAATGATTAAATTTAACACTTTCAGACAATTTGAACATTTGGAAGAATTAGTACATTATTATTAAGTCAAACTTTGGGCCTCCCTATAAAGACTAACAAAGAAATAGATGGCTAACCACATGAAATTCTCCAACAATTAATCTCATAAATATATGGTGTACCAAAACGTCAAGTATTCATGAATTTTTGTTATTTGTTGGACAAAATTCTCAAGAATTATAATTCTCATTAAATACATAAATTATATCTCACATTTCAGGTTAAAAATATTAAATCTCATGTTAGGGTCACATTTATATGTAATTGGCATATCATTTAACGAAACGCACTTTACTTGTATTTGAGTCTTACTTGTATTGTTTTTAAGAACATCATGAAGTACTTTTAATTACAAGTGGTAATGTGGACGTAAGCGCCACCTAGATTATACCTTGGCCAAGTAGACCAGGTAGAGAGTGGATAATGAAGTCGCCACCTAGATTAAGTTAAGGAATCATGAATATAGCGCCCTTTTATAAAGGACTGATCTAACCAGAGCACGTGTCCAGAGTTTAGATATATGGATGGAAAGGTGTTAGGCACCCAACCACACCTGACCCATGGATCGGCCTCCACTCATTGTGTTTCACATTCTAATTCTATCAAATAATCTTCTAGTATGCGTCCCACACACACACACTAAGTCTATCCTAAACATGCATCTAGCACACAATCCTACTAGAATACATCTATTATGGCATAACATACATCACATTCATAACCTAACATTCATCTAGACATGGCATAACATACATCCCATATTCATCATTCATCTCACCACATCATCATCACATGCATCTCATGATGGCCTAACATACATCTAGGCATAGTATATGTGATACCATTCATCTAAGCATCCATAGCATCTCATCCCGGCAGCATATACCATCATATCATCCAAGGCTAGCAGGCATAGTACTGTATATACATAGCATCATCTAATACAATTTTTTTATTATTTATGAATAATAATAATAATTATTATTATTATAATAATTATTATTATTATGATAATAATAATAATAATGATAATAATTTATGTTTAGCATCAATGTAAAGTAAAGATAAAATGTACCTTTCGGCCTTTAAATCTTTCTTCTAATTCTCTGATGTTATCTAGGACCGGAGTGGCCTCAAGTGCACGTATAAACCTATCTGAATCTATCCCAATTGGAAACTGAAGAAACACAGAGAAATAAAATAAGCATATCAAGGTTAGAACATGTAAATACTCACTTTGAAAAATATTTGAGCAACAAAAGCAAGTAGCTTTAACAAATCAAACATAGTTATTAAGGCAAAGAGGGTTCAGCCTCCCTTGATCCCCAACTCCCTCAGGTGTACCGCCAAGTCCAAGAATACGATTACAAGCACTAACAAAACGCCTCGAATAATCGTAGCTAGGTGTGAAAACTGGGAAAAAGAAAAATCTCATCTTGGCTATGCATATTAAAATATCAAGATATACAAATAGGGTAAAAACAAAGAAAAATGACAGGGAACATATAAATTTTCATATAGACATCAGATCACAAAACATGTGAAGTACCAATAAGAAAAGATGCCAATGAATGCATGTAATTTTAAACCCAAACAGTCGTCCAAACATGAGTAGCACACCGCGCATGCAATGAGACTCTTTTTGTTTTTTTGTTTTTTTGTTTTTGTTTTTTGTTGGTTTAGAAGCATATTTTTGTCACATATATCAATTTGAGCATTACAATTTTTCTCACAAAAATTGCACATTTAGAACTACTAATATGGTCAGAAATGTCGTAAGGCTAGATCTAAAAAATGAACAAATCCTCACACAAAATTATGATTTCAATGCTATTTCGGTATTCATTTTTAGAGCTATCCTTATGACATATCTGACCATATTAATAGTTCCAAATCCGTAATTTTTGTTGTTTATAAAAGTGTAAACTTCAAATTGAAATAAATGATAAATATATGAAAAATAATAAGTTAACCATTAATTGAACCCCTATGATACATGAGATTAATCGAACCATTATCCAAACTCCTATTTTTGATTCATTGTAGAATATAGTAGATCCATGATATTCTACCTTTCAGCAGAGTATGGGTTAAATGTCGGTTGAGTTTCCATGAACATGGACTCTGAACGAAAATTTGTATATTTCACGGGGGCAAAGTTCATGTCAATGTGAGTACGATTTCATCAAGCACCTAGGTGGCATCATTCATATAATAATTTACAATAAAACTTTAACAATCTTGAAATAAAATATATAGTAAGACTTTCAAAATTGGAGACATCAAAAAAATTTGAAAAATAACAAAAAATGGCTAGGAAAAAATTGATTTCGCTTTTATTAATTATGCATGGAAAGAAATTAAGCATGGCTGTTTGCAGGGATGACTTGATGTATTTAGGAGCCTAAAGCACAAACTGAAATTGAGACATTTTATATATTTAAATATGACTTTAAAAAATTAAATATTATTTAAACTCTATTATCTTGTTTTATATGCAAAATTATTACTAATTAATGTGAATCATGTAGAAATGTTTTTTTAGAAAGTCTATAGACACAAAAAATTTGACAAAATTTTTCACACTTGTTGATATAGTAGATTGATAGTGGTAAGTAAAAATGTGATATTAATAGTAGACCTAGGTGAGAACTAGTAAAAGTTTGTCAACTCAGCAGTTGTGAAAAATGTTATGAATTTTTTTTGTGTATTGCATTTTTTTTTTTTTTTTTGAGAAGTACTACATTTATAATATTTTTTAAATCCGAGGTACAAAGTTGTTACCGGTTCTAATTCAAACCCACCACTGAAATTACTTTTTTGCTATCAATTACAGTCTGTAACAACCTGCTAATAAGGATTTATTGTAAAAGTGTTGTGAAAAATGTTGGGAACATAGCATTTCTCTTTCTTCTTTTTTTTTTTTTTTTTTTCTTGATTATCATTTGATAAAAAAATATTATTTTATTTATTAGCTAATATTTGGGCTTAATTAAAGTAAAATTTGGGGCATTTTTTCTACTTAGGGCCTTAGGCTATCACATCAATTGCGTAGACAGTGGAGCCAGCGCTGGCTATTTTGGTCCACACAGCCAACAAGATTTTCTTTCATACATCATTCATCACCTATTTTCCAATCATGTATCTTCAGTTATTTATTCCAAAATTAAATAAGTATTGTGGGGCCTAAATAATCTGGTGACCCCGGCCCAACTTGTATTCGGCCCAGGGCCGATGCCGAGGAGGAAGTAGAGCCCGAGGAAGGAGTGTGAAGGTCTGAACGGCCAGGAATCCTGCTGAGGACGATCCTGCCCTCGGCAAACCGAGACCGACACGTCAGCCATAGCAGCATGGCTGGGGAACACGTCCAGGATAAGCTGTCACCTTCACACTAAATGCACCCACCTAACTCCACAGCCGCATTAATGAAGATGCGACCTCTGGCCAGGGCTGCCTTGGTTGCTGCGACTCACAGGAGTCTGATAAAGTGGCTAATGGGACAGGCAGTCAGAGGAGAGGGATGTGGATGATCAACAAGTGAAGGAAAGAGGTTGTGAGAGAAAGGACTATATATAGGAAGAAGAAAGAGATCAGATGGAGGATTTTTCCCCAGAAGGAGCCCCCAGAAGTAAGACCATCATGAAGCTCCTCAGACAGGTGCCGAGGACAGACGCTGGAGAATTACATTGGCCACCCGGCCTCCAACGAACGGGACAGTGAACCAGCCGCTAGCCCCGCCAAACGGAACTACTGGACATTGCCCGCTTGTTAGGGCCTAGTTCTTTAACCCGCTCTCTACAAATTCATTGTAATGGGCTAACTGGGCTTGAGTCCACTCTCTCAATAGTAAAAGTGCTCAAACCCGGACCCTACAATTGGCGCCGTCTGTGGGAAGAACTTGTACACCAGCAGGCGCAACGGACAGTCGTTCCTAGATGGCTAGTTTGCGAAAGGTTAACAATGACGCGTTTGCAAAAAAAAAGAGAAGAATGATTGCAAAAAAGTAAAAGATTCAAAGACAGCGAAAAGAGAACAAATATTACAACGTTTTTATTACATGAAAAGGAAATACAAGATACAAACAGAGGCTCAGACAGGCTTGTTTTAAAGCTAACTATACAAACAGAGGCCCAGACGGACTTGTCCTAAAGCTAACCCTAAAAGAAAAGGGGCTGAGGCAGGCTTGCTTCAAAACCACCAACAACCCCCGGGCTGGTATGGATGGTATCGGCAAGAAGAGAGGAGCAGATGCAAAGGCGCCGGATGGCCCCACCCCATGATGTTCCCTTGATGCTCCTCCAGCCTCACAATGCTTGAACATTGGAGACGACAACACTCGAGCACCAAGCATGACGTAATCTTGCAAGCCTCCACCGGCATATAAGCTGGGAACGAGACACCACTGACCTGAAGGGCAAGCATGGACGCACACCGAAGAAAGACGTTATGAGCTTCATGGACCTCCCTCCCGACTGCCAGGCACGATACCACCAGCATGACGCCCAAACCTTGCCGCATCGGAAGTCTGACTCGGACCACAACCGCAGCGGTTCTCAACCGAGGGAGGAGGACCCTGAGCTTGCTTGCCTCCGCCCTCATCCAGGGCCGTCCCATTCTGCCAAGCTCTGATCACAATCCTGGCGAGGTCATCGAAGGGGCTTAGGGGGTGGGAAAGTCATGTTTCCTGTTTGACTGGAGGATTCGTGAAGTGTGGAAGGACGATTCCCCCAGAAGGCCTTTTATAGAGGGCGAAGGCTGGTGGAAATTGGTCCGACCAGAACTTGATGGAAGAGTCATCAACGACATTAATCCTAGCCAAATTCCAAGGAGGCCTATAGCCACTGGATCTGCATTAATCCACGAGGATATTAATGAGGGCGCGCCTCGCGCACCGAAGTGTCAAGCGCAGAACACGAATAGTCAGGGGACGCCTCGTAATCAAAGAAGGCAGAAGGTTGGAGCGAAGAAGGGGATGCTACCGCGCGTGAGGACAGAAACCCGAGCCACCCTTGCTCGGGGCAGCCCGGGGTCAAGAATCCAGTCCGACGAATAGTCCATCCTCAGTGAGGCAAGGCCGAGGCTGCCACCACGCAAAGAACAAACCCCCCGACGATGAGGGCAAGTCCCTTCACTCCAAGCAAGGAGTACCTGGGTACTAGATTGAGCCAAGGTCCCCCGCAGTCCTCGGACCCAAACTTGCGGCGAAACTAGTTACTTATAGAAGAACACCTGGGTACTAGACTGAGCCAGGGTCTCTCGCGGTCCTCGGACCCAAACCTGCGGTGAAACTAGTTACTTTCAGAAGAACACCTGGGTACTAGACTGAGCCAGGGTCTCCCGCGGTCCTCGGACCCGAACCTACGGCGAAACTAGTTACTTTCAAAAGAACACCTGGGTACTAGACTGAACCTAGGTCTTGCTTGGTCCAAGGACTCAAACCTATGGGGAAACTAGCTACTTACAGAAGAAAACAAGCGTTAGACTGAACCAAGGCCTTACATGGTCCTCGGACTCAAGCCTCTGGGGAAACTAACCACAGCAAGGAGTACTTGGGTACTAGACTGAACCTAGGTCTTGCATGGTCCAAGGACTCAAACCTATGGGGAAACTAGCTACTTACAGAAGAAAACAAGCGTTAAACTGAACCAAGGCCTTGCATGGTCCTCGGACTCAAGCCTCTGGGGAAACTAACCACAGCAATGAGTACCTAGGTACTAGACTGAACCTAGGTCTTGCATGGTCTAAGGACTCAAACCTATGGGGAAACTAGCTACTTACAGAAAAAAAACAAGCGTTAGAGTGAACCAAGATCTTGCATGGTCCTCGGACTCAAGCCTCTAGGGAAACTAACCACAGCAAGGAGTACTTGGGTACTAGACTGAACCTAGGTCTTACATGGTCCAAGGACTCAAACCTATGGGGAAACTAGCTACTTACAGAAGAAAACAAGCGTTAGACTGAACCAAGGACTTGCATGGTCCTCGGACTCAAGCCTCTGGGGAAACTAACCATAGCAAGGAGTACCTGGGTACTGGACCGAACCTAGGTCTTGCATGGTCCAAGGACTCAAACCTGTGGGGAAACCAGCTACTTACAGAGGAACAAAAGTGTTAGACACAACCAAAGTATGTGCACCAAGGTCCTCGAGTGCACAAGTGAGGAGGCAAATCGGTTCAAACAAGTATTTATATCCTCAATTAAGGATAACCAGGTGGAGTTTCCCGCCCATAAAGGCAGGAAATCCCCACCGACCGATTAGCATCACACCATTGAACGTGGGGAGTATGGAACCGCCAGAATTTAATGCGTGCATTTAATGCGAGTGCGCACCATATATCGAGGCGCCAGAAACGTGCACTGGGCAAGCGAAAAGACCCCGACGTTGACGTAGGCCATTGATTAGGCGAGCTGTGACTAAGGCCCGAGGACATCAAAATCCTCCTCCCTGTCCGAGGAGCCATACAGCAGCATTTTGAGGGGCTATTGTGGGGCCTAAATAATCTGGTGACCCCGGCCCAACTTGTATTCGGCCCAGGGCCGATGCCGAGGAGGAAGGAGTGTGAAGGTCTGAACGGCCAGGAATCCTGCCGAGGACGATCCTGCCCTCGGCAAACCAAGACCGACACGTCAGCCATAGCAGCATGGCTGGGGAACACGTCCAGGATAAGCTGTCACCTCCACACTAAATGCACCCACCTAACTCCACAACCGCATTAATGAAGATGCGACCTCTGGCCAGGGCTGCCTTGGTTGCTGCGACTCACAAGAGTCTGATAAAGTGGCTGATGGGACAGGCAGTCAGAGGAGAGGGGCGTGGATGATTAACAAGTGGAAGAAAGAGGTTGTGAGAGAAAGGACTATATATCGGAAGAAGAAAGAGATCAGAGGGGGGATTTTCCCCGGAAGGAGCCCTCAGAAGTAAGGCCATCATGAAGCTCCTCGGACAGGTGCCGAGGACAGACGCTGGAGAATTACATTGGCCGCCTGGCCTCCAACGAACGGGACAGTGAACCAGCCTCCGACCCCGCCAAACGGAACGACTGGACATTGCCCGCTTGTTAGGGCCTAGTTCTTTAACCCACTCTCTACAAATTCATTGTAATGGGCTAACTGGGCTTGAGTCCACTCTCTCAATAGTAGAAGTGCTCAAACTCGGACCCTACAAATATAGTCCATCCTTTTTTTTTTCTCACCAAAGACAAAAATATGCACCACATTCCTTCAAGAACTTTAAAGATTCCCTAAATACATCAAAACTACATGAATCATAATATTGGAGTTAGCATACCAATAATGGTCATCAAATAGCCCACGGCCCATAACCCGACCCAGAAACCCAACGGCCCACCGGGCTAATGGGCGGCCCGGCCTGTTGTTATTGAGGCTTATGGGTAGCCCACTAGCCCAGTGGGTCAGGCCGTGGGCTAGTTTTTATGCCCATGGGTACCCAGTGGGCTAGCCCAGTAGCCCAACCCATTGCCGAGCCCATTGGCCTAACCCATTGGCCCAGCCCAATAACTAATAATTCATAACAAAAATATATAGGAAGTGTATGAAGAATTGATCTTGAGATATTATAAAGGAATTTCTTAAGAGAACTCCCTGAACCACTAAGATACTCAAAGTAATTGTGCTAAACTTAGTTTACTAAATATATATTTTTCTAGTAGTCTAGCAAATTTGAATTAACCATTTGACATTTTTTTTTATTTAAGATAAAAATAAAAATCTATTTAAAGCCTTAATAAAAAAAATTTTAAATAGGTTTCCATCAACAAAACAAAAAATTAAATAAATTTGACTGTAAAAAAATTTGTAATTAAGTATTAAATTCTTTAATTCTTTCCTTTAAAAAAATAGATTGATTATTCCCTTATAAAAAATTGATTCTTTCCTTATAAAAATAATAAAATAATATGCTAACACAAGCCTATGAGTAGCCCATTAGGCCCAACCCGATAGTCCAGCTTGCTAAAGACAAAATGGGCATTGCCCATGGGCAGGGTTATGGGCTGAGGTTTTCTCTTTTGGCCTAGCTCGACCCGGCCCGTTAACTAGTTAATAGCCTATTATGCCCAACCCATTGTGCCCATGGGCCAAGTAAAAATGGGTCGGGCCGGCCCAACCCGGCCCATTGACGACCCTTACGTACCAAAATTGCAGAAGTAGAGCATTGTGCCAAAAACTCTTTGGTGAAAAGAGAACTCCCAATGTGTGCCAGATTGAAGATTTCTAAGGCCGAGATTATCGTCTTTATACTTACAATGGAAGAAAAGCACTTCATTGTCAAGGTCATTGACAATTCGTACATAGTTCTTTTCAAAAAGTTTAGATATCACTGTAAATGCATTGCATATGCCAAAGGTTTTTTTTTCTTTTTTCTTTTTAGAATTTATGCCAAAGGTTATGACAATAACAAGCCAAAAAAAAAATTGATAATTGGGATACTGTTCTCTGATTCAATTTTTTTTTTTTTTCTTCTTCTAATGTTTCGATAAGGTATTGGGTTGCACTTAAAATGTACATTCCTTTTGTTTTTATAGCTATACATGTCAAATAGAATATGACTCCCCTGACTCATGCTTTGTTTTCTGCTTTATGCTCTACTAAGTAGTAATACATAGTTGTTTTCAACCAAAAAAAAAGAGTACTAATACATAGTTCACCCAAATACTAATTAATAGACCATTAATTGAACTTTAAAGTGTGCCCCTAGGGCATTAGTTAACAAAAGTCATAAATTATATATGAATAACTATTGTAATAAATACCTATTAATTATTATGAAAAATGCATGTTAATAATAATTGTCATAACAAATACTATAAAGACACAATAATAATAAATATTAATAACTACCATAATTATCAAATTTCGTATTTCTATACAAAATAAAAGGGAAAGAAATTTTATTTTTTTGGATAAAATCATCTTCCATTGAACTTTCCCTTGCATTGCACAAGTTACTAGCTAGTATACTTTAATTTGAAAGACAATGTATTAAATAATATCTCATTGACATGTTAGTTTTTCCACGTAAGAAATTGTATAAATCTTATCGTGTTTACTTTTAAACCCTCGACCAAAAAAAAAAAAAGACAATAATTAAGTAATTTATTTTAAGGCAAAAGTTAGGGCCCAAAAATAAAAAAAGAGAGAGTGAAACAAAAAAGGGAGTGGCTGATTTGACCACAAAATAGGATGCCAAGAAGACCAAAAAAGAAATATTTGTCAAATTAAAGAAAATTAATGGAACCAATGAAGACCAATGAGAAGGTGATGAACATGACAATGATTTTTGCACAAGAATCGATGAGAGAAAACATGGAAAAACTCTTCCAATGCTTAAATTTAAAATATTGAAATTCTTGGGGAAATATCATAAGGATTTTGAGCCTTTCATATCCTTCATTTCATAACCTAAACTCGTCCTACATTACAACCTTTGAATAATGAGCTTCTTGAAGTCTTGCTAATTCTAGGCACACCTTTAGCTTTGATAATATTTCTCTTGGATTATAAAGAAAAATTGCTCGGGATTATCAAGCCCCCCCAGCTGACATCTTTAATGACAAAAATTTCTTAAATTCTCAAGTGAGTTAAAAAAAATTTCTTAAATTTGGAGTACACCCTTTGTTTTCTTCCAACAAACACGACTCTAAAGAGAAACAAAATTTTTCAAATTCTCGAATGATTGCAATAAATTTTCAAACTTAGGACATTCTCCCTCTTGCTTGTGCCCAACATATGTGATTTCCAAGCATTTTCACATTTCATTTCTTTGATTGTCTTTAAATACTCAATCGGAAAAGGTTCAAAAGAAAGAAGCAAATTTGATTACATGGTTTTAATGATCTCAAATCTTTAATAGTCAATAATTTAAGTTAACTCTTGAGCATTATGACTAATCAAAAGGGTTTTTCAAAGGATCATCTTTTGCTCATTTGAAAAAGAAATTTTTTTAATACCATCATTCTACATTGAATGACTTTTTAAAAGAAAAAGGGGGAGGGGGGGGGGGGATATGAAATTTCATTTCAAAAATTTTCATGAAAAAATCATTTTTTTAAAAACAATTTTTAACAACATTTGGACTTGATCCTCAGTAAGTGAGGGACGTAGGTAGGCTTTCAAAGGCCTGGTCACAATCACCCAAAAAATATCCTAAGAATCAAAATTAAGACCTTTTTTCGGTGAATTTTGGGCTAGGAATGTCTATTTTGCATCAAGAATGTCTCCACTACGAGGAATGACCCATTAGTTTTGGTATGCAAATACATTTACAATTTTTTATACAAAGCATCTCATCAATTTTCTGTACGAGCATGTCTAAACCAAGGGCATTGGCACAAAATATTTTCATCTACTCAACATTTACCATTAATTTTCAGTTTGAATGATGCCATGTGTCCTAGAAAAATGTTAAAAATGAGTCAAAATGAGAAAAACAAAATTACAAAAAGAAAAATCAACATTCACCATCAATTTTCTGTTTGAAGGATGCCATGTGTTGTAGCTAAGCATCAATGCCATGTTTGTTAGTAGTGATAGCAGTGAAGGGATGGAAGGGAGTTAGTGATGAACTATAGTCATTGGAGCAGACAGTGCTTAATTTCGAGAATTTATGTTAATTTTTCAATTTTAATTTGAACTACTGTGACCGTTTGGTTTAGTTCTCAGTGTTACTGTTACCCCATTTGAAGTTTCAAAGTTTGATCGATTATTTGGTTTAGCTAAGCATCAATGACATGTTCTTTTTATTGCACCTAGAGTTTAGCAATGGGTGTCGATGTAGAGAAGATGATTTTTTTCAACTACGCAGATAGAGATTAATATTTGAAATCAAATGTGTCACGCAAATTCACAAAATTTTTTAGAATATTAAAACAATAAAAAAAATTAAAAAGACAAGAGATTAATATACTAGCAGCATTGGACAAATGCATAAACTTCAAATTTTTAGTCACCCAAATTTTTACCATAAATCAAAAAAAAAAAAAAAAAAGATCATACCATTGGACAAATGCATAAACTTCAAATTGGAATGAATATAAAATTATGACAATAAGCTTTAAATAAAGAAATAAGAGTAATATACTAGCAGCATCACACATACTTCGCGCGTGCATTCACTAGAACAAAAGTAGGCTATGGTGCGAAATCTTGTGAGGAAAAGTAAATTCGTCACCAAATGATAACATTCAGTGAAGAAAACAAAAATTCATCATCGATTTTGATAAAATATTGTACTACGGTGACGAAATCAATATTTTGTCACTAAAGATATTCATATTGGTAACGAAATAGGTTTTTTTATCAATATAGCTCATGAAATATAAAGGACCATTGGGTTTTTGTTTTTGTTTTTTTTTTTTTTTTTTTGCACAGGTTGTACTATTGTGATTGGTGACAAATAGTTTTGTCACCAAAAGTGATATCTATGGTGATGAAAGGTTTGCATCACCAAATACAAACAATAACTGGCAAAATACTAATCTCATCACCCAATATATAAGATTTAGATTTCATTGGTGACGAAATAAGTTTTCATCACTATTGGTAAAAAAATTAGGTTTCATTGGTGATGAAATAAGGTTTCGTCACTGTTGGTAAAACAATTACATTTTGGGCACTAGAGTGCTTAATTTCTTTTATATATATATATATATATATATTGGTACTGATAGGCCAAGAATGTATAGACCGCTTGTGATAAATTAACCAATTAATTAGCCAAGTGAATTAATTAAGTTAAATAACATGCAATACGCGTGGTAGTACAAATAAATCACCAACTAAGTTAATATGCAGCGGAAAATAAAGTTGACATGGTAATTTGTTTACGAATGGGGAAAACCTCCAAGGCAAAAACCCCACCGGGTGATTTTAAGGTCACCACTTCCGAGAATCCACTATTATCAAAACAAGTGATTACAAGTAAAGAAATCTCATTACCTTATACCAACCTACAGTTGAACCTTCACCCCAATACCCAATTGAACTTGTTTTGTAGTGACAATCTCTCATTTTCAATGCAAAACTCCTAGTACGTGACTAACCAATTGATGCACAGATCTAAGTACGTGACTAACCACCAACTTGAGAAGGATGTTGGTTGCAAAGTTCTTCAGTTCATCAACATGATGAAGATCACGAAGCTCCTTGGTTACAAAATCCTACAGCGTACAAACGCAGCAGCTCCTTGAAGAGGAAGATGAACTATGGCAAAATGTCTCTGGTCACAATATGCTTGTGAAAAACCTTTGCATTAAGTTGCACTCACTTGCATCAGCTGTGATGGCCCTTGAAATAATCCTTATATATGTTTAGGGTTGTGAGAAAAGAAAGCTTAAACATTTATACACGGATTGGAGTGAAATAAGATCTGAAAAACTGATTTTCTTAAATCTCAATAGATAGGGTATCTATCGAGCAGCTGTCGAGCATCGGGCAAAAACTACCTTTTAAACCTCGATAGATGCTATTTATCGAGATAGCTGTCGAGCTTTAAAATCTAGTACTTCTTCACTTGATTATTGGATAGATTTGTATAGCTTTAACACTTGGATAGATCCTTGAAGTATTAAACACATCCTAGATCTACCAATTACAAGTAAAGTGCATTTTGTCAAAGGATTAGTCAATTCTACATTGACATATGTTCCTAACATGATTCACATATGTCCTAACAGGTACATAAATCTTATTTACCCATTTATTGCTCATTTAACTAATTACTTCTAATCCAAACCCAACCCAACCCAATTATTATAGTTAAATCACAACCCACCCAATTACCCAATAATCAAAATTACCTAAATTTTCCTAAAACATGAAAATGACCAAAGTATTCCTAAAATCCTTTAAATTTACCAAAATATCCCCTAAACCTAAAAAAGTACCAAACATGCCCAAAAACCACTAAAAATGACCAAAATACCTCTGAAACCCAAAAATGACTGAAATACCCCCAAAACCTAGAAAATTACCAAAATACCTCCAAAACTAAAAAAAGAAAAAGACCAAAATACCCTCAAAACCTAAAAATTACCAAAATACTTCTTAAACCTAGAAAATAACTGAAATACCCCCTAAACCTAAATATTTGTTTTTGGGGTATTTTGGTTATTTTATAGGTTTCAAGGGTATTTGGGTCATTTCATAGGTTTCGGGGGTATTTTGTCAGTTTATAGGTTTCGAGGGTATTATGGTCATTTTTTAGGTTTAGGGAGGGTTTTTTCATCATTTTTAGTGGTTTTTGGGAATGTTTGGTCTTTTTTTAGGTAATTAGGCTAAACTATGATTTCAATGTTACATAATGTAATAAGGCTAGATCTAAAAAATGAACAAATCCACACACAAACTTATGCTTTCAATGTCATTTCAGTATTCATTTTTTAGAGCTAGCCTTATGACATTTCTGACCATATTAGTAGTTCTAAATGTGCAACTTTTGTGAGAAATAGTGTAAACTTCAAATTGAAATAAGTGAAAAATATATGATACTAAATAAAATAAAATAAAAAAATAAAAAAAAAACTCATCGCATGAGGGAAGCTTGTGTGATAAATAATTAATAGTGATTTCATATCTTTCCTCTATTTTTTTTTTTCAAAAGATTGTTTTATCTTTTAGTTTAAGCATAATTATGTAGCTTTTGTTAACTAGAGCCCTAAGGGCACATATTAAACTGTAATTAATGCTTAATTAAATAAAACTTTTATACTTTTTTTCTTTAAAGTGCTATCAATATTCAATTAAATAATATTTTATACTTTTTTTTTCAAAACTAAAGTCAAATAATGGCCAAATATTCAAAAAAAAAAAAAAAAACATAACCATGAATTTATTCCTGCAAAGCAATGAACTTCTGACATGCGAATTTTTTTTTCAAAAAACATGTATTACAGCTCATTGGTTGAAGGTTGAAGAATAATAAATGCTTAATTATGAACTATAATCCATTGGTTTATTATTCTTTAAAATTCATTGCTTCATTGGTTTATAAACATACACAACCACCTAATAAATGCATTTATTTTTAAAAGTCATAATTAAGCATTTACTAAGAATTTATTATTCTTGATCTCTAAAAAAAAAAAAATTATTATCCTTTAACCTGCAAACTAATTAGTTGCAATATACATTTTTCAAAGAAAGAAATACATGTGTCTATAATTCATTTGTTTGCAGGAAAAAACTCATAGTGGATGCGTATGTTTTCATGTATAGCTATAAAAACAAAAGTAATGTATATTTCAAAAGCAACCAAAAACCTTTTGGAAACATTGGAAAAAATGAATCAAAGAACAATTTCCCAGCTATCTTATTTTGTCTTGTCATTGTCTTAGCCTTTGGCATAGGCAATGCATTAACAGCGTTACCCAAATTTGAAAAGAACCATGTACGAATTGTCAACAACCTTGACAATAGTGTGCTTTTCTATCATTGTAAATCTAAGGATAATGATCTCGGCCTTAGAAATCTTCAATCTTGCGAAAATTGGGAATTCTCTTTTCACATAAACTTTTTTGAAACAACGCTCTTTTTCTGCAATTTTTGGTACACTAACTCCTCCAGAATTAAGTTCCATGCTGCTTTCGATGTATTTACAACAGCTCATGAATTCATTCAGGGTTGCAGTGGATACTATTGCATTTGGATAGCAAAAGAGGATGGGCTATACTTATATAATTTAGAAACGAAAACGGCTGTGAAGAAGCATGATTGGGAAACAGGACTACAAATATAAAAGTGACATGATGTATGAGGGAAAATCTTGTTAATAAAAGGGAAATCTTTTATTTTTCCAATTTTTTTTTTAATTTTTTTTTCTATGTATCCAATTTCGAAACTCTAACTATTTTTTATTTCATGATTGTTTTAAGTTTTATTGCCTAATATTTATTCGAATGATGCCACCTAGGTGCTAGATGAACACATTGACATGAACTTGGCTTGGCCTTTTTTCTTAAACTTTTTATTTTTGTGAAATATACAGATTTTCATACAAAGTCCATGTTCATGGAAACTTTACCAACATTTAACCCATACTTTGCTAAAGTTGGAATAAACATGGATCTTTTTCTCTTGTTCTTGTTTTATTATAATGGGAATAATCATGGATCTTCTATATTTTGCAATGACTCAGAAATATTGACATAGTGGATCATTGTAGACCATGTATGTACTAGCAGTTCGAATAATGGTTAAATGATTAAATTCACCACTTTCGGACAATTTGAACTTCTGGGAGAATTAGAAAATTATTATTAGGTCAAACTTTGGGCCTCCCTATAAAGACTAACAACGAAAGAGATGGCTAACCACATGAAATTCTCCAACAATCTCATAGATAAATGGTGTACCAAAACGTCAAGTATTCATGAATTTTTGTCATTTGTTGGACAAATTTCGCGAGAATTATAATTCTCATTAAATACATAAATTATATCTCACATTTCAAGTTAGAAATATTAAATCTCATTGTAGGGATATATTTATATGTAATTGGCATATCCTTTGATGAAATGCACTTTACTTGTATTTGAGTCTTAGTTGTCGTGTTTTTAAGAACATCATGAAGTACTTCTAATTACAAGTGGTAACGTGGATGTAAGCACCACATAGATTATGCCTCAGCTGAAAGGACCTGGCGAAGGGTGGATAATGGAGTCGCCACCTAGATTAAGTTAAGGAATCATTAATATACCGCCCTTCTGTGAATGACTGATCTTACCAAAGCACGTGTCTAGAGTTTAGATATAGGAATGGAAAGGTGTTAGGCACCCAACCACACTCGACCTGTGAGTCGGCCTCCACTCATTGTGTTCTATATCCTAATTATATCAAATAACCTATTAATATGCATCCTACACACACACACACACACACATAAAGGAAGTCAAAGAACAGACAAATCTAGGTTTCTAGGTCAACCATATGTGCACATGCATAAGCATGCATAGGCAAAGTTACAGGGATGAGTACACATGCACAAGCCTGTGTACATATCCTTACCTAGAAACATAGCAAGCAACACAACTATCAAAACTACAATAAACTGACCTAGCATGCTTCTAATTATCAAAGAAGTAAACCTAATCTACACTAAAAATAATCAAAGCAATAATATAGGAAGCAAAACACCAAAACAAAAGAGCTTAGGTTAGGCACTCACCACAAATACTAGAGGTCTTGGTGCTTGATTTTTTACCATTCCCCTCGGTCAATCTACAAACTAAAAACCCAGAAGGTTAGGAAATTTGACTAGAAGTCTTACACCAAAAATAGGTCTCAGCCAAGAAACTTTATTTCTAGGATGCTTTTTGAAGTAAAAAAACCTTCTCTTGAATCACTTTTTTGGAGTAGATTTGGTATCTTTTGGGAAAAGAGCCGTGAGGCTTTTTTATAGTGTTCAGAGAGAAAGAGCAGGGCTCTTCTTAGACAATGTGGGATTAGCTTTAGTGCATTTTCATCAGAAGCTTTCCTTATATAACTTTCTTGAAACCCTAATGCATACGAATGCTCATGGCTGTATACACATTACTTAAGTATGCGTACGCATGCTCAAGATTGCGTACACAGGCTCAAGATTGCGTACACATGCTTAAGGTTTATGCAAGGTTTTTCTCTCCCAAAAACATCCTTCAACTAAAGAGTTCCTTTGGTTAGGCCATAGATCATCCCTAAACCTATCTAGTGATATCGCCATGATGTGATATGATCATTGGCTACTATAGTTTAGAAGAATGATTTTGCTAGGCTAGTTGAATGTCTAACACCTTCCCAATTTTGTAACCTAGCCTCCGAAATTTATTCAATGGTAGTAGATTAGACTTTTCTCTTGTTGTAAAGTTGTTATTTACAACTATGTTTTTTGTTGGCTTTTATTCCGTGCCAAATTTGGTTGTAATTATTATCAATCGTTTATACCCTGTATTTGTTGTGGGATTTGTTGTAAGGGTTGTGTGATGACTCAAGTAGTTGGAGGCTGAAGGATTCTCGCGGGTATGTCGCGACCTAGCTTCCCGCAAAGTGAAGCATGTGCCCTGCACGTGCTGGAATGCGAAGAGTCAAGCCAGGTGGAGACAGCTGTCTCTCGCGAGTATCTCACGGGTAAGGCCTTCCCGCGAGACACCCGTGAGACAAGCTGTTCTGTCAGCCTGTACTGACTGACTCACACATTTTGCACCTATCCTATATATACCCTCATTACCCACAAATGTTGAGGAAGGCTTCAGAGAGAAAACCCTAGCCAAACACATTGGGAATGAGAGATTGTCATCCACACCTTTCTCTATACACTTGCTTGTGGTATCTCTTCAACCCTTCCCTTTCCATTTCCACACCATTGAGAGGTTGATAGCCCAAACACTTATCACACCCTTTGAGAGTGTTGAGTGACGTTTTGGTGCTGCTGGGAAGCATTGGAAGAAGCCTGGAATGGCAGATGCAACATGGAGCTTGTTGCGGGATCCGAGGTGCTAGACAAGACACAGTTCCGAGAAGCCTTGTTGGAGTAGGAGCTTGGAGGGCTTAGGTACATCGGGTAGATTAGGCTTGGAGGGTCTCTTGCTAACCCATGTATCCCAACTGATTGTCTAGTGGATTGATTTCCGCTTGGAGGGCGGCAGAGAGGTTTTTTGCCGAGTTCTTCGGTTTCCTCTTCGAGAACACGTCTCGGTGTTTTATGTGTTTGCATCCTTCTTCCCTACTCTTGTTTAATTCCATTATACTGTTGTGTTGCTTAGTTTATGGATTAGAGTAGCTTACCTGTTCATCCGCTCGCTTTTACACTATTCCGCACTTTGTATTAAAGTTGTGTAAAATCTATCGAGCCGTAATTTTAATTGGGGGGGTCTAAACAGCTCTTGTATTTTCAACACATTTTCGAGCTTTCACTTGTAATATTCTCTTTTTAGACTGTAACTAGGAATCAAAGTGTTGTATTTTGTTTTAGATTGTATCTAGGATGAAAGCAATGTAATATTTAGTTATTTTCAAGAGAATTGTCCTTCCCAATTAATCAACAAAACAATGTACTTTTCAATTTATTTTTGTTATTATTTTTTTAATTAAATAAGTGGTGAGTCTATTGTAAAACCCTTGACCTAGGAGGGAGAATAACAACAGTAAGTTCCTTTCCACTATCTCTTGGAAGGCAATTAACACGACTTTACCCCATTTGCGTGGGATCCTAGAGGTGTAGTCTCTCACAGTCATGGATCCCGTTGCACCAGCATCTCTTGAACCTCCTATTAGTCCTAATTTTTGTTACTCTACTCAGGTATGCGCTCCTCTATCTTATCTCACTAATTATCACAGTTATTTTGCTCTTGCCTCCTTCCATGAGTCTTACATATATCGTGAGGCCCAATTTGACCCTCTTTGGCAGAAAGCTATGTCCAATAAACTTGATTTCCTTCACAAAATTCACACTTGAGATATGGTTGATTTGCCTCCCGGTCAGTCTGTAGCAAGTTGTAAGTAGGTCTACCAGATCAAGACTGCGACCGATAGAATTGTTGAACGATACAAGGCTCGCTTAGTTGCCAAAGGTTTTATTCTAGAATATAGTATTAAGGGTCACCAAATAGCACATGGCCCACGGCCCGACCTAGAGGCCCAACGGCCCACTAGGCTAATAGGTAGCCCGACCCGTTGTTATTAAGGCTCATGGGTAGCCTACTAGCCCAGTGAGTTAGGCCGTGGGCTAGTTTTTATACCCATGGGCGCCCGGTGGGCTAGCCTAGTAGCCCAGCTTGTTGGCCCAACCCAATAACTCAGAATTTATAACAAAATTATATAGAATGTGTATGAAGGATAAATCTTGAATTATTATAGAGGAATTTCTTAGGAAAACTCCCCCAACCACTAAGATACTTAAAGTGATTGTGCTAAACTTAGTTTACTAAATATATATTTTCTAGTGGTCTAGCAACTTTGAATTAACCATTTGACATTTTTTTTACTAAAGATAAAAATAAAAAACAAGCATTAATAAATAAATAAATAAAATTAAATACGGTTTCCATCAACAAAACAAAAATAAATAAATAAATAAATAAATAGATTTGATTGTAAAAAAATTTGTAATTAAGTATTAAATTCTTTGATTCTTTCCTTAAAAAAAAAAAAATAGATTGATTATTCCCTTATAAAAAATTGATTCTTTCCTTATAAAAATAATAAAATAATATGCTAACACAAGCTCATGGGTAGCTCATTAGGCCCAACTAGTAACCTAGCCTACTAAAGACAAAATGGGCATTGCCAATGGGTGGGGTTTTTTTCTTTCGATCTAGCCTAACCCGACCCGTTAACTAGTTAATAACCCAATATGTCCAACCCATTGTGCCCATGGGCCAAGTAAAAATTGGTCAAGCCGGCCTAACCCAGCCCATTAACGACCCTTATATAGTATAAATTATGAGGAAAATATCTCCTACTACAAACCGTTCCTCCATCAGATGCCTTATTGTCGTGGCAGTTGTTCACCATTACCCTCTCTATCAGATGGATGTGAAGAATGTCTTCTGTAATGGTGATCTTCGAGAAGAATTACACATTCAACGACCCTCAAGCTATGCTCACTCTTGAAATCAATTTTTTTTCCTCTGACATACTCTTTGTGGCATTAAGCAGGCTCTTCAGGCTTTGTTTGCAAAGTTTAGCTCAATGGTTGCTCAGCAAGGTTTTACTTTAAGTCCTTACGACACTAGTTACTCTATTCATTTGTAAATCCTCTGCTAGTGTCGTAACACCAATTTAGCCACCACTTGATTTTTCGAAGTTCTTCGATGAAAACTGGTGCTAGTTTTTAGGCCCCTGAAAAAACAGTTTGTTTAACCTAAGTTTATTGCCAAGTTAATACTTAAGTCAATTATGCAAATCTAGGTTAAACATTCATCACACATATCATGTAGTGGAAATATAAATAACACAATATATGATTACCAAAAAAAACCAATGAAACAAACCAGTTTCAAGGTAAAACCTTGGGGGGAACGATCCCAAAAGAACAACCCACTAAATCAAATAGAAGTTTACAGTCAAGAATATACCATTCGAAGTAAACTCAACTAAAATTATCTAATCTTGCTCTAAACCCGTTTGACTTCTTTCTAATTTCAAGGTAAAAACCTGGGGGGAACAATCCCAAGAGAACAACCACTAAATCAAATAGAAATTTATAGTCAAGAATATATCATTTGTAGTAAACTTAAACTAAGATTATCCAATCTAACTCTAAACTTCTCAAACTTCTTTGATATGGAAATCATCCAAAAAATTATTCAATAAAATATCATTCAATTTTTTTATTGTTATATATATATATATATATATATATTGCTAAGTATGCTTCAAATATTTAATTTTCTGTGGGATATGCAATCCATTCTCTACAATATTCTACCATATTATTTTCTTGACAGAAAAGAGGAAATGGCTACATTTGCTTTTATATTTTTAAGTTGCTTCCAGTAAACAAGCACAATGTTTCAAAAAGGAATTAACCACAACTGAAATAACTTTAAGGGGCTGAAATGTTCGGGGTGAAATCCTCAACTTGGAGCTTTGAACAAAAATTGTCACTACAATTGTTTTCAAGGTTGTCACAGTCAAACAAAATACTTGGTGATAAAATAAAGCATACGTATTCTTTTCATTCTTATTTTTTAGCTTTGTTTTGGTCCTCAGTCATTATTGCGGTTTAGATTTTTTTCAATTTCAAAACTGTTTTGTTTTGTTTGTTTGTTTTTGTTTTTTTTTTTTTTTTTTTTTGAGAATCCAATTTTAAAACTGTTAAATCTACCAGTTCTATAGTTTTGGAAAAATGGATTAGATTTCATGGACCAAAGTATCAAAATTAAATAAAACTATCACTGCAAAAGAAATAATAATAATAAAAGTTAGTTTTTTTCAAGGGTCAACACAAATACCGTCGAAAACAAAATTCCGACAGCTTACTCGACCCTTGAACCTAGTGCTTTATCTTTATATTGAATTGGAAACACTCAAAATTTTAAAAATAAAAGTATGATGGCCTTAATTTTAGGGTATCCTCACCCTAAAATTAAGGTTTTTCTCCTTTTTTTTTTTTTTTTTACTCACAATCACCACATAAACTTTAAAGAACAACATATTAAAAAATCTATTTTATATCAAAACACAAATATCAAAACTTAAGATGATTAGTAAAAAATAATTCAATTGCATTTTTACAAAGTAATATATTAGTCATTGCACAGAGAAACAAACATATATATTCTTACTCAATCCAATTCCAAGAACCACTAATTGAATGTGAAATCAACCAAAAGGCTCCTTGTTGTAATATACTAATTATCAAATCAGCTAAACATAAAATAGCTAGAATTTTTGAAATTGGCATCAAAGTCTCATATCAAACCCACAAAATCAGCATCAATACTAACTCATATAATAAGTTGAGAGAAATCAATTTTAAAGATTTCAAAACCTTAGATACTACAATACACAAAATCAAAATCAAAACACAACATTCAGCTTTTTTTTTCGGAGAAACAAACAGAGTTAAAGAGAGAGAGAGAGAGAGGACCTGTAAAGAAATAGAGATACGATTTGTTTGTTTTCTAAGAATTGTGAAATGATCTTTATAGCAAATGAGAGGATCTGTACAGCAGCGGTGTTTTGGCTCGTTCGTTAGAGATGAAACTACAGAAGTGCAAAGAAAATCAGACAAATGCAAAGGAAATCAACTAGAAAGTGCGAGAAAAGTTGAAAACCAATTCGAACCTGTGTTTTTATTAGAGAAAGAGAGTGTGTGTGTGTGTGTGTTTTCTGACTGAGAGCGACTGACAGTTTTTCTTTTTTTTTTTTTTTTTTTTTTTTAATTTGTTAAATTCTGGTATTTAGCGTTTAAAATTATTAAGATCTTTTTATCAAGAGTTGTATTAGTGTAACATTGAAAAAGAAAGTGAAAACTTGGAGCCAGCTCCTATGGAAAGCTTAAAATTGGTCCATTGACCTGCCCATTTTTTCATAAGGAGGGTTATATTAATTTATTTGGAGGGTAATTATTAGTTACCTTGAAATAAGTCATCCTAAATTTAGTCCTAGCCTAATTTGTTAGTGTTAGTTTCAACACTCTTTATTGAACCCTGGGTCAAAATAAGTGAAGTTTTTTGTAGGGTATTATAATCAATAAACTCTTCTCATAACTAAGCCATTTAAAATATGTTAGAAAATGTTAAGGAGTGGATAAGAAATTGACTCTTAATATGTCCCCTTGAATATGATTTAAAAGTGGTGAAAATTATTGAGTCCCACCTAAGAAGGAAAAAGATTATTTTATGAGTTTTATGCTTATGGGTTTTGTTGGGTTATAGACATGGTTGAGAAATCCGGACCGGACCGTACGGTCCGACCGGAATAACCGGAAACCGTTCACCAAAACGGTCCTTTTAACCTCAAAAACCGGCCTATATGAAAAACTCAGTGAACCGTGCCAACCGCGGTTCAACCTCACGGGTTTGAAAACCGTGGACGGTTGTCACGGTTCTGCAGGTTCAGTGATTCAGAGCTTTTTTTTTTTTTTTTTTTTGGGTACTTACAACTCAGCCGATGAAGCTTCAACCTCAGACATTGAGATCGCACCACTATTTGTTCTTATTCTTCTTTTCAGTCTCGCTCGCCCTCCCTCTCTCTGCGTTTTTGTCGACTGCTGTTTCTGCATTTTTTTCTTTCTCTGCGTTTTTTTCGTTCGTTGTTTCCTGCAGTTTTTCCCTTCTGCGTTTTTCCTTTGAGTGAACTCTAGAGTCTTTTGGACTCTTTGAAGGTGATTGACAACTTGCATTCTATCACCCACTAAATGCAAGCTGTCAACCACTCTTCTTTAAGTTTTATTGGGTTTAATTAATTTTTTAATGGTTTGGCTGGCACTCTTCAAGCTTTGTTTATTTTTTATTTTTAAAATTTAACTAAATACATGCTGTCAAGTGTACTACTCTTTTCAAAATTTTATACGACTTTATTCTTTATCTAATCAATTTTTTAATGCCTTATCCGGCCACTCTTTTAGCTTTTGTTTATTTTTTATTTTAAAATTTTTCATAAATAGTTGAATATTCAAATGGGCTTTGGCATGAAACAATTTATTGGATAGTCAAATGGGCTTGAGATAATTTAGACATAAGTTCTCATAAAAAGATTAAAAATGTACAATATTGAGTTTTATAAAAAAAAATATTTATTTTTGCTTAAGATTTAATATTTTTTTATTTGCCTTATAAAAGTTATGATATGAAAAAGACATTTGAAAATTAGATTTCTATATTTATTTGGACTATTTTAGTTCATTTTTATACTTATATTAATTTAAAATATTAATTTATATTTTAATAAATTATTAAAATAATTATGATGTCATTACGGTTCGACCTCGGTCCGACCTTAAAAACCTTGAACCTCTCCCTTTTACGGTTCATTGAACGGTCCGGGTCTGAAAACCTTGGTTATAGATTGACCCCAACTAATTAACCAATTACCCAAGTTGATTAACTAGTCCAAAGTACATGCAAATTCAACTATGGCACAATCAAATTACCAAACTAAATAGAAAGAAACTGAAAATAATTTTAACACAACAATTTGATCACGATAGGCAAAACCCTTGTAGGCAAAACTCCACTAGGTGAATTTCAGGTTACTACTTCTGAATAATCCACTAATAAGAATAGAGGTTACTAGTAAGGAAGCTCAACACCAATCCCCAATTCTACTACTTGTTGTCATAGACTTCTCCTTTGCACGAATCTCCTATAAGTGACTAACTCCACAATAACCATTTTAATTATTGTAGCATTGCAGAGTTCTTCAAACCACATTTGGATGAACTAGTAGCAACTTAGAACCCCAAACATCGCAGCAACTCCCTGTCTTTGTGATGACGGCTATAAAATGTCTTTTATATACTCTGAAACCCTAGTGAACGAATTCTTAGAAGGCCAAGTCATCATGAGCTGAAACCAGAATTTAAAATTCAGTTTTCTCGAGGCTCAATAAAAATTATTAGGTACTTCTAGAATATAGTGATATAATGCTCTCTCCTCTCATTGTTATGATAACCTCATCATGAATTTAATTAGTGGAATCTACTATATATGTAACAAAAGAGAGTACATGTCACCATATTCCAAAAACTCTTACTAATTACTCATCAAAAGCTTCCGTTGGTACACCCTTTCAAAGGAGATGGTTAAGAAATGTAGGGTTTGAGGGTTTTTGGAGCTAAATTTTATTTGAATGTTCAAATAGTGTGTAAAACACCAATGAACGTTTAAACCCCCAATTTACAAATTATCAACACAAGCTTATAATCAAACAATATATGTGCGGAATATGAAAATAAGCTAAACCCAAACAGATAATACACTCTAAACCATAATTAATCATAATCACAGCAGTAATTAAAAGGTAAAGACAAAGGGAAGAAATATGCAAACACAAAGATAACACGGTGATGTGTTATCGAAGTACTCGGCGTAAAATCTCTCCGCCGCCCTCCAAGTGGTCAATAATACATGAATAGCAGAAGACCCTCCAAGCCTAATCTACCTAGTGCACCTAAGTCCTCCAAGCTTCTTGCTTCAACAGGGTTACGCCGAACCTTGTCTTCTCTAGCTTACCGGATCCCACAATCGCCCATTGCATCAACCAAAATGAATTGGTCCCTTTTGAATTGCTTCCCAAGCACTAAAAAACCTTCTCACAGATATGGGTATGGTGAGATAAGGATTTGGCTAATGTACCTCTCAAGAATACATCAATGGAGAAGGTGAGAGTAGAGGAATTTGGAGAATCAAAGGATGAAGATTGTGGATGAGTCAATCTTGTTTTTCTCTAGAGTTTTTCTCTCAAAATTCTGTTTGGAAACTCTCTACATTTCGTGGGTATAAGGGTATTTATAGTAGGGTGTATGAGGAATGCGAAGAGTCAGTTACAACCAAACAGGGCATTCTGGCAACTCGAGCTCGCGATTGGAACGAGTCGCGAGTTTGAGTCGCGAGCTAACTGCTTGGTCAGACTGGAGGTTTTGTCCTGTAGTACAACAGCTGGTGTGACCTTTCAGCTCCCCCTGCATGCTTCACACGTGTGCCATTCTGGCTACTTGCCAGTCGCGAGACTCCCTTGAATTGCACACTTATGAGATTTCTTCACACTCTTTCACACACTACCTTTACATGAATCTCACCTAAATATAAGGTATCTAATTGCTAAATTACAAGAAAATTTGGTACGGAATAAAACCAACAAATGATTGAATAAATTCAACCTTACATTATTAAAATTTTGACTTTGATATTTCATTGAATTTAATTCATTTTATACTAAAATATAAATAATATTCTTGAAATTCGATCAATTCTTATTTTCTTCCATTAAGTTTTATTTTTGTCATTTTGGTCCTTAATGTTTTTGTTGTCAACCTTAGTGCTTATGTCTATCAACTTCGTTAAATATTTTTTAAAAATATTAATAAAATTTAATTTTGGTACTAAAGAGTATTTTTGAATAAAAATTATCTTTGACATAAAGTATGTAAATTTCATTTTTGTCCAAAATTAAAATTTTTAATACTTAATGGAGTTTTTAAATCAATAATATTAAATTCATTCCATTCTAGCCGGAATATCTCATACCAGGATGTAATCCGAAATAGCAATACCACCTGTTACACCTTGGGTCCAATTCTGGCCAGTTTCGGGTCATTCCGACCATTCTTGTCAATTTAAGCCTGTACTAGTTTATAGTGTTAAAAAATAAATAAATAAAAACTGAACTAACAAACCGTTAAGTTATGATTTTTCTCATAACATTAGTGTTCGCTCATTCCATGACAAAAAGTAATAGCATAAATTTGTAACAGAAATTTAAAAAGTACAAGAAAATTTACACTTTCATTGATGCACTAACACTTTTTCCAAAGCGAAATCATTCATAAGAAACATGCTGACTACAAAGAGAAAAAACTGGGCGACCATCTTAAACTATATGAATCTAAAGATCCTCAAAGTAGCATTAAGTGATTACGTTTAATCATCACAAATTGAGATTTTTCAATAACTAACAATGGATGTTCAACTGACTTTCCATAATTGACATCCGTACACCTAAATACAGTGCAGTTATATAGTAATTAATGAGAACTGCCATATGATATAGTTCAATGTCATTTCTTAACTACAATACATTTCAATTACACAAAGTATTTAAATCAAAAAGTACATACCAATATAAGCAATCGATTATTAGATTGTAAATAACGATTGATTGCATCCTTGGTTCGTAGAAAAGGTGGAACTTGTCGTGTCTGAAAGCTCCAATTTGTGTGAAAACTAGGCCTGTTCAACCACTGCCCGATACCGACTTCACCGCACCAATCCGCCTGCCTCATGACTCAACAACAGGTTTCAGGCGCGGTGGTTGGCAGAGTTTTTCAAGTACTGACGCCGGCCGATGCGGCGAGCGGTGATGAGTTTTGCACACCGACGAGAACCGCACCGCACCGATATTTGTATATATAAACACAAATGAATATATGTGTGTTTGTGTTTGTGTTTTAGTATAAAAAATACTGAGAAAGAGGTGATTCCCCAAGAGAGAGAGGAAGTAGCATACCACACCAGTAGCAAAGAGAGAAAGAGAGAGAAAGCAGCGGGTGAAGCTTGAAGGAAGAAGACAATAGGTTTAAGTTGATACGTGTAAAATGATATAGTTTAGCTATTATATAAGTAAAAAAAATTGATACTAAACGGCACTATTTTGAATCCAAAATTCATATTAATATTAACTTCAAAACTACATCGTTTTTACTATTAGATTTATTTTATATAAATAGTCAAACGACGTTGTTTTAACTCATTAGGTTTAGGTTAAACTTTTCAATTCTCATTTAGATCAGTCACTCTCTCTTTTCCGCCTCTCCCCCTCTCCTCTCTCAAGTCTTGTATGAAACTGAAAACCTGTCTCTCCTCTCCCTCTCCTCCTCCGCCTCTATGTCCTCCTCCACCTGATTCGCCCTTGAAGTCTTCATTCTTCAAGGCCTAGCTATCTCAAAGTTTTTAGAGAAGGTTTTGATGTTCAAATCCTATTGTGCTTTCTACCAAATTTGTATGTGCATTCTGTTTTTCTTTTTAAAATCTATTATAGGTTGTGTTTTGTTTTTTGTTTTTATTTGAGTCTCTGTGATTTGAATGGGATAGTTGACAAAAAGATTGTGAAATTGTTTGATTGTTTTTTTTTTTTTTTTTTTTTTTTTTGGAGAGATTAATATGTAGTTTGGGGTGTTAATTTTATTGTGTTTGGTTCCTGAGAAAATGGAGAAATAGCCGAACTAACCGCACCAAACTGGTATGGTGCACCACACCTTCCATAGGCCGGTTTTCACTCTCCACATTTGAGGTGCGGTCACACATGCACAGAAACCGCCCCCTGTAGGTGTGGTGCAAAATAGCCCCTCAAAACCGGCCGCACCGCACCGGGTACAGCCCTAGTGAAAACACAAGAACTTATTTAGACTCTCAAATTAAAATTGTTGCTTGGTTGATTTTACTCTAACTTATACTAAGTGCGGAATAGAGAAAATGTGAGTGAACAAACAATATAACTACTCTAAGCCATATTCATCAAATCACAGTAGTAAAATGAAAGCTAAAAGAGTAGGAAAGAAGAATGCAAACACAAGATAACACACCAATGTGTTATCAAAGAAGAAACCAAAGAACTCGGCGAAAAACCTCTCCGCCGCCCTCAAGAGATAAACCGATCCACTAGAGAATGAGTTGAAGTACATGAATAACAAAAGACCCTCCAAGCCTAGTCTACCCCATGTACTTGACCCTCCAAGCTCTTGCTACCAACTGACTTGACGAAGCCTTGTCTTCTTTAGCTCTCCGGATCATGCAATTCAGCCCAATTGCATTCACCAAACAAATAGCTTCTTCCAATGCTTCTCAGCAGTACCAAAACCTCACTTTACACTCAGGATGAGTGTGGTAAGTGTTTGGGCTATCAACTTCTCAAGGATTTGGATATGGAGAGATAGGATTTGAGGAAAACCACAATGGATTGTGTAGAGGATTGTGGGTATGACAATCTCTCACTCTCAAGGGTAATGGCTAGGGTTTTCTCTCTAAAAAGCACTCCTCTCAATATGTGGGTAACGTGGGTATATATAGTGTGGGTAGAGACCTGGTGTATCAAATATGACAAATTGGCAAAACAGAATGTTTTGCGGGTATCTTGTGGGAAGGCCTTACCCGCGAGACACTCGCGAAAACCAACTGTTACCGTCTGTCATAACTCTTCGCATTCTAGTCATGTGCTGGGCACATGCTTCACTTCGCGGGAAGGCTTCTCGCGAGCTACCCGCGAAAATAGCTTTGATCTTCAATGAGTTTTGAGTCTTCACACTCTCTCTCACACACAACCTTTACAATGAAATCCCACATAAAATACAAGGTATAAAAGATTGAACAAAATTACAATCAAATTTGGCACGGAATTAAAACCAACACAAATTAGTTGTAAATCACAACTTTACAGTGTCCTTAGTTTTTGCCTCTACCATAGTATTGTTTAGTTCACTGCGAAGTAATGACACCAAACTCAAATTTTGTTCAACAAACTAAAAGCATGGCCACATAATCATTCTCTTCACAGATTTTATTTCCTCGAATTAATTCCATCTCCAAAAATTGCTTCATGCCACTTCTAGTAACACACAACTACTAGGAAAACACAAGCAATGTAATTAATACATTCCCCAAATTACGTATTTTTAATTAATTACTAGTTTGGATACATTTAACATTAATATATAGAATAGAATGGAGGAAAAAAAATGTTGCTGACTAATCTGTTGTAGGATCAATATTCGACCCTAAAAATTTGGGACTTCTTGTTGATGTTGTTGATAAACACAAGTGCATATTAATGCCATCATAGCACACTTGAAGTATTGTGCGTGACTATGTTTAACATAAGTGCTAAAATTATGGTCTGGATTGAGAGCAAACCATAATTTATATTTTGCTGTTTTGAATAATTTCTAAAATCTAGATGAAATACAACTATCATTTTACCAGACTTTTTCTTTAAGTAATTCTCTCAACCCCAAAAAAAAAGAAGAAAAAAAAAAAAAAAAATCCCTCTAGATGGTAGCATCAGATGAAACTTTTTTTTTAATGATAAATTACACATGCACCCAATAGGGCTTGAACTTACAACCACACCCTCAACCTAGAACTTATAAGAGGAGGAGGTGCCAATCAAGCTAGAGCTCCTTAACCGAATGTAACTTTAACATTTTTATAGGAAAATTGGAAGTAAAATTAATGTTTGTTAGGCTTGTATCTCAATAAATAGCATATGTATTTCATACAAATAATTAAATCATCACAGCAAACAAATATATTTAGAAACTGTCTGTGTCACGTCACATGAATGTTACAACAGTAAAGCAGGTATACCTCACAAAAGTTTCAGCCCATTCTTGAGCAGTGTGGCTGGTCACATGTGCAAAGTTATGTTTATGTCGCTTCTCTGTTTCATCAGCTGGCATATTCAAAGCTTGGGCAATAGAAGCTGCAACTTCCGCAATGTTCCAGGGGTTCACTAGTATTGCCCCAGCACCCAGAGATTGTGCAGCGCCAGCAAACTACAAAATGCAGAAAAAGTATCAAAATTTAGATTAGGCTTAGCATATATTTAGACTTACATGCATTTGAAAATATGTGATTTGAAATCTAAAGTCTTACAAAAAAAAAAAAATGTGCTTCGCAATCTAAACTGTGATGTTCTGTTTCTGTTGCAGCAAAGAAGATTAAGATTTCAAATACTGTGATTACTAAAATCTCACATGCTTCTTCACAAAAGATTCATGCATACTTGAATTCAAGGATTTGAAGTGAGATATGACCATCAAACAGCAGAGTCTAAATCATATTAAAGTCTTCTTGCACAAGATGTAATTTTGTTATATCTTCAGTTATGCACGTTCACAATGTTAATGAAATAACAAAGGAAATTATATAGCTTGGTTTTCGAAAAGTCTAACCAATTGCTTAAGCAACCAATTGCATTCCATTGGCCGACTTGAAGTTCCTAGCCAACAATAACAATAGAGAAACATAAAAATAAACTGAATTATTATTATTATTATTTTCTGGTTATATATGTACCCAAAAGGTTTTCTTTTGTAAGACATACATTCACGTCGGGTAGCTATAAATGAACTGAGCTGACTTGAGCGTTAAATGATCAGGATTGGTTCATTTTATTTTATTTTGACTACAAGCCAAGCTTGATATTTGAATATATACTTTTTGAGTTAATAATGATTTTTAATTTATGAACTAATAAAAATAAGAATCATCAACCTTGAATTATTAATATATATATATATATATATATATATAAACTATTACTATGATATGAACTATTTACATAATAAATTATAATAATAATTTGATATGTTATGACAAAATTCGAAATTCCAAACTTACACAATCCAATGTCAAGGCTATACATGTATATTTTTATAAAGTAATGCATAACAACATCAAAGCCCTTTTCTCAAAGGGTCAGGTATGGATCCTCATACCCATCTTAACATTCTCATTTCAGCTACTCATGCTATGAGTATGTTGTTTCTTAACATCCCAACATTAAGTAACATAGGGCAAAGCTGATCTTATGGCAAATTTATAAAATTTTCCCTTTAACTTAGTAGGTATTCTACAATCTCACAATAATACTAATACGCTTTTTCACTTCATCCATCATTCTCTAATCCTACAATTCACATCTTCTTCAATCTCTCCAATTTTATGACTAATTGGTCTAAGATATTGGGAACTCTCGCTCTTTAGTATCTCTAGACCATTGAGTCTTACCACCCCATAAACTCACACTCTTTCTACTTTTACTAAACTCACATTCCATGCAGCCCATTCTAGTCTTACTTAATCAAAAGCCTTTAGATTCTAGAGCATCTCACCAAATTTCTAACTTGGCATTAACCACTTCTAGTTTCAACCACTAAAGATATATCATTTACAAAAAGTATACACCAAAGAACTTCCTCTTTAATCAGTTTAATGAGCTCATCCATTGCTAGTGCAAAGATATATGGACTTAATGCTGATACTTAATGCGAACATTTAGTAAGGTAACTCCTTTTCCAAAACCCACCACAATACCACAACCTTTATAGGGACCTTGGACCCTACCAAATGCTCTCTCTAGGTAAATAAAGGTATAAATGAAAAAATATAATACTATATAGACTCAAATACAGCTTCATATTCCATAGCTTGTACACAAATACATTATTATGTTTAACCTTGGCTCATTTAATAATCAAGCATAAATAGGGGCTTGATTATTACTCATTTATTAAATAAACCAACATAAACAAGTTGTTTATATACAAATCGATTCATTTACAATCTTACATTCAAGGCACAAGATCCCAGCCATTTAACCTTAATAATAACAGTTAAAACAAAACAAGAAAAGGGGGGGGGGGGGGGGGGGGGGAGGGAAGGACAGATGTAGACCATCAAGCGAACACATACAATAATAAACAGCATGTTACAAGAATTAAACTCAGCGAAAAAAAGATAGCTTGAATTGTGAAGGCTTTAGAGGGAGGGGAAGTACACTATCCTTAGAACTTGATCAATTTGGTTCACAAAATCTGTGAAATAAGGTAGAGCAGCTACTAGGAGAGCCAATGACCAAAATTTCATTGTGTCATGGGTATTTGAGTTAAAATATTTTTCAATACTCTACTTTTTATCTGATCTCAACCTCCACAAAATAAAAGTTTTAACACCAATGAATAATCTGCAAAAATAATGATCAAGCCTAACCAAACATGCAAGTATTTAGTAATTACTTCACTAAGAATAAGAACCCCTTTCTTTGTATCTTGGCATGCCACAAACTCAGCTGACAAGGTTCATTCCATCACTTAGAGATGTGACTAGTGCTACATCTGCACAAGGAAAGAAGAGGGAAAGAAAAATCTTCAATTGAAAATTTACATCGACATAATTCAGGTAATTAGCTACAAACTTCAATCTCCCAGTGACAATTCAGAATATGTGATGATACTCAACACATGAAACTAGCATTATAAATTCAAATTTCCAAAAGCATTTATAAATATTTCAAGAATTCGTTCCAGTTGGAGCCTGCTTGTTACTTGGAATATTGGCCAACAAGACAGAGTAAGTGAATAACACATTGAGCATCTTTTAAGCCCACCTTCGTTGTAGCCTAGAAAACTCCGTTAGATTAGTGTAAAGCTTTCCAAAAGAAGCCAATACCATGCCCTTGCACTGTCCAAGGTAAATTGGGATATTTATACCCAGAATTATTTGAACCTAACATTAAGTCATCCCTCAAAAGTGAAGCAGTAGGCAGAAAAGCCTCAGCTGAGTATCATTTTCCTGATTAGACAATATGACCACGACCACCCCCACCCCCACCCCCCCCAAAAAAGAAGAAGGGGTTGTAGTTCTATAGCCGTCTGAAACTAATTTTGTGCCTGTAAAAATGAGCTGCTGCTAGCTACAGGTTTAAGAAATTTCTCTAGTATGATCTAGTAAACAGGTTGTGCACCAATGTTTATTAGCTAGGTGAATTGGTGTTATACACATGCCAAGTCCAATTTTTTATCTTGACATCAATTCTTTCACATTGAGGGAGCTTTTAGACACAAAACTCACAAATCCTTTTGTTCTTTACATTAATTTTTCTGGGATACTTACTATTCAGAAATATATTATCCCCTTTAATTTATAAAACAGGCGATCAATACTGAGGTGCCAAAGCCAACCGTATGTGCAACATATTCCTAAAATACTGCTTGCATCTCTAGAATGGGAAATTACTAAGAATGTATATATGTGAAATATTGCTTGCATCTCTAGAATCAGGAAATTTTTGAGAATGTATATAAGTGAACCATATCAGACAATTTTTTATAAGAATTTAGTTCAATTAATGAACTAAAACTATTTGGAAAGTACTCCCTCTGCCTCTCAATGTTAATTTTGAAATGGCACAGGTAGAATAATAAAAATCAATTCATTAAATTCATAATTTCCTAATAGCTTAAACATTTAAAATAATCAGTAATTTATTATGATATCAGAGCATGTGGTTCTAAGTTCGAACCATGTCTCCACTCTTCCTCCTACTTTAAAAAGTCAAAGAATCTCACATGTTGGGCTCCACTTATTGAAGGGGAGTTTGTGCCCACAGTTGACGAGTGTATAATAATTAAATTATTGAATTCATCATCTATCTATATATATATATATATATATATATATAAAACCGAAGCTTTTGAAACTCCCACAATTTTCCACGTCAGCATTACTTAAATAAAAATAAATAAATTTCTAAAAATTCTCCGCCACTTAAAACAAAACCCGATAATACTTATTCTATAACTAAAACCCAAAATATATATATATATATATATATAAACGCAAAATCAGAGAAGCCCTATGGATGCTCTGCCTTCTCCTTCCTCCAAAACGCCGACCACGCTCTGCCATTCCCCCACACACAAATTGCAGCTCAACGACTCCACCTTCAGTCCAAAACGCATGCCACCATCAGTCCTTCTCTCCCACAACTCAACAGCTCCACCTTCTCCGGCACCACCCTTCTCCAGCTCTATATTTGTCGGCGTCTGTTTTTTTTTTTTTTTTTTTTTTTTTTTTTTTTTTCAGACCAGATTCTCTCCGCAAACATTACCGATAAGTTTTTTATTTTGTTCTATAATTTTGGTTGTTAAATATGATTTAGGGTTTCGTTTTTGGTTGTTAAATATGATTTAGGGTTTCAATTTTGGTTGTTAAATATGATTTAGGGTTTCGTTTAGGAGTGTTTCTTTTGAATGATTAGTTTATATTGATGGGTTTGGAGCCGTAGTGGGTTTTATTAATTTCAATTATTGGTGGCAAGAAAATCCATCTGGGATTTTAGAGTTGTTATTCTGTTTCATTGTTAATAATTTTGTTATGTTTTGTGTAAGGAGTTTTGCACCCAAAAAAAGGTGATGGCTTGAATGAATAATACAACTTAAGGTTTATACTATACTTGGTGCTCATCTTTTGGGACGGTAATGATATATCCTGTCCTTTTATTAGACAAGCATCATTGGCATGCCCTTGATGTTTTTGCGAGTCATTTGTTTGTGTTTGGATTTAATTTAAGTTTCTGGGTTTATATACAAATGCAAGTATATTAATTTAGTTATTGAATAATTAACTTTCTGTTGTAGATTATTGAATTATTTTAGCCTCATGTGGATTTGTGGTTAATTATATATACTGAATGTTCAATATGTGTGTAAAACACCCTTGAACTTTTAGACCCCAAATTACAAATTATCAATTCAAGCTTATAATCAAACAATTAATGTGCGGAACATGAACATAAGCCAAACACAGAATTGATAAACAATCTAAGCCAATTATAATCACATCCACAGCAAAAAATAAAAGGCAAAGATAAAGGAAGAGAGATGCAAACACAAGGACAACACGCGATGGGTTATCGAAGAGGAAACCGAAGCCCTCAGCGTAAAACCTCTCTGCCGCCCTCCAAGCGGTCAATAATCCACTAGAAAATGTAGTTGGGATACATGAACAGCAATAGACCCTCCAAGCCTAATCTACCCAGGTACCTAAGCCCTCCAAGCTTCCTGCTCCAACGAGGTTGCACCGAACTTTTTTCTTTTCTAGCTTACCGAATTCCGCTATAACCCATAGCATCAACCAATAAATATTGGTCCCTTCCAAACTGCTTCCCTTAGCACCAAAAGACCTTCTCATAGACGTAGATGTGGTGAGAAAAGGATTTGGTCAATAGCCTCTCAAGGATGTATCAATAGAGAGGAAGAGAGTAGAGGAATTTGAAGAGTCTCTTAGATGAAGATTGGGGATGAGGCAATGTTGTCTTTCTCTAGGGTTTCTCTCTCAAAATTCTATTTGGAAGCTCTCTTCATTTCATGGGTATAAGGGTCTATATATAGTGGTGTGTGTTTGGAATACGAAGAGTCAGTTTTTCCCAAACAGGGCTGATTGGCGGCTTGGCCTCGCGACTGGTCTAAGTCGCGAGTTCAAGTCGCGAGATAACGGCCTGGCCAGCCTGGGACTTTTGTCCTGTAGTGCGACAACTGGCGTGACCCTTCACCTCCCCGCATGCTTCTCACGTGTGCAGCAGTTGGCGGCTTGCAAGCCGCGAGTCAGTCGCGAGTCCTAGCCACGAGTCCTTGCTTCTTTGCACAAAGTTGAGCAATTCTTCACACTCTCTTCACACACTACCCTTACATGAATCCCACCTAAATACAGGGTTACTAAGTGCTAAATTACAAGCAAATTGGCACGGAATAAAGCCAACAAGATGGTTGATAAATTTCAACCTTACAATCTCCCCCTTTGGCTATTCCGTGACAAAACCCTATAACAAACTCTAGACTTAACGCGTGAGTTGGGAACAGTTGGAAAACTCACTCACACCTAACTCTAGAATCTGTGAAGCTTTTGAACCATAAGAACAAGAACCTCCTGAAACACAACAACACAATAAGTTCATTGTATGCAGAAAACTTGTAATGCATATGGAGCAAGCACAATGCGATCAAGCACAATGGAATAAAGCAATAAACCATGGCAAGACCAAAACAGGTAATCACTCCATACAAGTGATCACAATGCTCATTCACACTTGGAATGAACATCCGGACATTCAAGCAGACAAACACAAGGCAAATTACTTGAATGACCAACACTCAACCAATGCACAGTACATGAAGTATATGCATCTAGGAAAAATCCTACAAAGGCACAAGAGTGACAGTACTTAAAAGGAAATGCATAACATTTAGTTAGAAGTACTGATTTAACAAAGCACAAAGAATGCATAAAGCAAGGTACAAACCATAAATCCTACAAAGTGCATAGAAACAAACCCTAAAAGCTTACAAAAGTAATATGGGTACAAACCAAAAACAGAAAGCTTAAAAACCAACAAAGGTACCAGGTACAAACAAAAACATAAAGTAAGATATGCTAAATAACTTCCACCAAAGATTTAAAACAATCCAAGAGATATGAGTTTAAGCCAAACAATAACCAAAACCAGTATCAAAGCTATAAACATAACATCATATGATAAAGAAAGCTCCCCCTCAAAACAATCACTCCCCTCAAGTGTAACCCAAAAATTCTCCCCCTTTTTGACCGGAATGGCCAAAGGGTCAGTGCTCCTGGTTGGTGTGGATGCTGTCAAACTTAGCTGAAAGTACATCAAGCTGATCTTGCATTGCTGTCATCCTTTCAGTATGCTGATTTTGAACCTCTCTGAGTCCATCAAGCCTCTCCAGGATGATCTGAAATGCATCAGGAGGTACATTTGATGAAGTAGAAGCTCTGCTCCTCTTGCTTCTGCTCTTAGGAGTGGCTGTCTGTCTTGCAGCCTCAGCTTCAGTCTCCATTGGATCACCTTCTTCTTGGACATCCTCCTCTTCTTCACCTGGAAGACGACTTTATATCCTTGTGAGAGTAAATTTGGTTATGGCTGATAGAGGAGTCAAGGGACTGATATCTTGAGGGATTGCAACACCCTTTGCTCTAAAAATCCTCATAATAAGACTAGGGAAGATCAGCTTGGCCCTTGAGGTGGTTCTAGTCTCATCCATAATTGTGTCATATATGTGAGAACTTATATCGATGAATGTTTTCTCCTTGTGCTCCATGAGGAAGATAGGTCTGGCATTCGTAAGAGTGGTCATCTTTCTTATAGGATACAAGTTAAACATCATGATAGTGGTCAGACACCTCAATTCAGCAGAAAAGTCAGTAGTGTTGAGACATCTCTTTTCTTTAACACCACCGAGTCGAGACTAGACAACGTCCAAAGATAGCATCCTGTCTTTATAGTTGGTGAACTCATAATCCTCTAGTCCCTCAAGCCCCAGAACCTCATCAATATCATGAGCATCTATAGTGAACTGACATCCTCTAATCCAACAGTTCGGCTCATCCTCCTTTATAACAACATTTGCATAGAATTCCCGTATCAAGGGTTCACACACAAGGGGTAGGTCACCCAGTAACTTCTCCCATCCCCTGCCTTCAAAGCATTCTGGAATGAAGGTATCTTTCAATTCATTTAGATCAACAAATCTTTCCTGAATGATGGTTCCTTTCAAGAAAAAATCCCTATATCTCTCAAAGTGTTGAACCGACCTAAATAAGTTAGGGTCCATTTTCAACCTTTTGTCAAATTTCTTAGCAGCAGTCTTCTTCTTTGTAGGAGATGCAGCCATCTGTAAACAAGCAGAAATGGCCACAACAAGAACAAAACACAAAATGTGGAAATGCACACACATTAGTAACAAGTTAGTTACAAAGAGAGTAACAGAGTGACCAGACAGAACACAAATCAAGCACAGTAGATAACCAAAAGATGGATAGATCAAACCAAACAAGTTTAAACTGTATAAATGCAGATAGGAGCAAGCAAAAAAAAGGACATTGTAAAACACATTCAAATAGATGTGAGCATATGTCAATGAGACATGACATAATGAGTATGAAATGTGCAAAAACGAAAACAAAGGCAGCAACACACACAAGATATGGTGATTTAAAATCAAAACAATGCTAGCCACATACTCCAAAAACACAAACAAACTGATAAACCTAAAACCACATTCAGAGTGAAATACAGAAAACCCCAAACCCATATGTCCAAGGAGCAAAAATCTATCAAATAACACTGCTCAGACCAAAGATTAGTAACTTGATGTAAATACATATCACTAAAACACCACATCAACAAGAGAAAACAACCTCAAACTATCAAACCCAACATTATAGGCAAACCCATGTTCAAAAACATTATTTTGCAGAACACAGTTGTATCACACAAAGCAAGAAAAGAAAGATCAAATCAGTAAGTATGAAGTGAGCTATATAAAACCCATACCTTTTTCTTGATGTTTGATGAAGACATGATTCAGAAATTGAAGCTTTTTTTTTTTTTTTCAAGTGAGACACGAAGTGTATGAGAGAGGGAAATGGGGAAGACAATGAACAGTCACTGAAATTCGAGGGAAAACTGAAAAATAATTTTAAAAACTGTCTTTAAAACGCAAAACACGCGTTTTTCACGACTGGATTAAGTCGCCAGTCAGTCGCCAGGGTAAGCTGCGAAACATTGTGAAACCAAGATTTTCAAAAATTCTTCTAAGTGTTTTTCGTGACTGGAAGGTCTACCCACTAGATAGTCGCGAGATGAGCCGCAAAAAATCTCTGAGTGCCCTTCGTAACTGGACCTTCCACCCGCGAACAAGTCGCCACACTGAGCCGCGAAAACTATAAAAACTCAAATTTTGAAAAATTTTCTAAGTATTTTTCACGACTTAGACCTTGACTAGCCAGTGAGCCACGAAAAACCTCGAAGTGAGCTCGCGATTGGAACATGCGACTGGACCAAACAGGGCAACACTGTTTTCGAAAATTTTGACATTTTTGTAAAAACAAAATACTTTCTAGAACAAACTAAAACACTCAAAAATCTTTTTGTGTTTGATCAACAAAGATTGAGCTTGTGAAAACACATTTAAACAAGTACAATCACACAAATGAATATGGCATTTCTTGAACATAGACTTGTGTGTTGTGTGTGAATACCAAAAATGAGATAGTCCTTAGTCTAATGTGAAGCTTCAATGATCAATTCAATCAAGGCATACACAACTAGCACTAGATAATGTGACCCATCTCAATTATAGAAGAATGCATATATGACCTCCCACAAAAACTTGAGTACATTTCATTGAAGCTTTTCATTTGGCTCCATTTTCAACACATCATTTGATCTTTTTGAATAAACATATCTCATTGTGAGATCGATGCCTGAAATTTTGAATATTTCAATTTGATGGGTTAGCCTTTGGCTTTTTGGGCATCATATAATTTATTTTGGTTGCTTTCCCTTTTTCCTAGTCAAATACTAGTATGTGCGACATGCTTTTGCAGCTCAATATCTCTTTTCATTTGGAGATTTACATTTGGTGAGCTCTTTGAGTAAAGCAATAAAATAAAAGTAGGAAGATATATAGGCACAAGTCTATGCATGTCTCAAGATCAACAAAACCATTCACTAATCATTCATGACAAGGTTGAAGATCTATTTACAACAGTCACATAGATTTCAGAATTTCTTCCACAATGATATGAGTGCATAAGAGACAAGCTAAGCTCGTTAAATGCACAAAGCCATAAGTACAAAGGTACAAGGCAAAACATGCTTTGAGACAAAACTCAACAAAGCCGATCAAACTTTCTAGGATTTTCTACTTTTTATGTGTTTTTGGATTTTTGACACAAAAGCAGTAAAAGATTGATCAAAAGCAACATAAATAACAATGTAAAAACATTTTGGGGAAAAACAAGCAAACAAACAAAAATTCAACACACACAAAAAAATATACAACCAAGCATAATCACAAACATGGGAAGTATTAATGCATGGACATGTTGTAATGCTTATGCATGAGTACCCTTCGTCACCCACACGTCACGTGCGTTTGGGGTGATATCCTTGACGGATTGGGTACAAGAGTTGGGACTTTCAAACCTTCTTGTGAAGCTTTCCAAGCAATTGGTGAAGGCACCAATCATCTTCATAACATCCATCATTCCTGGATCACGGTTTTGACTTCTTGGTTGCTCTCCACCCCAAGACATCTCGTCATTTCTCCTTCGTCTTGATCGAGGAGTGCTTGCATTGTTCAATGCTCTCAGCTTGTGACAGTTTGGTCTAGTATGTCCTTGCAATCCGCAATAGTGACAAAGATAGTTCGTTCTAGGACCCTGTTGTGATCTTGGAAGTGATCTTCCTCTAGCTCCATATTTGGATTCTAATTGATTACGAGACTTATTTAACACCCGTTGATCAGCCATATTCTTCTTCCTCTCAGCCTTAACTTTCTCAGGAATAAGCTTATCCACAGTCGTCTCTTTGGCCTTCACAAACTTCACTTCTTTGGTAACATTGGCTAATGATCTGCTCCCTCCGGTATATCCCAACCCGGACTTGTCTGAGACATGTTTTTGAGATGAAATAACATCATCTAGCTTCTTGGAGGAGACCCTATCTATCTTGGCATGAGCTTGCACTACCTCTTGCTCAAGAAATCTTACTTTTGTGTAAGCTTCTGATAACTCACCATTAAGTGCTTCAATCTCACACTTTGCCTCGTTGTATCGTACCAGCAGACTTTTGTAATCTTCCTCAGCTCTCTTCATCTTCTTCACAGCCGCCTTTGCCACCTTTGTATACTCACCCGATTTCTCAAGAAGTAAGGCGTAATTCTCTTGAAGACCAGATGTATCTTCATCTTCTTCAGCCTCTGATTCTTCAACAACCCCAATAGACTCCAAATCAAAATGTTCGCCAAGCTCCTTCACAAGTGAACCCAAATCATCCGAGGATTCCACATGTGCAATGGTCATGAATGCGGAGTAATTTCCTTCTCCGTCAAGCTATCTTCAGAGTTAGAGTTTGATGAATTAGTATCACTCAAGGTAGTAGCATAGACATTTCCTTTTGACTTCAAATATTTGGGACATTCCTTTTTGAAGTGTCCATGTCCATTACACTCGAAACATGTGATTCCTTGAGAAGATTGGGAATCTCTATCATCTTTCCTTCGGAATTCTTTCTTCTCCTTCCCGGAACTCTGAAATTTTGCTTTGTCGCCAAATTTCCCACCGTTCTTGAATTTCAAGAATTTTCGGAACTTCTTTACAAGGTACGCCACATCTTTATCTACTACATCCTCTTCCGAAGGGTCATGAGATGCCGCTCTCTCATCAATTGTTTTAAGAGCAAGAGATTCGTTCTTCTTCTGTGTGGGTAGCGACAATTCATACGTCTGCAGTGAACCAACCAACTCTTGAACGTTGATGTCGTCAAGATCCTTGCTCTTTTCAATGGCCATTACTTTGGCACGAAAACTTTCTGGCAGTGATCGAAGGATCTTCCTTACAACTTTAGAGTCCTCCGTCTTTTCTCCCAAGTTAAATTTCCCAACGACCACCTCATTCAGCTTACTGTAGAAAGAGTCAAAAGACTCATCCTCACTCATCTTTAGCTCCTTAAAGCGAGTGGTCAGCATCTGAAGTTTGGTGTCCTTCACCTTCTTAGTCCCCTCATAAGTTGTCTCCAGAATTTCCCATGCTTCCTTAGCAATGGTGATATGTGAAATCCTGTGAAATTCTTTTGGAGAAACACCACAGAAAATAGCATTCAAGGCTTTACTATTAGCATTAGCCGCCGCAAGAGCTACCTTATCCCAAGTGGATTTGGCAGCCTCCGGCCTTGTCCAACCAACCTCAACAGCATCCCACACAGCATCATCAATAGAACACAAAAACGCCCTCATTCGGACTTTCCAAAAAGCATAATTATTACCATAAAAAAATGGTGGTACATTAAGAGATTGAGACCTATCCATCTCAACAAGGGGTCAAGGATCACACTCAGGTATTAAAATCACAGCAAATGTACCCGCTCTGATACCAATTGAATATTCAATATGTGTCTAAAACACCCTTGAACGTTTAGACCCCAAATTACAAAATATCAATTCAAGCTTATAATCAAACAATTAATGTGCGGAACATGAACATAAGCCAAACACAGAATTGATAAACAATCTAAGCCAAATATAAACACATCCACAATAGAAAATAAATGACAAAGATAAAGGAAAGGAAGATGCAAACACACGGACAACACACGGTGTGTTATCGAAGAGGAAACCGAAGCCCTCGGCGTAAAACCTCTCTGCCGCCCTCCAAGCGGTCAATAATCCACTAGAAAATGTAGTTGAGGTACATGAACAACAATAGACCCTCCAAGCCTAATCTACCTAGGTACCTAAACCCTCCAAGCTTCCTGCTTCAACGAGGTTGCGCCGAACCTTTTTCTTTTCTAACTTACCAGATTCCGCTATAACCCATAGCATCAACCAATGAACATTGGTCCCTTCCAAACTGCTTCCCTTAGTACCAAAATGCCTTCTCATAGACGTGGATGTGGTGAGAAAAGGATTTGGTCAATAGCCTCTCAAGGATGTATCAATGGAGGGGAAGAGAGTAGAGGAATTTGAAGAGTCTCTTAGATGAAGATTGGGGATAAGGAAATCTTGTTTTTCTCTAGGGTTTCTCTCTCAAAATTCTCTCTGGAAGCTCTCTTCATTTCGTGGGTATAAGGGTCTATATATAGTGGTGTGTGTTTGGAATACGAAGAGTCAGTTTTTCCCAAACAGGGCTAATTGGCGGCTTGGCCTCGCGATTGGTCTAAGTCGCGAGATAACGGCCTAGCCAGCCTGAGACTTTTGTCTTGTAGTGCGACAGCTGGCGTGACCTTCACCTCCCTGCATGCTTCTCACGTGTGCAGTAGTTGGCGGCTTGCAAGCCGCGAGTCAGTCGCGAGTCCTAGCCGCGAGTCCTTGCTTCTTTGCACAAAGTTGAGCAATTCTTCACACTCTCTTCACGCACTACCCTTACATGAATCCCACCTAAATACAGGGTTACTAAGTGTTAAATTACAAGCGAATTGGCACGGAATAAAGCCAACAAGATGGTTGATAAATTTCAACCTTACATATACTTGGTGGCAGTTTTTAGTTTTGATCTTAGCCTCCCAATCCTATAGGTTTTGCTTTCATGTGCTTCAGTTTCATGGCTTTTTTTTTTTTCCTTTTGCCTATCTGGGATTTATGGTTTCATGATCGGGCTATATTTTATACTACCTCATGTATTGTTTTCATAAACTGCTAATTCATGGTCAACTATAATGTTTTTATTGTGAAGTGAATGTGACAGTGGTTTTGGGTCTTGAAGGTTTTCTGTTTACTATGATATGGACATTAGCAAGAGATTTTTAAGTTTATTTTGAGAGTGATGTTATGGTTAGCTCAAAAACCCTTTAATGTTTGTCCAGCCCTAAATTTATATGTGGGTTATGCATTGTTCCCATTGTGAATGATTAATTTCATTAAATGTCTTTCTTATATTTGGAGGTTTTTGAAATTAAAAAAATTAACAGTTTGGAGAGTTGACCTTTTTTTTTTTACTTGAATGAATTGACAGCAGATTTCAATGTGATAGTTATAATACACTATTTGATGTGCAATATGCATTTTGCAAAAATGTTGTTGTGTTGGGAGGTTGACATTCTTCATTACTAGGAGTTTTAAAATCTGTTATCAATTCATCATAGCTTTCATGATGTCGAATAATAATTGGTATTTGGTAGTTGATTTCATGCTTTGAATTTCTAATTTGTTAATGTCCTTTTTTTTTTTTTTTTTTATTTTTTATTTTTTAATGTTTAGTTTTGCCTTTGCTTTTCTATTTTTTTTTTTTTTTTTTTTTTTTTTTTTTGTTGTTGTTGTAAATCTTGATGATTTTTTGTAATTGAAACCGTCATTGGAGAATGTTATTCATGCTGTTCATTCTGTTTTTTTTTTTAAGGAAGTGAGATGCAAATAAGATGCTTAGTGAAGTGCAAAACAGGAATTCTAGGAAGACCTCTGTGGACAGTGAGCATATGTGGAATAGGTGAGGCCCTATCACTGTTGGTGGGGCATCACACCATCACTATAAATATATATAAAGGGCATTTTGTAAATTTAGTTATTGTTTAAATTCTTTGAACTAGATTCTCATGTTGTAGTTGCTTTATGGTTAGAATTAATAGATACATATGTTTGATTGTTAGATATTCCTTTTTTTTTTTTTGGTAAACAATTTCCACACCATGTTGTTGTTGATTAGTCATAAATTTAATTAAGCTGTTTGTATGTTAGTGAGAAGAACATATATTTTCATGTTCTATGGTTCCATTAGATGCTTTGTACTTTGGAGATATGTTTGCATACGAAAGAAGGCGTTACTCTACAATTCTACCAAATTACTCTCAGTTCTTGGTTTGCACAACCTTTTGTCTTCCTCACTCATTTTTAAGGGTTTTAATCATTCAGTATAATGCTGTGAAATAAATATCTTTGTTCTTTAAATTTAAGATAGTTATGAATTTCCAATTTCTTCATCATGATAATATTCGACATCATTTTCACTGTCCTCACATATGTACTGTTCTATTTTTTGGTTCAATTTCAAAGAAATAAAAACTAATTGTCTACCCCATGCATGTTTTATGTTTAGCTTAATTATTATTTCATCTCAAGTTTACCATTGTGTTTTATGTTTTATTCTTTGCTTGGTTGCAGACCCCAACTTCTTTTCCAGTGTCCTCCTTCTACAACCTTGGCTTCGCTGTTTTTCTACAACTTTTATTTGTTAGTTATGGCAAGGTTTGTATTTTAAATTTTGGTATAACCATGGAAGCTAAGATTCGTTCCTACTACTGACTTTTATTTTCTGCTTTCTGCCATGCACATCGAAGGACTGAACCTATAAAGTTTAGAAGCTGTCTACAAATTCTAGCAATAGCAAATTGAAAAGGTAGAGCTGTGTTATTTTTTCTTCCATATATATTTTTGAAGCATATTTTGAGAGACTTCACTGTGATCCAAGCTGATATATTGATTATTGAATCTAATAGGCAAATAGTGGTTTAAACTTCGTGTTTTTGATGAATTTGGGGATACCCAAATTATATATATTTTTTTGTATGGATGAGAGAACAGGTACTTAATTTAGAGTCAAATCCCTCTCTTAATAAAATTTTTTGAGTACATGAACTAAGCCATGCCATCCTATAGCCTCTACATACTGTTTGCCTTTGCCTTTATGTATTGAAGTCAATATGTGGTGATAGGCTACTTGAGGTGTTGGACATAGATTTGCCTTATAGTAATTTGGGTGGTCAGATTTTACCATATCAAAGCTACCCTAAGATTTCAATTGGGAGGAGAAATTGATAAAAAAAAAAAATTTGTTAAGTGTGCTTCTTTTAGTTTTCTTTTGGAGTTCTCACATGTCCAATTAAACATTTTGTTGACTTTGGTATGAATTTTTCATGTTTACGCAAAATGAGTGAAAATTTTATATTTGAAATGGTTGAGATTTAAGGAACTATTGTTGCCGTTGATATCAGTGACGATCTCTACTAATTCTTGCTACATCAATATTGGTAATATGTTTTTAGGTAGAATATGAAAGTTTGTGTTTTTAAATTAACCTTACCTCCCATAGAAAAGATGGTTTTTAATCTATTCTATATATTTATTTTAATTTGTTGAAGTGTTTAATTTAAACATTTTCCTTCTATTTTTCTATGTCTAACAGCAAAGGTGCAATGAGAGTTAAAGATGTGTGCATCGTTTTCAGAATTACTTGCAATGAGCAAACAATAGAAGAGTGAGTTTATCTTCATTCTCATGAAGTTCTCTTTTCTTCTCCATTTGATGTTAATAGTTTTAGAATTAATCCCATTTAAATTTGATGATTTGTCTACACAAATCTGATGGACTATTCTGTGCATTGTTACAGATCTTGACTCAATATTGTTCAAAATCCTAAATTCCTTGATGTGTGCTCTAGCAAATTTTCATTTGAAAGTTAGATTACTTTGAAATTTTCATAGGATTTATCAAGATGTTCAAATTTATTATCTATGTCACTTCCCATTTCGCATTTATTTATTTATTTATTTTGGGTGAATAATCTTAATCTATGTAGCAGATTGCATTGCATTGTTATTGACTACAAGTATTTTTTACATGGGCTGCCAGTGGACTCTAATTATCACAATTGGGTATTATCTGAGTTTTCTTATAAACACTCTCTTTCTTTTTGTATCATTATGTGCATGTTTGTATTTTTTGTTTTAATAATAATTTTGGTTTGGTTATTAAGAAAGTGTAGGGATAAGTTTTGGATTTTTATTTAGTATGTTTGGGATTCAAGCATCTTTATATAGTAAACTCACTTCAAATTGCTGATGTTTAGGATTAAAATGAAGGAGGAGCATACTTGGGTCAAAACTATCCGATGGAATGCCCTCATGATAGCTCTTGCAGTTGCTATTGGCTTGCAAAAATGAATGGGAGGACTGCCTTTGTTATTGCAGTGGTTCATCTTGAATTGGCTTGAGTTTTCACTTTTTATTTTATTTTTCAAATATTATTAAAACTATTATAGTTCATGTAAAATTAAAAAGTTTTAATGTATAAACTATACTTTCATAAGATTTTTCCGTGCATCGCACGGGTTAGTGACTAGTTTTCTAAAAACTTAAACTTTTTGGAGAACTAGTAATTCATTAGGAACGATTATCCGGTAGCAAGGGGAAGATGAACAGTTAAGCTGTAACTGCTCACCTTTCACACTATCTACCTATGATAGGGAGATTAACAACTGTCATTGAAAAGGTAAAAATATAGCAATCCTCCTAAAATTTCCTTTAATTAATTTTCGAGGTTGCACAACTTTTGATAAGAATTTTTTTTTTTTTTTTTTTAGGAGACTGAAGTTCCGCTTCTGGAAATATGTTATATTTAGAGAGAACCCAAAAAGATCCATCAATTATCGAGAGACAGATGGAGTGAATTGCAAAAATGATAACCTATTGTGGTCCATGTTGAAATGTTCAATATCAAGAAAGACACACATCAAGAAAAGAATCAGAGAAAAATAGCATTGCATAAAATAGTACCTGTAATAGCATACAGAGCACATAATGCATGAAAGTCCAAAGAACGATCCTGTAGACAAAAAAAGTGTAAGGTTGAATTTATTCAATCATTTTGTTGGTTTTATTTCATGCCAAATTTGCTTGTAATTCAGCATTTAGAAACCATGTATTTAGGTGGGAATCATGTAAGGGTAGTGTGTGAGAGAGTGTGAAGAAAAGCTCAAGAGTGTGCACTCAAGAAGAGCCTCGCAACTGGATCTCACTATTGGCTCGCGACTGGCGAGTTGCCAAAGGTGGTACACGTGTGAAGCATGTAGGGGGAGCTGAAGGGTCATGCCAGCTGTTGCACTACAAGACAAAACTTCTAGTCTGGCCAGGCAGTTAGCTCACGACTCAAACTCGCAACTCGTTCTAGTCGCGAGCTTGAGTCGCTAGAATGCCCTGTTTGGTTGTAACTGACTCTTCGCATTCCTTATACACCCTACTATAAATACCCTTATACCCACGAAATGTAGAGAGCTTCCAGAGAGAATTTTGAGAGAGAAACCCTAGAGAAAAACAAGATTGACTCATCCACAATCTTCATCCTTTGATTCTCCAAATTCCTCTACTCTCACCCTCTCTATTGTTACATCCTTAAGAGGTACATTAGCCAAATCCTTATCTCATCATACCCATATCTGTGAGAAGACTTTTTGGTGCTTAGGAAGTAGTTTAGAAGGGACAAATTCATTTTGGTTGATGCAATGGGCGATTGCAGGATCCGGTAAGCTAGAAAAGACAAGGTTTAGTGTAACCCTGTTGGAGCAAGAAGCTTGGAGGGCTTAGGTGCACTGGGTAGATTAGGCTTGGAGGGTCTTTTGCTATTCATGTATACCAACTTTATTCTCTAGTGGATTATTGGCCACTTGGAGGGCGGCAGAGAGGTTTTTCGCCAAGGACTTAGGTTTCCTCTTCAATAACACATCGCTGTGTTATCTTTGTGTTTGCATCTCTCTTCCCTTAATCTTTACCTTTACCTTTTAATTACTGCTGTGGTTGTGATTAATTTCGGTTTAGATTGTTATACCAATTCTGTTTTAGCTTATGTTCATATTCAGCACATATATTGTTTGATTATAAGCTAGTGTTGGTAATTTGTAAATTGGGGGTTTAAACGTTCATAGGTGCTTTACACACTATTTGAACATTCAAAAAGTATAGACAAAGAAAGTACCGTAGAAGAAGGTATTACATTGCCTTTCTAGAAAAATCCTAAGGACAAAGTTTAGCTTCAAGCATGTTTGGATTTATCTTTTCCAATTCACTATGTGGAGATTTATAAGACTATTCATGTGTATTATTTCAAAAAAAGTCATGTGGCTCTACACGTGGATGGTCTCTTTAGTCGCCACATAATAGGTTGGAGCAAGATAGCTCCAAAGATATTTGGAGCCAAACTTCATAAAAATTAAAAATTAAATGAATGGGATGTTAGATCATAATATACATGAAAATACACCATACAGCTTTTGTTGTTGGTCCTTGCCTACAGTTTTCTACTTCAATATGCTCCCTATTTTAGTTTGGATGATCAACTGAGTGACATTCTCACGAAACTATTAGCTCATGCGTCCTTTCAATTCTTGTATTTCAATCTACGCATGTTTGATCTATATGATCCAACTTGAGGGAGAGTGCTTGAGTTACTCCTGTTATTTTTTTATATTAACTCAATTTTATATTAGCCTAAGGGTTTTCTTGTAATCTTATCATATTATTTTAATATGAATATATGTGCTAAGGTGAAGAATTGATTGATTAAAACCTAAACCTATTTTCTAACAGCACTTCATACTAAAGATTATAATAAGGTGATGCCATTTTAAAATCCATTACTATCTTTTTCCTATTTCTTTTTCTTTCATCTATGGGAATGGCCAAGTCAGAAAAGTGTGCAAAAACTGAGCTAAGGTTGAGTTTGCCAAGATGCACCACCTATTTGTTGTAGCAAGAGGGACGCCCAACACAACTTGCAGCAAACAGGAGATCCCCACCCATGATAAGGAAGACAAGATTGTCAATCTTTGTTTCACCCATAATGGCACCAAATTCTTCGATAATGGGGCATAGTTCTACTCCATTGAAGCGGAAAACATGCCGAGTAGAGACCTAATAGTTGGCAGCAGCACGAAGAAGAGGTTCATCCACCCTTATTTTATGGTATAGAAGACACAAGAAAGACCATAGGGGGTGATGGAATCTTAGAAATCAGGACCGAGCCTCCTAATCCAAGCTGTGGCATCGAGTGGGGAGTTTTCTGCCATTGGGGGACCTCAGAAAAGTGCTCTCTAAGTTGAAAATACGTTGGTGAGGGTTTTGGGACCCAAACGGATACTTTTATACTTAATTAGGGCCATTAAGGTTTCCTCTGATTTGCAGCCCGTGTACGCAAGGTCAACCCTGCATACGTGAAAGCTGCGTACATAGTCCCATCCCCACATATGCACAGAGCTTGGCAGAAACTCATTCTCCCTTGTTTTAAGCATGGTTTTTCCCCTCAATGATCATTCAAGGCATATTTCAAGCACAAGATTTCAAACATCAAAGAAGCAATATTGTATGGAAATGTACAATTAACCATATATCTTGTAAATTAAGTACTAGTCCCAATTAAAAGCATAAATGTAAAAAGATGTTCTTTAAGTACAACCCTTTGCCTCAAACTAAATTCAAATGCCTGCTAAAAGAAATAAAATAAAAAAACAAAAGCAATAAAAGAAAGAAATATGTGTGTTGTATGCCTATATGTCTTGACTGCAAGTAATCAATGGTGTCGCCTCTTCCTTGGTTGGTAGCTAAGAGTCTTCTCCGAATCCTCCTCATCACCATCATCATCATTATCATCATCATCATCATCACCACCACTGCTCGGGTAGGCCGCCCTTCTAGGGCCGTACAAGCTCCTTGAATAATTGGTCACCTCTAGCTTAAGATTTCCAACCAACCATACCAACTCCTCATGCTCTTGGATGGTGGGCTACAATTTGAAGAAAGAAGGGTTAGTGACCGGAAAAAAATGAGAGACAGCAAGAAGAAAAAAAAAAGAACAAAGGGAAAGAAGAACTCACTGCTCGGGTGTTTGGAGGAAAATGGTAGCCCATAAAATTAGGATTACAGGGCACGACACGCTCCCAAGCAAAGCCATCAGGGCCATAAGCATAGACCATCCAAAGGAGATGTGAAGGATCAATTGGCTCACCAATAACAGGCTCATCCTACTACACGTTTTCCACCATTAGAAGCCATGACAAACAAGGTAAAGGAAAAGGAAAAGAAGAAGAAGAGATTGAGCATATACCTAAATGGTAAGGGAAGGCATGAGGTGGGTGATGCTGAATTCCTCATAGTCCAATCCATCAAGGAGCCGCTCGGTGTAAGGAATGCCACTCCTTCACGAGTTGTACTCAGCATCAGTCATGGAGTGTGGGGCAAGCATGAACTCTGGAGGATCCATCAGAATCTGTGGGTCATCTCTACTCACCAGTTGACACCGCACCCTCTTCGCCAAGTAAAGTGCCCTTAAGCCTGCTCATTCGAAGGGCTGGGTAATCTTCGAAGCAATGATGGCAGCAACTTCAAAATTCGGAGAAGGAAAGGGCTGGCCGGCCCATGGAGTCCAGTTGACCTATAATGATACAAGGTTAAAATAAGAGTATCCTAAGGGAAATGCATGAAGAAGCATGAAAACTGGAACTCTTAAACTTACCTCATCCGAAGTTAACCTAATAAGGTAGGCCCTCACTTGAGGGAATTCCCTTAAATTTAGATTGGTGCCTGGAGTTATGAGGCCATACCTAACAATCCACCACTGCAAAAGGAAACACAAGCCACAGGTTAGATACAAGATGGCACAATTTGCAAAATGGTATAGTTTGCAAGATGACAGTTCGCAAGATGATACAGTTTGCAAGACTACAAGCTATAAATGAAAATACAAGAAATGGAAAGAGAACTTACCTTAAAGAGCTTCCAAGGCCCTACAAGCTGTCGCAAGGTGCCCCAGCTAAGAGTGTCGTGGCTAGAGTAAAGATAGGCAAGACATGCCTACCCCCAGTTGGCCCTCCGTGCATATGTAAAGTCTTTAAAGAGAGCCAACCACCATAAGGACACCGTTTGCCCACTATTAGTGAAGAGATAAGCTCCCAACAAATGTAGAAGGAAAGCCTTAGCCATCCAGATGCGCTCCTCCATAGTCCTTTGTGGGAGAAGCATATAATTTGACACCAAGTCAAAGTAATGGATGGTCTCGGTGGGGTACTTCCTCCCCAACATGTCAAGACCCAGCTAGATGCCCGACACGCCATCCAAATTAATGAAGGCCCCTTTAAAGCTAAGGCCAGTCGTGCAATGGAAGTCACAGGGAGTCACCGTCATCTCCTGCTCAGCAATATGGAAGGTGTGAGTAGTATCCCACCACCTCTCGATGAGGCATTGCACCAAAGTAGCACTTGCGGACTTTTCCGGTAGAAGGCTAAGGATAGGCTCGAAGCTCGCTTCTCGGATGTAGGCTCTGGTTTAGGGAACAAGGAGGTTGTACCATTCCACCACCTTATTGGTGCTTCCCCTACTAGCATAAGGGGATGAGGACTACAAGAGAAGAAGATAACATTAGATTCTTGATTCAAGTGAAAATGATGAAAAATGATGTTTTCGATGCAAGAATAAAGATAAAAAGAAGGATGCAGTGATGTTCAGGTGCAAAAATGACAAAAAAAGGGTGTTAGGATTGCATATAGAAGTGAAGCAGTTGAAAAAGAAGTGAAAATGGGCAGAGTAAGGCCTCTGCCAAGCGTCTCACATACGCGGGTCTAGGCCCACATACGCATGCCAAATCCCACATACATAGAGCTCCAAGAACAGACCTGCGTACGTAAGAATAGAGCTGCATATGCATAAGTCCAAGCTACGTACACAGGCTCGAGCCCACGCACGTAGAAGTACATACAGAAAGTGTCCTTCGACATTTTCAAGCATATATCATCCAAAATCAATCCTAAACATGTTCCTGCCCCTCCTAATGTGTCAAGTTTTCACCCATCCCACAACAAAACCCAAGCATTTACATGGCCAAAAACACATTAAAATGGAAGATCAGAGAGAAACTTGAAAATGAAAAAAGTTTGAAAAACTTACAGATTCAGCCATAGGGATGTGATTCTCTGGCCAGTGTGTCAATGAAGGAGACTCCATCAATCTAATTGCTCCACTCCAGCGGGTGAGGAGAAATGCATCAGAGGAAAGGACGTAGGAAGTCTTCTTGGCCTTGGATGCCATTGAAGGAGATGAAGAGAGTCTAGAGAGAAAATGGGAGAATGAGGGAGTTTTGAGAGAATAGGGGAATCAGATGATGTGAGGAAAAGAGAGAAGAGGGAGGTTTTTGTAGAGAAAAAAAGGGGAACTTGAAAATGAAAAAAGTTTGAAAAACTTACAGATTCAGCCATAGGGATGTGATTCTCTGGCCAGTGTGTCAATGAAGGAGACTCCATCAATCTCATTGCTCCACTCCAGTGGGTGAGGAGAAATGCATCGAAGGAAAGGACATAGGAAGTCTTCTTGGCCTTGGATGCCATTGAAGGAGATGAAGAGAGTCTAGAGAGAAAATGGGAGAATGGGGGAGTTTTGAGAGAATAGGGGAATCAGATGATGTGAGGAAAAGAGAGAAGAGGGAGGTTTTTGTAGAGAAAAAAGGGGAAGTTGAAGAGTCATGAAGAGATGAAGGAGATGATGAGTATGAAGATGAAAAAGAAATGGTTGGTAACTGTTGGGAAAAATGAAGAGGCAGGAACACACATGATGGCTAAACTATGTATAGTTTAGGCCTCACCACTAAACTACATGTAGTTTAGTCATGAACAGTAAAAAAAATAAAAAATAAAACAAAACAAAATATCTCAAGATTGCCCCAATTAGGCACAAAGTCACCAAGGACCCCTAGTGAGCAGTAAAGGAAGCAGAAGACTCTTCCCCCAATGAAGCATGTACATCCCAAAACAATTTCCAGCAGATCACATAAACTCAAGAACACTATCCCTAGTAAGGAAGCAGGAGATTCATCCCCAGTGGATCAAGCATATCTAGAACATCATCCCCATGGAGGAGGTAGAAGATTCTTCCCCGATGGACCCAAGCATATTTAAACAATCCCTAGTGAGGAAACCGAAAATTCTTCCCTAGTGGGCCAAGTACACCTAAAGTATCCCCAGTGAGGAAGCAGAAGATTCTTCCTCAAAGTCCTCAGCATATCATGAAGGAAGCAAAAGATTCTTCCCTAGTGAATCACACATCTACAAAAGTTACGCTACACCTCAATGAGTCCATTTCTACTACTCCTTAGTGAGTTTCTCATCCCCAAGTAAGTCATGAAAGAGGCAGAAGATTCCTCCCCATACATACCTACTCCTCAACAAGTTTTCACCATCCCTAGTGGATCCAATAATCAAGACTACTCGTGCACATATCCTTCGAGAATTGAACATGCAGGCATGGTAGAAAGAGGTAGAGATAGAGATAGAGAAAGAGACCAAGGTCAACCCGAGGCAAGAGCCTTACTAGAAAAGGTAGAGAAAGAAGTGAAGAAGACAAGAGGAGCGAGTCACCCGGAGAAGTTTGAGGTAAGAGCCCCAGATGGACACCATAGAGACTGTATCCTTTTGTTGTTTGTTGGGTTAGCTCGAAGAACGCCTTTATTTGTTTTTCTTTTTCTTTTTAAGTGACTATAGGATAGTAAGTCACTTGCCATTTGCTTGCAAGTGGCAAAATAGGTTCTGAGATAATGAACCTGTCATTGCTCATTTCCCAAGCAACAAAGGTAGGACTTTAGACATACGAATCCCACGCAGCTTTCCAGAGTTGCACCCCACCCCATGTATGCGTGATGTGTGTCGTGTGCGTGGGTTGGGCCTGAGTCGTACATCGAAACAAAATGTTTTGTCTCTTATTCTTTTGATTCCGTCAGTGAAGCTCATGAATCAAAAGAGGGGCATCTGTAGACACCGCATTTTGTATCCCTTACGACTTGGGCCCCCGTTCCCCAATGATGCCCAAACTCTAAGGCCTAAGGCTAGTTTAGAGCCCAATCAAATATCGAATTGACTTGAGGAGTGTTAAAATGGAAAATATAACCTTTTAAATGAGCAAAACTCTATTTTTGGAAATAAAAAAACCAAAGTGGCCCTCGACCCACGTACGTGGGCAATAGCTTGTGTATGTGGGCTAAAGCATGCGTACACAGCCACACTCCTGCGTACACAGCTAGGGTTTCAGAGACATAAAAAAAGGCAAGTTTTTTGCAATAATGGTTGAGGTTTGGAATGAATCCCACATTGTCTAGGAGCTATTCCAAACCCCATTTTTTCCATTATGTAAAGCCTTACATGGTATATTTTTAGGAAAAATACAAGATTCACTAGAAAATAGGGAATCAAAAGAGAGATTTTCACAAAATACCCTTAAGTCAATTTTGTTTGATTGGAACCTTTTCTTGCCTCAATCCTTTTAGTTTAATATTGCTAATCACATTTTTATTGAATTGTAATAGATTTGACTGAGGGGAACGGTCAAAATCAGCTTATAAAGCTTCTCATTTGAGGTATTAAGTCTAACTCTCTTTTTTTTTCATTCCTTTTTCTTTTATGCCTTTCTTTTCTGTTTTAATCTTGTTTGTTTGTCTTATCTATGCTTATATATGTTTTTTTTAGGTTAGTTTTATAGTTTTCTTTATACCTTGAGCATGTTTGGTTGTTAAAATCAGAGTTTTTATTTGTGTTTTGTTTTTCTGCTTTGTTGTTTCTGGGTTAGGGTTTCGAGTAGAGCTGCGCACGCATGTGTACGTGGGCCTCCACCTACGTACGCAAATGCTTAGCCTGCATACACAACCTTCGATATGCGTACGCAGGTTGCTACCCAGAAACCCTAGTTTAGTCTTCTGCTTCTGTCTCATTTTATTTTCTTATCTCACATATTCCTGTTTAAGTTTCTTTTTATATATATGTGTATTTGATGCCTCTGTTTCACACGTTTTATTGTTATTTACCTTTGATATGCTAGATTAGGGTTTCATCTCTTGTTTCTTAGTTTGATACCATGAACATGCATTCACATGCCCACGCATGATGCCATAAGTGCTGAGTTGCTGCAAGGTGAGTAAAGGTAAGTCATACATTCACATGAACATGCATATGTGTCGCTATGTTTTGTTTGATGAACATGTACATGTGTTGTTGTGTTGTGTTTTATGTTTAATTGATAAATGATGTACTTGCTGCCATGATTAAGTTGTTGCCTTATATATGACATGAAAAACCTTATATATGACATGATAGGGTTTTTCACATGTTAGATTTCTTATGCTTTATGGATGGATATGTATGTGCTTTGGGATGATGATGCCATGTTGTATACTTAGATGTATGCTAGTGTGTGTGTAAGCTTAGGACAGTGTTGAACATGATTTTATTGAGTTTAAGACGTAAGACACAATGATGGGAGGCCAACCTTAAGGTTGGGCAGTCTTGGTTGCCTAACATTTTCCTAGGAATGTACCTAAACTCCAAACCCATATCTGTGGTAGTAAGATCAATGGTCCTTCCTCAAAAGGATGCTATATTCATGGTTCCTAGGCCATTGCAAAACTAGGTGCGACTCCTCCATTGTGTCCACAACTGTGACTCCTCATGATTTTCACTACATGACAGACCTTATGTGTGATGGTGCCATCATAAATTTGTAGGGCAAGTCGGGCACTCAGCTGGCAATTGACTTGCTCAGGAGGAGGTATTCCACAGACATGATCCGCTACTTCAACATTAAGGCAGACTACCGGCCTCTTCCATAAGAGACAGTTGAGGATTGTGCTTGGATGGCCAGGGCATTCTTGTTGTACATTTTAGGGGCATATCTCTTTTACAATAGAAGGCAGACAGTATCCTTGAGGTGGTTAGCCCTCTTCCGTGACTTCAGGGATGTTGGGGGAGCTAACTGGGGGCAGACGTGTTTTGCCTATTTGTACTCATGATTGGATACACTTAGTCGAGGGACCTTGCGCCAGCTGGTGGGGCCTTGTAAGCTTCTGGAGGTTAGTTTCTTTCTCTTTTCTTTTACAGATCTTGTATATGCTAAAGAAAACTTTAAATCCTATTCTTGCAAACTGCCATCTTGCAAACTGTACCCATTCCATCTTTACAAATTATCATCCTTGCAAACTGTATTTATCTTGTACACTGTATTCTTGCAACTGCATTCATGCCTCTCTTTTCTTCTCCAACGCTAGGCCATTCAAATATGGTCTTATCATCCAAGGGACGAACTTGAGCCTTAGGGATTCTATTGTAGTAAGGGCCCATCTCGAGGGATTATCTTCTGATGATGTGAGTTTGAAATTCAATGCCTTTTATTGTTTTCTTCACATGCTTCTTATGTCATCCTTCTAACCTCATGCATTTTTATAGATCAACTGGAACCCATGGCCCGGCGTTCCTCCTACTGCGACTCCCGACTTGGAGGCATCTGTTGTTGTCACCTCTAGGATCACTCATCCTTTCGTGGGTGCATGTTTTAGGGTGCTTTACTTGGCAAAGTGGGTGCACTGCCAATTGGTGGGAGAGGATGCTCCATAGGTACCTATGGATCTGCCGGAGTTCATGCTTGCCCTGCTCTCCATAACCGATGCTGAGTATGCCTTATAGAGGCCTGGTGTGGCCTATGTCAACTGGCTTAGGCAGGAGTTGGACTGTGAGGAGTTCAATCATACTTGCCTCATGGCTTCCCTTTTTGTCGAGGTATATGCTCTCTCTTCTTGTCTTTTACATTCTTGCTCTCTTCTTTTGCATTCTTGTACATGGTGACATTCAACTGAAATACTTGTACTAGGACGCCCCTGCTCCCATCATTCCTATTGATCCTCCTCATTTGCCTTGGACGGTCTATGCTTATGGCCCCAACAGTTTTGATAGGGAGCGTCCCGTGCCCCGTAATACAAATGTCATGGGTTATCCTTTTCCAGACGACACACTGGCAATGAGTTTTCATCCACTTCTTTCTTTACTTCTTCTTCTCTTGCATCTTTCATCTGCTCATCCTAACCTTTTTTCCTTCAAATTTTAGCCCATTACTCAGGAGAATGAGGAGTTGGTTTGGCTGGCTGGGAATCTCAAGTTGAGGTAACTCAGTATTCAAAGGACTTGTACAGACCCGGAGGACTATCTTACCCTGGCAATGATGATGATGATGATGATGACAGTGATGGTGATGGTGGTGAAGACTCGGAGGTGACCCCTAACTATCAACCAAGGAAGAGGCGTTTCTGATGATCCTTGCATGACAAACAGACAAACACACAGCACACACAGCATAGCATATCATACTTTTTTTTTTCTTTTTGTTGCTTTTATTATTATTATTTTTTTAGCACACATTTCTCCACTTTGGATTTGATTTGAGACGTTGGGTTGTATTTTAATAACATATTTTACATTCATGCTTTTATTTTGGATATGTACTTAATTTACAACTTATGGGAATAAATGCACCATTCTATGCTTCTCTTGTCCTTTATGCTTGAAAATCTGAGCTTAAGTGGTTTCGTGAATAGTCATTCGGGCCATAAGATCCGTAGGAGAAGCATTTGGAAGAAAACCATACTCAAAACAGAGGAAAATCAAGTCTCTACCTCTCGCTGTGCATACGCAAGTTTGACCATGCATACACATGTCATTGGTCAGAAAAACTCTAGCTGCCCTCCTTTAGTATAAAATAGCCATTGCGGACTCCCAGACCTCATCAAACGTATTTCACTTTTAGAAAACACTCTTTTAAGGCTTTCCAATGGGAGAATTCTCCCTTCTAAAAGTCTCGGCTTGGATCAGGAAGCTTGGCCCTAGATTCAAAGAGGCTATCATTCCTTATGGTCTCTCTTGTATTTTTCCATACCATCAAATCAAGGTGGATGAACCTCTTCTTCGTACTATTGTCAACTATTGGATCCCTACTCGGCATGTTTTTCAATTCAACGGTGTAGAGATATGCCCCACTCTTGAGGAGTTTAGTGAAATCATGGGTGAACCTTTGGTGAACGACCTTGTCTTTCCTACCATGGGTGGTGATCTTCCTACCTCGATTCAAGCTTTATTGGGTGTTCCTCTTGAAAAAGAAAAGCAGTGGTGCATTTTTGGCAAGTTGAATGTTCATCTCATCTTTGCATACTTCTCTCGACTAACTATCCCAATGACTGATATATTGTGCTCCCAGTTTCTCAATGCCTTCTATGTATCCTTGCAAGATACTTCTTGGTTCATGAGACCCATTTCGTAAATCACAGGATATGCTTGGTGGTTGCCGATTTAAGGAATAGAAATCTTGCAAGCATGATCTTGGCTGAAACTCTCAATGGCTTGGATGCATTTCATAGGAAGGAAGCAAACTTTTTTGCAGGGAGCCTTCTCCTCCTTCAGGTATGATCCCTAATTTTTGCCTAGGTCTTCAACCTAGCAGGATTCCTCTAATTTTTTCATGGATTGCCTTTCAGTTTTCAACCCATCAAGGCACCTTAGGCCCAAGCATGTTGAGATGAGCTTTGAAGAGTTTATTAAGCTCATGGAGCACATTGATGCCATAGACATCCAATAGGTGGAGGAATGGTGGTGCATCTTAAGCATGGCTCATCGTATCCTCAAGGACAATTGTGTTCCTTTGGTGGGACTTCGTTATTGCTCTTACTATTCCACATGTTGCATTACCAAACAATTTGGTAACCGTCAAGGGGCTCCTAGTGATGATGGTTCTTTCCAATCCTCAAAGTTCACTATAGGACTTTAAGCAGAATCCGTAAGGCTTGGCCATGACGGAGGGTGACCAGAGGCATCTGTCCTCCTCAATTTCTTCATTCAACTTCGGGTTACCAGAAGTGTCTACAAGATGACATGAAATAGGTCCTCATAGATGAAAAAGCTTACAAAAGTCTAGCAAAAGGAAGAGGGCAGAATGACAAACTTGATATGACCCAAATTTTACTTTTCTGCACTTTATAATTCTCATGTCTTTTCTTTTGAATTTAATAAAGGATTGGAATGTTCCAAATTCCCATGGAAACAATTTATCATCCTTTAATTTGAGCAATAAGAGAATCATTTATTTATTATCTTTGCTTATTGTCTTTATTTTTCTTTTCTTTTTCTTTTTTTCATTTTTCCATGCCATGTAGTTTTTGTCCATGACATCCTTGAAGGAAGTTTTGCCATGATCATGGTTTTCCCCCTATCTTTTGCTTGGACCACCCTTTCAGGTTTTCAATCCAGCAGGGTCTTTTTGCCTTAACTTTTGCCTAGGCCGCCCTTTTGGGTTTTCAACCTAGCAGGATTTTTTCTTTTCTTTTCTTTTCAAACATTGTGTTTTCGGAGTCTACCCATGTTGATTGGGCGAAGCATCTCTTCCCCCATCCAAATCTATAATCCTTATAGCACCCCCCGACATAATCTTCTTAATAATGAAAGGCCCAAACCATCTTGGCTTCATCTTTTCTCTTAGATCAAAAGTTTCATCTCTAAGCACTTTTCAGACCAAGTCCCCTTCCTTAGGGTTTCTAGGTTTCACTTTTTTGTTGAACGCTCTAGCAATCCTCTTTTGGTACCTTTGTGCATGGTATTGTGCTGTAGCTCTCTTCTCATCTATCAAAGCCAATTGCTTATATCTTTCCTTCACTCCATCTTCTTCTAAGACCTTGGTTTCTACTAGCACTCTTAAAGATTGTATCTCCACCTCAATTAGAAGCAACGCTTCACTACCATAGACCAAAGAGTAAGGTGTTGCCCCAGTTAATGCACAGATAGAAGTCTATAACCCTATAAAGCAAATGGAAGTTTCTCGGCCCAATCCTTTTATGTCACTACCATTTTGTCGAGGATGTTCTTGATGTTCTTATTGGTTGCTTCTATGGCCCCATTAGTCCGTGGTTAGTATGGTGAAGACTTGTGATGCTCAATGTTGTAAACCTCCATAATCCTTCGAACCTCCCTCCCAAAGTGGGAGCCATTATCCGAGATGATCTTTTGGGGTACCCCATATTGGCAGATAATGTTATTCTCTACGAATCGAGCCACGTGCCTGGCTTTCAACATGGAGTAGGAGGCCACTTCCACCAATTTAGTGAAGTAGTCAATTGCCACTAGGATGTACTCATGTCCATTTGAGGCTTTAGGGGCTATTCTTCCAATCACATCTATGCCCCAAACTAAGAAAGGCCAAGGAGAGGTCATGCTGTACAATTCACCAGGCGGTACGTGGCTCAAGTTTGCTTGTGTTTGGCAGTCATGGAAACTCTTCACAAAGTCCACATAATTGGTTTCTATCTTGCTCCAATAGTACCCTATCCTTAGAATCTTCTTGGCTAACATTCTCCCATTCATATGAGGACCACAAATCCCCTGATGAACTTCCTCCATAACTCTTTCCGCTTCTTCTTTCTTTAGGCAACGAAGGTGTATACTGATAGACCAAGAATGTATTGACCCCTTGTGATGAATTAACCAATTAATTAGCCAAGTTAATTAATTAATTCAATTAGCATGCAATACGCGTGGTAGCACAAATAAATCACCAACTAAGTAAATATGCAGCGGAAAATAGATTGACATGGTGATTTGTTTACGAATGAGGAAAACCTACACGGCAAAAAACCCAACCAGGTGATTTTAAGGTTACCATTCTCGAGAATTCACTATTATCACAATAAGCAGTTACAAGTAAAGGAATCCCAGTACCTTATACCAACTTACAGTTGAACCCTTACCCCAATACCCAATTGGACTTGTTCTATAATAACAATCTCTCCTTTCAATGCACAGCTCCTAGTACGTGACTAACCAATTCGATGTGCGGATCCCAGTACGCGACTTACTCACCAACTTGAGAAGGATGTTGGCTGCAAAGTTCTTCAATTCATCACACGATGAAGATCATGAAGCTCCTTGGTTACAAAACCCTACGGTGCACAAACACATCAACTTCTTGAAGAGAAAGATGAACTAGGGCATATGTCTTCGATTCACAATATGCTTGTGAAAAAATTTTGCATTGAGTTGCATTAGTTGTGACGGCCCTTAAAACAGTCCTTATAAATGTTTAGGGTTGTGAGAAAAGAAATCCCAAACATCTATTCACGGATTGGAGTGAAATTAGATCTGAAAAACTGATTTTCATAAACCTCGACAAATACCCTATCTATCAAGCAGCTGTCGAGCATCGGGCTTAAACAGCGCTTCTTCACTTGATTCTTGACAGACTTGCATGGCTTTAACACTTGAATTTGAAACCTTGTTCCTTGAAGTATTAAACACGTCCTAGGTCTACCCAATTACAAGTAAAGTGTGTTTTGTCAAAGGATTAGCCAATTCTACATTTACATATGCTCCTAACATGATTCACATATATCCTAACATATACCATCATAGGACCTCCTATAGAGCTGTCCTCCACATAGGATGTATTGCATTGTCACCACCCTAACCGAACGACGTTCTTTCTTGTTGGCACCATCAAGATATACCCCCACTTCTAAAAACTTCATGATGTCATAATACCAAGGAACCCATTTTTCTTCTATAGCCAAAACCAACGACTCACTCTTCTCCTTGTGTACTAACTCATAACTTTGTTCAATCTCTAAAGGTCATGTCCACACTCCCTCGGGTATTTCAACCATGCATGCCAAAGTAGCTAAAGGCGTCTACAAACTTATTCTGAGCTCTAGGGATGATCCTGTATTCAATTTTGTTAAAAGTTTTGGTCAAATCCTTAAGATATTGTTGATAAGATTTCAAATGTTCTTCCTTTACCCTCCACAACTTCTGGGATTGACCTATAACTAAGGTAGAATCTCCAAACACCTCTACGTCTTTTACTCCTAACTCTCAAATAGTTTCTATTTCGGTGATGCAAGCTTCATATTCTGCCATGTTATTAGTTGCCTCAAAGTTCAATTTGACAGCCAAAGGAACATGAGATCCATCGGGGGAGATCAAAAGTACTCCTGTCCTATTCCCATATTGGTTTACAACTCCAACGAAATACATTTTTCACGCCCCTAGCTCGATATCCAAGATGTCCTAATCTGGGAAGTCTTCTTTTCCATCCTCTCCCTTTATAGGATTCTTAGCACAAAAATCAGACACGACGCTTCCTTTGATAGTCTTCCTTGCCACATACTTCAAGTCAAATTCTGCTAATAGGATCAACCATCTTGACAGTCTTCCGCTCAAAGTTGGTTTCTCAAATACGTATTTCAAAGGATCCATTCTAGCTACCACCCATATCTAGAATGATAGGATGATATGTCTTAACTTTTGTATAGCCCACACAAGTGCAAAGCATGCCTTCTCTAGGGGGTGTACCTAGTCTCATAATCATAGAACCTTTTGCTCAAATAGTACACTGGCCTTTCATTCTTATCGTCATCATCTTGTGTAAGCATTCTCCCAATCCCATCTCCTATGATGGAGAGGTATAGTAGTAAAGGCTTTCCTTGTTGTGGAGGTACCAGGATAGGTGGATGGAGGAGGTATTTCTTGACAAGTTCAAAAGCTTTCTGGCATTCATCATTCCATGTATGGGGTTCACTCTTCCTTAGGAGTTTGAAGATGGGCTCACAAGTAGAAGTGAGCTGGGCAATGAATCGACTGATATATTGTAGTCGACCTAGGAATCCTTTTATTTCCTTCTCATTCTTGGGTGGAGGCATCTCCAATATGGCTTTAATATTGGATGGATCTACTTCTATCCCTCTATCACTTACTAGGAAGCCTAGCAATTTCCCAACTATTACTTTAAAGGTACACTTTTGGCGGCTCAACCTCAATCTATACTTCTTGATCCTTTCGAAGAATTTCCTTAAGTTAATGATGTGACCTCTGCTATCCTTGGATTTTACAATCATGTCATCAACATATACCTCAACCTCATTATGCATCATATCATGTATCAAAGCTGTGGCCATCCTTTGATAAGTTGCACCTACATTCTTAAGCCTAAATTGTATTACAGTGTAGCAATAGATCCCCCATTCCGTGGTGAAAGTGGTTTTAGTCATATCATTAGTAGCTATCTTGATTTGGTTATATCTTGAGAAACCATCCATAAAAGGCATCAAGGCACTACTGGCTATATTATCCACTAGGATGTCTATGTGGGGAAAGGGGAAATCATCTTTAAGGCAAGCCTTATTCAAATCCCTAAAAACCACACACATCTTTACCTTTTCATCCTTCTTAGGTACAGGCACAACATTGGCTATCCACTCGGATTGGTGCACGAGCTTAATGAACCCTACTTTCAACTATTTCATGACCTCTTCTTTGATCTTTAGGAGCCATTCAGTTCTCATGCGCCTTAACTTTTGCTTAACGGGTCTATATGGGCATGGGTATTAATGTGATGTTGTGCTATTTTGGGATCAATTCCGGGCATATCTTCGTAGGACCACGCAAACACTTCTTGAAATTTTGTGAGAATTTCTTTAAGATCCTTTCTTCATTTAGGGTTGCGCCAATTTTAATTAAGCGTAGATTCTCATTATTTCCCAAATTAAGAGTTTTAAAAGTTGGTTCCATAGGTTCAATTTTCTTTTCCAATTTCTTATTAATTTCATTTTCAAATTCATTTGAATCATTTAAGTGCAGAATTTCAATAGTATGGGACACATCAAAATAAACCAAATCAAAATTCATTCTATTGAAAATGTTGAAAAGTACATCGGGACTTGCATTACAAAATTTTTTTCCCCACTCTTAGAAAACCCAACCCAAGTCCATTATTAAGTTGCCCCACAATAGGCATGATGAAGGTAGAAGGATCACTTGGCTCCACGATAGCGATGGCGAACATGTCCCCCTCCATCTTCAGCATAGTCTCCATTGCTTCAACATCCATGTAGTCCACCTAGTCGACTTCTTTTTTAATCTCCTTGATCACCATAGTAGGCTTCTCTTTAAAAGTGAGTTTCTCATTGAAGAACATCTCCCATCTCAGATACACTTTTCCATTCTTGCCTACCCAAAGCTTAGGAAAGCCACAAAAAGGAAAGTCTCCTTCTTCCTTCACAAAGTTTCCATTAAGGGTTCCAAGGTTCTTGATCCCATCGCAGCTTTCAAAGAATCCTAAACCTTCCTTGGTAAGTTAAGTCTTAAAATCGGGGAATTCAACCACCCCTTTTCCTTCCTTTCCAAGACCCATACCAGCATGTATCCCATGTTTTTCCATCATTGTAATCACCTTGTGGCTAGAATATGGGAGCAAACCCGTAGTGTACTTGTCATCCTTCAATCCATAATCAGCCATGTTCACAAACTCGAAGCCACTCATTTGAAGCTCGCTTCCTCCCTCCTCAAGTCCACAAATGGGTGCTAAGATTTCACCATCACCAAGTACTATGGCAATCCCTCCTTTCCATGGAAGAGGGAATAGCCCCAATAGGACGAAGTCATGCCCTTCTTAATAGAAGGTTGTAGTTAGGAGTGATATCCATGACGTGGAACTCCACAATTGTATCCAATGGGAAAATCTTGCAAAGGGCATTGAAGGTTCCCATAACTTTCCTTGAAGTGTTATCATATGCCCTAACAGTCAAAGGGGAAGGGATGATTGTCTCCACATCTAGGCCAATAGTGAGAGCAGTCCTAAGAGTGCATACATTCAATGCGGATCCATTATCAATAAGCACCGCTATAACTTTGGCACCCATGCATTCAATGGTGATTTGTAAAGGTCTAGTGTGAGTGGCTCCTTCGGGAGGAAGGTCCTCATCAGAAAAGGCAAGTAAAGGGTGAGATGGAACCTCAACTCCTATAAGAGATAGCACTTATTGTGGTGTAGTTTCTATAGGTACCTCTTTCCCATTCAAAGCATCCAAAAGAGCACTACGAAACATGAGCTTGAGTCTTCTTCAATTGAGTTAAAACCCTACCTTCTTCCTCATTTTCTTCTTTTCCTTTAGGTTCCATAGGTTTAGATCCTTCTCCTATGTCCCTACCAGGATGGTCCTTTTCTAAGAAGGATGGTTTGTAGTGTTTCCCACTTCTCGTAATGTTTACCACATTTTCCTCTATGACTCTGTTCTTCAGCTCGGTTATTTCCTTAGGAAGTATCCCCCAAACAGCCACCACATTCTTCAAAACCTCATCTTCTTCATCCCATATTCCTTGTATTTATACAGCATTAACTTCTACGGTCTCTATCAACTTTGAACAATCCCATTCAATCTTATTGATTTGCACCCAATTCTGGCCTGGAGAAGGAGCTTAGCGATAATTAGGCAAAGGGTTCTTTTTAATACTAGGCTTAGTGATGATGTTGGGATTTAGGAGAGTTCCATTGTCTATGAGGTCATGTATTTCATGTTTGAGGCGGAAGCAATTGTCGATTTTATGGTCAGGTTTTTGGTGGAGGTTGCAATATTCATTTAGGTTCCAAGTAGGAGGTACGGGGTTAGGCATGGGTGTGGGATCTAAAGGCTTGATGAATCCTTTGGAAGACAAATTTTCATATGCTTGAGCGAGGGTCATTCCTGGGTCAAAGAATTCTTAGCGGGCCTTCTTTGTGAAGTTTAGGTAGGCTAAGGTTTGTTGGGGTATGATGTCACTTACATTTACAGGATTGGGGTATTTAGAAGAAGTCACACCTTCTCCATATGTCTTCTTGATTAGAGGTTTGCTCTCACCTTTTTCCAATTGTCCATTGTTTATGGCATCCTCTATCCTAGTCCCATAATCGCATAATTCCCCAAATGAACTAATAGGCGATGACAAGAGCCTACTATTATAAGTTGGAAGCAAATTCTTCATGATCATGTTGATTTGGTCTTTCTCATTTGGCCTATTGACCATCCTTGATGCCTTCCCCTTCCATCTAGTCATGTACTCGAAAAGCATCTCCCCCACCTCTTGTTTAGTGGTTTCCAAGTCTTTTAAGGTTACATCAATTATGGTGTTGAAAATGAATTGGTTCATAAACAATTCCACTAGCTCATTCAACACCTTAGTCTTGCTTGGATCTAAGCTATAGTACCACCTTAATGCACCTCTCGTAAGTGAGAGGGGGAATGCATGCAAGGTTTGCTTCTTATCCAAATCCTTCATTTCAGCAATGCTTAAGTACCTCCTAACATGTTGTTTTGGGTCTCCAATTCCATCAAACTATTCTGCATCAGAAATCTTGAACTTTGGAGGTAGTGTAATGGGAGTTTTGGAGCTTATGCCCCCTCATGTTATAGAGACAATCATCCATCCCTTGGGCCTTGCAAAAGGCTAGTCACATTTTTTCCATCTTCTCTCTCATGGCTATGGTTTATGCCGTGAGTTTTTCAAATTACTTGTTCCTTTCATAATCAGCTTTGTCCCTTTCATCCCAATCTTCCCCTTCTTCCTTATTAAGAACCTCTACACGTGGGGGCTTCTTCAACTTGGCTTCTTCTAGCTTAGTGAGGTTACTCCCCATCTTTTTGAGAACATCACTTTGTTCTTCCATTACCTTGAAAATCTTTTGCGTGACTTCATCACTAATTGGAGCGGCTATTGTTTCTTGAGATGATTCCCCTACTTGGAATACTTCTTCTTGATGTTTGTCCTCAATCTCGACCAAACGTCTCCCATGCTTTTCTCGAATTCAAATAGGAGTGAGGACGCGTTTTCTTAACCTTGGTGGTGTAATTATGCCTGAAAAAAAGTCCTATCTTTATTAAGTTCATGCCCCAAAAAGGTTCTTTTTAACTTTAGATGTTCATAGAAAATCTTTAAGTCCATCTAATGAAGGCCTAATTACAAAGTCACTCCCTTTCCTCTCATGAACTTTGCCCCTTGTTTCATTGGGTTTTGGTCCATTTACAATAATGATCTCATCTTACTCTCATGGGCTTTCATTAGAATGTATTTAGAGATTTCCAATCCTTCGTCTCAAATATGGGCTTACAATGTATTCATCACCTTTTGGCTCTCCCTTTTTCATTTCCATTCATCATCATTTTTTTTTAAGTAGCCATCTAATTAGGATACATTGTAGCCTTCCTCTCAAAAAGGCTCAAGATTAGGGAGTTTCATTTCGGGCTTTGTAGGATGTTTGATGCTAAGTCCATAGCATACTTGATACCTTAGGCCCAAGGTCCTCTTTTTCAAATGGCCTTTTGATTTGGGCTTATGGTAGCAATTAGGCTATAGTTTTATGAACCTTTCGAGTTAAGATATATCTTTGGATTTAGGGATAAGCCTTTTATATGTGAGAACTCCTTTTCTTTTATCCCAATTGTCTTAGGGTATGCCATAACTTTAGGGTCAACCTTCCAATTTTACATCTTTTATTTGTCCTTTAGAATTAGGTGAGCACAAGATACATGGTTGAACAAACAAGAGATATATAAAGGGTATCCTCCTTTTGATTGGATCTAGAATCTCTCTAAGTGTGGGTAGGCTCCTTAAGGCTAAAGGGATAGATAAGTACGTCACTCACAACTAGGTGGGCCATGATTCCAACCGAGGGCCTAAGTGGACCTTTGTGGATTGGTGGCAAACCTTTAATGTACTCAAAGCCCATTATAGGTGATGGCAACGATTGTGAGTTGGTGGGATGAACTTCGAAAGACTTGAGCCCGAATGGAGCCTTCCATCTTCCCACTCATCACCAACCAAAGCAATGGACAAAAGAACCATATGATGTGTGTGCAAACAAGTATTGAATAAGCTTTTATTAAGGTTAAGAAACAAGACACATAAGAATGAAACTCACAATCCCCAGTGGAGTCGCCACTGTGGACGCAACAGAAATGTGGAGTCGCCACCTAGTTTTTGCAATGGCGTATGAACCATGAATATAGCGTCCTTTGGAGGAAGGACGATTTGATCTTACTACCAAAGATATAGGTTCAAAGTTAAGGTATGGTCTTGGGAAAGTGTTAGGCACCCAAAACTGCCCAACCTTAAGGTTAGCTTCCTCTTATTGTGTCTTATGTCTTAATCTCATTAAAGGCATACTCAACACCCACGCAAACACTAACATTCATCTAACAATAAACATGGCATCAAATATCCCTAACCATACATCTATCATGCTTGTTATCACATCACAAACCCTAGCATACATCTAATCATGCATATCATCACATCATAAACCCTAGCATACATCTAATCATGCATATCATCACATTGAAACATAAACCCTAGCATTCTAGCATGGCATCTCATATCAAAGTATAAACCCTAACATCCATCTAGCATGACAAACATGTTATCTCAAGCAAGGCAGCCACAAAACAAGGCAGAAAGATAGGCATGGCAAACAAATATAGATCATCACATGTATTCTAAACTTTTAGACATGAAATCAAGCACCAAACAAACATGTTATATCATCAAAATGCATGTTTATACTAATGCACGACTTACCTCACTTACTTTGTTGTATCTTAGCACCTATGGTATCAGTGAATGGGCATGTGAATGCATGTTCATGGTATTAAAACAAGAAAATGAAAAAAACCCTAATCTATCATATTAGAAACAAACAAACATGTGGACAAAGAAATATAAACTCAAAAGTTATATAAGAAGGTTAAAACAGAGGCATATTACATGAAATAAAGAAAGCAAAAGAAACAAAAAACTCAAAATTAAGGTTTTTGGACACGAGTATGTGTGCGCATACGTAGGCCTGTGTATGTAGGCCAGTTGTATAGATATGCATACTTTGAGCCTACGTACACATGCAAGAAGCATGTGCACGCAGACACGCCCTAAACCCTAACCCAGAAACAGAAATTCAGAAAAAGACTTGAAAGCTTAAATCTAACAACCTAACGTGCTTAAGATCTTACAACAATGAAAACCTAAGCTAAACAAACATGTTATAAATGTAAACAAAGCAAATAAATAGATTAAAACATAAACTGAAAAGCATAAATGAAAAGAAAAAGTTTAAAATGAATACCTTAAAGCAAAAGCTCCTAGGCTTGATTTATTCACAAATCAATAAAAATGTGATTAGTAATCTTAAACTTGATGATTTAGGCCAGAAAAGTCCCTAATAAAATAAAATTAACTTGAGAGGATATTTTGTGAAAAACTCCCTCTTTGATTCACTATTTCTAGTGAATTTTAGGTTTTTCCGTAGGATTTTCTATGTGTTTTGAAAAGGTACCGCGTATGGCTATTTATATTATAAAAATGGGGGTTTGGAACAGCTCCAAGACAATATGGGATTCGTTCCAAACCTTAGTCTTTAATGCAAAAAACTTGTCTTTCATAGGTTTCTAAAACCCTACTTGCATGCACAGTCTCGTGCCTGCTACGCAAGATTTAAGGCTGCGTACGTAGGCCAAGGGTTTTCTTTGGCCTTTATTTTTCAAAAAATAGATTTTTGCTCATTAAAAAGTTATATTTTCCATTTTAACACCTCTCAAGTCAATTTGTAATCTGATTGGGCCCTAAACCAACCTTGGGCCTTAGAATTTCGGCATCATTGGGAAACAGGGGCCCAAGTCATAAAAGGTACAAAATGCGGTGTCTACACCACACACACACACACACACACACACACACACACATACACATACTAGTCTATCCTAAACATGCATCTAGCACACAATCCTAGCATACATCTATCATGACATAACATACATCACATGAATAACCTAACATTCATCTAGACATGGCATAACATATATCCCATATTCATCATCCATCTCACCACATCATCATCACATGCATCTCATGACATCCTAACTTACATCCAGGCATAGTATATGTGATACCATTCATCTAAGCATGCATAGCATCTCATCAGGGCAGCATACGTCATCATATCATCCAAGGGCAGCAGGCAAAGTATGGTATACATATAGCATCATCTATCATCACCAACAAGCATATTCATTATTTTCATTAATCAAACAAACAATTTTGTCATGATAAACATGCACATTCGTATTTATATATATTTATTACCTCATTTACCTCAGTACATTATCACCCTAACACCTATGCATCAATACATGATCATGCAATTATGCATGTTCATATTGTTTATTCAAGCACACTAATCTCAAATCTAGCACTCAAAGCATGTGAAAAAATGTTATATTACTAACCCTAGACCTAATCATGCATAAACTGACCTAAACAAACCTTGAAACAAGCATTAAAACTAAACAAAATAGAAAAGAAATCAAAGAACATACAAATCTAGGTTTTTGGGTCAACCATACATGCGCATGCAAAAGCATCCATATGCAGAGTCATGGAGGTGCGTACACGTGCACGAGCATGCACACATATCCCTACCTAGAAATGCAGCAGGCAACACAGCTGTCAAAACTGCAATAAACTAGCCTAGCTTACTTCTAATTATCAAAGTAGTAAACCTAATCTACATAGAAGATAATCAAAGCAATAAAATAGGAAGCAAAACACCAAAACACCTCAAATATAAGAGGTCTTGGAGCTTTATTTTTTATGTTCCCCTTGGTCAATCTACAAAATAAAATACCTAGAAGGTTAGTAAGTTTTACTAGAAGACTTAAGCCTAAAATAGGTCTCAGCCAAGAAACTTTATTTTTAGGATGCTTTTTGAAGTAAAAAAGCTTCCCTTGAATCACTTTTTTTAGTAGATTTGGTGTCTTTTGGGAAAAGAGCCGTGGGGCCTTTTTATAGTGTTTAGAGAGAAGGGGCGGTCCTCTTCCTAGGAGATGTGGGATTAGTTCTAGCACATTTTCCTTCAAAAGCTTTCCTTGCATAACTTTTCTGAAACCTTAATGCGTACAAATACTTGAGGCTACGTACGCATGACTTAAGTATGTGCATGCATGCTTAAGATTGCATAAACATGCTTAGGGTTTATGCAAGGTTTTTCTCTTCCAAAAACATCCTTCAACTAAAGAGTTCATTTGGCTAGGCCATAAATCAGTCCTAGATCTATCTAATCATATCGCCATGAAGTGATATTATCATTGGCTACCATAGTCTAGAAAACCGGTTTTACCAAGAAATTTAGGTACCTAACACCTTCCCAATTCTGTAACTTAGCCTTTGAACTTTGATCAAGGGTAGTAGATTAGACTTTTCCCTTGTAATCTTCTTTTTTTAGATCATAACTAGGAATCAAAGTGTTGTATTTTGTTTTAGATTGTATCTAGGACCAAAGAAATGTAATCTTTATTTATTTTCAAGAGATATATCTTTCTCAATTCATCAATAAAACAATGTACTTTTCAATTTGGTTTTCTAATTTTTTCAATTAAATAAGTGGCGACTCCATTGTTAAACCCTTAACTTAGGAGGGAGAATAACAACAGTAGGATCCTATCCATTGTCTCTTGAAAGGCAATTAAAACAACTCTACCCCATTTGCGTGGGACCCTGGAGACGTGGTCTTTCACAATCATGGATCCCATTGCACCATCATCTCCTGAACCTTCTATTAGTCCTAATTTTTGCCGCTCTTCTAAGGTTTGCGCTTCTCTATCTTATCTCACTAATTATCATTGTTCTTTTGTTCTTGCCTCCGTCCATGAGCCTTACACCTATCGTGAAGCCCACATTGACCTATGTCTAATAAACTAGATTTCCTTCACAAAAGTCACACTTGGGATATAGTTGATTTGCCTCCCACTCAGTCTGCAGTAGGTTGTAGGTGGGTCTACAAGATCAAGACTGAGGCTAATGGAACTGTTGAACGATACAAGGCTCGCTTAGTTGCCAAAGGTTTTGCCCAGGAATATAGTATATATTATGAGGAAAATTTTGTTCCTACTACTCGCCTTACCTCTACCAGATAACTTATTGTTGTGGCAGTTGTTCGCCATTGGCCTCTCTATCATATGGATGTGAAGAATGTCTTCCTCAATGGTGATCTTTAGGAAGAAGTCTACATTCAAAAACCCCCAGCTTATGCACACTCTTGTAATCAAGTTTTGTCGACTCCAATGTACTCTTTATGGTGTCAAGCAGGCTTTTCAGGATATGTTTGCAAAGTTTAGCTCAGTGGTTACTCAACAGGGTTTTACTTTGAGTCCTTACGACACTACTCTATTCATTGTAAAACCTCTGTTGGTGTATAACCTCATTTTAACCACCACTTGATTTTTCAGAGTTCTTCGATGAAAACCGGGATAACTCAAAATACCACGCAAATTAATTAAATCTCGAGATTCATAGAAGGCTAATTTGTAATGGTCAAATGGAGGAAAATCCTATCTACTTGTCACTATAATATATGGTATCATATCATTATTTAAAACGTTGTTAGTATCATTTTTTTTGGGTTAAAAAAAATGAGTAGAGGGAGGCGACCAATGTGGCTTTTCTATCTGGGCGTGACCATAGTAACACCCCACCTGGTCCCAGGCAAGACCCCATTCTCCTGATCTATGAGAAACTCATTTATTATTCTTTGGACCGTTTAGAAATCATCCAAAAAATTATTCAATAAAATATCTTTTTTTTTTTTTTTGGCTGATTATCATTCAAATATTTAATTTGCTGTTAGGATATGCATATAAATCCATTCTCTACAATAGTCTCCATATTATGTTGCTTCCAGTAAACAAAGCCTACCAATTTTTCTTTCAAAAGTATTTAACCACAACTAAAATAGCTTTAAGGGGCCGAAATGTTCGGATTGAAATCCACAACTTGGAGCTTAATTAGGATGAAAATTGTCACTACAATTGTTCTCAAGGTTGTAACAGTATCAAACAAAAACGAAACAAAATAATTAGTGCTAAAATAAAGCATACAAATTCTTTTCTTTCTTATTTTTTGGCTTTTTTTTTGGTCATCAAAAAATTGTAGTATTAATTCACAGATGTAAAATCAGGTTTAATTATCATACATTGATTCTTTTTAATTCTCTTTAATGACAACTAACAATGAACTTTTCATCATCTTTACACCTAAATAAAGTACAGTTATATCAATAAATGAGAGATGCCATATATGATATACCTCAATGTCATTTCTTAATTAACTACGGGACATTTCAATTATTCAAAGTCTCTAAATCAGAAAGTACATACCATCTTTCTCAAAACAAAAAAAAGTACATACCAATACAAGCAATCGATTATTAGATTGTAAATAAAGAATTGATTGCATAGAAAAGGTGGAACTTGTCGTATCCTTGGTTTTACCTCCACAACATTATCGTTAGTTCACTGCAAAGTAATGACACCAAATTCAAATTTCATTCAACAACTAAAAGCATGGCATATTCATTCTATTCAAAAAATTTATTTGAATAATACTAGAGATAAATTTATTTTACAAAAAATTTTACAAACTGCTGATTTAATGAGTAATTATTAGTAAATGAAAAAAGTGATATTAATGGTGGGCTTAAATTAAAACCAATATTTTGTAAAAATGTTGTAAAATTATTTGTGCTTGTGTGGCTCTTGTTAATGATACACACAAATGCATATTGATGCCATCATAGCACACTTGAAGTATTGTGCATTTGTGTGTGACCATGTTTAACATAAGCGCTAAAATTATGGTCTGAATTGAGAGCAAACCATAATTTATGTTTTGCTGGTTCAAATTAATTTCTGACATCTAGACGAAATACAACTACCAATTTAGTGGACTTTATCTCTGTAAGTAATTATCTCTACCCTGAATAAAAAAGATATGGTAGCATCAAATGGGACATTTTTTTTAATTAATAAATTTCATATACACCCAATAGGTTTAAAATCTATAACCACACCCTTTACCTAAAACTTATAAGGGGAACACTTGCCAGTTGAGCTAGAGCTCATTGACCAAATGTAATTGCTTTAACATTTTTTTAAGGAAAATTGGAAGTAAAAACAATGCTTGTCAGGGTTGGAATTATATTTTTGTCAAAAATAAAATTTTAATTTAATTAAAAAAGTTTAACAGTTAATGCAGTTAATTAAACCTAATTAGCATGTGTTTTGTCTATGAGAGACTAGATTATCTTATGCCCTACCCCGCATGCATTGGTAGGGCTAAACTAGTTTTGTTCATTTTATCTTCACCGACTCCCTCAGGCAATTAGCCCAAATATTGACGTAATTATTATTTATCATAATGCAGATATCATCTTATTATTTGCATTCTTATCTGATATGGGAATCTTATATATATATATATATATATATATATATATGAGACACGTTGTAATCAAAGATAACCAACCCTACAATTCTTCACAATCCCTTTCATCTTCTTCTTCTTTTCCTCTCTTTCCTTAGAGAATTCAATTTTTCACAGTCCCCTTCTGCTTCCTCATTTCCCTATAGAATATAACACACATCACCAAAAACAAATACTATGCATTATTCTCAACCAGCTTTTTATCAATCCTACACCTGTCCCCTCATCCTTTGTTGCTCAAGTGATCCCCCTTCTGACCGTCATGACCAACGTTAAAGAACCCTGGAATAAAGGCTTGACAGGTACCGTCAAATCAATCAACTTGCCCTTGGAATATCGCAAGAAGTTTACTAGTGTTCTGTACTGCCGTGGGGTCTTGTTCTTTTCCTATGTTGAAGTAAAAGATCAAGTGGAAGAACACAAATCTTTCGTGTACTATATTCACGCAGCAACTTTTGTCAGATTGCCTTCACGACCCACCATGACTAATGAAAGCAAGTTGGCTTTTGGGTTTGGTTTCCATCCCAGAACCAATGAGTACAAGGTGGTCAGAATAGTGGAACAAGAACAGCCTATGGGTTTGGAACAACATATTGAGGTTTTCACTTTAGGCAAACAACCCATGTGGATGATCAACAGAAAGAACCCATTCTTGCTTCGGATGCAACACTATGCAGCTTCGTTTAATGGCGCACTACATTGGTTAGGCCAAGATAAGCAAAATGGTTCATCAATTATAGTTTCATTCGATTTGGAGTCCGAAGAATTTCAACAGATTCCAACACCAGATAATTGTGATAAGTCTGGACTGGATCGGCAAGATTGTCACGTAGTAGTGCTAGGAGAGTGTCTCTGTGTGGTTGATTATGATGAGTTTGATAGGATTGACATATGGTCAATGAAGATCTATGGTGCAAAGGAGTCTTGGATCAAAGAATACACCGTGGAGCCTTTGGACGGTTTGAGAGCACCTATTCGGCCTCTATGTCTACTGCCAAATCGTAACATTTTAATCGAGTTTCAATATCTCCATGAGTGTTTTTATGTTTATAGTGTAGATTCGATGGCAGTCTACAAGATAAGAATTCGTGACCTTCGTGACCTCCCCCCTCGCTATTCATTCCGAGCAGTTTCTGTTGTTGATGATATTTGACAGTATATCAAATCAGTGCAGGCAAGGAGAGCCCAGATGTGTAATTCATGCAAAGAATCAAGAAGCGTTTAGTTTATTAGTTAGTTAGTTAGTTGTAAGATTGCAAGTAGTAGAGCCATGTCAGTCAAGATGGCTAGAAGTATTCAAGAAGTGAAGCCGATCGATTTACTTACAAGTTTTTAGTTGGTTGTTTTGGCAACCAATTAATATGTCTTGCAAGTAACTTGAATAAATAAGTTGCTAATTGGTGTTTTTGGCCACTAGGTCTTGTAAGTAACTCATATAAATGCCTGTGATCAATAGCATTTAGAGAAATAAGACATAATTTTAAGTTGCTAATTGGTATTTGTAAGTAACTCGTATAAATGTCTGTGATCAATAGCATTTAGAGAAATAAGACATAATTTTCTCACTTTTCTCTTTCAAGTTGTCCTCAAATTAAATTAATTTTAATCGATTTTCTTTCATTTCCTTATTGACATGGTACTATCAATAAAAGCATACAACTGAGATTTTCTACTTCATCTCAATTGATTTTTTATTTTTTTTCTTTTTAAATCCGATAGTGTGATCCCATCGTGCGCCTTTCTAATTCAATGTATTAAGTGTCTGATTCACTAATTCACATTTATGAACCCACTTATTAATTGATTGATAATTATTAATTACATGAAAATAGTAATACTAGTGTTTTAAACTAAGTTCATAATACATCACATAAGCAAAATACAACTACAAAAGGTTTTTCTAAGGTAGCTTACAGCCACTATTTCAATCATAGATACACTTTTATAAGTATTATAAATATACTTTTACTCGAATAATTTAGCAAACAAACTTAAAAAAAAAAAAAAAAGCTTAAGTTCTAGAATGGTATAAAGTTTTATTGTTGTACCACTTCAATTAAAATGTGATAGACACCCATCATGTAAGAATTTCTTTTTGAGAAACATCATGTAAGATCATTCTCTTTTATCGAAACTAAAAATTATAGTACATAAATAAAATAATTTAAAATTAATAATTAAATTAACTTTTTAAAAACATTTTCAAAATTTAAATAATATAGTTTTACTTTTAATTAAAATAGTAAATTAAAATACATAATTTTGATATTAGAGTTTTATATAGAATAAAAATTTATCTAGAATTGAATTAGTATAATTGTTTCACATACACAACAAGTATATCTCATATATACTTGTCACAATAATATATTATTTGATATCAATATTATAAATGTTTTAGTATCATTTTTAAAATATAAAAAAACAAAAAAAAATCCATCATAAGTGATCCAATTTAGAAATCATCCAAAAATTATTCAATAAAATATCACTAAATATTTTTTATTGTTATATTATCATTTATTATTATTATTATTATTTTTTATTTTTTATTATTTTTTAATTTTTTTTGCTAGGTATGATTCAATTCATTTTTTTTTTTTTTTGTTGGGATATGCATATAAATCCATTCTCTACAATAGTCTACCATATTATTTTCTTGACAGAAAAGAGGAAATGGCGACATTTGCTTTTATTTTTTTATGTTGCTTCCAGTAAACGATCACAACATTTCAAAAAGGAATTAACCACAACCGAAATAGCTTTAAGAGGGCTGAAATGTTCGGGGTGAAATCCTCAACTTGGAGCTTAGAACAAAAATTGTCACTACAATTGTTTTCAAGGTTGTGAGTTTTGACAGTCAAACAAAATACTTGGTGCCAAAATAAAGCATACGTATTCTTTTCATTCTTATTTTTTGGCTTTGTTTTGGTCATCAATCATTATTGTGGTTTAGATGTTTTCAATTTAAATTTTTTTTTTTTTTTTTTTTTGAGAATCCATTTTTAAAACTATTAAATCTACCAGTTCTATAGTTTTGGAAAAAATGGGTTATATTTCTTGGACCTGAGTATCAAAATTAAATAAAACTGTCACTACCCAAAAAAAAAAAAAAGTTAGTTTTTTTTTCCGAGGGTCAACACCCTTGATGACCTTCGAACAAATACTGTCGAAAAAGAATTTCAACGGCTTACACTACCCTCGAAACTAGTGCTTTATCTTTATATTAGATTGCCAACACTCTAAAATTTTGAAAATAAAAGTATGATAACCTATTCCTAACCCTCAAAATAAGATTTTCTTTTTTTTTATTTTTTTTTTCTTTTTTTTTTTTTTTTTAATTACAAAAAAACTCACAACCACGCACATAAACTTTAAAGAACCACATATTAAAAACAGAGTTAAAGAGAGAGAGGGTCTGTAAACAAATAGAGTTCGGATATGTTTGTTTTCTAAGAATTGTGAAATGATCTTTATAGAAAATGAGAGGATATGTACAGTGGTGACGTTTTGGCTCATCGTCGATGATGAAACTACAAATGTGCAAAGAAAATCAGACAAATGCAAAGAAATTCAACAAGAAAATGTGGGAAAAGTTGAAAATCAACTTGAACTAGTGTTTTTTTAGAGAAAGAGACTATGGTCCATTTGGATACAACTTATTTTGCTGAAAACTGAAAACACTGTAGCAAATTAAATTTTAAATGTGTGAATAGTATCGTAGGACCCATTTTTAATATTTTTTTTCCTGAATAAAGTGCTTGTGGGTCCCATGAACAGTGCGTGAATAGTGCTAAACAGTGCACTCTGTTGGAGAAAATCTTAAACGCGTAAACAGTGCATGGGTGGAAAAGTCAAACTTTACGTCTTAAAAATTTTTTTTTTAAAAAAAAATTGAAAACGCAAACGTAGTAGACGTGGACACGGATCCAAACAGATACTAAGGGTTTATTTATTTATTTATTTTTTTTTTTTGAGAGAGAGAGAGAGAGAGCGTGTTTTCTAACTGAAAAAGAGCGATTGACATTTTTTTTTTAAATTCTAGTGTAAGGGTTGAAAAATTTTAGATCTCTTTATCAAGAGTTGTATTAGTTTGACAAAAATAAGGTGAAAATTTGGTGCTAGCACTATTTGTTAGTTTCCTTGAAATAAGTCTTCCTAAATTTAGTCCTAGCCTAATTTGTTAGTGTTTGTTTCAACACTATTTATTGAACTCTAGGTCTAAATTAATGAAGTTTTTTGTAGTGTATTATAATCAATGAACTCTTCTCTTTGCCTAACTAAGCTATTTAAAATATGTTAGAAAAATGTTAAGGAGTAAATAAAAAATTGACCCCTAATGTGTCTACTTGAATATGATTTTAAAGTGGTGAAAATCATTGAGTCCCACATGAGAAGGAAAAAGATTATTTTATGAGTTTTATGCTTATGGGTTGTGTTGGGTTATAGATTGACCCCCAATTAATTTACCAATTACCCAAGTTTATTAACTAGTCCAAATTACATGCAAATTCAACTACGGCACAATCAAATCACCAAACTAAATAAAAAGCAATAAAAAATAAGTTTAACACAATGATTTGATCAAATAAGCAAAACCTCATAGGCAAAACTCTATCAAGTGAATTTCAGGTCACCACTCCCAAAGAATCCACTAAAAAAAATAAGAGGTTACAAGTTAGGAAGCTTAGCACCAATCCCCAATCAGACTATATTTTCTGTCACAAACTTCTCCTTTGCACAAATCTCCTATACGTGACTAACTCTATAGTAACCATTTTAATTGTTATAGCATTACAGAGTTCATCAAACCACGTTTAGATGAACCAGTAGCAATTTGGGACCCCAAACATCGTAGTAACTCCCTGTTGCTATGATGACGGCTATAAAATGTCTTTTATATGCACTGGAACCTCTAGAGAATGAATTCTTAAATGACCAAGTTATCATGAGCTGAAACCAGAATTTAATTTTCACTTTTCCTGAGACTCAATAAAAATTATTAGGTTCTCCCAAAATATAGTGATATAATATTCGCTCCTCTCATAGTTATGATAATCTCATCATGAATTTGATTAGTGAAATCTACTATAAATGTAAGAAAATAGAGTATTATGTCACCATATTCCAAGAATGCTTACTAATTACTCATCAAAAGCTTCCATTAGTACACCATTTCAGGGGAGATTGTTAATAAATGTAGGGTTTGAAGGTTTTTGGAGCTGAATTTTATTAAATTGCTGACTTTGATATTTCATTGAATCTAATTCATTTTATGCTAAAATATAAATAATATCGTTTGATGAATTCTTATTCTCCTCCATTAAGTTTCATTTTTATCATTTTGGTCCTTAAAGTTTTTGTTGTCAAACATAGTGCTTATGTCTATCAACTTCGTTAAATATTAAAAATATATTAATACTAAAAATATTAATTAAAATTTCATTTTGATACTAAAAAATATTTTTGAATAAAAATTCTCTTAACATAAAGTATGTAAATTTATTTTTGTCAAAAATTAAATCAAATTTTTAATATTAAAATTTTTTAATAGTTAATGGAGTTAATTAAATCTAAGAAAAAGTTTGGCTACATACTTATTTATAGCCAATGGCTACGACACCCTTAAAAAATTAACATAGCTATGTATTTTAAAAATCTAATCATTAAATTATATGTTCTTTATATTATTAACATGTAGATGATTTTTGTACAAATAATATTTTACTTACTATTTGATCCATAAACTTATTTTTCATACATAATTTAAAATAACAAAAACTTAAAATTTAAACATTCGATTGATGACATAACTATTAGTCTTTAATCTTTTGAAAATTTTGCGAACATATAAGATATGAGAAGAAAATATAATCTAATCGTAGATTTGTCAAAATTTACACCCAATAAAAATAATTTTGAACAAGTTTGCAGCCATTGGCTACAACTAAATTTATAATCAAAGTTTATCCTTAGACCTAATTAGCATATGCTTTGTTCATATCAGACTAGTTCATCTTATGTTATACCCCACATGCATTGACGTAATTATTATTGTCATAATTATATATATATATATATGCATTCTTATCTCATATGGGAATGTTATATATATATATATATATATATATTTATTTATTTATTGGACACGTTGTAAACAAAGAAAACCAACCCCGCAAATTCTTCATAATCCCTTTCTTCTTCTTCTTCTTTTCCTCTCTTTCCTTATTCAATTCTTCACAATAACTTTCTGCTTCTTGATCTCCTTATAGAATATAACACAGTTCATCAAAAACAAATACTATGGATTATTATCAACCAGCTTTTATTCAATCCTACACCTGTCCCCTCATCCTTCTTTGCTCAAATGATTCCCCTTCTCACCTTCATCACCAAGACCAACTTTATCACTGTGATTTTTGTTTGAGCGATGTCAAAGAACCCTCGAATAATAAAGCCACGACAGGCGCTTTTCTCAAATATATCAACATGCCCTTGGAATATAGCAAGAAGTTTACTAGTGTTCTGTACTGCCGTGGGGTCTTGTTCTTTTCCTATGTTGAAGTAAAGGATCAAGTCGCGGAACACAACTTTTTCGTGTACTATATTCACGCAGCAAGTTTTGACAGGTTTCCTTCACGGCCCGCCGTGACTAATGAAAGCAGGTCGGCTTTTGGGTTTGGTTTCCATCCCGGAACCAATGACTACAAGGTGGTCAGAATAGTGGAACAAAATCAGCCTACGGGTTTGGAACAACATATTGAGGTGTTCACTCTAGGCAGACCCATGTGGATGATCAACAGAAAGAACCCGTTCTTGCTTCGGATGCAACCCTATGCAGCTTCGTTTAATGGAAGACTACATTGGTTAGGCCAAGATAAGAAAGATGGTTCCACAATTATAGTTTCATTCGATTTGGAGTCCGAAAATTTTCACCATATTCCAATTCCAGATAATTGTAAATTTAGACTGGATGGGAAAGATTGCCACGTTGCAGTGCTGGGAGGGTGTCTCAGTTTGGTTGATTATAATGACATATGGTCAATGAAGATTTATGGTGTAAAGGAGTCTTGGATTAAAGAATACACCGTGATGCCTTTTGAACGTTTGATAGGACCTATTCGGCCTCTATGTCTACTGCCAAAACATAACATTTTGATCGAGTTGCAATATCTCCCACAGAGTTTGTATGTTTATGGTGTAGATTCGATGGAAATCTACAAGGTAAGAATTCATGACCTCCCCCCTTGCCATTCATACCGAGTAGTTTCTGTTGTTGATGATACTCCTGACAGTATATCAAATGGGTGCAAGCAGGAGAGCCCAGATGTGTAGTAGTATGGGTGTAATTCTTGTAAAGAATCAAGAAGCATTTAGTTTGTTGGTTACAAGATTGGTTAGTTGGTTGTAAGATTGCAAGAAGTAGAGCCAAGTTAGTTAAGATGGCAAGAAGTATTCAAGAACTGAAGCCGAATTAGATGCAACTTACAAGTTTTTAGTTGGTTGTTTTAGCCAATAAGTCTTGCAAGTAACTCGTATAAATAAGTTGCTAGTTGGTTATTTTGGCCAGTCTTGCAAGTAATTTGTATTAGTGCTTGTAATCAATATCATTTCATCATCAAAGAAATTAGACACAATTTTCTCACCTCTCTTTCAACTTTTTTTCCCCTTCGAATTAGTTAATTTTAATTCATTTTCATGTGAACTTGGAAGAAATATTCTCAACCGTAATCCAGCATATGGTATCCTTAATCTAATGACTCCATAACCGCCAAATCAATGAGCGGGAAAGACATTTGTTATCCTTATTCAATGCTTGAACTCATGCCAGTTCGAGTCACCCTGCACTAATGAGTGGTAAAGGCATTTATGCTGTATATGCTGGATATTGAACTGTCCGCAATGCAGCTTAGGTCTTTATTTTTGAGATCATTGTGCAAGTGGATGTAATTGGATGCGTCCAGTTTCCTTCTCTTTTAGATTCCATTGATCGGCTGGATATTGCATGTACTCTTTACACATACCTTTCTGTATACATCATGTACACTTACAAATTCTATCTAATACAATTTTATTATTATTTATAAATAATAATAATAATATGAGCATATTCAAATATCAAAGTAGTCAAATTAACTAACAAGTAATATATGTTTAGCACCAATGTAAAGTAAAGATAAAATGTGCCTTTTGGCCTTTAAATCTTTCTGCTTATTCTCTAATGTTGTCCTGGACCGGAGTGGCCTCAAGTGCACGTATAAACCTATCTGAATCTATCCCAATTGGAAATTGAAGAAACACAGAGAAATAAGATAAGCATATCAAATCCGTCTTTCAAACTATCCATTTTCCAGAGAAAAGCATCCTCATCGCTTTCAAGCTTCTTGGTTCACTCAATTTTCTTCTTGGCTGGAGTATTCTCCTACTAAAGATGCTGCATACCGTCTGCCATGTTATCTCTTTACCATGGAAAGAAGTAGACACCTTGGCTGTGATGCTTTTACTTTCATAGGATTTAGAAATTGGAAAAAAGTCAATAATGGAAAGAATTGTGCCTTTTTGAATCATGTTGGGGAGGATCCTTGCTCACCCCACAACAATGTTGTGAAATATTGTGATGATCTACTAAATGAATCAGTGCATATAGATAAAGTGATGAATGTGCAGAGTTCTAAACAAATTTTTAAAATAATCGACTGCAGGTGAAAACTTCTATTGATACTCTTAGGTGGCTCACCTTTCAAGGGTGTCCTTTTAGAGGTCATGATGAAACCCCTGAATAAAAAAATCGAGGAAATTTACTTGAGATGATTAGAATTTTGGCATCTTATAATGATAAGGATGTACCAGTTGTTTTGGAAAATGCACCTAAATCTGCTAAGTACACTTCGCCTACAATTCAGAAGGAGATTTTGCATGTTATTGCAAGTAAAGTGCGGAGTAAGATTTGTGAAGACATTGGGGATTCCAAATTTTGTATTACTATTGATGAGTCACGTGATGAGTCAAAGAGAAAGAAAATGGCTCTTGTTTTTAGATTTGTTGACAATGAGGGCTATATACAAGAACGTTTTTTTTATCTTTCTCATGTTAAAGACACTGCTGCATTGACTCTAAAGAATGAAATATATGCTATTCTTTCTCGTCACTGTCTTGACATTCAAAATATTTGTGGACAAGGATATGATAGTGCTAGCAACGTATGTGGTGAATGGAAAGGATTGTAAGCCTTAGTTCATAATTGTAAAGTTGAATTTAATCAACCATCTTGTTGACTTTATTCCGTGCCAAATTTGCTTGTAATTTAGCATTTAGAAACCCTGTATTTAGGTGGGAATCTTGTAAGGGTAGTGTGTGAGAGAGTGTGAAGAAATGCTCAAGAATGTGCAGTGAAGCAAGGACTTGCGACTGGATCTCGCGGCTGGCAAGCCGCCAGAAGATGCACACGAGTGAAGCATGCAGAGAAGCTGAACTATCATGCCAACTGTAGCACTACAGGATAAAAAGTCCAGACTGGCCATTCAGTTAGCTCGCGGCTTGAACTCACGACTCAGTCAAGTCGCGAGGCCAAGTCGCCAGCCAACTCTGTTTTGAAAAATGACTCTTTGCATTCCAAACACCTACCACTATATATAGACCCTTGTACCCACGAAATGTAGATAGCTTCCAAAGAGAATTTTGAGAAAGAAACCCTAGAGAAAAACAAGATTGATTCATCCACAATCTTCACATAAAGACTCTTCAAATTCCTCTACTCTCACCCTTTCCATTGTTAAATCCTTGAGAGGTTCTTACCCAAATCCTTTTCTCATCATACCTACATTTGTGAGAAGGCTTTTTGGTTCTTTGGGAAGCAGTTAGGAATGGACCAATGGTTATTGGTTGATGCTATGGGCTATAGCGAAATCCGGTAAGCTGAAGAAGACAAAAGTTTGGCGCAACCTCGTTGGAGCAAGAAGCTTGGAGGGCTTAGGTACACTGGGTAGATTAGGCTTGGAGGGTCTTCTACTGTTCATGTATCCCAACTTCATTTTTTAGTGGATTGTTGACCGCTTAGAGGGCAGCGGAGAGGTTTTACGTCGAGGGCTTCAGTTTCCTCTTCGATAACACATCGCTGTGTTGTCCTTGTGTTTTCATCTCTCTTCCCTTAATCTTTGCCATTTAATTTCTGTTGTAAATGTGATTTTAATTGGTTTAGATTGTTTATCAATTCTGTTATTAGCTTATGTTCATGTTCTGCACATTTATTGTTTGATAATAAGCATGAATTGGTAATTTGTAATTGGGGGTCTAAACGTTCATAGTGTTTTACACGCTATTTGAACATTCAATTGGTATCAGAGCGGGTGCACTCTTTGTGGTTTAAACACCTTAGTGCGATTCTTGACCCCGTTTTGAGATGGACCGATCTCAATCTTTAAATGCACCACCATATTTTGATGGTAGCAACTATGCCTTTTGGAAAGTCAGGATGAGAGCATTTTTGTGTTCAATGGATGAAACCGTTTGGGATGTGGTGGATATTGGATGGACTAGGCCAGAGGCTGCCAAATCCACGTGCGATAAGGCAACCCTTGCGGCGTCTAATGCAAATAGCAAAGCACTTAATACTATTTTTTGTGGTATGTCTCCAGAAGACTTCCACAGGATATCTCACATTTCTATTGCTAAGGAGGCATGGCAGATATTAGAGACCACGTATGAAGGAACGAAGAAAGTGAAGGATACTAAGTTGCAGATGTTGACCACTCAGTTCGAGGAGTTGAAAATGAGTGAGGATGAATCTTTTGATTATTTCTATAGCAAGCTGAATGAAGTGGTCATCGGCAAGTTCAACTTGGGGGAGAAAATGGAGGACTCGAAAGTTGTGAGGAAAATCCGTCATTCGTTGCCAAAGAGCTTCCGTGCCAAGGTGACAGCGATTGAAGAGAGTAAGGACCTTGATGATATTAAAGTCCAAGAACTGATTGGCTCACTTCAGACTTATGAATTGTCATTGCCCACACAAAGGAAGAGTAAATCTCTTGCTCTTAAGATGGTTGATGAAAGGGTTGAAGCTCACGACTCATCGGATGAGGATGTTGTCGATAAAGATGTGGCATATTTGGTGAAGAATTTCCGAAAGTTCTTGAAATTCAAGAACAATGGAAAATTTGGTGGTAAAGGGAAATTCCAAAGTTCCGGAAAGGAGAAAAAGGAATTCAAAAGGAAAGATGGAAAGGAATCCCAATTTACACAAGGAATTACTTGCTTCGAGTGCAACGAACACAGACATTTCAAGAAAGAGTGTCCCAATTATTTGAAATCGAAGGGCAAGGCATATGCCACAACTCTTAGTGACTTGGATTCATCCAATTCTGATTCAGAGGAAAGCTGTGACGGAGAAGGGAATTACTCCACTTTTATGACTATTGCTCACGTTGAGTCTTCGGAGGACTTGAATTTGCTTGTACAAGAGCTTGGGGAGCATAGTGATGAGGAATCAATGGGAATTGTAGAAGAATCGGATGTTGAAGAAGATGAGAATATAGGGGGCCTTCAAGAAAACTTCAATTCACTCCTTGAGAAATCAGGAGAATATGCACGTGTGGCCAAGGCAGCCGTGAAAAAGATGAAGAAGGTAGAGGAGGACTATAGAAGTCTCCTAGTGCGACATAAGGAGGCCAAGTGTGAGATAGAGACGCTGAATGGAGAGCTGACTGAAGCCTACTCAAAGATAAAATTTCTTGAGCTTGAGGTAATTCAAGCAAATGCCAAGGTAGAGAGTGTCTCCACCAAGAAACTAGATGATGTCATTTTCTCTCAAAAACAATTCTCAGACAAATTCGGGTTGGAATATACTGGAGAAAGTAGTTCAGCTGTCAAAATCACTAAAGAAGTGAAGTTTGTGCAAGCCAAAGAACCTGTAGTGGCTTCCTCTACACCTAAGAACGTAGGGGATGAAAAGAAGAAGAACGTGGTTGACCAAAGGGTGTTGAACAAGCCCCGTAATCAATCAGTGATCAAACCTGAAGCTAGAGGGAAATCTCTTCCAAGATCACAAAGAGGTTCAAGAATGAACCATTTTTGCCATCATTGTGGACTTCAAGGACACACCAAACCAAATTGTCATTAACTTAGAGTATTGAAGAATGCAACTGATCAAAGGTCAAGAGGACCAAGAAATGACAAGAGGACTTGGGCTGTTGAGTCATCAAGAGGTCGAAATGGTGATCCCGGTTTGATGGACGTGATGAAGATGATCGGTGCATTCACCACCTGCTTGGAAAGCTTCACTAGAAGGTTTGAAAGTCCTAACTCTCGTACCCAATCCTATAAGGATATCACCCTAAACGCACGTGACGTGTGGGTGAAGAGGGGTACTCATGCATAAGCATTACAACATGTCCATGCATTAATACTTCCTATGCTTTGTGACTATGTTTGGTTGCTTTTTGCTTGTTTGAGTTGAAAATTGTTTGGTTGTTTATTTGTTTCTTTTTAAAATGTTTTTACATTGTTGTTTTTTATCAATCTTTTCTTGCTTTTGTGTCAAAAATATAAAAACACATAAAAAGTAGAAAATCCAAAAAGTTTGATCGACATTGTTGAGTTTTGTCTCAAAGCATGTTTTGCCTTGTACCTTTGTACTTATGGCTCTGTGCATCTACGAGCTTAGCTTGTTCCCTATGCACTCATATCATTGTGGAAGAAATCTTGAAATCTATGTGACTGTTGTAAATAGATCTTCAACCTTGTCATGAATGATTAGTGAATGGTCTTGTTGATCTTGAGACATGCATAAACTTATGCCTATATATCTTCCCACCATTTTATTTTATTGTTGTTACTTAAAGAGCTCACCAAATGTAAATCTTCAAATGAAAAGAGATATTGAGCTACAAAAACCTGTTGCACATACTAGTATTTGACTAGGAAAAAGGGAAAGCGACCAAAAATAAAATGTATGATGCCCGAAAAGCCAAAGGCTAACTCATCAAATTGAAATATCAAAAATTTCAGGCATCGATCTCACAATGGGATGTATTGTTTCAAAAAGATCAAATGATGTGATGCATATGAAGCTAAATGTAAAGCTTCAAAGTTATGATTATCAAGTTGTATGTGGGAGGTCATATATGCATATTTCTATAATTGAGATGGATCACATTATCTAGTGCTAATTGTGTATGTCTTGGTTGAATTGATCATTGAAGCTTCACATTAGACTAAGGACTATCTCATTTCTGATATCCACACACATCACACATGTTTATGTTCAATGAATGCCATATTCATTTGTGTGATTATACTTGATTAAATGTGTTTTCTGATGTGCATGAAATATATACAATAAAGTACTCACATATCTACATATTTAGCCATATTTTTATGTTATTTTGTAACTAATTATATAATATCTTTGTGTTGCAGGTAACAAGGGCTTTACATGCAAAGTGGGGCTAGGCCAATTGAATCAAGTCAACTTACATCCAGCCAGGCATAAATTCAAGAGAAGGCCAATTTAATTGGAGCAAGGAATCAAAGGAAATTTGCACCAAATCCAAGTCCAATTCGGATTAGGATTCCCGCCTGCACATAAGTTAGTATTTTCAGCATAACTTTCGACTCAGATGTCCAATCGAAATGATTCAAGTTGGGCTGGAAAGTTAACTTAAAGGGCTACAACTTTGTAGTTTACCAGGAGCCCGAATTCTGACGTTAAATGGGCCGAAATAGTCGGTTAAGTGAAGCCTAAAAATCTGGGATTTTCTCTAAACGGGAATTCAACTTGTAATAGGATTCCTTGACCTATTTAAAGGTTTTTTAGGGCAAAATTCAGGGAGGCTAGTGCTAGGGCTGTGATGCAAAACAGAAAATTGGAGCAAGAGGCAGTGCCGCATGTGGCTTCTCTGTAGCTTTTCTCCATGATAGCATTGTGACTATTTCTTTCTCTATTTTATTTGTCTAGTTTAATGTTTAGTATTTTATTCTTTTGTTTTATTTCAATTACCATGAGTAGCTAAATTTATAATTAGGGTTGAGGATGAAACCTTGTTAAGGATTACTAGTAATATTTATGTGATTTAATTTTTCCCACAATAGTTGTTCTTTAATGATTTAAATTGTTCTTGCTTCATATCAATTGACTAAGATGAGATTTTAGATATGAGTTCAATCATGTTTTTCTCATGATTTAGGATTTGTCTTAATTAATTGAATGCTTGGTTTATTAGTTCTTGATTATAAAATTGGATATCGTTCGTGATTTGTCTGTCAATGGATACAATTTATGATTTGATTTTTAGAATTGGATATATCTTGTGATTTGTTTGGCTACGAATACAATTGATGATTTGGTTTTATACTTAAGAAGCGAAGAAGAACATGCTTTTGATTTTTAAAATAAGGATTTTAATGAGGATATTTTCCATGATAACAAGATTGATTTCTAGATTATCATGTAGTGCGTTGGGAAAAATTAATGATCATAAATATATGCTAATATGACTTACAAGGCGGATTCCAAAACCTTAATTCATTTCCCTTGATTGTTTACATCTTTTTATTGCTTTATATCTTTTGCTTAGTTTAACTATTTGCTTAATTTTATTATTTGCTTAGTTTATTTAATTTCAAAACAACCAATTTTTATTAAACTAGATTAGGATTAATTTGGTTAGGGTTTAATTAATTTTCCTACGTTCATTCAAGTCCCTGTGGGTTCGACCTCGTTCTTGTCAAACTATACTTCGGTACGGTTCGTACACTTGCGAGTATTTTAAAATTTTCACAACATTTTCACATGCTCAATCTTTGTTGATCAAACACAAAAAGATTTTTGAGTTTTTTAGTTTGTTTTTGGAAAGTATTTTGTTTTTATAAAAATTGTCAAAATTTCAAAAACAGTGATTGCCCTGTTCTGGCGACTCAGTCGTGGGTTGATCAATCGCACGCCCCCAATCGCGGACATTACTCAGAAGGTCTTCGCGACTCACTGGCGGGTCAAAGTCCTGATAGGCCAAAAACGTATTGACCCCTTGTGATTAAATAAATTAATTAATTAGCCAAGTTATTAATTAATCAATTTAACATGCAAACGCATGATAGCACAAACAAATCACCAATAAACTAATTATGCAGCGGAAAATAAATAACACGGTGATTTGTTTACGAATGGGGAAAACCTGACGGCAAAAACCCCACCGGATGATTTTCAGGTCACCACTCCCAAAACTCCACTATTATCACAACAAGCGGTTACAAGTAAAGGAATCCCAAGTACCTTACCAACTTACAGTTGAACCCTTACCCCAATACCCAATTGGACTTGTTCTGTAGTGAGAATTTCCCCTTTTGATGCACGGCTCCCAAGTACGTGACTAACCAATGCGCGGATCCCAGTACGCGACTTCAATCACCAACTAGAAAGAATTGTTGGCTGCAAAGTTCTTCAGTTCATCCACGATGAAGATCAAGAAGATGCTTGGTCACAAAACCCAAAGGTGCACATACACAGCAACTTCTTCAAAAGAGATGAACTAGGGCAAAACTTTGTCTCCAGTCACAATTTGCTTGAACAAAGTTTGCTTAATGCTTATGCAACTTGTGAACTGTTTGACGGCCCTTAAAACAATCCTTTTATATGTCTAGGGTTTGGAGAAAATAAGGCCCAAAGACACATTCACAGATCCCAAGAAAATCATATCAGAAATTCAGAAATTCATAAACCTCGACAGATAGAAGGTGTCGAAAAGCTGTCGAGCAGGTGTCGAGCCACGGGCTTGAGACAGCTTCTTAAAACTCGACACATGCAGCTGTTGAGCCAGCTGTTGAGATGCTATCGAGCTTTAATAAATGTGCACTTCTTCAGCTTGATTCTTGGACAGACTTGATGACTTCAACACTTAATCTTGAAACCTTGTTTCTTGAAGTATTAAAAACACCTAAAACTACCCAATTACAAGTTAAATGCGCTTTGTCAAAGGATTAGCCAATTACATAAAAGAATGACATATGTTCTTAACAAGTGAACCACATATGTCCTAACAATCTCCCCCTTAGGCAATCCATGACAAAAACCACAACAAACAAATGAACATATGAGAGAAGTCATAAATTACTCAACTCATATTCACTTGTTGAATACAATAAAATCTATCCTAACACAAACTCTTGAAAAACTTTGCAAGAAGAGAGTTTATGGCAAGTAGACTTTGACAACCTGTATTTCCGAAACACTTTAAACAAAACTCATCAAGGCATCTTAGTGTGAAACAGAATTAATAGATTGCATACAAGTATAAGAAACATGTGTATAAAGATAGAGAAGAAACAACACATGTAGAGGTAGGTGAAAGAAACATACATCCACATATAGAGAAAATAAGTACAATGTATGTAAAAACTGGTCACAAGACCTAATGTACAAGAACAATGTATCTAATAAAGTAGAAAAGAACAAGATACATCATATCCTCACTACATCCCTCATATTAGCACTTTCCCCCTAACAAAAAAATGTCCTACACTAACTCTCCCCCTAAGAATGACTACTCTCAATATCCAAAACTACTCCCCCTTTTTGTCACGAGTGACAAAGGGTAAGAGTGTCAAGTAGACATCCCATCGGTAGAGCTAGCATCTCCATCATCATCCGAAGCGTCATCGTCATCACCATCATTATCATCATCCTCGGCATCAGAAATAGAAGCCACTGGAGGAGGTGGTGGAGGAGAAGCCTCAGGAGCAAAGCCACCCATAGTCACCTGCCATCGTGCAATACGACCGACACGAACGTTCACTTGATTCAACTCAGTGGAGAGTGTATCAAGGCAAGCATCCATGCGCTGTAGCTGCGCCATGATGTCTCCAAGTGATACATCACCCATGGAAGTGGATGGAGCGGATGTGGATGGAGCTGAACGAGATGGAGCCGGACGGGAGGGAGGAGTGGAATCCGACTGTCACGACCTAAACTGTGCCTCACTACGTTTTACGGTAGCGGCGTCTATGGCACAAATGTGTGTGAAATGGTCGGACACTAGAAAAGGGACAGAAAAATGGCGTAAGATCCTCGTGATAGCGGAAGGAAAGATGAGCTTATCACGGGACACCGAATCTAAATGAACATCTATAATAGAGAGAATGAAATGAGAAGGGAAGTCTATGGTAAGATGCTCAAGAAGAGATAACAAAAACCAAGCTTGAGGCTCTGTGATGGAGTTGTAGTGAGAGAGAGGATGGAGTACAAAAGTCATCACCATGTTCATGAAGCGAGGGCCTTTAGCAAAAGGCTTACATGGTGTAAATTGACGCTCACCCCAGTCAGCAGGGCGCTCACAAAAAGCAGCCATGAGCTCATCTTTGGACACAATCCGCAGACGCTCACAACTAGGATAGTCAGGGAACTCTATCCTAAGAACCCAAAGCACATACCTCGAACGTGAGTGAAGAAAAGAGGTACTGAATGATCAATCCCGTGCATGTTGGAGTAGAACTCCTGAATAAGCATGAGAGGACAGGTGACCAGGACGTCACACAGTGACTCCCATCCCCAACTGTGAATGACAGAGGGAAGGTCAGTGTCGGCGAAGTCCGCCAAAATGACTTGGCGTTCTGAATGAACACCTTATCTAGAGACGTTCTCCGAGAAAGCCTTACGAGCATCCTCATCATGGAACCGAATGTTAGATGGAGTAGGATCAGAAGATGAAGATGTCCTAGAACGCAGAGGGTTCTGGGACGGAGCAGACTTACGTTTAGGTGTCATAGACATGACTAACGTAAGCAGAAAGAGAGGGAGAGAAAGAAGACAATCAAAAAAGTCCCAAGCAGTTCAAATATATCAAATATATTGAAAAGAGAGAATGTATGCATGGGAAATGCATGAACATGTGACATGCAAAAGAAAATACATCATGGGCTCAACCCAATCCAATCCTACCAGCACACAAGCATATTACACACATCTAAATGCATGAAAATACTGTTATAATGCAAATGTGATGCAATGTATGAGGTTTTAAACACATTTAAATGAAAACCCAACCCAAAATTTCAACAAAAACTCATCAATTTTGAAAAACCCCAAAATCTAGGTTTCAAACATGAAATGCATGAAGACTGAAGAGATTAGAAGCTTACCAAGCGTAGAAAAACTTGAGGAAGCTTGAAGAAACCTTGAAGAATCAAGATTGGAGAGAGATGAGAGTGTTTGGGAGAGAAAACAGAGAGCTATCGAGAGAGAGATCGAGAGAAATGAATACCGGATCGCATGAGGGGTATATATAGCATCCTCAGTAAATCTCGACAGATGAGGTATCGAGAGGTGTCGAGCCATTTGTCGAGGTAGGTGTCAAGAAAAAGGCCTTCGACAGATTCAGTTGTCGAGGGAGGTGTCGAGGAACAAAACATCAAACACAAGAAGAGAAGCTCGATCGATCCACCAAGTGTTGAGAAGCTATTAAGGAGACAGAAACTTTCTCGATCGATCCATCAGGTGTCGAGGAGGTGTCAAGATTGTGATTAGAAAAAGCTTGAGAAGCTCGACAGATAGCTAGGTATCTAGGAGGTGTCGAGCAAGCTTTGAAAAACAATTTTTCGAGAAGAGAAAAACACAGACATGAATGCAATCCAACATGCAACTCAACCAAAGATCCAATCAACATATTAAGCTCTCAAAAACATCTCTCAACAGTAATTTTAAGCACATGGATCCCCAAAAACACACACACACACTAAACACGTCTAACTGATTTTATATTTCAAAAACAAGTCAAGATAGTTTAGTGAGCATACATTAGCACATGTAAAACCTTGTGATGGCCAAATCACATTGTACCTACACATGTATCAAGAGTAGCAAAGAATATTGCATGTTAAGTGTGAAAAACATCGCAAGATTGCATATGTGTATACATGTTATGACGATTTGAGATATGAGAAAATCACTTTAACTCACACACAATCATAACTGTTTGATGGAAACTATCACCTTTGAGGTACATCCTATAACTCCCACATCTCCTAGAAAACACGCTTGCAATCATATTTAAAGCATTTTGATCTTTTTGCTATTTATTTTCTTTGCATATTTTCTTTTATTTTTAGCATATCATGCATGGGCATATAAGAGAGAGAAGAAATACCCAAGATGTAAAGCATTTGACACTGCAGTTTTGCTATGTCGAAGCATACAGGTGTCTTTGACACTGCACTTTTGCTATGCCGAAGCATACAGGTGTCATATTATGATTGGCGGGCAACAGTGGCAAGATGGTTATTTATGCCTTTCTCTTAGGATTTTCTAGTCCTTCCTGTCAAAAAGAGTGATACGAGTGTTAAGTTCAAGAGATAACTTAATCTTACTCATCACAAACAAGAGCCATAAAGCTCACTTGCTTAGTTGTGCATAAGAATGCTCATCTAAGCTACAAATGATACAAAGTTTAGAAACTTTGCTCCAATGGCCATCCAAGGTACATAAGTACCAAAGTACACAAAACACACACTGTTTTTGTATTTTTCTGATTTTTCAATTTTTTTTTATTTTAAAAACAAAATAAACAAAACTGAAAACAAGCAAACAAAAACATGTTAGACAAAACAAAGCATAAAACTAGACTGACTCAAAGTAAATGCAAAACACACAAGTAATGCAACAAACAAAAACGAGAAGATAGAAGAAAGTGATAAAATCACTTAGAGTCCTTTTTCTTCCACGCCTTGGAAGAACCTTTCCTTTGATTAAACCCTTGAACCGGCGGTGAGGGGGAAGAATTGAAATCGTTCAAGTTCGAAAGGAACATGAGGGATTTGAGAAGATCACCGAGAGGAGCAAGAGAGGATTGAAGTTGATTCTGGCTTCCAGATACGATCCTGTCGTTGCTCTGTTGAGTAGCTAACCACTTATAGCAATTTGGCCGAGTATGACCGGCAGCTCCACAATGATGATAGAGATGCTGCTTCTTTTGTTTGGGCTTTTGAGAGTTAGCCTTCTTAGCCCTAGGGTTCTTAATATCTTTCTTATCCTGCTTAGGGGGTGCTCCTAAGATAGATTTTCCCTTGTCTAGGTTCTCACTAGCTAATTCAATTTTAACATCAGTGTTCTCAATATCAGTTTTATTAGCATGAGGAACAAACACAGTAGCACTAGTAGAAGCAATATTAGAAGAAGAAAGACCATACCCTAAACCTGTACGATCCGAAGCATATTTCTGAATGCTGAGCATCTCATCAAGCTTTGCACTTGAAGTCCTCTCCAACTGAGCTCTGACTTGAAACAGCTCCGCTTCAAGCTTCTTGGTCTTCTCAGCCAAGAAATTGTTCTCAAACCTCAGTGCACCAATTTTTTGATTAGCTTCATCAAACTTTGTGGAAAGCTCTTCATGATCAAGTTCCACATCACTGGGCTTCTTGGTGGTCAGCCTATACAATTTCTCATACTTCTCAGAGAGCTTGTAAAGTTTCTCATAGGCTGTATGGATATCATCTTGATCATCCATCTTCTCACACTTAGAATCCACCAATTCTTCTTCTTCTTCCACGTCTTCAACAATCCCTTCAGTAGGATTGACTGTGGCAGTGAAGGCATTTAAGATTCCGTCATCCTCATTGTCGGAATCATCTTCAGGCTCAGTGTCACTCAAGGTTGCAGCAAGTGCCTTACTCTTCCCAATGCTCTTGAGATATGTGGGGCATTCTTGCTTCATATGACCGAATCCATGACACCCAAAACATTTTGGTCCTATAGGAATAGTGTACTGACCGCCATCCCTTGCATCCTTCTTCCCTTTGTCTTGACCCTTAGACTGAAAAGAACTGGATTGTCTGCGGTCCTTGTCGAAGTTTCTCCCATTGGCATTCTTCATAAACTTCTTGAACTGCCTTGTAATGTAGGACTTCATCTTGGAATCTTCATCATTGGAAGAATCATCTGTGTCACTGCTCTTTGCCTTCAAGGCCATGCTCCTGCCTTTACCCGTCTTGCCAATCCTAGATAATCCTAGCTCGTAGGTTTGCAAGTTTCCAACCAGCTCAGTCAAAGGAATCTTGTCAATATCCTTTGATTCCTCGATTGCAGTATTCTTCGCATGGAATCTCTCGAGTAGAGATCTGAGCACTTTCCTCACAATCTTGGGTTCAGGAATGGTTTCTCCAAGATTGAAGGCTGAGTTCACTATGTCCTTAAGCTTGGCATAGAACTCATCGAACGATTCATCCTCCTCCATCTTTATTTCTTCAAAGCTTGTAGTGAGTCTTTGAAGCTTTGAATCCTTGACAGTCTTTGTATCCTCATAGGTTGTCTAGAGGATGGTCCATGCTTCCTTTGCAGTTTCAGTAGAGGATATCTTCTTGAACTCCTCATTGGTGACTATGCTAAATAAGGCATTCAACACTCTACTGTTGAAGTTTGCCGCCTTGATCTTGGCTTCATCCCAATCGGCCGACGCTTCTTTTGGCTTGGTCCAGCCAATCTCCACAGCTTGCCACACCTTCTCATCTAAAGACTGCAAGAAAGCTCTCATGCGTACTTTCCAGTATGCATAGTTAGTGCTATCAAATAAAAGAGGTATAATTAAAGATTGTCCTCTATCCATGACAAACGGGGGTCAATGGATCAACACAGCAAAGATTAAACCTAATCAGAGTGTGCTTGCTCTGATACCATTTGATAGACCAAAAACGTATTGACCCCTTGTGATTAAATTAATTAATTAATTAGCCAAGTTATTAATTAATCAATTTAACATGCAAACGCATGGTAGCACAAACAAATCACCAATAAACTAATTATGCAACGAAAAATAAATAACACGGTGATTTGTTTACGAATGGGGAAAACCTGACGGCAAAAACCCCACCGGGTGATTTTTAGGTCACCACTCCCAAAACTCCACTATTATCACAACAAGCGGTTACAAGTAAAGGAATCCCAAGTACCTTACCAACCTACAGTTGAACCCTTACCCCAATACCCAATTGGACTTGTTCTGTAGTGACAATTTCCCCTTTTGATGCACGGCTCCCAAGTACGTGACTAACCAATGCGCGGATCCCAGTACGCGACTTCAATCACTAACTAGAAAGAGTTATTGGCTGCAAAGTTATTCAGTTCATCCACGATGAAGATCAAGAAGATGCTTGGTCACAAAACCTAAAGGTGCACATACACAACAACTTCTTCAGAAGAGATGAACTAGGGCAAAACTTTGTCTCCGGTCACAATTTGCTTGAACAGAGTTTGTTCAATGCTTGTGCAACTTGTGAACTATTTGACGACCCTTAAAACAATCCTTTTATATGTCTAGGGTTAGGAAAAAAGAAGGCCCAAAGACGCATTCACGGATCCCAAGAAAATCATATCAGAAATTCTGAAATTCATAAACCTCGACAGATAGAAGGTGTCGAGAAGCTGTCGAGCAGGTGTCGAGCCACAGGCTTGAGATAGCTTCTTAAACCTCGACACATACAGCTGTCGAGATGCTGTCGAGCTTTAATAAATGTGCACTTCTTCAGCTTGATTCTTGGACAGACTTGATGACTTCAACACTTAATCTTGAAACTTTGTTTCTTGAAGTATTAAAAATACCTAGAACTACCCAATTACAAGTTGAGTGCGTTTTGTCAAAGGATTAGCCAATTACATAAAAGAATGACATATGTTCTTAACAAGTGAACCACATATGTCCTAACAAGTCCTAATCGCGAAAAATACTTCGAATATTTTTCAAATTTTGAGTTTTTATGTTTCTCGTGGCTCAGTGTGGCGACTTGTTCGTGGGTGGAAGGTCCAATCGTGAGGGGTACACAGAGATTTTCGTGGCTTACCTCGCGACTTTCTCGCGAGTAGAACTTTCATTCGCGAAAAACACTTAGAAATTTTTTTAAAATTTTTGTTTTTAAGTGTTTTGGTGGCTGGCCCTAGCGACTTGCACGTGACTTGACTCAGTCGCGAAAATTGCGTGTTTTGCGTTTTAAGGGCAGTTTTTAAAATTTTTCAGTTTTTCCCTCGAACTTTTGTGACTGTTCATTGTGTTCCCCATTTCAACTCTCTCTCAAACTCACCGTGTCACTCTTGAAAAACCTCCATTTTTGCATCATTTCAACCACAAATCTTCAAGGAAAAGGTTTAGGCTTTCTCTTTCTCACTACATATTTCAGGTTTTGAGCTTTATTTTCTTGAATCTGTGAATTGTGGTTATGATTTGTGATATTTATAGTGTTCGAACATGGGTTTGGTTTATATTGATTAAATGAGTTCGTTTTAGTATTGGTGATATTGTTTGTTAGATGCTTATCTCAATGTTTTTCCTGTTGATGTTTGTGGTCTGTATTGTGTTTCGTAACTGTGGTGCTTTGTGCATATCATGTTCATGGTAGAGTGTCACAATGACAGTTATTTGTGAATGTGTGATGTTCAGTGATTACTTTGCACTGAGTTGTATCTGAACAATCATCATTTTTATTCACCTGTTTCATTCTTAAATATACAATGCATCAGGGTTGCTTTTGATTAATTGTTGTTGACTTGGTTCATGTTACTTGATTGAGTGAGATCTTCCTCTGAATTTCATTTTTTTTCAAATCTAACCAAATTGATCATTGTGTCTTCTGGTGCTGCATTTGGTTCTTTGTTGTGTGTATGTTATTTTGTAGATGTCTCGTCGTTCCTCTCGAGGAAAAGAGCCTGAAACTGATCCTCCATCATCCCCTATTTCAAAACGGACTCAACGCTCGTCTCAAGCTTCAAACATTGAGAGATTCAGGACTCCACTCGACTCACAGACCTTTGACATCATTTTTAAAAAGGCTCCTACTGTGGTGGAAAAGGTTGTAAAATTTGATACCCTGGGGACAACATTTATTCCTAGGATATTTGAAGCAAAAGATTGGGATGATCTGTTCGGGAACTTCGAGGACCCGATTAAAGAACTGGTTAAAGAGTTCTATTCACATGCTAGATACACGGGAGTTGAGCTACAATGTTGGGTACGAGGAAAAGAGTTTTCCATCAATCCAGACTACATCGCAAAGGTTCTTCACATCACTAGACCGACAAATGTAGACCTCACTCCGTATGATGATAGACAGCCTCAGATACAAGACTTTCTTCAAGTTCTTGGGCCTGACCATGAGGTTTCAAGCAAAGGCACATCCATATGGATTGCAAAGTTTGCACCTGATCTGACGACTCTAAAGTTGATCATGTTCTCCAACCTATATCCACTCTCAAACACTGCATTCATCAACCTTGGGAGAGCGCAATTTCAATGTGACCTAATCACAAGAGCTTTAATTGACATATGTGCCTACATTTTTCAGATCATTGGGAAAACAGCAACTCGATCAGCAGCACGAACATGTATCCCTTTTTGTAGTCTTGTCATGAAGATCATGGTTCTTAAAGGGGTAAGTCCACCAACAGATGGGAAGAAAATAGATCGTTTTCGTCCATTGTCCATGTTTTCACTACAAGCCAGCAAAAGTCACTCTTCTAAAGCACCTAAGAGTGAACCTTTCCTTCATGCCACTTCATCCGGTCAAGGTTCAGCTACACCTGTGCATACCGAGACTGGTTCTCCCATTCCTTCTGAGATGCAAACAACTGGCACTCCATCTGCATCACCTAACTCTCAAGCTGACAGGTTAAGCACTTTGATTGAGAGTGTATATAAGCGGATTTCAAGTCTAGAACGGCTTCTCTACTCCACCAACAACCAAGTTCAACTGCGTCTCACAACCATTGAGACACAATTAGATGCTATTCAGCAAAATCTAGAAGAGAGTCTTTAGCTATTCGTGACAAAAAGGGGGAGAGAGATAGCATACAATAAGGGGGAGAGCAACGCAAGAAGGAGAAGTGTGCATACTGAAAGGGGGAGTTGTCCTATTTATAGTCATTTATTTATATATAAACTCTTGTGTGGATATGGTGTTAATACTTTTGTCAAAGCTGTTAGTACTTGATTCTATATATAATGATATATTCAGTTTTAGTTGGTTTGTACCTTTTTCTTTTGTAACCTTTTAAGGTTTTTGTACCCATGCTTTGTAGCTTTTGTACTTGTCGTTAAATGTCATGCATTTTCTTTAAGTACGTCACTCTTGTGCCCTTTGTTGGATTCTATATCCTTAATGCAATTACCTTGTGTTGTTGCATTGGTTGAGTGTTGGACATGCAAATGATACTTTGCAATTGAGCTTATTAGCTTGCATGTCTAGATGTTCATTCCATGTATGAATGAGCATTGTGATCACTATTTATAGTGATTGTTCGTTTTTGGTCAAGCCATGGTTTATTACTTAGTTCCGTTTTGCTTGATCGCATTGTGCTTGCTCCATATGCATTTCAAGTTTTCTACATACAATGATCATATTGTGTTGATTTTTTTTCAGGAGATACTTGCTCTTATGGTTCAAGAGCTTCACATATTCTAGAGTTAGGTGTGAGTAAGTTTTGATCAACTGTTCCTAACTCACGCGTTAAGTCTAGAGTTTGTTGTAGGGTTCTGTCACGGAATAGCAAATGGGGAGATTTTAAGGTTGAATTTAATCAACCATCTTGTTGGCTTTATTCCGTACCAAATTTGCTTGTAATTCAGCATTTAGAAACCCTGTATTTAGGTGGGAATCTTGTAAGGGTAATGTGTGAGAGAGTGTGAAGAAATGCTCAAGAATGTGCAGTGAAGTAGGGACTAACGACTAGATCTCGTGGTTGGCTCGCGGCTGGCAAGCCGCCAGAAGATGCACACGAGTGAAGCATGCAGAGAAGCTGAACCGTCATGCCAACTGGCCAACTGTAGCACTACAGGACAAAAAGTCCGAACTGGCCATTCAGTTAGCTCGTGGCTTGAACTCGCGACTCAATCAAGTCGCGAGGCCAAGTCGCCAACCAGCTCTGTTTTGAAAAATGACTCTTCACATTCCAAACACCCACCACTATATATAGACCCTTATACCCACAAAATGTAGAGAGCTTCCAGAGAAAATTTTAAGAGAGAAACCCTAGAGAAAAACAAGACTAATTCATCCACAATCTTCACATAGAGACTTTTCAAATTCCTCTACTCTCACCCTCTCCATTGTTAAATCCTTGAGAATTTCTTACCCAAATCCTTTTCTCACCATACCCACATTTGTGATAAGGCTTTTTAGTGCTTTGGGAAGCAGTTAGGAAAGGACCAATGGTTATTGGTTGATGCTATGGGCTATAGCGGAATCCGGTAAGCTAAAGAAGACAAAGGTTCAGCGCAACCTCGTTGGAGCAAGAAGCTTGGAGGGCTTAGGGACACTGGGTAGATTAGGCTTGGAGGGTCTTCTGCTGTTCATGTATCCCAACTTCATTCTTTAGTGGATTATTGACCACTTGGAGGGCGGCGAAGAGGTTTTACGCCAAGGGCTTCGGTTTCCTCTTCGATAACACATCGTTGTGTTGTCCTTGTGTTTGCATCTCTCTTCCCTTAATCTTTGCCATTTAATTTCTGCTGTGGATGTGATTTTAATTGGTTTAGATTGTTTATCAATTCTGTTATTAGCTTATGTTCATGTTCCGCACATTTATTGTTTGATAATAAGCTTGAATTGGTAATTTGTAATTGGGGGTCTAAACGTTCATAGTGTTTTACACGCTATTTGAACATTCAATAATGATTGGCCTTATGCATACTATGTGCATTGCTTTTCTCATTGGTTACAATTAGCATTAGTTGCAGCATCAAGAGAGGTAATCCCTATCCATGAATTCTTCTTGAATTTAAATTTCATTATCACTATAGTTGGTTCTTCATGTAAATGTAATGATGAGCTAAGAGTTGCACAAGCTGTAGAAATTGCTAGAATGTTAGCTATTGATGAACTTGAAACGGAACAGGAGCAAACCAAATTGGGACTCTAAAATGGGCTAGTGATTCTCACTGGGGGTCTCATTTTAATACTATTTGTAGCCTAATGACGATGTTTGGTCCAATTTGTTTGGTGCTTGAAAATATAAAGGAATGCGGGTCCACCTACTTGCAACGTGGAGATGCAAATGTAGCTCATAAAATGATTAATTCATTTGAGTTTATATTTAGTTTACATCTAATGAAGGAAATCATGGGTATTACTAATGTTCTTTGTCAAGCTTTGTAGCAGGAATCTCTAGACATCTCAAATGCCCAAATTTTAGTTTCAGCAACAAAGGCACTCATCCAAAATTTAAGAGTAGATAGTTAGGATAATTTTCTTGAGAATGTCATAGGATTCTCCAAAATATTTGAAATTGATATTCCAGATCTAAGTACTCAATTTGCTGAAGGTATAGGTCGTAAGAAAATGGATCATGTTATAGTGGAGCATCATTATCATTTTCATATATTTAATGCTACAATATATGTTCAATTGCAAGAGCTTGACAATAGGTTTGGTGAACAGCCAATAGAACTCTTGACACTTTGCTCAGCTTTGGATCCAAAGGATGCTTACAAATCCTTTAAAGTGGATGACATATGTCGTCTTGTTGAGAAATATGATCCTCTTGATTTTTCTGAGCGTGATAGGACTAGTTTGAAAATTCAATTGAAGCTGTTTGAGCATGATGTGCAAAATCATTCGAAGTTTCAGAATTTGTCATCTATAGCAAAATTATGTCAAAGGTTAGTAGAGACAGAAAAGTCACATGTATATCCTATTATTGATCGATTGATTCATCTTGTTTTGACTCTTCCAATGTCCACAACAACTGGTGAGCGAGCCTTTTCAGCTATGAAAATTGTTAAAACAAAACTGCGCAACAAAATGGAGGACAAGTTTCTCTCAGATAACTTAGTTGTCTACATTGAAAGGGAAATTGCTGAGAATTTCACCAATGACTCAATACTTGATGACTTTAGATCTTTTAAAGAGTGTAGGTTACAATTTTGAAAACAGATGTTTAACTTTTATGTTATTGTATGTTTTGTGACTTTGCCTATTTCATAGTTGATTAAAGATATTAAATCATTTTGTCAATCTTGTCTCATGATTGTTTAATTTTAATTAAATACATTTTTATTTATAGCATATATTGAGTTAAGAAGTATTGCACATTACTATTTTACATTTCATACCAAAAAAAAAATTTATATATGGCCCCCCCAAAGATAAATTCCTGACTCCGCCACTGGCGATGAGACTCTGTTTTTGTTCTATTTTTTGGTTTAGTATCATATATTTTTCACATATTTCAATTTGAGGTTTACACTTTTTCTCACAAAAATTGCGCATTTAGAACTACTAATATGGTTAGAAGTGTCATAAAGCTAGATCTAAAAAATGAACAAATCCACACACAAACTTATGATCATTTCAATGCTATTTCAGTATTCATTTTTTAGAGCTATCCTTAGACATTTATGACCATATTAATAGTTCCAAATGTGCAATTTTTGGGTGGAAAAGTGTAAACCTCAAATTGAAATAAATGATAAATATATGAAAAATAATAATGTAACCATTATTCAAACCCCTACATACATACATGAGATTAATTGAACCATTATCCGAACCCTATTTTTGATTCATTGAAGAAAATAGTAGATCCATGATATTCTACCTTTTAGCAGAGTACGGGTTAAACGTCGGTTGTGTTTCCACGAACATGGAATTTGAACGAAAATTTATACATTTCATGGGAAAAAAATAAAGTTTAAGAAAAAAGTCTAGGCCAAGTTCATTTCAATGTGAGTACGATTTCTTCAAGCACCTAGGTGTTATAATTCATATAATAATTTACAATAAAACTTATACAATCTTGAAATAAAATATATAGTAAGAATTTCAAAATTGGAGACATCAAAAAATTTTGAAAAATAACAAAAAATGGCCAGGGAAAAAGTGATTTTGCTTTTATTAATTATGCATGGAAAGAAATTAAGCATGGCTACCTGTTTGAGTCCACAATGCCAACAAGATTTTCTTTCATACATCATTCATCACCTATTTCCCAATCATGCATCTTGACAGCCCAAAATTTAATAAGTATATAGTCCATCCTCTTTTGCTCTCCTAAGACAAAAATTTGCTTCTCATTCCTTCAAGAACTTTAAAGATTCTCCAAATACATCAAAAATTGCATGAAACTTAATATTGGAGTTTGTGTACCAAAAATTGCAGAAGTAGAGCATTGTGCCAAAAACTCTTCGGTGAAAAGAGAACTTCTAATATGTGCCAGATTGAAGATTTCTAAGGTTGAGATCATCATCTTTAGATTTACAACGGAAGAAAAGCACTTCATTGTCAAGGTCATTGACAATTCGTACATAGTTCTTTTCAAAAAGTTTAGATGTCACTGTAAATGCATTGCTTATGCCAAAGGTTTTTTTTTTTTTTTTTTTTTTTTTTAGAATTTATACCAAAGGTTAAGATAAGAAAAAGCCAAAAAATGATAATTGGTGATGAAGCTGAAAATGTACCTCGTCAGTATGTTCCTCGTCAGTGAGATGGACGACCTCCGAACCCTACTGTCAACGCAAGGAGAAAGCAAAAGGGGTACCTTCGCCGGCGTGAGGCCAGCTGGGAATACTCCAATGCTTAAGTCAGATTACACAATCCCAACTTAACTTGCTCACTGCTCACTTTTCTCTCGTGTTTTGTTCTGTTCCCTTTTTCTTCACACCGGGCTCACCTTTTATATCCTTCCCTGGGTCGGTGCAGTTATATTCGTTAAATGTTAGGTTGAGCGTTTCTCTCCTGACCGTTGCATTTAATGGGCAATGATTGCCTCAGTTATGGTGTAACGAACGACTGTTGCGCTGCTCCTGTTCTTGTAACTGCCCCTGATGTTATTATGGAAGGCCAGCTGTCCGGCGGGTGTTCAGCTGTGCTATTAATGCACGTATTCCTTGCTAACTGTGATGACGGGGTCTTGCCCCTATGTCCGTCTCTACAAGGATGTAGAGTAGATTGTCATCATTACCGACGATCAATCGCAGGTATCCGTCAGTTGCCCCTCATTCCGTAATCGTCATGAGTTTGGACGATATTCGGAATGTGATTGGACGCGACGATTCAGTTTTCTGCAATTTTCAATGTCAATCATCCCGGTTTAAATGCGAAGCGACTGCCCCTTCGAGAAATGGGCACGTGTTGATTCTTGGTTGGAGATGTGTGTGAATTTTCATCGTTTTTTGCGTGCTTTAATTTTGGGTTTTCTTTTTAGAGGAAACCGTTCCCCTACCTTCCTCCTATTTTGCCTACCTCTCAAAGCGCCAAGTGATTTTCACCTTCAAAAATCCTGGTAAGGTTTCTTTACTTTTGCTTTAATGGTTGGTTTTGAGCATCTCAGTCAAGAGTGCCCTTCGGTCTCTTTTTTCTTTGCCAGGTTGGGAGTTTTTCTTGAGCATTCCTCTGGTCGACGTCCTCCATTAGGTCTATTTGTGTCTCGTGACTCTACTATTAGGCCTGTTTTGTTCACTCTCTATCCTTTAATCCACCAGTCTTTAGTTAGGTATCACTTAGAGATGGATCCAATCGAGTATAGGGCAGATGATGTTAGGTCTAGCGAATTAGAGACTGGGTTGTCTTCTAACGCTGAGTCTCTGAATCAAGTGATTGATACAGCAATTTCTAAGCTACCTTCATCTTCTTCTTCTCGTCCCTTACATGCCCTTTCTGAGTATTGTTGCTTGAAGGCGAGTCATTTGAAGGGTTTTAGGAAGAGGTTTCAGTTTCCCAAAAGTACTTCTGTCAGGTTGCCTCGTCTGGGTGAGAAAGCTTGCAACTTTGCTCACGGGGAGGTTTGTTTTTATGAGGCTCAGTTTTTGTGTGGCCTTCGATTCCCAGTTCACCCATTCATTTTGTACCTTTTGAACGCCCTTCAGATTGCCCCTGGTCAGCTCGTCCCCAATGCTTGGAGGACGGTAATAAGTTGTATGGTCATCTGGGTATCTGCCTGTGATGGAGAAATGATTACAGTAAATGAGTTTTTGTTTTTGTACCATTTGAAGTCGTCTACCCATTATGGGTATTTTGAGCTTCTACCCTGGGATAGGAAATTCAGAATAGTGAGGGATTTCCCTTCGTCCTTCCGTGATTGGAAATCACGGTACTTTTTCGTCTCTGGATCTGGTTGGGAAACCTTATCTGACGATTTGTGGGGGGAAGTCCCACGATTGCTCCGAAAATGGGAGGTTCCAGCGCTTGGTGCATATTCTTGTGATCTCTTTCTGCTCTTTTCCCTGCCTTGAATGCAGATCTTGATCGTCCTGATCTCGAAGACCAATACCGTCACCGAGTTCAAGCTGCTCTTGCTTATGCCCGTGAAATAGAGGATTTTGACGATCTAATCGATCCTCGTCACTTATACGATTGCTACTTGGCTCCTGAGCCATCACAATACGTTCTGGAAAAAATTCATCGAGAAGAGAAAAGTAAGTTCGTCTGTCATCTACTTCATTTCTTCTGACTTCGTCTGTTGTCTAATCGGGAGTGACTTCTTTTCATATTGTCTTTTCCCTTTTTAGCAGAAATGGCAACTCGATACAGCAAAGACAAATACGCTCGCATTAAGAACTTGAAGAATGAACCTCTAGCCAACCTAACTTCGGGCTCAAAGAAGAGGAAGTTAGGTGATGAGAAGGCTGAAGTTTCTTTTCCAAATCCTTCCGTCCATGTTACTCCTCCCTCTCCAACTCCATCTTTGGAAGTGACTGCTGCCACTCCCCCGGTGACTCGTGCCAGGGGTAAAAGCAAAATTGGGATGAGTGTGTGGGACGATCCCGCCACAGCCTTAGGTCGTGCACATAATGTCATCAAAAGTGATGAGCTGAAGAGTTTGTCGTCCATTCCTTCGCACGAGCTCGTCAGTCGACATATACATAAGCTGGTGCAGGTATGTCATCTCGATTTCCTTGCCTTACTTATTTGCTGTGGAACGTGTACAACCTTCTTTTCCTTCTTTTTAGGTACTTGGAGAGTCTTTGCGCATCACGACAGACTATTTGAGTGCGAAGGAGAAGGTTTTGATGGCCTCATCAAAAGCAGAAACTGTTGAGGCTGAATGTTTTCAGCTGAAGAAAGACCTGATCGCCACGATGAATGAAAGGAACGAAGCTAATCAGAGGGTAAAGGAGCTCACTGAATCCTTGTGTGTGGAGAAAGCTCTCGTCATTCAAAAAGACGAGGAGATCCAAGCTGCCTTGCTGAAGACTGACGAGGAAAGGGAGAAAGTTATTCAAAAATTCAAGCAATCAGAAGAATTCACAGACCTCCAATTCTTGCAATATTTCAAGGGATTTGAACTTTTACGTCGCTGGACCATGAAGCATCACAACTCGACTGTGGATTTTTTTAGCCTGGACTTTGAGAAAATTGACACTGAAGTCCTGGAGGACGAAGCGAAGGGATTAGGGGAGGTCGAATCCGGTATGCTAGAGAAGGATGAAGCGGCTGAAGAGAGGGAGGAAGACAGAGCGGTTGGAGACAAGGTTGCTGACGAACCTCCAACCCTTCCTTTATAACTGTCTGTTTTGAAGACAATATATTTTCCCCTTCTATGTTTGGGGGTTTCTTTTGTTAGCAAATACTAGTTACCTCCTGTTTTGAGGTAGTTATTTCTTTTTGGAAGTGACGGGTTTCCCCTTGGTTTTGGGGCCGTCTATTAAACTGCTTATTACATTATCTATGCCATCACATGCTATTGCTTCTCTTGCTAAATCTTTTGTTCTTGCAACCTTTTTTATACCAATTGAAGTCTGTGGAGTTGGTACTTCTATCGATTGCTTTGATTTCGTCGCTTGAGGTGAATCTTACCACTGGGGGATTTTTATCTTGTGGTTAAACCTTATTGCTATATTGGGATTTTTCGCCTCGTCGGGGTTTTTAACCTTGCGACTTAAACTTTAAGTTTTCACAACCTAGGTTCGGATTTTCATCTCGTCATTATCACTAACGGTATTTCTATCCTTGTGATTTTAAACTTAGAGTTCTTACCACTCGGATCTCTATCCTCGTTATTAATTCTGACAGAGTTTTTAAACCTTGTGATTTGAACTTAGAGTTTTCATCACTTAAGATTGGATCTTAATCTCGTCATTTTTATTGACGGGATTGTTATCCTTGTGATTTAAACTGATAGCTTTTATCACTTCGGTTTGGATTTTAATCTTCGTCATTATTATTGGCGGGATTTTTATCCTTGTGATTTAAACCTAGAGTTTTTATCACTTAAGCTTGGATTTTAATCTTCGTCATTCTTATTGACGAGATTTTTATCCTTGTGATTTAAACCTGTAGTTTTTATCACTCAAGTTTGGACTTTAATCTCGTCATTCTTATTGACGGGATTTTTATCCTTGCCTTCTCTTTTCGGTTTAAAGGAAGTTGTTTGCCTTGAGGTGTTTGTCATGATATACAATGAAAGTAATTCTGAAAACATCTGGTCTTGTTTTATTCATCCTTCCTCATAAAGATGAGTTACAAGGACATAAACTTATGGAAACACAAAAGTGCTACATGTAAAGTACTGAGTAGTGAATCAATGCTGAATAGGAAAAAAAAAGTGCATAATGAAAATTAATTTCTCGCTTATCTGTATGTGAATAAACAAGATGTCTCGAATCCCGAAACTTATTAAGGCTGAATCTTCGTTCTCCCTACTGATGATACTTCTTCAGATGTTCTGCATTCCATGGACGAGGCAAAGGCTTCCCCTTCTCGTCTTCTAGGTAGTAGCTACCCCTTTTTGAGTAACAAACGACCTTGTACGGGCCTTCCCAGTTAGGGCCTAGCTTTCCGTCATTTGGGTCTTTGGAGGCTTGTGAAACCTTCCTTAGGACCATGTCTCCTGGGTTGAACCGCTTCAGCTTAACTCTCTGGTTGTAGTACTTCATCATCCTCTCTTGATACAGCTTCATCCTCTTTGAAGCATCGTCTCTGACTTTGGGTAAACAATCTAAGGCTAGCTTGAGGCTTTCGTCATTTCTGAGCTCGTCATACCAAGCTTTTCGAATGCTTGATATTCCAATCTCCACAGGGATCACCGCTTCAGTTCCAAAAGTCATCTTGAAAGGAGTTTCGCCCGTCCGGGTCCTTGCCGTTGTTCTGTATGCCCACAAAACTGCTAGGAGCTCGTCAGGCCATGCCCCCTTTGCCCCCTCAAGTCGGGTTTTGATCAGTTTGAGCAAGGTCCGATTTGTAACCTCTGTCTGACCATTGGCCTGTGGATGACTAGGTGAGGAGTAGTGGTTCTTTATCCCTAACTCTCTGTAGAAGTCTCTAAATTTTCTGTTGTCAAACTGTCGTCCGTTGTTAGAGATGATAACGCGGGGAATTCCAAATCGGCAGACAATATTCTTCCATACGAAGTGCTAAATCTTCACCTCTGTTATAACTGCAAGAGATTCTGCTTCCACCCACTTTGTAAAATAATCAATGGCGACAACAAGAAACTTTACCTGTTTCTTACCATGAGGTAAGGGGCCCATTATGTCGATTCCCCACGTGGAGAACGGCCAAGGTGACGTTATGCTAGTCAAATGCTCGGCTGGGACATGCTGCACGTTCCCAAACCGTTGGCATTTGTCGCACTTCTGGACAACTTGAGCTGCGTCCTTCTGCATTGTTGGCCAGAAGTATCCTGCACAGACAACTTGACTGACGAGTGAACGTGGTCCGGAATGGTTCCCACACACTCCTTCGTGGATTTCCCTTAAGACATATTCAGCATCTCTCTGGCCAAGGCACTTCAAGTAGAGTTGGGAGAATCCCCTTTTGTACAACTCGTCGTTCAAAATTGTAAACCTGGACGCTCAGATCTTGACTCGACGAGCTTCAGCTGGGTCTGACGGAAGGTTTCCAGTCTGGATGTAAGTGACTATCGGATCCATCCAGCTGTCCCCTGACTGTGCGCAATTTACTTCAAGCCCTTCAATACTTGGGAGATATTGTACTTCCCAAAGCAAATGTGGTCGTCCCTTGCTTGTATCTGACGATGCCAGCCTAGCAACCTCGTCCGCTTCAGAATTTTCCTCCAGGGCACCTGGACAAGCTTGACATCATCAAAGTTAGAAATTAACTGATTAGCCAAAGCCAAGTACCTCTTCATTCTGTCCTCCTTTGCTTCGTACTCATTGGTCAGTTGTCCAGTCACAAGTTTTGAATCAGAGTTCAATATTAGGCTCCTTACTCCAAGAGCCCTCGCCACCCGCAGACCCATCAAGATGGCTTCGTATTCTGCTTCATTATTCGTCGCAGGGAATTGGAGTTTTACCCCGTACTTGATGACATCGTTTTCTGGGGAAGAGAGGATCACACCTACTCCACCCATGCCCGATGCTGCTGACTCGTCAGTGTGTATCGTCCAGAGTCCTGATTCTGGGTCCTGCTCGGCCATGGTGAACTCAGCAACGAAGTCTGCCAGTGCTTGGGCTTTGATTGCTGTCCTGGGCCTGTAGTCCACATTGAACTGGCTCAGTTCTACTGCCCATTGAACCATTCTTCCTGCTGCGTCTGGTCTGCCCATGGCCTTTCGCATTGGCTGGTCCGTCATTACCAGTATCGTGTGTGCCTAGAAGTAAGGACGGAGCTTCCTCGACGCAACAATCAAAGCAAATGCTAGCTTCTCTATCCTGGGATATCTGGCTTCTGCCCCCTGAAAAGCTTGGCTTGTATAGTAGACTGGTTTTTGAACTTGGACTTCTTCTCTGATCAGTGCTGAGCTTACTGCCGTTTCAGAGACGGCTAGGTACAAGAATAAATAAATCTTCCCCCTCGACGGACGGGCTTAACAATGGTGGTTTGGACAAGTAGCTTTTGAGTGCTTGGAAAGCCGCTTCACACTTGTCTGTCCAATGGAAAGCCTGCTTCAGAGTCTTGAAGAATGGGAGACATTTGTCCGTCGCTCTGGACACAAACCTATTCAAGGCTGCTATGTGTCCTGTCAACCTCTGAACTTCTTTCACACTCCTTGGTGACGTCATGTCTAATATGGCTCTGACCTTTTCGGGGTTGGCCTCTATACCCCTCTGTGAGACCATAAAGCCCAAGAACTTGCCAGATGACACCCCAAACACACACTTGGCTGGATTCAGCCTCATTTGGTATTTCCTTAATACATCGAAAGCTTCCTTGAGGTCGTCTAGGTGCTGCTCGGCTTTTTTACTCTTCACTAGCATGTCGTCGACATAAACTTCCATATTCTCCCGATCTGCCTCGAGAACATCTGGTTTACTAACCTTTGGTATGTAGCTCCTGCGTTCTTCAGACCGAAAGGCATGACCCTGTAACAATATAATCCCTGGCTGGTAACAAATGCAATTTTCTCCTGGTCTTCCTCACTCATGCGGATCTGGTTATAGCCTGAAAATGCATCCATGAATGTTAGTAACTCGTGGCCTACTGTTGAATCCACCAACTGATCAATCCTAGGGAGGGGAAAACTGTCCTTAGGGCAGGCCCGATTAAGATCTGTAAAATCCACACATATGCGCCATTTCCCGTTGGACTTCTTTACCATGACGACGTTGGCCAACCACTTGGGGTAATACACTTCCCTAATGAATCCAGCCGTCAACAGCTTCTCTACTTCTTCCATAACTGCTTTGTTCCGTTCCGAGGCGAAAACTCGTCGTTTCTGCTGGACGGGCTTCTTGGCCGGGTCAACATTTAGCTTATGCTCTATGACCTCATTTCCTATCCCCGACATATCTTCATGAGTCCAAGCAAAAACATCTAGATTTTGCTTGAGGAATTCCACAATCTTGCTTCTCAAAGCCATGCTAAGTCCAGTCCCCACCTTTGTTACTTTCGTCATATCCCCGTCTACCAAGTTCACTTCATCTAGTTCTTGGGATGATTCTTTTGGTTCCCCTTCAACTACCCATGCGTGGTTTTCTTTTGAAGCCAGGACTGCTTGATAACATTCCCTAGCCAAAAGCTGATCCCCACATATCTGGCCTACCCCGTTTGGAGTTGGGAACTTCACCTTCAAGCAGTAAGTCGACGTTACTGCTTTGAGCCTGTTCAGCGTGGGTCGTCCCAAGATGACATTGTAGGACGAAGGGCAATCGACGACCAAGAAATCTGCTTGAATTGTCACCTGCACTGGATATGTTCCAGCTGTAACGGATAACGTGACAATTCCCCTTGGGTAAATTTTATCTCCGCTGAAACTGACCAAAGGGGAATTAAAGGATCTAAGTCTCTTAGGATCCAATTTCAATTGTTGGTAGGCCGTCATGTACATTATATCAGCCGAGCTTCCGTTATCCACTAGCACCCTCCTCGTGGCAAATCCTTCCATCTCCAGAGTGATGACGAGTGGATCATCGTGAGGTTGCTTTATTCCGCTTGCATCTCGCTCAGAAAATGTGATGTCGTCATCCTGGGATCGTCGGTACTTCTGGGACGGATGTTTCGTGTGAACACTGTTGACCTGTCTGTAGTACGTCTTCTTCAAAGACTTGTATGAGCCTCCTGATACTGGCCCTCCAACTATTGCCCATATTTCTCCCACAACTTGCTTTGGATGATCTCGTCTATCGTCCTTCACATCGTCATGATTCTTATCCTCAGCTTTTGGTCAAAACTGATGATCCCTTTTAACGAACTTTTGAAGCTTTCCACGCTGGATCAATTCTTCTATTTGTTCTTTCAGATCGCAGCATTCATCAGTATAATGACCGTGATCCTTATGAAAACGACAATACTTCTTTGGGTCACGTTTCCTCGAGGACGTGCTCAATGGCTTAGGCCACTTCAACCCTAGTTCGTCTTTTATTTGCATCAGGATCTTGTCTGCAGGCATAACTAACGGAGTGAAATTCATCTTTTTCTTCGGGGCGTCAGAACTACTCTTGCTGGTTTTAGTTTCTGAGTATGAATCCTTGCGATCCCTTTTCTTACCATGAGACTCGCCGGTCTCTTCCTTCTTCCGTTTACCCATTAATCCTTTGGCCGTAAGGGCATCTTCCCCATTCATATACTTCTGGGCTTTGAACAAAAGATCCGTCATAGAAGTTGGTGGCGTCTTGCCCAGTGATAAGATGAGGTCAGGGTTATTGAGTCCTGCCTTAAAGGTCGTCATGATGACCTGATCATCAGCTTCGTCGATCTCCAATACTGCCTTGTTGAACCTCTTCACGTAATCCCTCAAGCTCTCCCATTCCTGCTGCCTTACTGTTAACAAGTAAGAGGTTAGCCTTTTGTGACGCTGTCCTCCAATGAAATGGTGAACAAACAAGTCACTAAGCTGCTCGAAATTAGCGATGGAAGACGCTGGCAATTTGCTAAACCAAACCCTTGCTGCTCCTCTGAGGGTGGCAAGGAATGATCTGCAAATAACCTCATCTGGGGTTTGTTGCAAGTTCAAAATGGTCTTGAATGCCCCTATATGGTCGAGGGGATCCTTTGTACCATCATAGACCTCTAGCTGCGGCAGGCGGAATTTTGGAGGCAAAGGGCATTCCAAGACACTGGGCGTAAAGGGTGAGTCTGTCCGTTTCAGCATGCCATCCAGGTTCATTTCCGTCTTTCCCTTCATGGCATTTTTCACCTCATCGAGCTCTTTCCTCAAATTCCGCATCAAACTGTCATTCCCAAGTATAGATTGTTCAGTGTACTCCGTTGCATCCTTTCCTTTGCTGTTCGCAGGACTGCTGGCTTCCTTGTCATGCCTGCTTTGACTTCGCCGGTGCAGCGAAGCGTTGCTTCCTTCTGGACGGGCTCGTTGTTTCAGCTCTTCGTTTTGTTTCATTAACTCCTGCACACTTGATGTCAAATCCTGGATTTGCTAAGCCATCACCACGGGGTCTGGAAGCGTGACTGCTTCGTTGTCCATCTTTAGACTGGAACTTTATCGGTAGGAACACAATAGTCATTCCCCACAGACGGCGCCAAACTGATGAAGCTGAAAATGTACCTCGTCAGTATGTTCCTCGTCAGTGAGATGGACAACCTCCAAACCCTGCTGTCAACACAAGGAGAAAGCAAAAGGGGTACCTTCGCCGGCATGAGGCCAGCTGGGAATACTCTGATGCTTAAGTCAGATTACACAATCCCAACTTAACTTGCTCACTACTCACTTTTCTCTCGTGTTTTGTTCTGTTCCCTTTTTCTTCACACCGGGCTCACCTTTTATATCCTTCCCTGGGTCGGTGCAGTTATATTTGTTAAATGTTAGGTTGAGCGTTTCTCTCCTGACCGTTGCATTTAATGGGCAATGATTGCCTCAGTTATGGTGTAACGGACGACCGTTGCGCTGCTCCTGTTCTTGTAACTGCCCTGATGTTATTATGGAAGGCCAGCTGTCCGGCGGGTGTTCAGATGTGCTATTAATGCACGTATTCCTTGCTAACTGTGATGACGGGGTCTTGCCCCTATGTCCGTCTCTACAAGGATGCAGAGTAGATTGTCATCATTACCGACGATCAATCGCAGGTATCCGTCAATTGGGATACTGTTCTCTTATTCAATTTTTTTTTCCAATGTTTCGAGAAGGTATTGGGTTGCACTTAAAATGTACATTCCTTTTGTTTTTATAGCAACACATGTTAAGTAAAAAATGACTTCCTGACCCATGGTAATACATAGTTCACCCAAATATTAATTGATAGACGGTTAATTGCACTTTAAAGTGTGCCCTTAGGGCATTGATTAACAAAAGCCATAAATTATATATGAATAACTATTGTAACAATTACCTATTAATTATTATGATAAATGCATGTTAATAATAATTATCATAATAAATATCTATAAAGACACAATCATAATAAATCCTTATTAATAATTACCGTAATTATCAAATTTCGTATTTCTATACTGTGGGGCCAGAATAAGTCAAGCAACCCCGGCCCACTTCAGACTAGGCCCAGAGGCCCACGCCGAGGACGCGTCCTAGGTTCGAGGACCAAAGTGTAAAGCCCAGGGCCCAAGGAGCATTGCCGAGGATGGTTGCATCCTCGGGAGACCGAGGTCGGAAAGTGGGCAAACAGCATGCCCTTAAAGGGAACCTCCCTAAAGCATCCAAGGAGCAAATAGCAAGAACCAAGCACCAAACATTGAAGCATGGTGGAGGAGCAAGTCCCAGGTGAACTGTCACCTCCACATTAAATGCCCTCAACTAACGCCCTGGCCGCATTAATGAGGATAGGACCTCTGAATAGTGCCGTCTTGGGCGCTGCAACCCACTGGAAGTATGGGAATGCGGCTGATGGGACAGGCTCTCAAGTGGAAGCCGGGTTGATCAACAAATGTAGGGCTAGGATCAACTGAGAGAGAAGTATATAATGTAAAACGTCCCTCTTGAGGGGGGGGACGGAGAGAAAACCAGAGAAAAGGAAATACTGTAGCAGTGTATTCTCTCTCAACCATTGTAACCTTTCTTGAAAGAAATAAGAACAACTTCAACCTCTGTCAAACCCGTCCGAGGAGCCTTATTGTGTATTCCAACCCACACTTAAGTTACTAGCATTCACGTACAACCATGATGGCCGTTGCATTCCTTATTAGGGCCTAGCTCTTGAACCCATACTCTATAAATTTATTGGAGGGTTAGCTGGGCTTGGGTCCACTCTCTCAATCTGCGGAGAGCGCTCGAAACCGGTCCCTACAATTGGCGCCGTCTGTGGGAAGAGCTTGTGCGTTAGTAAGGACAACAGTCAAAACATGGTAGGATCAGGCCCTCACCAAAGAACTCCCAATCGACCTGAACCGGCGAAGTCACGGCCTCAGGGTCGCTATGGCGACCCCGGGGGCGGTCAGAATGACAACAGACGATTTCGAGAAGGAAGCGTGCGTACTTCAATGGCGAGCGAAAGCCAGGGGGACGGGCACGTTCCCCAAAAGCGCGACGATGGCCAGGCCACGCGATCGGAAGAGGCCCATAGCCACACCTCCCAGAGAAAGGATGATAAGGTGGCCATGCAGTGCGAGATAGACAATCTGAAGAGGAAGCTACGCCGTGCGCAGCGGAGACAGTCCGAACTCAGCCCTGACCTGCCCTCCGACGACGAGAACGATGATGAATACAGGCAGAGGTCAACAACGCCCCCTAGCAAGACTTTTTCCCACGAGGAGGAGCGCTACCAGAGGCGTAGGTGTGCCAACCCAACCCCTAGGGGCTTAGGAGGCGACGCCATGAGCAAGGCGCTGGATCAGCTCTCCAGGTCGCCCTTCACGCGTCGTATAGAAGAGGCAGAGCTTCCTCGGCGGTTCCAGCAGCCAACCTTCATTGCTTACAACGGCAAGACGGACCCCGTGGAGCACGTGAGCCAGTTCAACCAGAGGATGGCTGTCCACTCCAAGAATGAGGCGCTGATGTACAAAGTCTTCCCATCCAGCTTGGGACCTGTGGCGATGAGGTGGTTCAACGGTCTAAGGACGAATTCCATAGACTCGTACAACTAGCTGGACGGCAAGTATGACGCCGTCGCCATCAGTACATTCCAGAATGGGCTACCAATGGGGCACGGCCTGAGGAAGTCCCTGACCGGAAAGCCCGTCACCAGCGTGCGGCAGCTGATGGATCGGATTGACAAGTACAAGCGGGTAGAGAAAGATATGCTACAAGGCAAAGGCAAGGAGAAGGTTATCCCTCAAGAGAGGAGGGATTTCAGGTCGGACAGGTACAACAACGCCCGTCCGAGGAGGGATTTCGTGGGCAATCCGGGCCGACCAATGCCCAAACTGTCGGCGCAGTATTCCGAGAACCCGTGCACAAGGTTTTGGAAAAGATAAAGAACGAGCCATACTTCAGATGGCCGGCTAAGATGATGGGGGAGCCTGGTAAGCGCAACCAGAGCCGTTACTGCCAGTACCACCAGGACCACGGACATGCCACAGAGGATTGCAGGAACCTCTGGAACCACCTGGACCAGCTAGTCCAGGATGGAAGGCTGAAGCATCTTCTGCACCATTCCAGTGGCCAGCAGGGCCGAACCTACCAAAAGCCTCGGAAGGACGCCGCCATGGGGCAGCCCGCTGGGACGATCAACATAATCTTGGCCGCGCCAGGAAGAACAGGCACACCCCCTTTGTGAGTGTTGTCTGTGGCCCAACTGCCCGCCGAGGACCCTCGGATGGGGCCAAAGAGGTCCAGGAGGAATCCTCCCCCAGCACTGAGTTTATCGGAGGAGGACAAGGTTGGGACTATCCAACCACACGAGGACGCCCTAATCGTCACCCTCAGAATCGGGGGCTATGACGTGAAAAGGGTGATGGTGGACGGTGGCAGCGCAGCCGAGGTCATGTGTCCAGATCTCTACAAGGGGCTGGGGCTAAAACCGGAAGACCTCACACCTTATAGCTCCCCCCTAATGAGCTTCGACGGGAAGCTCGTCATCCCAAAGAGCATGATCAGACTGCCCGTACAAACAGGCCCAGTGGTGGTGGAGGCGAACTTTATTGTGGTGGACACATACTCCCCCTACACGGCCATCGTAGGAAGGCCCTGGCTACACGCCTTGGATGGCGTAGCCTCCACCTTGCACTAGAAGGTGAAATTCCCATCAGGGGACCAGGTCCTGGAGATCCGAGGTTGCCAATCCACGGCTAGACAGTGCACAGTGGCTGCCATATCCTATCGGCTTGATGCACAGTCCTCGGCTCCAGCCGAGGAAGATTCATAGCAATCAAAGACCCAGGTGGCGCCTCCGGATGCACCTGCCGAGGATGCTAAATGCGAGAACCTGGAGAAGGTGGTAATTGGCAATGATCCGGAGAAGTTCTTCCAGGTCGGAACCCAGCTGCCTCCACAGAAGAATGAGGAGTTACTTGAGTTCCTCAAGAGGAACCTTGACGTGTTCGCATGGGACCCCTGCGATGCCCCTGGGATTGATCCATCTTTCATCTGTCACCACCTTAACGTCAACCCATCTGCGATCCCCAAGCAGCAGCCACCCCAGCGCCCGTCGAAGGAGCACGCTGATGCGATCAGGGAAGAGGTCGATAAGCTTAAACGCGCGGGGGCTATCAAAGAGGTCTTTTATCCCAAATGGTTGGCCAACACTGTGGTGGTCAAGAAGAAAAGTGGGAAGTGGAGGGTTTTTGTAGACTTCACAGACCTGAACAAAGCATGCCCAAAAGACCCTTTCCCAATGCCATGAATGGACCAACTAGTAGATGCGACGGCAGGCCATCCTCGAATGAGCTTCCTGGATGCCTTTCAGGGTTATCACCAAATCCCACTAGCTTTGGAGGACCAAGAGAAGACAGCATTTGTGACACCCATTGGGAACTACCACTACAAGGTTATGCCGTTTGGTCTGAAAAACGCCGAATCCACCTACCAGAGGATGATGACGAGAATGTTTGAGCCGATGTTGGGCAAGAGCATCGAGGTCTATGTTGACGATATGGTGGTAAAGAGCAAGCTGGTGTCCGAGCACTTGGAGGACCTCGGCCGCACATTTGGCGTCCTGAAAGAGCACAAGCTCCGCCTTAATGCCTCAAAATGCTCGTTCGGCGTAAGCTCTGGCAAATTCTTGGGGTACATGATCACCCACCGTGGGATCGAAGTCAACCCTGACCAGATCAAGGCCATTCACAATTTGAAGCCTCCGCAGAACCCCAAGGAGATCCAAAAGCTTACTGGGATGATCGCGGCGCTGAACCGATTCATTTCCAGGTCGGCGGACAGGTGCAGGCCCTTTTATCTCCTGATCAACAAATGGAAAGGATTTGAGTGGTCCGAGGATTGTGCCATAGCTTTCCAGCAACTCAAGGAGTATCTATCCCGGCCGCCTATCATGTCTAATCCTGAGCCCGACGAGGTCCTATACGCCTACCTGGCGGTGGTGCTCCACGCGGTGAGCCTAGTACTGGTACGGGAGGACAATGGCGTTCAAAAGCCAGTTTACTACGTCAGCAAGTCCCTGCACGAAGCAGAGGTCAGGTACCTACCCCTAGAGAAGGCAATACTGGCAGTGGTCCACGCCACGAGGAAGCTCCCCCATTACTTCCAAGCTCACACGGTGGTCGTCCTAACCCAATTGCCCTTGAAGTCTGTACTCCGGGCCGCTGATTACACAGGGAGAATCGCGAAGTGGAACACAATTCTGGGGGCTTTCGACGTCAAGTACATGCCTCGGACTTCCATAAAAGGCCAGGTTTTGGCGGATTTGACGGCTGAGTTCGCTGAACCAGTCGTAGAAGTGACAGCCGAGGAGAAGAGCCGTGATGAGAAATCAGTTGGGGCAATCTCCATCCCAGAGTCACCATGTTGGAAAGTATATGTGGATGGCGCGGCAAACCAAAGGGGGTCCGGAGTGGGGCTGGTCCTAGTATCCCCTAAAGATCATGTTCTCAGACTCCAGATTGGTGGTAGGGCAGGTGAAGGGGGAGATGGAAGCCAGGGATTCGAGAATGCAGAAATACCTTAGCCAAGTCAAGCGCTTGCAGTTGGAGTTTCGCCCCTTCAGCTTGTCCCATATTCCTAGGAATGGGAACAGTCATGCCAATTCACTTGCCACACTTGCAACCTCCTCGGCAGGGGCTCTGCCTCGGATCATACTTATGGAGCACCTGGAGAGGGCAAGTGAAGTGCCAAAGGGAGTAATCCCCGTCCATCAAGTTGTGATGGGTCCCAGCTGGATGGACCCCATAGTGAGATTCCTCAAAGATGACGTCTTGCCTGAGGAGAGGTCAGAGGCAGAAAAGATACGAAGGAAAGCTCCTCAGTTCTAGTTGTCCGAGGATCACAAGCTATACGGGCGGTCCTACTCTGGGCCATACCTTCTATGTGTCCACCCCGAAACGTCAGAATCCTTGCTCGAAGAGCTACACGAAGGAATTTGTGGGAGCCATATAGGGGGGAGATCCCTGGCTCACCGAGCCGTCACTCAAGGATACTGGTGGCCGGGAATGCAGCAAGAGGCCCAGGAGTATGTCAAGAAGTGTGACCAATGCCAAAGGTTCGCCCCAAACATCCATCAGCCAGGAGGGGTCCTCAATCCATTATCCAGTCCATGGCCATTCGCCCAATGGGGCTTGGACATTGTGGGACCTTTCCCCAAGGCACCAGGGAACAAGAGGTATCTGTTGGTGGCCACGGACTACTTCACCAAGTGGGTCGAGGCCGAACCACTAGCCAACATCAGGGATGTAAACGTGAAGAAATTCCTTTGGAGGAACATAGTTACACGGTTCGGGGTCCCTCATACCCTCATCTCGGATAATGGGCTCCAGTTCGATAGCAAAGCCTTCAGGAGGTACTGTTGTGAACTTGGGATCACAAACAGGTACTCAACGCCAGCCTACCCTCAGGGGAACGGACAGGCCGAAGCTGTCAACAAGGTCATCGTCAACGGGCTCAAAAAGAGACTGGATGATGCCAAAGGGAGATGGGTAGAAGAACTACCCCACGTCCTCTGGACACGCCGGACTACGCCCCGGCGCTCAACGAGGGAAACACCTTTTGCCATGACTTATGGTGCGGAGGCAGTGATCCCCCTGGAAACCAACTTCCCGACACTAAGGACGAGCTCCTTCACTCCAGGCAGCAATGATGAATTGCTGGGGCAGAGCCTGGACATGGTAGACGAACGAAGAGAGCAAGCAATGATCCAGCTGGCCCACTACCAGCAAAAGCTCAAGCAGGGATATGACACTAATGTAAAGCTCAGACCATTAGCACCGGGAGACCTGGTGCTGAGAAAAGTCGTAGGAGCTGCCAAGAACCCTTCTTGGGGAAAGCTCGGACCCAACTGGGAGGGCCCCTACCAAATCACCTCAGTGGCAGGGATAGGAGCATACTATTTAGAAGATTTAGATGACAAACTTGTACCTCGTCCATGGAATGTAAATAACCTGAAAAGGTATTACTATCAATAAAGAAGTCCTCTTTAATTCAGATGTTTTGCCTGTCATTATCACACGTCTCGCGTCCCAACGCCACTTATATCTGGGTGCTAGACAAAACCTAGGTCTTGCATGGTCCAAGGACTCAAGCCTATGGGGAAACTAGTTACTTACAGCCAATTGAAGGCAGCAACTGTACCTAGGTCTTGCATGGTCCTCGGACCCAAGCCTATGGGGAGCTAGCCACTTATCTTGAAGGCAGCAACTGTACCTAGGTCTTGCATGGTCCAAGGACTCAAGCCTATGGGGAGCTAGCCACTTATCTTGAAGCAGCAACTGTACCTAGGTCTTGCATGGTCCTCGGACCCAAGCCTATGGGGAGCTAGCCACTTATCTTGAAGGCAGCAACTGTACCTAGGTCTTGCATGGTCCAAGGACTCAAGCCTATGGGGAGCTAGCCACTTATCTTGAAGGCAGCGACTGTACCTAGGTCTTGCATGGTCCTCGGACCCAAGCCTATGGGGAGCTAACCACTTATCTTGAAGGCAGCAACTGTACCTAGGTCTTGCATGGTCCTCGGACCCAAGCCTATGGGGAGCTAGCCACTTATCTTGAAGGCAGCAACTGTACCTAGGTCTTGCATGGTCCAAGGACTCAAGCCTATGGGGAGCTAGCCACTTATCTTGAAGGCAGCAACTGTACCTAGGTCTTGCATGGTCCAAGGACCCAAGCCTATGGGGAGCTAGCCACTTATCTTGAAAGGCAGTCAACTGTACCTAGGTCTTGCATGGGTCCAAGGACTCAAGCCTATGGGGAGGCTAGCCACTTATCTTGAAGCAGCAACTGTACCTAGGTCTTGCATGGGCCTCGTGGCTCAAGCCTACGGGGAGCTAGCCACTTATCTTGAAGGCACAACTGTACCGAGGGCTTGCATGGTCCTCGGACTCAAGCCTACGGGGAGCTAGCCACTTATCTTGAAGGCAGCAACTGTACCTAGGTCTTGCATGGGTCCCGGACCCAGCCTATGGGGAGCTAGCCACTTATCTTGAAGGCAGCAACGTACCTAGGTCTTGCATGGTCCTCGGATCAAGCCTATGGGGAGCTAGCCACTATCTTGAAGCAGCAACTGTACCTAGGTCTTGCATGGTCCAAGGACTCAAGCCTATGGGGAGCTAGCCACTTATCTTGAAGGCAGCAACTGTACCTAGGTCTTGCATGGTCCAAGGACTCAAGCCTAGGGGGAGCTAGCCACTTATCTTGAAGGCAGCAACTGTACCTAGGTCTTGCATGGTCCTCGGACTCAAGCCTACGAGGAGCTAGCCACTTATCTTGAAGGCAGCAACTGTACCTAGGTCTTGCATGGTCCTCGGACCCAAGCCTATGGGGAGCTAGCCACTTATCTTGAAGGCAGCAACTGTACCTAGGTCTTGCATGGTCCAAGGACTCAAGCCTATGGGGAGCTAGCCACTTATCTTGAAGGCAGCAACTGTACCTAGGTCTTGCATGGTCCTCGGACTCAAGCCTACGGGGAGCTAGCCACTTATCTTGAAGGTAGCAACTGTACCTAGGTCTTGTATGGTCCAAGGACTCAAGCCTATGGGGAGCTAACCACTTATATCTGGGTGCTAGACAGAACCTAAGTCTTGCATGGTCCAAGGACTCAAACCTATGGGGAAACTAGTTACTTACAGCCAAACTCAAGTGTCAAGCAGGACCAAGGCTCTGTATGGTCCTCGGACTCAGGCCTGTGGGAACACTATTTACTTCAAGAAGCTAAGTATCAAGCAGGACCAAGGCTCTGCATGGTCCTCGGACTCAGGCCTATGGGGAAGTTAACTACATTAAAAAAACACTAAGTGTCTACTCGAAGAAATTCTATCTGGTCCTTAGGAAACGAAAAGTGCATCAAAGCATACGTGCCCTCTCATTATAATAACTGATGCCACGATTGGCCAAGATGCAATTGAAGCTAAAATCATGCAAGTAAAGAAAAAACGGATAATGTGCAAGTAAGCAAGCAGCCACAACAAACAGAAAAAGAAACAAAGCTCTCATTTCATTAAGTCCAAAAGAATTACACCAAGGGAGTCACATTACAAATAAAGAAAAAAGGAAGAAAAAGATGCAAAAATGAAGTGCAGCAGGCAGAAGCGCCAAGGAGCCTAGTCCTTCTATTTAGTTGCCCGCTTCGGTGGGTGGCTGGCCCGTAGCTGCCTCAGGGTCCTCTGAGCCCTGACTAAGGGGGATGGCCTGCAGAGGCATGGCAGGAATAGCTGCCCCCTCGGCAAAAGAAACCTGGGCATCCGGTAAGGGCTTCGCTGCCTGCTGAGGCGCATCTTCGTTAGAGCCATCACTCAATTCAACCACCACGGGAGGATTACTCCCTTGGACTGGCTCACCAGTGACTCCAGCGTCTGAGGCCCCCTCACCTAGAGTAGCAGCAGTTTCCATAGTAGCCTCCTCAGCTTCAGAGCCATCTGGGGCAGCCTCGCGGATGACGAGGGGGTAGTACACGTTCTCCTCCTTCCACAAGTCAGAAGAGGCGTCCACCCCAGCCTGTCTGAGGGCTTCACTCCAAGTTTCGGAGCAGTAGCGCCTACATACCCCAGGGACTTGGGATTTGTAGGCAGCTGCTGTCTCAGTTGCCCCGGCAGTATAGGCTGCTTCCTCAGCTTCCTGCTTGGTGGCCCAGGCTTCCTCCCTGCCCTGCTCTGCCTCAAACTTGGCCCTCTCAGCCTCCCCTTTGGCCCATTCAGCCACCTTCTTGGCCTCCTCAGCATCGGCCACTTTCTTCATCAAGCCAGCTATTTGCTCCTCGGCAAGCTTCAGCAGCTTCTCTGCCTCACCCAGACGCTTTGTCTGAGTTTCGGCCTGCCTTTGGGCACCCTCAAGGCCTGACATTGCGGTGTCCCTAGCCTGGGTCATTGCCTTCAGCTCCTCCCTGGCCTTGGCAAGGTCCTCCTCGGACGTCTTGAGGGTCAGAGTAGCCTCCAAGCGCTTATCGCGCTCTAAATCCATGGCCTTTCCATGTTCATTGGCCGCCTCTTCCAGCCTGAAAGTGGCCTGTACAGCCTGTCAAACGAAACAGATAAGTTATAATTAGCCGAGCTCAAAAAAGAAAGGAAAGCAGAAAAAACTGAGGCAAGAAAAAGCACAAGTGTTAAGGTCTTACCATCCCCAAATATCGCTTGAGGCAGAGGAAGACGTCCCTACTCCTCATGGTTCCCAGCTCCGCCATGTCCACAGGAAGGAGCAGGCATCTCTCCACAGCGTCGGCCACATACGCGCCTTCGCCATCCTTAAAGTCCCTGAGGGAGGAGTCATCCCTCAAAGGTGCCCCGCGGAGCATTGGGGCGGGGAGCCAGGCCTGGACCTCGGGCGGGGGAGCGACCTGTTTATCCTGCGTTGAGGAGCCTATCCTCAATTGCTTCGATGGCCGCCGAGTGCCATCGCCCTCCCGCGTGGGCCCAGATTTGTCCTCAAGGGTCCTCTTGCCCTTGTCCTTCTTCTGCTTAGGGTCAGCAGGCTCGTGCCTAGACGGCGGGCTCGCTTGAGGCGGAGGAGGAGGAAGCCTGAACTGTGTTGAGGCTGACCTGGTCTGAGCAGGACAAGCCTTTGGAGGAGGAGGAGGAGGAGGAAGCTTCGGTTTGGACTTCCCCGGCTGACCTTCGATTAGGTCGAGTAGGGTGGGTTGGGCTTTCTTCTTGTAGCCCATCTCAAGCCGAGAAGATGCCTCCGACGCTAAAAGGTCTGCCTCGGTTAGACGAGGATCACCCAAGTCTCCAGAAGGGTCCTCAGACTAATGGAGTTGCTGGAAAACGCTAAAATCGTCCTCGGCAGGACCAAAATCTGCAGCGTCCCCTTCCCTCTCTAAGTCCTCTTCCGCGGCCTCGGGGAATGTGTGGGAAGACGAGGGGACTGCTACTGTGACGCCTTCTGAAGTGGAGGGGTCCTCGGGAAACTCGAACTCGTCCTCGGTCACTTTTATTTTCTGCAGCCGAGGATCCTTAGCTCTGATCACGTGCTTTGGGGCCGCGAATGACTTTTGGAGTGGAGTATACCCCAAAATCTTGTGCGCGGCTCTGACTTGGTGGTCTGCTTCATTCTCAAAGGCCGCAGACCTGAGCACCTTCTGCAAGTCTTCCCTGTTGATCAAGCTGAAGTGGCGCGCGAGAGAGTGCGGATCTGCAAAAAGAAAACACACCCACGGTTAGAAACCAAACAGTGCAAAAAGAAATAATGCAGAAAAGAAGTCAGAATCTGTGAATCCCCTTCTATTCCCACTGCCCCACCTGGTGTTCCCTCTGTCGTCGGGCAGTGAAGGCCATCATGCCACGCTCCAGACACGATGAGAAAATCTTCATTCATCCCCTTGTTGGACTCGGGGAGGCACTGGATAAGCCGGACCCTGTCGTCCCTCGTCCTCATGTAGTAGGACTTGTTCTTCAGATGTTGAAGATTGTAACAGTAATTCACATCATGATAGGTCAGCCTTAGACCCATCTTCTCATTGAGGGCATCCACACTGCCCAGAATTCTGAACATGTTGGAGGCGCATTGGGTGGGGGTTAACCGAAAGTATGTAAGGTAACCCCTCGTCACCGGCCCCATAGGGATCCTCATCCCCCCTTCAAGGAAGGCGATGATGGAAATCACCACCTCGCCCTCCTGCCTCCGGAGGTGCCACTCCCCCTCCTCACAATACCTTAAGCCCACGTTGGCCGGTATCTTGTAATTGGCGATGAATTTCTCCATCGCCTCCTCAGAGCCAACATACTTCTTAAGTCTACCCATCCCAAATGACGCCTAAGAGAACTAAAAGAGGAGCGAATGAAAGAGAAGGACGAGTAGAGAGGAAAAAGCTCAGAGAGGGATAGAGTGACTTACAGAAATGAGGAGGAGCTCCTCGGACTGGCTTTTTGTGCTGGAGATGGAGATGGAAATTTGGCTGGACTCTGAACGGAGGCGTAAGAGCTCTTGATTGTAAATGAAAAAGGAGGAAGCGGTTCGAATGGGTATTTATACCCTAGATGGAAGAGCCGCGCGAGTTTTCCCGCCCATAAATGCTACATGCATCCCCACCGTTAGATTGTCATCTGCCCGTTGAACGTGGGGAGCATAAAGCCGCCCGAATTTAATGCAGGACACGTTAAGCGGATTGAAGCGCCAGTAACACACCTTGGGCAGGTGAAAAGGCTCCAATGCTGACAAGGGACAAGACTCGATTGGACACGATGCAGGTCCGAGGATGTCAAAATCCTCCTTTCTGCCCGAGGAGGCAGACAGCAAGATTTTGAGGGGCTATTGTGGGGCCAGAATAAGTCAAGCAACCCCGGCCCACTTCAGACTAGGCCCAGAGGCCCACGCCGAGGATGCGTCCTAGGTCCGAGGACGAAAGTGTAGAGCCCAGGGCCCAAGGAGCATTGCCGAGGATGGTTGCATCCTCGGGAGACCGAGGTCGGAAAGTGGGCAAACAGCATGCCCTTAAAGGGAACCTCCCTAAAGCATCCAAGGAGCAAATAGCAAGAACCAAGCACCAAACATTGAAGCATGGTGGAGGAGCAAGTCCCAGGTGAACTGTCACCTCCACATTAAATGCCCTCAACTAACGCCCTGGCCGCATTAATGAGGATAGGACCTCTGAATAGTGCCGTCTTGGGCGCTGCAACCCACTGGAAGTATGGGAATGCGGCTGATGGGACAGGCTCTCAAGTGGAGGCCGGGTTGATCAACAAATGTAGGGCTATGATCAACTGAGAGAGAAGTATATAATGTAAAAAGTCCCTCTTGAGGGGGGGGACGGAGAGAAAACCAGAGAAAAGGAAATACTGTAGCAGTGTATTCTCTCTCAACCATTGTAACCTTTCTTGAAAGAAATAAGAACAACTTCAACCTCTGTCAAACCCGTCCGAGGAGCCTTATTGTGTATTCCAACCCACACTTAAGTTACTAGCATTCACGTACAACCATGATGGCCGTTGCATTCCTTATTAGGGCCTAGCTCATGAACCCATACTCTATAAATTTATTGGAGGGTTAGCTGGGCTTGGGTCCACTCTCTCAATCTGCGGAGAGCGCTCGAAACCGGTCCCTACATATACGAAATAAAAGGAAAAGGGTTAGTATACTTTCCCTTGCACTGTGCACGTTATTGGCTAGTATACTTTAATTTGAAAGACAATGTATTAAGCGTGCATTTAGATTGTGTTGGGGATGAAAAAAATTTGCATTTTGCTAAAAAAATGGTGGGTCCCACGGTGCTGTTCATGCACTTTTTGGTACTATTCATGGGCCACACTGTACTATTTCAACTAACTTTTACCCTTATCTACAGTACTTTCAATAATAAGTTTTCAGTTTCAGCAAAATAAGCAGTATCCAAACACACCCTAAATGATATTTTATTGACATGTTAGTTTTTCCAAGTATGAAATGGTACAAATTTTATTGCGTTTACTTTCATACCCTTGACAAAAAAAGCAATAATTAAGTAATTTATTTTGAGGCAAAAGTTAGGGCCAAAAACAAAAAAGGAAGTGGCTGATTTGACCACAAAATACGATGCCGAGAAGACCAAAAAAGAAAATTTTGTCAAATTAAGGAAAATTAATGGAACCAATGAAGGCCAATGAGAAGGTGATGAACATAACAATGATTTTAGCACAAGAGTCGATGAGGGAAAACATGGGAAAACTCTTCCAATGCTTGAATTTAAAATATTGAAATTCTTGAAGAAATATCATAAGGATTTTGAGCCTTTTATATCCTTTCTTTCATAACCTGAACTCATCCTATATTACAACCTTTGAATAAAGACCTTGAAATCTTGCTGATTGTAGACACACATTTATCTCTGATAACATTTTCTCTAGGATTAAAAAGAAGAATTGTTTGGGATTATCAAGCCCCACTAGCTGACATCTTTAAAGACAAAATTTCTTAAATTCTTAAGTTAGTTGAAAAAAAATTCTTAAACTTGGAATACACCCTTTGTTTCTACCAACAAACACTACTATAAAGAGAAACAAAATTTCTCAAATTCTCGAATGATTTCAATAAATTTTCAACTTAGGACATTCTCCCTCTTGCTTGTTCCCTACATATGTGATTTCCAAGCATTTCCACATTTCATTTCTTTGATTGTCTTCGAAGACTCAATCGGAAAAGGTTCAAAGAAAGAAGCAAATTTGATTACATGTTTTTAATGATTTCAAATCTTTCTTAGTCAATAAATTGAGTTGTTAACTCTTGAGCATTATGACTAATCAAAAGGGTTGTTCAAAGGATCATCTTTTGCTCATTTGAAGAAGAAAAATATTTAATACCACCGTTCTACATTGAATGGCTTTAAAAAAAAAGGGGCGGGGGGGGGGGGGGGGGGGGGGGGGTGGGGAGGAGGGGGTGAGGGGGGAGAATATGAAATTTCATTTCAAAAGTTTTCATGAAAAATTCATTTTTTAAAACCATTTTTTTAACAACGTTTGGACTTGATCCTCTATGAGTGAAGGACATAGGCAGCCTTTCAAAGGCCCAGTTACAATCACCCAAAAAATTATCCTAAGACTCAAAATTAAGACCTTTGTTTGGTTGAATTTTAGGCTAGGAATGTCTGTTTTATATCAAGAATGTCTGCACTATGGGGACTGGCCCATTAGTTTTGGTACGCAAACATGTTTACAATTTTCTATGCAAAGCATGTCATCAATTTTATGTGCAAGCATGTCTAAACTAGGGGCATTGGCACAAAACATTTTCATCTACTCAACATTCACCATCAATTTTCAATTTGAATGATGCCAAGTGTCCTAGAAAAATGTTAAAAATGTGTCAAATTGCAACCAAAAAAAAAAAAAATTACAAAAAGAAAAATCAACATTCACCATCAATTTTTTTTTTTTTTTTTTTTTTTTTTTTGAATGATGCCATTTGTGGTAGCTAAGCATCAACGATATGTTTGTTAGCATTGATAGCAGTGAAAGGGATGGAAGGGAGTCAATGATGAGCTATAGTCATTGGTGCAAATAGTGCTTAGTTTCTCAAATTTATGTTAATTTTTCAATTTAAATTTGTATTACTGTGACCTTTTGGTTTATTTCTCGGTGTTACTGTTGCCCCATTTGGAGTTTTGAAGTTTGTTCGATTATTTGATTTTGCTATGAAGGCATATGTTTATTTTTTTTATTGCACCTAGAGTTTAGCAATGGGTGTCAATCAATTTGTTGCATATATGTAGAGAATTTGATTTTTTTTCAACTACGCAGAGAGAGATTAAGATTTGAAATCAAAATGTGTCATGAAAATTCACAAAATTTTTTAGAATTTTAAAACAATAAAAAAAAATAGAAAGACAAGAGATTAATACTACTTTTAAATATTAATAAAAAGATAGAAATCATGTTAGTCACCCAAATTTTTACCTTAAAAATCAACCACAAAAAAAAAAAAAAAAAAAAAAGACCATATCATTGGACAAATGCATAAACTTCAAATTGGAATGAATGAAAAATTATGACAATAAGCTTTAAAAAAAATAAAGATATAAGAGTAATATACTAGCCCCATCACACGTGCTTCGCACGTGTGTTGGGGCTTTTTTATTATTATTTAGTATCATATATTTTTCAATTATTTCAATTTGAAGTTTATACTTTTTCGCACAAAAACTGTGCATTTAGTGATGAAGCGTAAGTTCATCAGTCAACAGATGAAGCCAATCCCCAATTTGTGTGAATGTCTTCTCAAAGATGGTCACCGGTATGGTGCCTACCACAACGTCTCCGATGCCAAAGTCAATACAAAGGAGCTTTATAAAGTAAAACAGAATAGTAAAATGGTAATAAAATTATCTGTGTATTTTTCATACCTCTTGTTGGTATCATGAGGGCCTTATATATGTTTTTACAATTTCTAGCCGTTGAGGTAGTTATGGTGGCCTTGATGCTCCTCTTGGTAACGTTTTGTGTTGTGTAATGTGGCTTTAATGTGCTCCAACGGCTCATACAGCTAGTCCCGCAACCATTCTGGGTGTAAATGACTGCATTGAATGGCCTGGTTGTCTTCGTCAGTGATGCGCATATTTGTTTAACTCGTCTAAGGATGTCCTCGTCTGTAATTGTTGAGGTCGTCTCTGGGAGATAAATTCGTCAGTCCTGTCAGCTGCCCCCCGATTCTGTGGTCGTCAAGACGCATCATGACGACCATAGAATATGAAAGGTTGTGGACCGTAAAGGACTCTTGGGGTTTCGTTTCGCATTAAATGCGTAGTGGCTGCGCTCTTCCAGGTTATGGCCTACGTGGCACATTCTAACTGGTGGAGTTAATGCTTCAATTGGTGGGACTATTGGGTTTCCCACTGGTTCTTAGTTTTCTGAGCCTTTGTTTTAAACTTCTCCCCTTCTCATTTTATCTTTTCACTTTCCTCAAAAACTCCCTATCATTGTTCTAAGCATTTTCCTCGCTAACCTCATTCTGCAACTTCTCTCCGAACTGGTGTGCTTGTGCAGTGGTGCTTCCTTTTGTCCGCTCCTTTTAAGGTACTTTTCTCTTCTTTCGCCTTTCCCCCCCCCCCCCCCCCCCCTCCCCTTTTCTTTTTTGTTTTGGTGCGATATAGCTTCTGATTTCCTTTCTTCCTTTCCCTTTTTTTTCTTTTGTTTGTGTTTGATTTCTTGGGGATTTAGCTTGTATTTTTGGATTTCCATTGTTAGGAGCTCTGAGGTTAGGATAGCTTGTCCCTCAATTTCCTTCCTTTTTGCGCGTTTAGGAGGGTCTTTGGGTATTTTTCTGAATCTAGAGGACTTTGTTTTTTAGGGCAATAGTTTGGGCGTGGCATTAGCCGAGTTGGTGCCCTTGCTGCGTGAGTCAATTGATTGGTTTGAGGGTTTGGTGAGAGAGGGAGAAGCGATGTCTGAAGTTAGATCGAGTGAACTCGAGACTAGGTTATCATCTAGCGGTGGCCCAGTGGAGGGAGATGTGGCCGTCTCTTCTCTTCAAGTGGTTAGGGCTTTTTACGCCCTCGAGGAGACGTGTGGGTTGGATGCTGACACCGTGGGTAGATTTAAAGATAGGTTTCAATTTCCAGAACGGGTTCACGTTCATCGGCCCAGTGACGAGGATAGGGCTTGCCATTTCTTCCCTGGTGAGGTATGTTTCTATGAGGCTACTTTCACTTATGGACTTAGCTTCCCCGTCCATCCGTTCATGATGGAGTTTTTAGGTCACTTTAGTATTGCTCCTGGGCAACTTATGCCTAATTCATTGAGGATATTGGTCAACTGTATGGAAATATGGTTGGCCGCTAACGAGGACATGATTAAGGTTAATCAACTCGTCTATTTATATCGTTTGAAAGAGTCTAAAGAATACGGATATTATGAGTTAGTACCCTAGGAGAGGAGGACCAAGATTGTCAGGGGTCTACCTTCGTCTTTCAGGTACTGGAAATCAAGATTTTTCTTTATGTCCAGGGACGATTTTGAAACTCCCTCCAGCGGGGATTGGGGTGATGTCCCGAGGTTGCTTCATCGGTGGGGAACACCGACCTTAGGTGTGTCAGTATTTCTTTCTGTTGTTTTAGTTCCGTTCTGTTGTGACGTTATTGTTATTGACTCCTTTACTTCTTGTTTCCCGCAGTTAAGAGGAGGCCTAAGCTCAAAAGCAGGTACAAGGAGCGAGTACAGAAGGCAATCGAATACGCGCAGACAATTGAAAGTTGGGACGACCTTGTGGACCTAAGGACCCTGGCCTTCTACTGTCTCGGACCAGAGCCTTTTGCCTTTGTCCTGCGTAATCTCGATATTAAAGGAAAAAAAAGTAAGTGTTAGGTTTGTTAATATTGACTTCTTCATACATACACCCTTGCAGAGAGTAAGTGATTTTCCCCTTGCAGAGATGACGACCAAGTTTAATAAGGATATGTATGCGAAGATGAGGGCAAAGAAAGATGAGCCACTGTCAAACATAGGGAAGAAGACCGTACGCGTGACTAGAAGGGGTCCTTCTGTTACCTCACCTGCCTCCGTCAATCCCATCGTTTCTAGTATGGAAACGACGAGGACTGCTTCTCCTTCAACCTCGATTGAAGAGTTTCCTACTCCCGTCTCTAAAAAGCCGCGTTTGTCAGACAAGGAGAAGGAAAAGCTGGATTCTCACCCGTCCACCATCTAGAGAGACGAGAGGCTGGCGGTGGACAGGGTCCACGGCATCGTGACTGCCGACGATTTAAAGGTCTTCTCTGGAGTGCCTTTCAACAATGTTGCGAGTGGCCACGTCCATAAGCTTGTTCAGGTGGAGTATTTGTGCAAGTCCCTCTTTTTTTTCTTTTTTTCTTTTTTACTGACGGTTTTGAATTTCTTTTCAGGTGTTGGGGGAAAGTCTTCATATTACCTCAGAGCACCTTACTCAAGAGGCTAAGGTGGCGTCTCTCACATCGTGAATGGAGGCTTTGGAGAAGAAGAATTCTAAGCTAAAGAAGAATCTTATTGATTCTATGGACGAGGCCACCACTTTGAAGGAGAAAGTCAAGACCCTGAGTGACAACCTCAGAGTCGAACATCAGCTGACCCTTGAAAAGGACGAGCAACTTCTAAGTGCCAGGGAGTCGCTCAAAACAATTGCTGCTAGATCCGTTGAAGCCTTCCAAACTACTGACGAGTACAACACAGTGCTCTTCAGTTGGTACTTTAAAGGTTTTGAGCTTCTCAAGAGGTACCTGGCCAAGCACCCCACAGGAGTTGATATGGAGAGCCTGGACCTAGAAGAGGTGGATAAAGAAATGGCTATTGACGAGGCTGCCCAATCCTCAGCTCCCGAGGGTGATGTTCCTGATAGCGCTCCTGCTGACGATGCCCCCGTTGGTGACGCCTCCACAGTTGCCAGTCCCTGAACCTGTTACTTATGAAAATTTTCTTTTTCTGTTTTTGGTTGTTGCCCGTTATGTCTTTTGGGCTTTTTGTAAATCTAATTTGAAAACAATTTCCTTTTAATCTGCTCTGGGAACAATATTTTTAGCCCAGCGTTTATGGGCTTTTGGATGTAAAAACAATGGTAATTGCCCGCGGTTTTTGGGCTTTAATTAAATTTGTAGTTTGTTTACTTACTTGTATTTGTAGTTGAACGCTCTTTGGTGTATGATATGCTTGCGGTTCTTTGACAACCGTCCATGCTGTGTACTTAGTGAAATTTTCAGCTGTGAATTTCCTTTTTCTTCGTCCGTGATTTTTATCTGTTCTGGTTCCGTAGTTTCGTCATCATCTTACGTCCGTTTAGGTGGAATAGTGTTACTTAGCCATTTTTGGCTTTTGTGACTTACGTCCTTTTAAGAATTTTGTCACTTTTATCTTCGTCAGTAACTTACATCCGTCTAGGCGGAATCTTGTTACGTAGCTATTTTTGGCTTTTGTGACTCACACCCTTTTAGGGATTTTATCTTCGTCAGTAACTTACATCCGTCTAGGCGGAATCTTGTTACTTAGCTATTTTTTGCTTTTGTGACTCACACCCTTTTAGGGATTTTTTCTTCGTCAGTAACTTACATCCGTCTAGGCGGAATCTTGTTACTTAGCCATTTTTGGCTTTTGTGACTTGCACCCTTTTAGGGATCTTGTCATTCTTTTGTCTTCGTCAGTAACTTACATCCGTCTAGGCGGAATCTTGTTACTTAGCCATTCTTGGCTTTTATGACTTATAATTGAATAGATGCGTTGCATGAAGACATTAGCTGAATAACTCATTTATTGATTTTCAGAAATGAATACATTTATTTGTTACGTCTACTGGTGGTACTTCTTCAAGTGTTCAATGTTCCATGTCCTCGGGAGTTTCTGTCCGTCTAGGGTCTCTAGGTGATAGCTACCTTGCCTGGAGTAGTGGACGACTCGGTAGGGCCCTTTCCATGTGGGGCCAAGTTTTCCTTGGGTAGAGTCTTTAGTTACTGTGGTGACCTTGCGTAGGACGAGGTCACCTATGTCAAGTCGTCTGAGCTTTACCCTCTTGTTGTAGTAGTTGGCCATCTTTTGCCGGTATTTCGTCATTCTGTTGGAAGCTTTCTCTCTCACTTCGTCCAGACAGTCTAGGTTGATTCGCAGGTGATCGTCATTGTCTTCTTCGTTGAACACCTTTCGCCTGATACTGGTTACTCTTACCTCGACTGGGATCACAGCTTCAGTGCCATAGGTGAGCGGGTTTCTCCGGTTGGGGTTCTTGCTATGGTCTTGTAGGCCCACAAGACATTGGGTAATTCTTCCGGCCAAGCGCCCTTTGCGCCATCCAACTTAGTCTTGATAATCTTGAGTAATGTTCGATTCGTCACCTCCGTATGCCCATTCGCCTGTGGATGCCCTGGGGATGAGAACTGATTCTTGATGCCTAGTCTTGAACAAAAATCCCTGAAGCCTTGGCTGTCGAACTGTCGCCCATTATCTGATATGATCGTCCTTGGAATCCCGAACCTGCAAATTATATTCTTCCACACGAAGCTCCGGATCCTTGCTTCAGTGATGGTTGCTAATGCCTCTGCTTCAACCCACTTTGTAAAGTAATCAATGGCAACTAGCAAGAATTTTAGCTGACCTTTACCTAGGGGTAATGGACCGACGATGTCGATCCCCCATTGTGCAAATGGCCATGGAGATGCTATCATCGTCAGTCTCTCCGCTGGAAGTCGCTGGACATTCCCGAATCGTTGGCACTTGTCACACTTTTTGACAAGCTCCAATGCATCTACCTGCATAGTAGGCCAGAAATAACCCATTCGAATAACCTTGCTTACCAAAGATCTAGGGCCAGCATGGTCCCCGCAAATCCCTTCGTGGATTTCTTCTAGGATGTACTTGGCTTCCTCTTCAACAACACACTTCAACTACGGCATGCAGAAGCCTCTCTTGTATAAAGTATCATTAAGGATCGTAAATCGAGCCACCCTCTTCTTGACCTTTCTAGCATTGTCTGCATTCTGAGGGAGGTGCCTGTCCTAGAGGAAAGACATGATGGGTGTCATCCAGCTGTTTGTGTTCTAGATTGCGAACGTTGACACTTCTTCAATGCTAGGGTGTTTCTGAATTTCCAGGACCAATCCCAAGTTCGTCGCCCCTTCTTCTAACGATGCTATCTTCAAGACTTCGTCTGCTACCATGTTCTGGCTTCTGGGGATCTGTACAAATTCCACCTTATCAAACTCCTGGGTCAGATGTTTCATCAGCCTAAGGTATTTTTGCATTCTCTCCTCCTTTGCTTCGTATTCTCCCTTAATTTGCCCAATCACCAACTTTGAATCATTTTGGACTAACAGGTTCTTAGCTCCAAGCGCCTTCCCGAGTCTCAGTCCCGTCAGTATTCCTTCATACTCAGCCTCGTTGTTGGTAGCCAAAAATTTCAGTTGAACTCCGTATTTGAGCACTTCTTCGTCAGGGGCGGTTATGACGACCCCTACTCCTCCCCTTTTTTGGGCTGAGGAACCATCGATCTGAATCGTCCATAATTCGGCCTCGTCAGTGAAACCGCCCTCGTCCGGGAATGTAAACTCGGCAATGAAGTCCACCAGAGCTTGTGCTTTAATGGCTGTCCTAGGATGGTACTCGATGTCAAATTGGCTGAGTTCAATTGCCCACTAGACCATTCTTCCAACTGCTTCAGGTTTGTTCATTGACTTTTTGATAGGTTGATCCGTCATTACCAAGATTGGGTTTGCCTGAAAATACTGTCTTAGTTTGCGTGAGGCTACTATTAATGCGAACGCGATCTTCTCAATCCTTGGATATTTGGACTCAGCCCCTTGGAAGGCTTGGCTGACGTAGTAGACTAGGAGCTGTTTCTTGCCTTCTTCTCGAATCAGGGCTGCACTCACAACTGTAGCTGATACTGCCAAGTACAAGTATAGGTTTTCCCCTTCTTTGGACGGACTTAAAAGGGGCGGGTTACTCAAGTAGCGTTTGAGTTCCTGGAACGCTGCTTCACATTCGTCGGTCCAAGCGAAAGCCTGTTTCAAAGTCTTAAAGAAGGGCAGACATTTGTCCATCGCTCGAGAGACGAACCTATTAAGGGCTGCGATCCTTCCAGTGAGCTTCTAGACTTCCTTGATGGTCTTGGGCGATGCCATGTTGATTATGGCTTGCACCTTTTCTGGGTTTGCTTCTATTCCCCTCTGGGACACCATGAATCCCAAGAATTTTTCTGAAACTACACCGAAAACACACTTACTAGGATTCAATTTCATCTGGTATTGTTTGAGGGTGGCAAACATCTCCTTTAGGTCATCCAGATGGGCAAATTCTTCCTTACTCTTGATGAGCATATCATCCACGTAAACCTCCATATTCCTGCCGATCTACTTGCTGAACATCTTGTTCACTAACCTCTGATAAGTAGCTCATGCGTTCTTTAATCTGAAAGGCATTACCTTATAACAATAGAGCCCTTGGCTGGTGATGAAAGCAGTTTTCTCCTGGTCTTCTTCAGCCATTTTTATCTGGTTGTATCCTGAGAAAGCGTCCATGAATGTCAGCAACTTATGCGCAGCTGTAGAATCCACTAGCTAGTCTATCCTTGGTAGAGGGAAACTATCCTTCGGGCATGCCTTATTCAGGTTCGTGAAGTCCACACACATTCTCCACTTCCCATTCGCCTTCTTCACTAGGATGACGTTTGCGAGCCAATCAAGATAGTATACTTCCCGGATGAATCCCACCATCAACAGTTTCTTTACCTCGTCTGTAACCGCTTGGTCTCGCTCTGGGGCAAAGACTCTTCGTCTTTGCTGGATGGGCTTCCTCTCCAGGTCTACATTTAACTTATACTGAATGACTTCTAGAGATATGCCCGGCATGTCTTCGTGACTCCATGCAAAGACATCCAGGTTCTCTTTAAGGAACTGGACGAGCTTTACTCTCATCTCAGGGCTTAGCGACGTCCCTATTCTTGTTGTCTTGGTTACATCTCCTTCGGCCAGTTCTACTGTTTCCAGAGCTTCCATTTTATCTTCTTCTTTCTTTTCAATCATCCATGTATGGTTCTCTTTCGCAGCCAAGACGGCTTGGTAGCATTCTCTAGCTAAAACTTGATCTCCTCTTACCTCGCCTACACCATTATCTGTTAGGAACTTTACCTTTAGGCAATAGGTGGACGTGGCTGCCTTCCAGCTGTTTAGTATGGGCCTTCCAATAATTACATTGTATGATGATGGGCAGTCTACCACTAAGAAATCCAACTGACGGGTCAATTGCCTCGGGTAGGTCCCCACTGTTACTGTCAACGTCACTATGCCCTTGGGATAGACCCTGTCTCCACTGAAACTGACAAGGGGGGAGTCAAATGATCACAGTCTTCTTGGATCTAGCTTCAGCTGCTGGAAAGCAAGGAGGTAGATTATATCTGCGGAGCTGCCATTGTCCGCGAGGATCCTTTTGGTGTTGAATCCCTCTATAGTTAGCATTATGACTAAAGGGTCATTGTGAGGCAGCCTCACTCCCCTGGCATCTGCTTCATTAAAAGACATGTCCTGGTCCGTCCGTCTTTGCTTGAACGGAGGTATCATGTGGACGCTGTTCACCTATCTTTGGCATGCTTTCTTAAGGGATCTGAATGACCCTCCTGTGGAGGGCCCTCCTACGATCGTCTTTATCTCCCCGATCACATCCTGTGGGGGCTGTAATGGACGATCATCACTCCTGGAGGAGGACTCATGCTGGTTCTTATTGCCATCTCTAAACTTATTATACTCCCCCTTCTTCACATATTTCTGTAGTTTCCCTTTCCGTATCAATTCTTTTATTTGCTCCTTTAAGTCTCGACAATCTTCTGTGTAATGGCCATGATCCTTGTGAAACCGGCAATACTTATTCTTATTGCGGACGTTAGGGGATGAGTGTAATGGTCTCGGCCATTTGAGGTAGTGCTCATCCTTAATCTGCGTTAAAATTTTGTCAACAGGCATAACTAGAGGGGTAAATTTTACTGTTCGAGGACTTTTATCATCTTTCCTTCTGTTCCTGTCACTGGTCCGACAATCTGGATGCTCCCACTTTTGTCCCCTACGCTCGTCGTCCTTCCTTCCTTTATCTCCTGGCTTCTCTACATCCCTTATGGCTGCTAATGCGTCTTCAGCATTCATATACTTCTATGCTTTCAAAAGCATCTCTGCCATCGTCTTTGAAGGATTCTTTGCGAGTGAAGCCACGAGCTCCCGGGACCTCAATCCTGCTTTGAAGGTCGTCAGCTGCACCTTGTCATCGGCTTCGTCTACCTCCAATGTCTCCCGAGTGAAGCGTTTCACGTACAACCTCAGGGTTTCCTTCTCTCCTTGCCTAATGGTAAGTAAGTGGTCTGCTGGCCTCTTAGGATGTTTTCCTCCAATGAAGTGACACAAGAAGGCGCTGCTCAACTTCTTGAAGTTGTCAATGGACGATGTTGGCAATTTTGTGAACCATTCCCTTGCAGCTCCTTTGAGAGTGGTAGGGAAGGAACGACACAGTATCTCGTCAGGAGGCTGTTGAAGGCCCAACGTCGTTTTGAAGGTATTAAGGTGATCTTGAGGGTCCTTAAGCCCGTCGAAAGGCTCCAGTTGGGGCAGGCAAAATTTCGACGGTATTGGACACTCAAGGACCACCGTAGTGAAAGGCGAATCCGTGGCTCTTACCATTTTATCAACGCTCTGATCCGTCTTCTCCTTGATAGCATTCCTCAACTCGTCCATCTCTTTCCTCATCTCTCGAAGAAGATCTGAATTCTGTTCGTCTGGAGTAGCAAGTCTTTAATGGTTGCTCCTCCTATGGCTGTCTCCCTCGTCCTCCGGGTTGCCCTTGGATCGATTCTCTTCTTGTTGAAGCCGTAACTTCGTTTCCTGATTTTGCCTGGTAAGTTCTTCAATAGTGGTCGCAAGAGCTTGGACTTGCTGGGCCAAGGCTGCAGAATCTTGATTGGACTCCATCTGAATATAGAAGTTGATGGAAACTACGTTTTTTAAAATAGTCACGAAAATGCATTTCCCACAGACGGCGCCAAACTGATGAAGCGTAAGTTCATCAGTCAGCAAATGAAGCCAATCCCCAATTTGTGTGAATGTCTTCTCAAAGATGGTCACCGATGTGGTGCCTGCCACAACGTCTCCGATGCCAAAGTCAATACAAAGGAGCTTTATAAAGTAAAACAGAATAGTAAAATGGTAATAAAATTATCTGTGTATTTTTCATACCTCATGTTGGTATCGTGAGGGCCTTATATATGTTTTTACAATTTCTAGCCGTTGAGGTAGTGATGGTGGCCTTGATGCTCCTCTTGATAACGTTTTGTGTTGTGTAATATGGCTTTAATGTGCTCCAACGGCTCATACAGCTGGTCCTGTAACCGTTCTGGTTGTAAATGGCTGCATTGAATGGCTTGGTTGTCTTCGTCAGTGATGCGGGTATTTGTTTAACTCGTTTGAGGATGTCCTCGTTTGTAATTGTTGAGGTCGTCTCTGGGAGATAAATTCGTCAGTCCTGTCATTTAGAACTATTAATATGGTCAAAAATGTAATACAGCTAGATCTAAAAAATGAACAAATCCACACACAAACTTATGATTTCAATGTTATTTCAGTATTCATTTGTTAGAGCTAGCTTATGACATTTCTGACCATATTAGTAGTTCTAAATGCGCACTTTTTTTGAGAAATGGTATAAACCTCAAATTGAAATAAATGAAAAAAAATATGATACTAAACCAAAAAAAAAAAAAAAAAGCCTCATCGCACGCATGAAGTGCATGTGATGAGGCTAGTAATTGATAAAGTTGATAGTGCTAGAGTGATGAGCCAGTGTTAAATAATTAATAGTGATTTCATATCTTTCCTATATATTTTTGTTTTCTCTAAAGGTTGTTTTGTCTTTTAGTTTAAGCATAATTATGTAGATTTTGTTAACTAGAGCCCTAAGGGCACATGTTAAACTGCAATTAATGCTTAATTAAATAACATTTTTATACTTTTTTTCCTTAAAGTTCTATTAATACTCAATTAAATAATCAGTGGCGGCTCCAGGAACTGTTTCTGGGTAGTCATTAAGAAACATAAATTATACATGTAGGAGGTCCGGAGACCGAGGAGGATCAGACCGAGGAATAATTTGCATAGTCCAAGCCCGAAGAGATAAATATGCTCTGAAGATTTTGCCCACCAAAGGATGGAAATAAGAATCAGGACAATTGGTGCCCTGTGGTGTTCCAGGGAAAGGAGAAGGGATAGTGATGGAGGCAAGGATGGTGGGAGGAAGTTTCCTGAAGGGTATACTTCCCCACTCCGCATTTGAAAGTTCAACTATTGTTTAAAACACCAATGAACGTTTAGACCCCCAATTTACAAATTACCAACACTAGCTTATAATCAAACTATATATGTGCGGAATATGAAAATAAGCTATAACAGAATTGGTAAAACAATCTAAACTGAATTTAATCACAACCACAGCAGTAATTAAAAGGCAAAGATTAAGGGAAGAGAGATGCAAACACAAAGACAACACAGCGATGTGTTATCGAAGAGGAAACTAAAGTCCTCGGGGAAAAACCTCTCTGCCGTCCTCCAAGCAATCAATAATCCACTAGAGAATAAAGTTGGGATACATGAATAGCAGAAGACCCTCCAAGCCTAATCTACCCAACGCACCTAAGCCCTCCAAGCTTCTTGCTCCAACAGGGTTACACCGAACCTTGTCTTCTCTAGCTTATCGGATCCCGCAATCGCCCATTGCATCAACCAAAATGAATTGGTCCCTTTTGAACTGCTTCCCAAGCACCAAAAAGCCTTCTCACAGATATAGGTATGGTGAGATAAGGATTTGGCTAATGTACCTTTCAAGAATATGTCAATGGAGAGAGTGAGAGTATAGGAATTTGGAGAATCAAAGTATGAAGATTGTGGATGAGTCAATCTTGTTTTTCTCTAGGGTTTCTCTCTCAAAATTCTCTCTGGAAACTCTCTACATTTCGTGGGTATAAAGGTATTTATAGTAGGGTGAATGAGGAATGCGAAAAGTCAGTTACAACCAAACAGGGCATTCTAGCGGCTCGAGCTCGCGACTGGAATGAGTCGCGAGTTTGAGTCGCGAACTAACCGCCTGGCCAAACTGGAGGTTTTTTCCTGTAATGCAATAGCTGGCGTGACCCTTCAGCTCACCCTACATGCTTCACACGTGTGCCATTCTAGCGACTTGCCAGTCGCGAGATCCAGTCGCGAGGCTCTTCTTGAATGCACACTCTTGAGCTTTTCTTCACACTCTCTCACACACTACCCTTACGTGATTCCCACCTAAATACAGGGTTTTTAAATGCTGAATTATAAGCAAATTTGGCATGGAATAAAGCCAACAAAATGATTGAATAAATTCAACCTTACAATCTCCTCCTTTGGCTATTCCTTGACAAAACCCTAAAACAAACGCTAGACTTAACATGTGAGTTGGGAACAGTTGAACAAAACTCACTCACACCTAACTCTAGAATCTGTGAAGCTCTTGAGCCATACAGACAAGTATTTCCTGAAAACAACAACACATTACGATCATTGTAAGCAGAAAACTTGAAATGCATATGGAGCAAGCACAATGCGATCAAGCAAAAAGGAATGAGACAATAAAACATGACTTGACCAAAAACGAACAATCACTATAAATAGTGACCACAATGATCATTCACACAAGGAATGAACATCCGAACATGCAAACTAATAAGCTCAATGCAAAGTATCATTTGCATGTCCAACACTCAACCGATACAACAACACAAGGTAATTGCATCAAGGATATAAAATCCAACAAGGGCATAAGAGTGAAGTACTTAAAAAAAATGCATAACATTAACAACAAGTACTAAACTACAAAGCATGGGTACAAAAATAAATATTTTAAATAGCTAAGCATAATCATGAACTATGAGCAAAGAAAAAACATAGTTAATATAACACAAAGCTCTTTCTCTCTTTCTCCCCCTATCATGATTCATAGAAGCTGTGATGAACTTGGAACATATATACCTGTAACCTAAAACACTTGCACAAAACACATTAGACCCTCAAGGTAAAGCAAGTAATAAAAGGACAAGTATAATGTAACAAGTAAATTGCGATCAAGAAAACATGATGTAAAATATATGACCATACACCAAAACAGTCATAAAGAAATGACTACAATGATCACATAGCAAAGCAAATGATTATCTGAACATGCATTCAATGAAGCACAATAGCATAAGGATATATGCATGTCCAACACACAAACATGATGCAATGAAAACAACAAAGCATAGATACTAAACATAACTCAAAGCACCATAAAGCAAACAAGAAAACAAACAGAACAGAGTTTTCTTATTAACTCAATGTCTTCTCCCCCTTGGTATATGCATCTCCCCTATGGAATATCTCTCTCCCTACAAATGTGCACGAGAAAAAGAATTTCTCCCCCTAAGAATGTACACAAGAGTCATATAGAAATGATAAAAACTCTCCGATATACTCTCCCCCTTTTTGTCACGAATAGACAAAGGGTCAAGGAGAAACAAGGGCAAGAGATGAAGGTACGAACAATGATAATGATGCATGAGGGAAAAATGAAAAAAATTTTAAAACAATACTGAAAAAGACCCTGAAAGCACAAAACACGAGTTTTTCGCAACTGGATTGAGTCGTAAACAAGTCGCCAAACTGAGTCGCGTGAAATCTAAAAACCCAGATTTTTTGAAAAATATTCTTAGTCTTTTTCGCGACTGGGGCTTTGAACTGCCAGAGAGTCGCAAAAACCTTCTGAGTAAGCTCGCAACTGGGGGCTCGCGACTAGCTTGACCCGCGAGGCAAGTCGCCAAAACAAGGTTGCACAGTTTTTGAAATTTTTGACATTTTTCAAAAATAAAAACACTTTCCAAAAACAACTAAAACACTCAAAAGTCTTTTTGTGTTTGATCAACATATAATTGAGCATGTGCAACATATTTAATCAAGTACAATCACACAAATGAATAAGGCATTCATTAAACATAGACATGTGTGATGTGTGTGGGTACCAAAGATGAGATAGTCCTTAGTCTAATGTGAAGCTTCAATGATCAATTCAACCAAGACATACACAATTAGCACTAGGAAAAGAGACCTATCTCAATTATAGAAATATGCATATATGACCTCCCACAAAACTTGATTACATAATTTTGAAGCTTTTCATTTGGCTTCATACACATCATATCATTTGATCTTTTTGAATCAACATATCTCATTTTGAGATCGATGCCTGAAATTTTTGATATTTCAATTTGATGAACAAGCCTTTGGCTTTTTGGGGCACCATACATTTTTCATAAAAATCACTTTTCCTTTTTTTTAGTCAAATACTAGTATGTGCGACGGCTTTTGCAGCTCATTATCTCTTTTCATTTTGAGATTTACATTTGTTGAGCTCTTTAAGCAAAAAAAACAAAAGAGTGGGAAGATATATAGGCATAAATCTATGTAAATTTCGAGATCAACAAAACCATTGACTAATCATACATGACAAGTTTGAAGATCTATTTACAACAGTCACATAGATGTCAAGATTTTTTCCACAAAGATATGAGGGCATAAAGAACAAGTCATGCTCGTAAATGCACAAAGCCATTAGTACAAAGGTACAAGGCAAAACATGCTTATGACAATGCACAATAATACTGATCAAACTTTTTGGATTTTCTACTTTTTATGTGTTTTTAGATTTTTTACACACACAAAAACAAAAGCATAAAAGTAAGATCAGATGCAAAAACAAAAACAATGCATATAAAGAGATGCATGATGCACAAATGCATGACAATAAAGCATCTAATGCATAAAGGGTCCTACAAAGATTGAAAGAATTAGATCAAGGACCAAAATAGCAAAAAGCTCAACCATATGAACTCTTCCTCATCCAAACGGAACGATTGTTTGGAATGAGTGTCTCATGAGAAGTGAGACGAGGGTTGGAAGAATGATAACCGGAGATGCACATAGACAAGGAGTTAAGAGCATTAAACACTTTCTTTAACAACATGCTATTTTCACTCAAAACCGGTTTACCCTTTTTAGCATAACTTCCAAGAAGTTCAAGTTTCTCTTTTCTTTTGATTCTTTTAAGAGCATGAAACTTAGAGCAATGAGGTCTTAGATGACCAAAAGCACCACAATGGTGACAAACAATGTGTTCAGGTCCACTAGGCTTTTTAGGAATGGATCTAGCAACATGGTTTTGTTTTCTCTTCAACTTATGGCATTAAGGTCTTGTATGACCAATCACACCATAGTGGTGACAAGTTGGAACAAACTTAGATCCATCCAAAGCCTTAGGTTGATACCTAAACAGAGGCTTTGACTTAACAACCTTTCTCTCCACCTTTTGATTTCTTTTATGTGGAGGAATGTACACCGATTTGTCCTTTGAGGTGAACTCACAATAGGCACAAAATCGGGTACCACAACAAGATTGCAACATATATTTTCATCCTTTTTAGCAATAGCTTCAACAATCAAACACTTGGCATGCATTTTCAGAGATTCATTCTCACATTTTAGCTCATCAACAAGTTTGTTAGACAAAACAAGTTTAGCATCCAAGTCCATATTCAAACATTCAAACTCTTTCAGCTTTTCAAGAGAATTTTCCGCAAGGTTCTTATATTTTTCAACCAATTTGTTGGATCCATTGAGCTTAGCAATCAAATCATCATTTTCACAAAATAATTTGCTCAAATTCTTTTGAAACTTCTTAGCATTTTTCTTCAAGACTTTGATGTTAGGAATATCAACAACATCCAAAGATTCATGTAACAAAGCATCACAATCATGAGGATTATCACTCATAGAGGCATTTTCACAAACACATGGCATGTTACAATCATCAACATCCAAAACATGCATAGAGGCATATAAAGCACTATCCATGGCAAATAACACAAGGGGTCTAGGATCACACTTAGGTAATGAAACCAATACAAGTGTACCCGCTCTGATACCAATTGAAAGTTCAAATAGTGTGTAAAACACCAATGAACGTTTAGAACCCCCAATTTACAAATTACCAACACTAGCTTATAATCAAACTATATATGTGCGGAATATGAAAATAAGCTATAACAAAATTGGTAAAACAATCTAAACCAAATTTAATCACAACCACAGTAGTAATTAAAAGGCAAAGATTAAGGGAAGAGATATGCAAACACAAAGACAACACAGCGATGTGTTATCGAAGAGGAAACCGAAGTCCTCGGCGAAAAACCTCTCCGCCGCCCTCCAAGCGATCAATAATCCACTAGAGAATAAAGTTAGGATACATGAATAACAGAAGACCCTCCAAGCCTAATCTACCTAGTGCACCTAAGCCCTCCAAGCTTCTTGCTCCAACAGGGTTAAGCCGAACCTTGTCTTCTCTAGCTTACCGGATCCCGCAATCGCCCATTGCATCAATAAAAATGAATTGGTCCCTTCTGAACTGCTTCCCAAGCACCAAAAAGCCTTCTCACAGATATGAGTATGGTGAGATAAGGATTTGGCTAATGTACCTCTCAAGGATATGTCAATGGAGAGGGTGAGAGTAGAGGAATTTAGAGAATCAAAGGATGAAGATTGTGAATGAGTCAATCTTGTTTTTCTCTAGGGTTTCTCTCTCAAAATTTTCTCTAGAAGCTCTCTACATTTCGTGGGTATAAAGGTATTTATAGTAGGGTGAAAGAGGAATGGGAAGAGTCAGTTACAACCAAACAGGGCATTCTGGCGACTCGAGCTCGCGACTGGAACGAGTCGCAAGTTTGAGTTGCCAACTAACTACCTAACCAGACTGGAGATTTTGTCATGTAGTGCAACAGCTGGAGTGACCCTTCAGCTCCCCCTGCATGCTTCACACGTGTGCCATTCTGGCGACTTGCCAGTCGCAAGATCCAGTCACGAGGCTCTTCTTGAGTGCACACTCTTGAGCTTTTCTTCACACTCTCTCACACACTACCCTTACATGATTCCCACCTAAATACAGGGTTTCTAAATGCTAAATTACAGGCAAATTTGGCACAGAATAAAGCCAACAAAATGATTGAATAAATTCAACTTTATAGCATTAAATGCCCTACACCAACCTTATCAACTGCATTAATGTGGAAATGACGCCTGACTAATAACTTCACAGTTAGCAGCCCCTTCCACCACTTTCAACAGAGTTTTGATGGGACAAGTATATGCCTAGAGGCATACAGGTGGAGGGCTAAGATGCAAGGAAGGGGGATATAAAAGGAAGGGAATCTCCCAGAAAAAGGGGATGAATATTTTCTCTAAGAATTAGAAAAATAAGGAAGTGAACAGTGTATTATCTAGTGTAAAACCTGAGGTCCTGAACCAAATATATATAAGAGACTAATTCTTAGACCAGCCCGAGGAGAACATCATTCTCAATTACTACTTAATTCTCACTTATCTATTACTCTGGGCTCCTCGGCCTTAAACTTGAACTTAGATTAGAATTGCACCTGAAGTATTTTCTCACTCTCTTCAAAAAATTCTATTGTTTGGGCTTGGTTCGAAGGACAAGGTACCACTGTTCTTGGTGGGCTTGGACCTTTATTTTCTGAGTACTTACAATACAATATTGAATAAAAAATATGGTTGTATCTTATTATCAATACTACAAGTTATATCTCTTTCAAAAATTTTGTTAAATAAAATTTTTCTTGGATTTTTCTTTTTGTTTTTAAAGGCCCAATATATTGTTAAAAGGATCAAAGTTTTACTACAAACTTAGTTGTAGCCTAAGACTATAACTTTTACTATACAAATTAACATGACTACATATTTTGAAAATCTAACCGTTGAATTGTATGTATTTTATGTTCTTAAAAGACATGTCAAGTTTCATGTCAATCGGATATTATTTACTATTTGATTCATAAACTTATTTTTTACGTATAATTTTAGACTACAAAAACTGAAAAATTAAACATTTGATTAATGACATAAGCTATTTATCTTTAATCTTCTTAAATTTTGCAAGCATGGAGGATATAAGGAAAAAAAAATGTAATCTAATTATGGAATTGTTAAAATTCATATCTAATAAAAAAAAAAATTGAGTAGAGTTGTAACCTTAATCTACAACCAAGTTTGTTGCTAAACTTTGTCCAAAATTTAATTATATTGGACCTAAAAAAAATTAGGGTGGTCACACATTTTTTTTAAGGTAAAAAAATCATAAAATTTTTAAATTTTATATATAATAATGACTTTTTTTTCCAAGCTAGGGTGGTCATGTGACCACCCTGACTCTAACTTGGAGCCACCAGTGTAAATAATATTTATATACTCAAAATTAAAGTCAAATAATGCCCAAATATTCAAAAAATAAATAAATAACATACACAACCATGTTGAATTTATTCCGGCAAAGCAATGAATCTTTGACATGTGAATTTTTTATTTTTTTTCAAAAAATATGTATCACAGCTCATTGATGAAGGTTGAAGAATAATAAATGCTTAATTATGAACTATAATTTATTGGTTTATTATTCTTTAAAGGTCATTGGTTCAATGGTTTATAAACATACAAAACCACCTACCTTGGCTTTTAAGTGGAGTTGTGGTGTGTCACTGTGTTAGAACCTCTTTCTCTCTCCCTTGTGTGTATGTGTGTTTGTTTCTCAAAAATAAAAATAAAAATAAAAATAAACCACATAATAAATGCATTTTTAATAGTCATAATTAAGCATTTACTAAGAATTTATTACTCTTTAACCGGCAAACCAATTAGTTGTAATATACATTTTTCAAAGAAAGAAATACATGTGTATATTTGTTTGTTTCTCAAAAATAAAAAATAAAAAACCACATAATAAATGCATTTTTAATAGTCATAATTAAGCATTTACTAAGAATTTATTACTCTTTAACTGGCAAACCAATTAGTTGTAATATACATTTTTCAAAGAAAGAAATACATATGTCTATAATTCATTGGTTTGCAGGAAAAAACTCATAGCGGTTGTGTATGTTTACATGTATAGCTATAAAAACAAAAGTAATGTATATTTCAAAAGCAACCAAAAACCTTTTGGAAACATTGGAAAAAATGAATAGAAGAACAATTTCCCAACTATCTTCTTTTTTTCTTGTCATTGTCTTAGCCTTTGGCATAAGCAGTGCATTAACAACACCCAGATTGGATAAGCACTATGTACGAATTGTCAACAACCTTGACAATCGTGTGCTTTTCTATCATTGTAAATCTAAAGATAATGATCTCGGCCTTAGAAATCTTCAACCTGGTGAAAATTGGAAATTCTATTTTCACTTAAACTTTTTTGGAACAACGCTCTTTTTCTGCGATTTTTGGTACACTAACTCCTCCAAAATTAAGTTTCATGCTGTTTTCGATGTATTTTCAACAGAATTAACTCAAGATTGCGGTGGATACAATTGCATTTGGATAGCAAAAGAGGATGGACTATACGTATATAATTTAGACATGAAAATGGATCTGAAGGAGCATGATTGGGAAAGACTGCAAATATATAAGTGACAAATGATGTATGAGGGGAAATCCTGTTAATAAAAGGGAAATCTTCGTTTTTTCCGAAGTTTTTTTTTATGTATCCAATTTCGAAACTCTAACTATATTTTATTTCCTGATTTTTTTTAAGTTTTATTGCAAATTATTTATACGAATGATGCCATCTAGGTGCTAGATGAAATTGTAGTCACATTGACATGAACTTGGCTTGGCCTTTTTTCTTAAAACTTTTAATTTTTGTGAAATATATAGATTTTCATTCAAGTTCCATGTTCAGGGAAACTTGACCAACATTTAACCCATACTCTGCTAAAAGTTGGAATAATCATGGATCTTTTTTTTTTTCTTTTTAATGGGAACATTCAGGGATCTTCTATATTCTGTAATGACTCAAAAATATTGACATAGTGGATCATGTAGACCAAGTATGTACTAGGGGTTCGAATAATGGTTAAATGATCAAATTCACCACTTTCAAACAATTTGAACATTTGGGAGAATTAGTACATTATTATTAAGTCAAACTTTGGGCCTCCCTATAAAGACTAACCAAGAAATAGATGGCTAACCACATGAAATTCTCCAACAATTTCGTAAATATATGGTGTACCAAAACGTCAAGTATTCATGAATTTTTGTTATTTGTTGGACAAATTTCGCAAGAATTATAATTCTCATTAAATACATAAATTATATCTCACATTTCAAGTTAGAAATATTAAATCTCATGTTAGGGTCACATTTATATGTAATTGGCACATCCTTTGATGAAATGCACTTTACTTGTATTTGAGTCTTACTTGTAGTGTTTTTAAGAACATCGTGAAGTACTTTTAATTACAAGTGGTAATGTGGACGTAAGCGCCACCTAGATTATGCATTGGCCAAGTAGACCGGGTAGAGGGTGGATAATGAAGTTGACACCTAGACTAGGTTAAAGAATCATGAATATAGCGCCCTTCTATGTGATATGCATTGATAATAGCTTAATTTTGCATTATCATACTTATTTTGAGTTAATTCATGCATTTTATATTTGGTTTTGGAATAATGCTGAATAATCAATTTTGTGCTTAATTGAATTTTATTGCATGAATTTGTCTTTTGTAGGAAAATAAAATTAAATAAATTGATTTGTGCAAAGAAGAAAAGCTAGTGGACTTTACTTTTACAAGGGCCATCATGAAGTTAAAAAAGGCCAACCCAATTAAATTTAAATCCAATTTGTAAGGTTGAATTTATTCAATCATGTGTTGGCTTTATTCCGTGCCAAATTTTCTTGTATTTTAACAATTAGATACCTTGTTTTTAGGTGGGAATTATGTAAGGGTTGTGTGTGAGAGAGTGTGAAGAAAACTCAAGATGTGTGCAATCAAAGCAGTCTCGCGACTGGATCTCGCGACTGACTCACGACTAGCAAGTCGCCAAAGTGGCACACGTGTGAAGCATGCAGGGAACTAAAGGTTCGTGACAGCTGGAGCACTACATGACAAAATGTACAGTCTGGCCAAGCAGTTAGCTCGCGACACAAACTCGCGACTCGTTCCACTCGCAAGGCTGAGTTGCCAGAACACCCTGTTTGGATGAAAACTGACTTTTCACATTCCTTACATACACTACTATAAATACCCTTATACCCACGAAATATAGAAAGCTTCCAGAGAGAATTTTGAGAGAGAAACCCTAGTGAAAAACAAGATTGACTCATCAACAATCTTCATCATTTGATTCTCCAAATTCCTCTACTCTCACCCTCTCCATTGACATATCCTTAAGAGGTACATTTTGCCAAAACCTTATCTCACTATACCCATATCAGTGAGGAGGTATTTTGGTGCTTGGGAAGTGGTTCAGAGATGACCAATTTACTTGGTTGATGCAATGGGCTTATTGCGGGATCCGGGAAGCTTAAGAAGACAAGGTTAGGCGTAACCCTGTTGGAGCAAGAAGCTTGGAGGGCCTAGGTGCATTGGGTAGATTAGGCTTGGAGAGTCTTCTACTATTCATGTATCCCAACTGTATTCTTTAGTGGATCATTTGATCGCTTGGAGGGCGGCAGAGAGGTTTTTCGTCAAGTTCTTCGGTTTCCCCTTCGATAACACGTGTCGGTGTTAGCTTTGTGTTTGTATCTCCCTTCCCTTACTCTTTACCTTTTAATTTCTACTGTGTTTGTGATTAATTATGGTTTAAAGTGTTTTACCTATTTGGTTAGAGCTTATATACATCATTCCGCACATATATTGTTTGTGTATAAGCTTGTGTTGGTATTGTTAAAATTGGGGGTCTAAACATTCATTAGTATTTTACACACTAATTGAACCTTCACAATTGGAGCAAGGAATCAAAGGAAATTTGCACCGAATCCAAGTCCAATTCGGATTAGGATTCCAGCTTGTGCATCAGTTAGTATGTTTGACATAACTTTCGGCTCAGGTGTCCAATCGCAATGATTCAAGTTGAGATGGAAATTTAACTTAAAGGGCTACAACTTTATAGTTTACTAAAAGTCTTAATTCTGACGTTAAATGGTCCAAAATTGTTGATTAAGTGAAGCCTAAAAATTTGAGATTTTCTCCAAACGGAAATTCAACTTATAATAGGATTCCTTGACCTATTTAAAGGCTCTTTAGGAAAAAAATTAGAGGACGGCTGGGGGCTGAACATTTATTATGACATGTCATAATAAATACTATAAAGACATAATAATAATAAATACTTATTAATAACTACCATAATTATCAAATTCCATATTTCTATACGAAATAAAAGTGAAAGAAAATTTATTTTTTGGATAAAATAATCTTTTATTGAACTTTCCCTTGCATTGTGCAGGTTATTGGCTAGTATATTTTAATTTGAAAGACAACATATTAAATAATATTTCATTGAAATGTTAGTTTTTCCAAGTAAGAAATGGTATAAATTTTATCGCGTTTACTTTTAAACCCTCGACCAAAATAAATAAATAAATAAATGAAGAAGACAATATTTAAGTAATTTATTTTAAGGCAAAAGATAGGGCCCAAAAAAAAAAAAGAGAATCAAAAAAGGGAGTGGCTGATTTGACTAAAAAATAGGATGCCGAGAAAACCAAAAAAGAAAAATCTGTCAAATTAAAGAAAATTAATGGAACCAATGAAGACCAACGAGAATGTGATGAACATGACAATGATTTTCGTACAAGAGTCGATGAGGGAAAACATGGGAAAACTCTTCCAATGCTTGAATTTAAAATATTGAAATTCCTGGGTTAATATCATAAGGATTTTGAGCCTTTAATATCCTTCCTTTCATAACTTGAACTCATCCTACATTACAACCTTTGAATAAAGACCTTCTTGAAGTCTTGCTAATTGTAGGCACACCTTTATCTTTTATAATATTTCTCTTGGGTTAAAAAGAAAAATTGCACAGGATTATCAAGCTCCACCAGCTGACATCTTTAAAGACAAAATTTCTTAAATTCTCAAGTGAGTTGAAAAAATTCTCTTAAACTTAGAGTACACCCTTTGTTTTCTTCCAACAAACACAACTCTAAAGAGAAACATAATTTATCAAATTGTCAAATGATTGCAATAAATTTTCAAACTTAGGACATTCTTCCTCTTGCTTGTTCCCAACATATGTGATTTCCAAGCATTTCCACATTTCATTTCTTTGATTGTCTTTAAAGACTCAATCGGAAAAGGTTCAAAAGAAAGAAGCAAATTTGATTACATGTTTTTAATGATTTCAAATCTTTCTTAGTCAATAAATTGAGTTAACTCTTGAGCATAATGACTAATCAAAAGGGTTGTTCAAAGGATCATCTTTTGCTCATTTGAAAAAGAAAAATATTTAATACCACCGTTCTACATTGAACGACTTTTTTAAAGAAAAGGGGTGGGGGGGGGGGAAGGGGGGGTATGAAATTTCATTTCAAAAGTTTTCATGAAAAAATCATTTTTAAAAATGATTTTTAGCAATGTTTGGACTTGATCCTCTATGAGTGAGGGACGTAGGTAGCCTTTCAAAGGCCCGATCACAATCGCCCAAAAATATCCTAAGAATCAAAATTAAGACCTTTTTTTCAGTGAATTTTAGTGTAGGAATGCCTGTTTTGCATCAAGAATGTCTGCACTATGGGGAATGGCCCATTAGTTTTGGTGCGCAAACATGTTTACAATTTTTTATGTAAAGCATGTCATCAATTTTCTGTGCAAGCATGTCTAAACCAGGGGCATTGGCACAAAATATTTTCATCTACTCAACATTTACCATCAATTTTCAATTTGAATGATGCCATGTGTTCTAGAAAAATGTTCAAAATGTGTCCAAAAAAAAAAACAAAACAAAACAGAAATAAAAATCAACATTCACCATCAATTTTCTGTTTGAAATATGCCATGTGTTGTAGCTAAGCATCAACGACATGTTTGTTAGCAGTGATAGCAGTGAAAGGGATGGAAGGGAGTTAGTGATGAGCTATAGTCATTAGAGCAGATAGTGCTTAGTTTCTAAAATTTATGTTAATTTTTCAATTTTAATTTGTACTACTATGACCGTTTGGTTTAGTTCTCAGTGTTATTGTTACCCCATTTGAAGTTTTGAAGTTTGATTGATTATTTTATTTTGCTATGAAATTCAAGGCATTTTTTTTTTTTTAATTGCACCTAGAGTTTAGCAATGGGTGTCGATCAATTTGTTGCATGTAGAGAAGATGATTTTTTTCAACTACGCAGATAGAGATTAATATTTGAAATCAAATGTGTCACGCAAATTCACAAACTTTTTTAGAATATTAAAACAATAAAAAAATAATGAAAAAAGATAAGAGATTTATACTACTTTTTAAATATTAAGAAAAAGATAGAAATTATGTTAGTCACCCAAATTTTTACCTTAAATCAACAAAAAAAAAAAAAAAAAAGACCATATCATTGGACAAATGCATAAACTTCAAATTGGGATGAATGGAAAATTATGACAATAAGCTTTAAAAAAAGAAAGATATAGGAGTAATATACTAGCATCATCACACGTGTTTCGCGCGTGCGTTCACTACAACAAAAGTGGACTATAGTGCCAAATCTAGTGAGGAAAAGTAAATTCATCACTAAATGATAACATTCAGTGAGGAAAACAACAATTTGTCACCGATTTTGATAAAATATTGTACTATGGTGACAAAATCAGCATTTCGTCACTAAAGATATTCATATTGGTGACGAAATAGGTTTTTCGTCAATATAGTTCATGAATTAAAAAGGCACCATTGGTTTTTTTTTTTTTTTTTTTTTGCACGGGTTGTACTATTGTGTATGGTAATGGACAACTTCATCACCAAAAATGATATCTATGGTTACGAAAGGTTTGCATCACCAAATACAAACAATAGGTGACGAAATACTAATCTCGTCACCCAATATATAAGATTTAGATTTCATTGGTGACAAAATAAGTTTTCATCACTATTGGTAAAAAAAATTAGGTTTCATTGGTGACGAAAGAAATAAGGTTTCGTCACTGCTGGTAAAACAATTATATTTTGGGCGCCAGAGTACTTAATTTCTTTTATGTGTATATATATATATATATATATATATTTGGGTACATAAATCTCATTTACCAATTTAACTAATTACTTCTAACCCTAACCCAAACCCAACCCAACCCAATTATTATGGTTAAACCCCAACCCACCCAATTACCCAATGATCAAAATTACCAAAATACCCCTAAAACTTGAAAATGACCAAAGTATTCCTAAAATCCTTTAAATTTACCAAAATATCCCCTAAACCTAAAAAAATACGAAACATGCCCAAAAACCACTGAAAATGACCAAAATACCCTCGAAACCTAAAAATTACTAAAATACCCCCAAAACCTAGAAAATTACTAAAATACCCCCGAAACTAAAAAAAATGACCAAAATACCCTCAAAACCTAAAAATTACCAAAATACCCCTTAAACCTAGAAAATTACCAAAATACACCCTAAACCTAAATATTTCGGTCATTTTTTCTGTTTTGGAGGTATTTTGGTCTTTTTATAGGTTTCGAGGGTATTTCTTCATTTTATAGGTTTCGATAGTATTTTGGTCATTTTTAGGTTTTGAGGGTATTTTGGTTATTTAATTAGTTTAGAGGGGGTATTTTTGTCATTTTTAGTGATTTTTGGGCATGTTTGGTGTTTTTTTAGGTAATAACACTAAACTATGATTTCAATGTTACATTATGTAATAAGTGAAAGCTCGAAAATGTGTTGAAAACACAAGAGCAATTTAGACCCCCAATTAAAATTACGACTTAGTTGATTTTACACTAACTTAATACTAAGTGCGGAATAGTGTAAACACAAGCGTATAAGCAATACAACTACTCTAATCCATATTTAAAGCAACACAGCAGTAAAAATAAAATGAACAAGAGTAGGGAAGAGAGATGCAAACACAGAAAACACCGAGACGTGTTTTCGAAGAGGAAACCGAAGAACTAGGCGAAAAACCTCTCCGCCGCCCTCCAAGCGGAAATCGATCCACTAGACAATCAGTTGGGATACATGGATTAGCAAGAGACCCTCCAAGCCTAATCTACCCAATGTACCTAAGCCTTCCAAGCTCCTACTCCAACAAGGCTTCTCGGAACCGTGTCTTGTCCTAGTTCTCCGGATCCCGCAACAAGCTCCATGTTGCATCTGCCATCCTTGGCTTCTTCCAATGCTTCCCAACAACTCCAAAACACTCTCTACACTCTGAATGGGTGTGGGTTGTGTTTGGGTACAAATATCCTCTCAATGTATGATAATGGGAGAGGGATGGAGAAGAGGCTACAATGATTTCTCACTAAGGAGGAGTAGCTCTCTCTCAAAAGATGGGTGTGTGTGTTGTAGAAAACCTATCTAGGGTTTTTCGCTCTGAATAGCCTCACCAACATATATGGGTAATGAGGGTATATATAGAGTGGGCAAGGATAGAGTGTATCAAAAATGACAAATCAGCTAAACAGAGCGTTTCGCGGGTATCTCGCGGGAAGGCCTTACCAGCAAGATACTCGCGAAAAACAGTTGTCTACATCTGTCCTGACTCTTCGCATTCCAGCATGTGCAAGGCATATGTGTCACTTCGCGGGAAGCTAAGTCGCGACATACCCGCGAGAAATCTTCAGTCTTCAAATGCTTGAGTCTTTGTTAGGTTCTAAAGGTTTAGGAATTTATGTATTTAGAACTCTAATTTGTAATATTGGCAAACCATGATCAAAACAACATGTTTAGACTTGTTAAAGTATGCTCAAAGTTGATTAATTATTGTAAAGTTGGAATCGAGAGATTGTAGATGCATTCGGGCATTTCGGTCTGGCTCGATCGATCGAAGAATAGATTCGATCGATCGAAAATCGATCAAACTGTGTTTTTCTGCAGTTTTCCAACTCAGCCCTAACTCATTAAACGTTTAGGGTTTTATGTTTTTGCCCTAGGTATATAAGGCAAAACCCTAGCCACATTTTTAGAGTTGCTCTAGTTGTATTGTTGCCCATACATCGCTGTTTTGTGTAAATCTCTTTTGAGATCTAGAGCAGTTTTCCTTTACACAAATCTTAGGGTTTTCTAGATGGAGATTACTTCAACATCTTGATGATCAACTTAGTTGCTGCCTTTGAAGCTTAAAGAATATCAAGCGTGGGTGCTTGTAGCTGATTGAAGAATTCAAGAAAGAGGGAGTTCGTGGATTCGAAGCTTGCACGGGGTCGTGTCAGTAAGTTCTACTGGTAGGTAGCATTAGGAAGTCGAGCGGGGAGCTTGTAAGTCCTTTTGTATGAACTTCAATTCTTTCATAGTGAATTCAGTTTTGCCTTGAGGATCGGTGGGTAAAATTCTCCCCAAGTTTTTTACCGGTTTGGTTTTCCTGGGTGATCATATCGTGTGTTATTTATTATTCCGCTGCTATATATTTTCATGATATGATTGTTTGATTGTTTTAACCTAGAATTGCTTAATTTGACTAAGTAACAACTTGGCTAATTAACTAGGCTACTCAATCTGGTTGTGTGTTAAGGGGTCTAAAACCGTTCAAGTGGTATCAAAGCAGGTAGCTCTTTTTGTCTGAGATTTTTGATCTCTGAGCTGATCCTTGACCCCTGTTGTCATGGAGCATGGACACTCTCTTGTTGTTCCTCCTCACTTTGATGGGAATAACTATGCTTATTGGAAAGTAAGGATGAAAGCATTCCTGAAATCCATTGATGAGAGAGTTTGGAATTCCGTTGAGTGCGGATGGCAGAAGCCCACTATTCTTGTAAGTGAGTGGCAAGCTTCTGAAAAAGAAGCAGCAGGCTTTAATAGCAAAGCTATGAATGCCATCTTCAATGCTGTTTCTATGGAAGAATTTAAGAGGATCTCTAATGTTGTGGTTGCTCATACTGCTTGGAAAATCCTCCAAATTGTGCATGAAGGCACAAAGGCAGTTAAGATAAACAAACTGCAGCAATTAACTTCTAGGTTTGAGAGCATTAGGATGTCTGATGATCAATCCTTTGATGAATTTTATGCCAAACTGAATGATATTGTTAATTCTGCTTTTAATTTGGGTGAAATCTATGATCAACCTAAAATTGTTAGGAAGATACTTAGATCGTTAACTAAAGACTTTAGACCCAAAGTGATTGCCATTACTGAGAGCAAGGATGTGGACTCCATTCCTATTGATGAGCTTGTAGGATATCTTCAGTCCTATGAGTCTGACTTACCCAAAACAAACAAATCCAAATTAATGGCTCTTAAGTCAGTTGATGATGTTGAGGCTGGTGGATTTGATGATGAGCTCTCTGCTACAGAGATAGCTTACCTTGCCAAGAATTTTAGAAATTTTCTGAGAAATACAAATAGAAGGGCAAGAGGTACAAACACTGTTGAACCTAGAAACTTTAGGAAGAATGATCCCACTAAGGTTAATAACTTTGAAAAACCTAGAGAAAAAGTAGGTCAATCTTCAAACAATTCTTTGGGTGCTCAGTGTTTTGGTTGTCAAGGGTATGGTCATGTTAAATCTGAATGTCCTACATTCTTGAAAAATAAGGGTAAAGCTATGGCTGTAACCCTTAGTGATAATAAGGTTTCTGATGATGAGTCTGAATGTGACGAGGATGGAAACTTCATTGCTTTCACTGCTACTGCAGTAGTCAATGAAAGCATATCTGCTGAGGAGAAACCTTCTAATGGGGAACTCTCTGAGGATGCAGATCTTCAAGAGGCCTATAATAAACTTTGCAAAGTTGCTGCAAAGAATGCTATGGATGTTGAACTTGGCCTGAAGAAAATTGATTCTCTTGAGCTTGAAAAGAAAAATTTTCTTGTTAAATTATTTGATGCTAATGATCTTTTGAACCATGTGAAATCTGAGAACATACTTTTACTTGATAAAGTTAAAACTTTAGAACATGATTTATTTGTTGCTAGAACTGCTAGTTCTAAACTTGATCACATGCTGAATGTTCAAAAGTATCCTTCTGATAAATCTGGGATATGATATGTTGAAAGCATCTCTGTGTCTACTCCACATACCACGAACTTTGTTCCTTCATCTTCTTCTGAACCTTCTGTGAGTGAGGTTGTGAGTGAAACTGTCAAACCACCTGTGAGTGAGGTAGTCAAACCTGTAGAAGTTTCACCTCCTAAGAAGATTAGGGTTGATTTGAGAGAAACTAAACCTACCCTCTCTAAAGACAAGATGCATGGTAAACCTGTTTGGGTTTTTCATTATTGTGGAAAGTCTGGACACATTCGTCCTAACTGTTACAAGCTTCAAGCTGCTAAGAGAGCAACTAAACCAAAGGTGCCTGTGCCTCAAGCACAAGATCCAATGGCACTTATTGGTGAATTGGTAAAGGTGTTGAACCTTTATTCCAATCCTGGAGTTGGAAATCACTCGAATGTGAATAAGAACTCCAATGCTCGTGGTGCATCTAAAAGGTTTTGGATGCAAAAGACTCGACCTAATTGAGTCTTTCTGACATGATTCTTGTGCTTCATTGCTCATTCCTCTGTGACCATTGTTCTTTGGTTTTTGTGTTTCTTTTGCTTTTGTTTCTAGGATTTGCATTGCATTACATTCATGCATTTCATTCTAGGATTTATTTGTTTTCCCTTAATAATAATAATAATAATAATAATAATAAAAAGGAGAAAAGGAGAAAGCAAAAATTTGTTTGACATTATGTTTCTTGGTTTTTGAAAACAAGGTTGGTCAATTTATTTACACATATCATGTCTTATGTACCTTGTTTAACTTTGATGAGCTTATTTATTGCACTTGACTAGTTGAAGCTTTGTAGTGCATGTTGTGTGGGAAAGATGTTTATGGTGTTTATCACTTTGTCTTAATCTTGAAGTCACATGTTATTTGACTGTCGGACTTGGTCCTTTTGAGAAAGGCATAAATAACCATCTCACCACTGTTCACTAGTCAATCATGAACACCTTAGTGCATATCATAAGATTTTGTGCTCGAGAAAGTGTAGCACATGCACAAAAAGAACATAAGGTGATGCCTCGGCTTAATTGCTTAATGCTTAAAATTGGTGTGTATTATTAGGCTTGATGCCATCTCACATAATTACAACTGGTGTGTACCATTAGGCTTGATGCCATTTCACATAATATATTTCACATTATAATGGGGCAAAATACAAGAAACTTACATGATTGCAAGCTTTTGTTCTAGGAGATGTGGGAGTTATAGGATGTAACTCTTTAGGTGATAGTCTCTTTTGAATTTTATGTGATGGATTGTGTAGACTTTGTGATTGATTGCTATTCATATATCACCTCACATGTTTCTCAAAGTTTTTGCTAGTTGCACACACTACACAAGTTACTCTTTGCTAAACTTTGTACATGTTTTGTGTGTGTTTTTGGTCTGATCAACCAAGTTTGAAAATACTTTGAGAATTATGCAACACATTTTTTTTTCTTGAGAATTTAAAAAGAGATTGGCTGAAATTTTCTTTGGAGAAACTGGGATTCAAATTGGGTTTTTGAAAAATCATTCCATCTCATACTCATGCATTTTGTTTTCATAATTTAATGCTTTGAGGAGTTAGTTTTCAAAATGGGATTTGTGTTTTTCAAAACTGTGATTTTTCTTCAAAAATTTTGTGAGCCTCTGCCCATTTCGATCGATCCAGTCTGATTTTCGATCAATCGAAAAAGTGCTCTATTTTGTCTCAAAATGACTGTTTGTTTCGATCGATCGAATGTGATTTTCGATCAATCGAGAGTCGCGAATCAGGTTTTTAAAAACACTGTTCTTGACTTTTTCAAATACTTTTTCAAAAGTTTTTCAAAGTCTTTTCTCTCTCTCCGACTTGGCAAGCTCAACTATTCCAATTTTTTGTCGTTTTCCTCCGGATTTTTTGCAAGAAATCTCTTTCCTCAAGCCGGTATGTCTATCTTACCCCTCCTTTTTGAGTTTATTTACATATTTCATGCATTTTTCATGCATTTATGCTCAAAATTTCGGACCCTTTTCTTTTTGGGTTTGTTGTTGATTTCGACCCAATTTTGTGTAATTGATCAATGGGTTTTTGTGGGGACACACTATAAACATGTTCTTCATGGTTTAATTTGATCAAATTTGGGTTTTGTAAAAAAATTTAAAATTCTAGGGTTTCTAATTGATCCGAATTGGGGATTTTGTTCAATTAAGGTTTAATTGATGAAATTGGCTTGTTGTATTGATGAAATTGGTTATTCTAATATGTTTTCAACCTTGTGAAATGATCAATTCATCAATTTGTTGCAAAATTTTTCAAGTGGTTTTCAAATTTTTAGGGTTTTTGTTAGAAACTCTATGTTCGAGCCAATTTTGTGTAATTGAACTTAATTTGAACTGTGTTTACTGCATTAGTTCATGCATCACAACATTGTTATTGTTCATGCATCATATAGATTTTTGTTCTATATTTTTTTTGTACTAATTTGCAGTCTGCCCTTGGTTTTGTTTTCTTTTGTTCTTTTGATTTTCCCTTTGTGTCTCTGTCCTTTCCTTAGCACTATGCCTAGGAAGACTAGAGCCCGTAGGACTATTTCCTCACCTTCTCCTTCACCCCCTCCCTCCTTTGACCGTGAGAAGTTTTCGAGTGAGAAAAACCAAGAGATTTATGAGAAGCTAAACGTTAGGAGAAAGATTTGGGCTGAGCGTTCTGTTCACTTAGATGAACTTGATCCTGCCATTAGGGCAAACTTTGAGCATAGGGGCTGGTTACCCTTGGTGGATATTTCTGATCCTCCTCCACCTTCTGCCTTGATTAGAGAGTTCTACTCGAACATCTCTATCCGCATCTATGATTCCAACACTTTAGTCAAGAGTTGGATACGAGGCGTAGAGTACTCCATTACTCCCAAGGTAATGGCTGATGCTCTAGGGGTACCTTTGGTCCAGAATCCTGTCTATCCTTATGATGTGTCTCCCGAGATTAGTGATGTCTTGTCTTACATCACTGGGACTACTGTCCAGTGGGGTTCTGATCCTCGGATCACTTCTGCTGAGCTCTCCGGGTTGCACTATTTGTTCTTTAGGATAACCTGTCATTCTATCTGGCCCATCTCTTATGTCCACACCATTCCTCTTGAGAGGTGCGTATTTTTGTACGCTTTGGTTACTGATGCTCCTATTAGTTTTCCCCATCTTTTTCTTCGTTCTTTGAACGATGTCTATAGGAGTTCATCTTCTGCTCATGCTCTTGTACATCCTATTTTCATTCATAGGATTCTCCTTTATCTTGATCTTGGTGGCTTCCCTTCCTCTGAGCCCGTTCATGTGATAGCTCCCATAGGTGCATCTTTTCTTAGACAGAGGGCCGCTCATCTTCGAGCTGGTTCTAAACACCCTAGGTCTGAGCCGTCTAGTAGCGCACCTCCTCCTTCTTCTTCTACAGGTCTTGCTGGTGAGGATGTTCCTGATCCAGTTGGTGATGATGCTGCTGCTGCTAATGTTCCTCCATCTCCTTCGATCGACTTTGATGTTCGTCGTACCCTGGAGACTGTCATGACCGTTCAGGCGGCTCATGGTCAGATTTTGGTGGACTTGCTTGATGAGATTCGTGCTCTACGAGCAGACTTTGCGCGTCTTCATTCACCCTCACCACCTCCTTTTGATGGCGACTTGTGATTGCCCTTTGGCATTCCGTCACAAAAAGGGGGAGTGGAGTTTTTGACTTGTAGAGGAGTTTTTGTAGTTAGGGGGAGACTCTTTGTTGCTTTTTTTTGTTGAGGAGCTTGTGGAGTTTTTAGATTGTATCTAGGTGCTTCACTTTGTATATCATTTTTGGGGATATTCATGTTAGGGGGAGTAACATTGATTGATATACATGTTATATTCATTGATTCTTGTTGCTTTGTGATTCACTGCTTATTGATTTATATTTATGAGTTGTTCATTCATATATGTCTTTATTTTGTGTTGTGTGAATCTTACAAGAATGTTATACCTGTTGTTTTACTCTTTTCTGTCACACATGTTTATGCATTTGTTGAGTATTTCAGGAATATACAGGTTGATTCAACAAAGCTGTTGTCTACACTTGCAACTGATGGATAGTAGTTAGGTTTGAATTTGAGTTTATGAGCATTATTTTTGTAAAGGGCTTTTTACTTGTAAACTTTGAGCTTTTAATTAGGGTTTTGTCACGGATTGCCAAAGGGGGAGTTTGTTAGGTTCTAAAGGTTTAGGAATTTATGTATTTAGAACTCTAATTTGTAATATTGGCAAACCATGATCAAAACAACATGTTTAGACTTGTTAAAGTATGCTCAAAGTTGATTAATTATTGTAAAGTTGGAATCGAGAGACTGTAAATGCATTGGGGCATTTCGGTCTGGCTCGATCGATCGAAGAATAGATTCGATCGATCGAAAATCGATCAGACTGTGTTTTTCTGCAGTTTTCCAACTCAGCCCTAACTCATTAAACGTTTAGGGTTTTATGTTTTTGCCCTAGGTATATAAGGCAAAACCCTAGCCATGTTTTTAGAGTTGCTCCAGTTGTATTGTTGCTCATACATTGCTGTTTTGTGTAAATCTCTTGTGAGATCTAGAGGAGCTTTCCTTTACACAAAGCTTAGGGTTTTCTAGATGGAGATTACTTCAACATCTTGATGATCAACTTGGTTGCTGCCTTTGAAGCTTAAAGAATATCAAGCGTGGGTGCTTGTAGCTGATTGAAGAATTTAAGAAAGAAGGAGTCCATGGATTCGGAGCTTGCACGGGGTCGTGTCAGTAAGTTCTACTGGTAGGTAGCATTAAGAAGTCGAGCGGGGAGCTTGTAAGTCCTTTTGTATGAACTTCAATTCTTTCATAGTGAATTCAGTTTTGCCTTGAGGATCGGTGGGTAAAATCCTCCCCAGGTTTTTTACCGGTTTGGTTTTCCTGGGTGATCATATCGTGTGTTATTTATTATTCCGCTGCTATATATTTTCATGATATGATTGTTGATTGTTTTAACCTAGAATTGCTTAATTTGACTAAGTAACAACTTGGCAAATTAACTAGGCTACTCAATCTGGTTGTGTGTTAAGGGGTCTAAAACCGTTCAGTCTTCACACTCTCTCTCTCTAACACACAACCCTTACAATGAAATCCCACAATAAATACAGGGTATAAACGATTGAATAAAATTACAATCAAATTTGGCACGGAATAAAAGCCAACAAAATACATAGTTGTAAATAACAACTTTACAATAAGGCTATCTAAATGTAAAGTTGTAATTTACAACTATGTTTTATATTGGCTTTATTCCATGACAAAATGTGTTGTAATTACTTTATTTTATTTCCTTGTATTTTGTGGGATTTAATTGTATTGGGTTTAGTATCAAGTTGGTGAAGACTCAAGCTTTATTGAAGATCAGTGCATCTCGCGGGTGTGTTGCTGGTAGCTAAGCCGCGAAAGAGCCATGTGAGAAGCATATGACTGGAAGCTGAAGAGTCGTGCCAGGCTGTCGTTTTCGCGAGTGTCTTGCGGGTAAGGCCTTCCCGCGAGATAGTCGCGAAACATTCTGCCTGGAGGTTTTTTAAGAGTAACTTTCTTACCCTTCACCCATACTATATATACCCTCATTACCCACAAATGTAAAGAGGCCATTCAGAGAGAAAAACCCTAGATAGGTTTTCTACAACACACACACCCATCTTTTGAGAGAGAGCTACTCCTCCTTAGTGAGAAATCATTGTAGCCTCTTCTCCATCCCTCTCCCATTATCATACCTTGAGAGGAGATTTGTACCCAAACACAACCCACACCTATTCAGAGTGTAGAGAGTGTTTTGGAGTTGCTGGGAAGCATTGGAAGAAGCCGATGATGGCAGATGCAACATGGAGCTTGTTGCGGGATCCGGAGAACTAAGACAAGACACGGTTCCGAGAAGCCTTGTTGGAGTAGGAGCTTGGAGGGCTTAGGTACATCGGGTAGATTAGGCTTGGAGGGTCTCTTGCTAACTCATGTATCCCAACTGATTGTCTAGTGGATCGATTTCCGCTTGGAGGGCGGCGGAGAGGTTTTTCGCCGAGTTCTTCGGTTTCCTCTTCGAGAACACGTCTCGGTGTTTTCTGTGTTTGCATCCTTCTTCCCTACTCTTGTTTAATTCCATTATACTGCTGTGTTGCTTAGTTTATGGATTAGAGTAGTTGTATTGCTTATACGCTTGGGTTTACACTATTCCGCACTTAGTATTAAGTTAGTGTAAAATCAACCAAGCCGTAATTTTAATTGGGGGGTCTAAACAGCTCTTGTGTTTTCAACACATTTTCGAGCTTTCAATTGGTATCAGAGCGGGTACACTTGCTGTGGTTTTAATACCTAAGTGTGATCCTTGACCCCTTGTGTGTTTTGCCATGGATAATGCTTTACATGCTTGTATGGATGTTGTTGATTGTAACATGCCATGTGTTTGTGAAAATGCCTCTATGAGTGTTTATCCTCATGATTGTGATGCCATGTTATATGAATCCATGGGTGTTGTTGACAAACTCTTGAAGAAAGAAGCTAAGAAGTTTCAAAAGAATTTGAGCAAGTTCATTTGTGAAAAGGATGATTTGATTGCTAAGCTCAATGAATCCAATAAATTGGTTGAAAAATATAAAAAGCTTGCTGAAAATTCTCTTGAAAAGCTGAAAGAGTTTGAGTGTTTGAATATGGACTTGGATGCTAAACTTGTTTTGTCTAACAAACTTGTTGATGATCTTAAATCTGAAAATGAATCTCTTAAGATGCATGCCAAGTGTTTGATTGCTGAACCTATTGTCAAAAATGATGAAAATATATGTTGCAATCATGTTGTGGTACCCGATTTTGTGCCTAATGTGTGTTTTGCCTCAAAGGACAAATCGGTGTACATTCCTCCACATAAAAGAAATCAAAAAGTGGAGAGAAAGGCTCTTAAGCCTAAGCCTCTGTTTAGGTCCAATCCTAGGGAATTGAGTGGATCTAAGTTTGTTCCAACTTGCCACCATTGCGGTGTGATTGGTCATATAAGGCCTCAATGTTCTAAGTTGAAGAGAGAACAAACCCAAGTTGCTAGATCCATTCCCAAAAAGCCTAATGGACCTAAATACATTGTTTGTCACCATTGTGGTGCCCTTGGTCATCTTAGACCTCATTGCTCTCAGTTTCAAGCTTTTAAAAGAATCAAAAGAAAAGAGAAACTTGAGCTTCTTGCAAGTTGTGCTAAAAATGATAAACCGGATTTGAGTGAAAATAGCATGTTGTTAAAGAAAGTGTTTAGTGCTCTTAACTCCTTGACTATGTGCATCTCCGGTTCTCATTCTTCCAACCCTCGTCTCACTTCTCTTGAGACACTCATTCCAAGCAATCATTCCGTTTGGATGAGGAAGGGTTCCTATGGTTGAGCTTTTGCTCCTTTGGTCCTTGATCTAATTCTTTCGATCTTTGTAGGACCCTTCATGCATTGAATGTCATATCTTCATGCATTTGTGCATTTTGCATTTATTTGTATGCATTGCTTTTGTTTTGATCTTACTTTTATGTCTTTGTTTTGTGTGAGTAAAAAATCCAAAACCACATAAAAAGTGAAAAATTCAAAAAGTTTGATCGTATATGTTTGAGCACATATCTCATGTGAGTTTGGCCTAGTACCTTCGTACTAATGGCGTAGTGCATTTACGAGCTTAGCTTGTTTTGTATGCACCTAGTTCTTTGTGGGAGAAATCTTGAAAACTATGTGTGACTGTTGTAAATAGATCTTCAAGCTTGTCATGAATGATTGGTCAATAGTCTTGTTGGTCTTGATACTTGCATAGACTTGTGTCTATATCTCTTCCCACTTTATTTTTTTTTTTGCAAATAGAGCTCACCAAATGTAAATCTCCAAATGAAAAGAGATATTGAGCTGCAAAAGCCTGTCGCACATACTAGTATTTGACTAGGAAAAAGGGAAAGCGACTCTTTTTAATATGTTTTGTATGGTGCTCAAAAAGCCAAAGGCTAATCATCAATGTTGAAATATCATAAATTTCATGCACCAATCTCAAAATGAGATGTTTTTGTCCAAACAAAACAAAATGGATCAATTGTTATGCCTTATATAGAAGCCAAATGAAAAGCTTCTGAAGTTATGTATTCAATGTGTGGGAGGTCATATATACTCATTTCTATAATGGAGATAGTCCACTTGATTTCGTATCAGTTGTGTATGACTCGATTGAATTGATCATTGAAGTTTCACTCTAGTCTAAGGACTATTCCACACTTGTTTCCCACACACAACACACAAGTTTAATGTTCAATGAATGCCTATTTCATTTGTGTGATTGTACATGTTCAAATGTGATGTGTGTGTGCTCAACCATATGTGGTTCAAACCAAAAAGATTTTTGTTCTTTTTGTTTGCTTTTGGAAGTGATTTGTATCACCCATGTTTTTCAAAGTTTTCAAAGTGTTTTTGTGTGAAAAACATGTTTTCTGGGTGTTTTTGTGACCTATTTCATGTATAGGCTCAAATGGGAGTTAAATGGTCCAATTTTAAAGCTTTTTCAGCTTTGGATAGAGAGTTTCACGACTGTTTCGCGAGTATCTCGCGAGTAAGGCTTACCCGCGAAAATTTTCGCGAGTACTTTCGCGAGTCAGCTTCCCGCGAAAATTTCCAGATCAGCTTTTTAAAGGGCATTTCGTGGGTCTTTTGTTTTAAACTTCTCCCATCTTCTCCCAAACACTTATTTTCATGTTTCTACATCAAAACCCAACTAATTTTAAGTGTTTTACATTCCATAAACATCTCTAAGGTAATCTTTAACTCTTTTCATTGATTTTGATCCTTAGATTACGTTTTTGGGGTTTTTATGTTCATAGTTGGGATTTTCTCAAATGGGAGTTGGAAAACTTATTTTCTGTCAATCTTTTTGATTGGGCTTTGTTTAAAATGATGCTTTGCTTTGGTTGTTGGCCCCTTGTGGCAAATATAACATGTATTTAGGCAAGATTTTCATATGTTCTTGCATTGTTCATCATACTTGTGTAGTGTGTGCACTCTAAGTGTTTGATAAAATGCCCAAGTGGCATTTTCTCGTTGTTTTGGACTCCGATGAGTACCAAATTTTGGGGATCACCATAATTATTCATGTTTATCATGTTTTGATCATTGGTAGTGTGTTTTGTACACTTTGCCCCTTGAGTGCCTTGCTCATGCATTGGTCATGCATCTCACATGCACACTAGATGCACAGTAGCTGCACCTTGCTGCGCAGACTCTAACACTTGACATGTTTTTGCCTTAACTCATGCCAGTTAAGTTCTTTTAGACCTTCTAGCACATATAACATGTTCTTGTGTCCATGTCATGTCTAGGTTTACATCATGTTCCATCATCCTTAGCATGTCATGTTCTTTATGCTTTGTAGCATTGTTTTAAAATGTTTTTGTCTTATGTTTGAGTTTCATTTTCTCATTCATCATGCACCCTTCATGCATCATCTTTTACCCTTGTTCTTATCTTCTTTTCTTTCCCTCCTTCCTCTTGATTAATTTGTCTATTCGTGACAAAAAGGGGGAGAGTATCGTCATTTCTATATGACTCATGTGCACACTCTTAGGGGGAGAAATTCTACCTTGTGCACATTCGTAGGGGGAGAAAGCCATAGGGGAGATGCATATACTAAGGGGGAGTAGAAATTTTTTTGAGAAAACCTTGATCTACTTTATGCTTGTTTTCTCGTTACTTTATGGTGCTTTGATATGCTTTATTGCTCTCATTGCATCGTGCTTATGTGTTGGACATGCTTTTACCCTTATGCTATTGTGCTTTATTGGTTGCATGTTCGGTTGATCATTTGCTTTGCTATATGATCATTGTAGTCTTTTCCATATGACTGTCATGTGTTTGATCAAGTTGCTCATATGTTTCACAACATGTTGACTTGATCGCATTCTACTTGTTACATTATACTTGTCTTTTTATCACCTGATTTACCTTGAGGATCTAATGTGTTTTGTGCAAGTGTTTCAGGTTACAGGTATATATGTTCCAAGTTCATCGCAGCTCCTATGATTCATGATAGGGGGAGTGATATGATAGGGAAGTACTTTATATTTTTGTACCCATGTTGCTTGTGTAAGCTTTAAGGGTTTGTTTCTTTGCATGTTTTGTAGGCTTTTATGGTTTGTGCCATGTATTTGCAATACTTTGCTTATGCAGCCTTTTTGCTTCACTACATCACTCTTGTGCCCATGTAGGATTGTTCCTAGATGCATATACGTTCTATGCATTGGATGAGTGATGAACACTCTTGTGCCCTAGTAGGATTGTTCCTAGATGCAAATACTTCAAGTATTTTGCATTGGTTGAGTGTTGGACTTGCAATTGATACTCTTCAAATGAGCTTATCATTTTGCATGTCCGGATGTTCATTCCTTGTGTGAATGAGCATAGTGATTACTTCTATTTAAGTGATTGCTTGTTTGATCTTGCCATGGTCTATTTTTTTATTCCATTTTGCTTGATCACATTATATTTGCTCCATATGCATTTCAAGTTTTCTGCATACAATGATATTATTGTGTTGTTGTGTTTCAGGAGTTACTTGTTCATATGTCCAAGAGCTTATCAGAATCTAGAATTAGGTGTGAGTGAGTTTTGCCTTTGTTCCCAAACTCATGATTAAGTCTAGAGTCTGTTATAGGGTGTTTTGTCACGGAATAGCCAAAGGGGGAGATTGTAAAGTTGTGATTTACAACTATGTTTTATATTCGCTTTATTCCATGACAAAATGTGTTATAATTACTTTATTTCATTTCCTTGTATTTCCTTGTATTTTGTGGGATTTAATTGTATTGGGTTTAGTATCAAGTTGGTGAAGACTCAAGTTTTATTGAAGATCAGTGGATCTCGCGGGTGTGTCACTGGAAGCTAAGCCGCGAAAGAGCCATGTGAGAAGCACATGACTGGAAGCTGAAGAGTCATGCCAGGCTGTCGTTTTCGCGAGTGTCTTGCGAGATAGTCGCGAAACATTCTGCCTTGAGGTTTTTTAAAAGTGACTTTCTTACCCTTCACCCATACTATATATACCCTCATTACCCACAAATGTGAGAGAGGCTATTCAGAGAGAAAAACCCTAGATAGGTTTTCTACAACACACACACCCATCTTTTAAGAGAGAGCTACTCCTCCTTAGTGAGAATTCATTGTAGCCTCTTCTCCATTCCTCTCCCATTATCACACCTTGAGAGGAGATTTGTATCCAAACACAACCCACACCTATTCAGAGTGTAGAGAGTGTTTTGGAATTGCTGGGAAGTATTGGAAGAAGCCAAGGATGGCAAATGCAACATGGAGCTTGTTGCAGGATCCGGAGAACTAGACAAGACACGGTTCCGAGAAGCCTTATTGGAGTAGGAGCTTGGAGGGCTTAGGTGCATCGGGTAGATTAGGCTTGGAGGGTCTCTTGCTAACTCATGTATCCTAACTGATTGTCTAGTGGATCGGTTTCCGCTTGGAGGGCGGCGGAGAGGTTTTTCGCCGAGTTCTTCGGTTTCCTCTTCGAAAACAAGTCTTGGTGTTTTCTGTGTTTGCATATTTCTTCCCTACTCTTTTATATTCCATTATACTGCTGTGTTGCTTAGTTTATGGATTAGAGTAGTTGTATTGCTTATACGCTTGGGTTTACACTATTCCGCACTTAATATTAAGTTAGTGTAAAATCAACCAAGTCGTAATTTTAATTGGGGGGTCTAAACAGCTCTTGTGTTTTCAACACGTTTTCGAGCTATCACTAAAAAATGAGCAAATCCACACACAAACTTATGATTTCAATGTTATTTCAGTATTCATTTTTTAGAGCTAGCCTTATGACATTTCTGACCATAGTAGTAGTTCTAAATGTGCAACTTTTGTGAGAAACAATGTAAACCTCAAATTGAAATAAGTGAAAAATATATGATACTAAATCAACAAAAAAGACAAAATCCTCATCGCAAGCGCGAAGCGCGTGTGATAAGGCTAGTAATTGATAAAGTTGATAGTGCTAGAGTGATGAGCCAGTGTTAAATAATTAATAGTGATTTCACATCTTTCCTCTATTGTTTTTCAAAAGGTTGTTTTATCTTTTAGTTTAAGCATAATTATGTAGCTTTTGTTAACTAGAGCCCTATGGGCACATGTTAAACTACAATTAATGCTTAATTAAATAAAAGTTTTATACTTTTTTTTTTCCTTAGAGTGCAATTAATAATCAATTAAATAATATTTTTATACTTTTTTTCAAAACTAAAGTAAAATAATGCCTAAATATTCCAAAAAAAAAAAAACATACACAACCACAAAATTATTCCTGCAAAGCAATGAACTTTTGACATGTGAATTTTTTTAAAAATAATGTGTATTACTGCTCATTGGTTGAAGGTTGAAGAATAATAAATGCTTAATTATGAACTATAATTCATTGGTTTATTATTCTTTAAAGGTCATTGTTTCTTTGGTTTATAAACATACACAACCACCTAATAAATGCATTTATTTTTAAAAGTCATAATTAAGCATTTACTAAGAATTTATTATTCTTGATCTCAAAAAAAATATTATTATTCTTTAACCTGCAAACTAATTAGTTGCAATATACATTTTACAAAGAAAGAAATACATCTGTCTATAATTCATCATTGGTTTGCAGGAAAAAAACTCATAGTGGTTGTATAAGTTTACATGTATAGGCAGTATAGCTATAAAAACAAAAGTAATGTATATTTCAAAAGCAGCCAAAAACCTTTTGGCAACATTGGAAAAAATGAATCAAAGAACAATTTCCCAACTATCTTCTTTTTGTCTTGTCATTGTCTTAGCCTTTGGCATAAGCAGTGAATTAACAGTGATACCCAAATTTGAAAAGAACCATGTACGAATTGTCAACAACCTTGACAATAGTGTGCTTTTCTATCATTGTAAATCTAAAGATAATGATGTCGGCCTTAGAAATCTTCAGTCCGGCAAAAATTGGGAATTCTCTTTTCGCTTAAACTTTTTTGAAAGAACGCTCTTTTTCTGCAATTTTTGGTACACTAACTCCTCCAAAATTAAGTTCCATGCTGTTTTCGATGTATTTACAACAGCCGTTGAATTCATTCAGGATTGCGGTGGATACTATTGCATTTGGATAGCAAAAGAGGATGGACTATACTTATATAATGTAGAAACGAAAACGGCTGTGAAGAAGCATGATTGGGAAATAGGACTACAAATATAAAAGTGACAAATGATGTATGAGGGAAATCTTGTTAATAAAAGGGAAATCATTTTTTTTTCCAAATTTTTTTTTTTTTTTAATTTTTTTTTATGTATCCAATTTCGAAACTCTAACTATTTTTTATTTCATGATTGTTTTAAGTTTTATTGCAAATTATTTATTCGAATGATGCCACCTAGATGCTAGATGAACACATTGACATGAACTTGGCTTGGCCTTTTTTCTTAAACTTTTTATTTTTGTGAAATATACAGATTTTCATACAAAGTCCATGTTCATGGAAACTTGACCAACATTTAACCCATACTTTGCTAAAAGGTGGAATAATCATGGATCTTTTTTTCTTGTTCTTTTTTTATTATAATGGGAATAATCATGGATCTTCTATATTCTGCAATGAATCAAAAATATTGACATAGTGGATCATTGTAGACCATGTATGTACTAGGGGTTCGAATAATGGTTAAATGATTAAATTCACCACTTTCAGACAATTTGAACTTCTGGGAGAATTAGAAAATTATTATTAGGTCAAACTTTGGGCCTCCCTATAAAGATTAACAACGAAAGAGATGGCTAACCACATGAAATTCTCCAAAAATCTCAAAAATATATGGTGTACCAAAATGTCAAGTATTCATCAATTTTTGTCATTTTTGGACAAATTTCGCGAGAATTATAGTTCTCAATAAATACCTAAATTCTATCTCACATTTTAGGTTCAAAATATTAAATCTCATGTTAGGGTCACATTTATATGTAATTGGCATATCCTTTGACGAAACGCACTTTACTTATATTTGAGTCTTAGTTGTCGTGTTTTTAAGAACATCATAAAGTACTTCTAATTACAAGTGGTAATGTAGACGTAAGTGCCACCTAGATTATGCCTCGGCCGAATGGACCGGGCGGAGGGTAGATAATGGAGTCACCACCTAGATTAAGTTAAGGAATCATGAATATACCGCCCTTCTATGAAGGCCTGATCTTACTAGAGCACGTGTCCAGAGTTTAGGTATAGAGATGAAAAGGTGTTAAGCACCCAACCACACCCGACCTGTGAGTCAGCCTCCACTCATTGTGTTCCACATCCTAATTCTATCAAATAACCTACTAATATGCATCCTCTACACACACACATACTAAGTCTATCCTAAACATGCATCTAGCACACAATCCTAGAATACATCTATCATGGCATAACATACATCACATTCATAACCTAACATTCTAGACATGGCATAACATACATCCCATATTCATCATCCATCTCACCACATCATCATCATATGCATCTCATGACAGCCTAACATACATCTCGGCATAGTATATGTGATACCATTCATCTAAGCATCCATAGCATCTCATCCTGGCAGCAGACATCATCATATCATCCAAGGGCAGCAGGCACAATACCGTATACACATAACATCATCTATCATCACCAACAAGCATACTCACCATATTCATCAATCAAACAAACAAGTTCGTCAAGTTAAACATGCATTGCTGACCAAAGCATGTGAAACATGTTATATTACTGACCTTAGACCTAATCATGTATAAACTGACCTAAATAGACCCTGAAACATGCATTAAAACTAAACAAAACAGAAAGGAGATCAAAAAACAGACAAATCTAGGTTTCTGGGTCAACCATACATGCGCATGCATAGGCAGAGTTATGGGGATGGGTACACATGCACGAGCATGCGTACATACCCCTACCTAGAAACACAGCAAGCAACACATCTGTCAAAACTACAATAAACTAATCTAGCATGCATCTAATTATCAAAGAAGTAAACCAAATCTGCACAAAAGATAATCAAAGTGTGATTTAATGTTAGGAACATATGTCAATATAGAATTGGCTAATCTTTTGACAAAACGCACTTTACTTGTAATTGGGTAGATCTAGGATGTGTTTAATGCTTCAAGGAACAAGCTTTCAAGTCCAAGTATTAAAGCCATGCAAGTCTATCCAAGAAACAAGTGAAGAAGTGCTGAATTTTAAATCTCGACAGCTAGTATCTATCGAGGTTTAAAAGGCTGCTAAAGCTCGATTCTCGACAGTTAGCTTGATAGATAAGATATTTATCGAGGTTTATGACAATCAGTTTTTCAAGAGTTGATTTCAATCCAATCCGTGAATAGATGTTTGGGCTTTCTTTTCTCACAACCCTAAACATATATAAGGATTGTTTTAAGGGTCGTCACAGCTGATGCAACTCAATGCAAAAGTTTTTCACAAGCATATTGTGAACCGGAGACATATGCCCTAGTTCATCTTCCTATTCAAGAAGCTGCTGTGTTTGTACACCGTAGGGTTCTGCAACCAATGAGCTTCATGATCTTCATTGTGTGATGAACTGAAGAACTTTGCAGCCAACATCTTTCTCAAGTTGGTGAGTAAGCTGCGTACTAGGATCCGCGCATCGAATTGGTTAGTCACGCACTGGGAGCCGTGCAATAAAAGGAGAGATTGTCACTACAGAACAAGTCCAATTGTGTATTGGGGTAAGGGTTCAACTGTAGGTTGGTATAAGGTACTGGGATTCTTTTACTTGTAACCGCTTGTTGTGATAATAGTGAATTCTCAAGAGTGGTAACTTTAAAATTGCCCGATGGGATTTTTGTCATGTAGGTTTTCCCCATTCGTAAACAAATCACCGTGTAAACTTAATTTCCGCTGCATTTAGTTATTTGGTGATATTTTTGTGCTACCACGTGTATTACATGCTAATTGAATTAATTAATTAACTTGGCTAATTAATTGGTTAATTCATCACAAGGGGTCAATACATTCTTAGCCTATCACAAAGCAATCAAATAGGAAGCAAAACACCAAAATGAAAGAGCTTAGGTTAGACCCTCACCACAAATACAAGAGGTCTTGGTGCTTGATTTTTTATCATTCCTCTCGGTCAATCTACACAATAAAATACCCAGAAGGTTAGTAAAATTGACTAGAAGGCTTACACCCAAAATAGGTCTCAGCTAAGAAAATTTATTTCTAGGATGCTTTTTGAAGTAAAAAATCTTCTCTTGAATCACTTTTTTGGAGTAGATTTGGTATCTTTTGGGAAAAGAGCCGTGTGGCCTTTTTATAGTGTTCAGAAAGAAGGTGCAGGGCTCTTTTTAGGCAATGTGGGATTAGCTCTAGTGCATTTTCATCAAAAGCTTTCCTTCTAAAACCCTAATGCGTATGAATGCTCAAGGCTGCGTACATATTACTTAAGTATGCGCACGCATGACTTAAGTATGCGTATGCATGCTTAAGACTCTGTACACATCCTTAGGGTTTATGCAAGGTTTTTCTCTCACAAAAACACCCTTCAACTAAAGAGTTCCTTTGGTTAGGCCATAAATCATCCCCAAACCTATATAGTGATATCGCCATGATGTGATATGATCATTGGCTACTAAAGTCTAGAAGACTGGTTTTCCTAGGCCGGTTGAATGTCTAACACCTTCCCAATTTTGTAACCTAGCCTCCAAAATTTGATCAAGGGTAGTAGATTAGACTTTTCCCTTGAAATCTTCTCTTTTTAGATTGTAACTAGGTATCAAAGTGTTGTAGTTTGTTTTAGATTGTATCTAGGACGAAAGCAATGTAATATATATTTATTTTCAAGAGATGTATCTTTCTTAATTAATTAATAAAACAATGTACTTTTCAATTTATTTTTGTTATTATTTTAATTAAATAAGTGGCAACTCCATTGTAAAATGCTTGACCTAGGAGGGAGAATAACAACAGTAGGTTCCTCTCCACTGTTTCTTGGAAGGCAATTAACACGACTCTACCCCATTCACGTGAGATCCTAGAGGCGTAGCCTCTCACAGTCATGGATCCCGTTGCACTAGCATCTCTTGAACCTCCTATTAGTCCTAATTTTCATTGCTCTACTCAGGTATGCGCTCCTCTATCTTATCTCACTAATTATCACTGTTATTTTGCTCCTAATGATTGGTACTATTAAGTAAATTGTTCTACCTTGTATAAACCTTGCTTTCGTGATATGGACTCATTAAATGTTTTTAAAATTGATCAGATATATGTGTAAGCCTGCTCACAGGGTTGTATGTGAGAATAAGCGTTGATCCCTCACTAACAGGGGTTAGATGTTGGTATCCGCTCACATGATTACATGTGAGAATATATGATATGTGTATATGTGACACTATGCTCTGATCAATTATTTGTATGTGTTTTCGAATGATTTTAAGATTTGATTACATATGTATTAAGTGGTTCATTATATGTTTGGAAAACTATATTTGATATCATTAAGTGAATTTGTGAAATCAAAATACTCGTGCTTTGCTTGACTCTATTCTGTTGTGTATTATGTATAATTGCTTACTAAATGTGTGGCTCACCCCATCATTATAATTTTCAGATTAAAGTTTAGTTGGAAAGCAGAACCTTTGGATCGCTTCGTAAGGTGCAAGGTAGAGCGTGAGAGTTTTTAGGCGACTTCAATAATTCTTGAAGTCTTATAGGATTTTTAGTTATTTTTAAATTGTGGATTTTAGATATTGTAAGAGGTTTATTAAGAGCATTGCTTGTTTGGAGTTTATTTAAATTTGAAATTAATTATGTTTATTGAGTTATATAAAATCAACAAGTTAGTCATGCATCTAAATTCATGTACCATGGATTTGGGTCGTGACGATCATGTCAAGGACCCTGTCCGTGGCTATGGTTGCTGCTGCTCAAGGCACGAAGCAAGGTGGCGACTGGCAATGCAATTGGGACCGGTGTGCTTAGCAACCATAAGAGACATTTAGGTTTTTACTTTTCCTTTTATACTTGGTATTAGGGATTTGTAAATGAAGACATTTTTTTGGGTTATTAGCAGGGACGGAACTAGGATTTGTACCTGGGGGGGGGGGGGGGGGGCCAAAGCTTAAAACAAAAAAAAAATTATGAAAATAAAAACTAACATTTATTTCATATTCAACAAAATACTACATACAAAATAAGTATTTCTTAAACATTTCATATTATAAAACACATCAACAAAGTATAACATACAAAATAAGTGTTTCTTATTTTGTGTTGTTTAGTCCATATTTATTTATTTTTATTTTGTTTTTGTAGTTAAAGGGGCATGAATTTTATTTATTTATTTATTTTCTTGTAGGTCAATATCTAAATATTTTAGAGGAGGAGAAAATATATATATATATTTAAGGGCAAATCTTAATTTTTTGTATACCAGTTTGTATATATGCATATATTAGTTTTTTTTGGGGGGGGCGGCCTAGCCCCCCTCTGCCCTAGTGTAGGTCTGTCCCTGGTTATTAGGGCCCTTGTATTCTTGTATTCTCTTTTGGGTTGTTGTGTGTATAAGAATTTAATTTTTTAAGGAGTTTTTATGGATTAATTGGTTCAAAAATTTAAGGGATCAATTATAAAAAATTTAAGGTTTATTTTTTATTTCCTTTTGTGATAGAACTAAACTTTGAATTTTGAATTTTGAATTTATCACAACCTCTAATGAAAAATTTAGAAAGTCATAGCCCTCCTACCCCCAACAGAGGATTTGTCAAAATTCACATCTAATAAAAAGATATTAAATAAGTTTGTAGTCAATAGTTACAATTAAATTTATAGCCAAACTTTATCTTTACACCCCGCATGCATAACAGACTAGTTCATCTTATGCTATACCCCACATGCATTGTTAGGGCCAAACAAGTGTTCTTTTTATCTTCACCGACTTCCCTCAGACAATCAGCCCAAATTCTTGACGTACGTAATAATTATTATTATTGTTATTATAATTCAGATATCATCCAAATATATATATATGCATTCTTATCTCATATGGGAATGTTATATATATATATATATATATACACACACACGAGACACGTTGTAAAGAAAGAAAACCAACCCCGCAAATTCTTCATAATCCCTTTCTTCTTCTTCTTCTTCTTCTTTTCCTCTCTTTCCTTGGAGAATTCAATTCTTCACAATCCCTTTCTGCTTCTTGATCTCCCTATAGAATATAACACAGTTCATCAAAAACAAATACTATGGATTATTCTCAACCGGCTTTTAATCAATCCTACACCTGTCCCCTCATCCTTCTTTGCTCAAGTGATTTCCCTTCTGACCGTCATGACCAACTTTATCATTGTAATATTTGTATGAGCGAACCCTGGAATAATAAAGGCTTGACAGGTGACCTCAAATATATCAACTTGCCCTTGGAATATAGCAAGAAGTTTACTACTGTTCTGTACTGCCGTGGGATCTTGTTCTTTTCCTATGTTGAAGTAAAGGATCAAGTCTCGGAACACAACTTTTTCGTGTACTATATTCACGCAGCAAGTTTTGACAGGTTTCCTTCACGGCCCGCCATGACTAATGAAAGCAGGTTGGCTTTTGGGTTTGGTTTCCATCCCGGAACCAATGAGTACAAGGTGGTCAGAATAGTGGAACAAGAACAGCCTACGGGTTTGGAACAACGAATTGAGGTGTTCACTCTTGGCAAACCCATGTGGATGATCAACAGAAAGAACCCGTTCTTGCTTCGGATGCAACCCTATGCAGCTTCGTTTAATGGAGCACTACACTGGTTAGACCAAGATAAGCAAAATGGTTCAACAATTATAGTTTCATTCGATTTGGAGTCCGAAAATTTTCAACAGATTCCAACTCCAGATAATTGTAAATCTAGACTGGATAGGAAAGATTGGCGCGTTGTAGTGCTAGGAGGGTGTCTCTGTATGGTTGATTATAATGACCACAAAAGGGCTGACATATGGTCAATGAAGATTTATGGTGTAAAGGAGTCTTGGATTAAAGAATACACCGTGATGCCTTTTGAACGTTTGATAGGACCTAGTCGACCTCTATGTGTACTGCCAAATCGCAACATTTTGATCGAGTTGCAATATCTCCCAGAGAGTTTGTATGCTTATAGTGTAGATTTGATGACAATCTACAAGATAAGAATTCGTGACCTCCCCCCTCGCCATTCATGCCGAGTAGTTTCTGTCGTTGATGATGCTCTTTGACAGTGTATCAAATTTGTGCAGGCAGGAGAGCCAAGATGTGTAGTAGTATGGTTGTAATTCTTGTAAAGAATCAAGAAGCATTTAGCTTGTTAGTTACAAGATTGGTTCGTTAGTTGGTTGTAAGATTGCAAGAAGTATTCAAGAAGTGAAGCCGATTTAGATACAACTTAAAAGTTTTTTGTTGGTTGTGTTTTAGCCAACAAGTCTTGCAAGTAACTTGTATAAAGAAGTTGGTATTTGGTTATTTTGGCCTGTCTTGCAAGTAATTTGTATTAGTGCTTGTAATCAATATCATTTCATCATTAAAGAAATTAGACACAATTTTCTCACCTCTCGGTCACTTTCAACTTTTTTCTTTTTCTTTTTCTTTTTTCTTTTTTTTTTCCCCTCGAATTAGTTGATTTTAATTCATTTTCATTCATTTCTTTATTGGCATGATATAAGACCGGGTGAAGCCACGTTACAATCAATAAATGCATACAACTAAGATTTTCGAATTCATCAGTTAAAACTTTTTGAAAACCCGATAGTGAAATCATGCCTACGATTAAGTTCCTTTCTAATTTTGTAATGGGAGTCCGACGCAATAATGCATATCACGGGAACCCACTTATAAATCAACTATTTTGAATTATATAAAACCGTTTGAATTTATCACAGCCTTTTATATCTTATTATTATTCATAGTTCCATTGATGTGATTTAATCCAATTCAATCCAAGGCTATCATACAACAAGATGTCAAGAAGCAACTTTTCTAAGCTAGGTTACACCCACCTTCTCAATCATAAATACAATTTTCCTCGAACAAGTTACATGAAAATAATAATAATAATAATTTCAAAATTGAAGAATATATATATATATATGCATTAGCATCCAATGTGCTAAAATATGCTTTGTTTAGTTAACCAAAATGCTACTTTCGTTTCTTTAACACATAATTTTACAATTCACCATACAACTCATCTCTTAATTTAGCATATCACACATTAAAATAACTTAAAATAATTCCTACCGTTTAATAATAATAATACCCACCAAATAAACTACTAAACCAACCCCACAACCCACCAACACTGCAAACGCACAATCCCATCACTACTGCAAACTTACCACCACATTGGAACCTACAACAAACCCTCCACCTTTTGAAACCCACAATAAACCAAAACCATTGACACAATTACTACAACCCCCACGATCCACAACGATCATTGATGTCATGCATCATCGGTCCACCATCATCACTGCCACAACCTTAAACGACCTAGATCCATGTGCAACAACTTGAGAGAGGAGAGAGATGGTGTAAGAGTAAGAGAAAGGAGTGTGGTTCAAGTTGGAGAGAGAGAGAGAGAGAGAGAGAGGGGTCTAAAAGGATAGAGAAAAAAAAAAGAATACAAAAATAAGTGTTAGCATCACTATTGCAATGCTAAAAAAAATTAGCAAATTTTTGCTCAAGTAACACACTGGATGGAGGTTATTTGCTCTTTGGTGTAATAAATTGTACTTTGGGGTCTGCTAAAATAGCATCTTGAGTATTTTAGCACAATGAATGCTAATACTCTAATAAGAACTGGCATTGTACAAAGTTTTATAGTTATACGTAATACTACAATTTGGTTATAACTTACAACATATGAGAGAAACCCTTCATGTAGGATCATTTCTTTTATCAAAACTAAAAATTATGGATGAATAAAATAATTTAAAGTAAATAATTTATTTTATTTTATTTTAAAATTTTAAAAAATAATAATAATAAAATTTTAATCGAAATTGTATTTTAAACTTAGCTGATTTTGATAATATAGATTTATATAGAATAAAATTTTGTCTAGAATAGAACTAGTTTAATAGTTGTAATGTATTTGAGGTAAGGAAGAGGATACCATACCGTACCAGCCGGTATGTACCGTACCGGTACGTGCACCGATACCAAAACTCTAACGTTTCGTACCTGTTTAAATACCAGTTGTACTGGCCGTACTTGTCACTATAATATATGATATGATATTGTTATTCAAAAAAATATCCAGCTCCCAACAACCTTCCTCTTCCAGTTCTCAACCTGCAACCACCAACCACAGCAAAAACAAAAACAAAAACAAAACAATCGGACCAAATCAGAAATCAAACCACAGCAAAACTTAATAGAAATCAAACAAATCGACCACGCTGATACCCACAAACCACAGCACAACCACGCCGAAACCCACAACACAACCACGCTAATACCCATGGCACAACCACACTGATACCCACAAACCAAGTCGATACCCACGGACCCACAAACCAATTGGACCCACGCCGATACCCACATAGTATTTTAATAATTTTTTACATTTTATGAATTTTTGTATAATCATATAATATTCTTATTCAATGTATTTTTCAATCAATTTTTATTTTCTCTCATTTTTCATTAGTTAATTGTGACATTTATTATTACTAAACTCTAATTGAGACAAATTAGCAGCCATGTCATTGTCTTTTTTCTTTCTAATTTTTTCTCTAATTTTTTTAACGATTACTCATTTAAGGTAAATTAAAATCTCCATTATTTAACAATCAAAATATTATTTCTCTCTTATTTTTTAACTCTTCTCATTATTAATTTTTCAACTTATTGTTACACTTTTCCCAACCGTTCTCCCTCCCTTTTACATTTTTATCTCCCCATTATCTACCTTAGTTCATATGTGGTAAAAAGCATATTTTATTCTTTAAAATTTATTGAAGATAATTAATTATCCTTAAGAATTGAACTATTTCTAAAAGTATTTTTCATCTCTTTTATTTCTACAATTATATCATTCTATTATTTTAGATTTTATGTTTCTTTTCTTTCTTTTTTTTCCTTTTCTTTTTTAAACTTGGGTGTGTATGATAGATATTATTATTTTTTGAAGCGGTCTATATTCTTCTAAATTTTTTTTTTATATTGTGTTAAGTTTTATTATTTTTTGGTACAACTAAATTATTTTATGTTTCAAATTAATGATTCAGATTTCACATTATCTAAAAGATATTATCATTTATCATGATAATCAAACCCTATCATAAATTTACAATTGATATTACTCAAATAATTGATAGACATATTCAAATATAGTCATGTAAATTGTATTTTAATATAAACTCAAATTCTCACTTCCAAAATATCTAAGAACTATCTAAAATCAAAAATATAAGAAGGAAAGAGAGTACATGTGATGGGAAACTCAAAAAACACACTATCAAAATGTATTGACTCAAAGTAGAGACAAAAAAAAAATACAAAAATTCATTTTAGACATCAATCTAAAATAGAGTTGCAAGAAAGAATAAATGAGAGAGAGAGAGAGAGAGAGAGAGAGAGAGGAGAATAATCACCTTTTTTGAGAGAGAGTGTGAGAAAAATTGTAAATTTATATAAAAGAAAATGAGTAAAACAATACTCAAAAGAAAGGGTATAGTTATAAAAAGCAAATTATCCAAGTCATGCTACCTACGTAATAAAATAATATGAATAATTACAGATTACCCACCTATGATTTAACCCGAATTTAACTTACCCACCTGTGGTTTCATTTTTGACACTTTACCCATCTGTGCTTCCCTCCGTTACTACTCCGTAACTCACCTCCTTTTCAAACGTTACTTTAACATATAATACATCAAAAACAAAAGCCAAAACAGATCAAACACTCCTCAATCCCAAAACACACTCCCATCAGAACATGTACAAATTATAGCAAAAAAATTGGCAAAAATTATATTTAACTTTCCCACACTTTCTCACCAACCAAACAAGTTAGATCCACAAAATAAATAAAATAAATGAAAAAAAAAATCAACAATGAAACCAACTTCAATATTCATCTAAAGATAATGAGATTAAGCAATCTACACATGCCAAATAGCCAAATAAATTACTCGCTTAACAAAGAGTCAGCTCATCTGAAGATCTCTTCTCCAATCCATGTTGCAGATCACAAATCTCGCACCGGAACTCCTCTCAGTTATGTCCTTGAACCTTGATTTCTCACATAAAGACCCAAATCTCCTTCAATGACAACAAAGAAGGCAAACTCTTATGAAGATACAGATGTGAATGAACAAAATTATCAATCTCTATTACTGATTCATCTGAGGAGAGGGCTTTGATAAGTTCATTCTTGAAGCCAAGGAAAGTATTGCACAAGAGGAAAGGCATACCTCACACGTTGACACGCCGATTGTCATTAGAGTTAGCCGAAGAGAGTTATCATTGAGAGAAGCAATGGCCGCGGAGCTCCAGAACAGTGACAAGATAGAGGAGGAGCTCATCCACACAAACCACAACACAGAAACCAGGGCTGTCCAGCACCCACCCAGCCCGAAAAATCCGACTGGCCCGACGATCTTTGACCCAATAACCACCCGATCTGAGCGGTGGTTTGGTCGACTGCAAGTCGCCGGCGTTAAGACCCGATACGATCGATTCGAGTCTCAGTTTGACTGCCTGAGAAACCGAAGAACTCGACCCGCCCAATGCCTATCTCTCTTCCAATTGCAAATCTCGTGTTTCGACGAAAAACCAGTAAGTCTAAACTCAAAACTCCGCTGATATAATGAGATCTCGGCTAGATCTCGACAAATATAGTGAGATCTCGACCAAATCTCGAAGGATATGGAGGAATATTGGCCAGATCTCGATAGATCCGGCTAGATCAATCTCTCTCCGGCAAGATTTCGACCAAAATCCGGCCAAATTTTGACCCCCTATAGCGAACCCGAAACCGACCAATATGCACTCAAAACCAAAAAAACCCGATCCAACCAATCCGAAACTCCACATAGGTCGGTTGCGAGTTGGGCACAAACCCAACCCATGGACACCCCTAACAAAAACAGACAACATTATTAAAAGTTTTTGTTCTGTTTGATCTGTTTTGGGTCTTGGGTTTTGTTTTTAATGAGTTATGTATTAGAGTAACATCTGAAAGGAAGGTGGGTTATGGAGTAGTAATAAAGGCAAGCATAGGTGGTAAAGTGTCAAAAATGAAACCACGAATGGGTAAGTTAAATTCAGACTAAATCACAAATGGGTAATCTGTAATTATCCCCAAATAATATTATATTATTATATATTATATAATGTCATAAGATAACTTCTATCAATCAAAGAAAAGAAAAGAAAAAAGACAACAAATTAAAATACTACCAAATCACATAACCTAAAGCAGTATTCAACACAAAAAATAATTTTATAAATCGAATAGTAAATAACATTTAATTTGCACAAAATTTGACATGTATGTTAAGCACATAAAGAACATACAATCTAACAGTTACATTTTTAAAATACGTAATTTTTTTTTTTTTTTTTTTAATAGGAGTTATAAACAAACTAAGTCCTTTGGAACAAAGGGGTTAGATTTCTTGGAGGAAAGAATATCACAACTAAATAAAACTATTATCGTCAATGGACCTTCCCATTGCCTAACTACGTTGGGCGTTGAATTTTGAAGCGGATGCACAAGAAGACAGGAAAGCATAACATTGCTCAACTTAATGAACCTAACAAATTAAGATGCATCAGCCAGTTCTTTCAGAAAGGAGACAACATCATCTGATGATCCAAGTGTATACCGAGCATTTGTACGAGTTCGTCCCACAGCACAAGAGAAATAGTTCTCTCCCTTTAGATCAAGCACATTCCATGAAACCTTTTCTGGTGATGGCCGCCGCCCACTCCCACAGGTATGATTGGTAATTCTCTTGTCAGGATTCAGCAAAGGTCGTTGAGTCTTACTTTGAGATGAAGATGATTTTGACCCACTTCTGTTGGCTGGAAGCTTCAAAGAAGATCTTCTCTCACTAGGTAGCTTGAGTCCATCATTTGCCTTGGTTCTTGCAATAGCAATGGCATCAGAAGGAAGCTCTGGCTCAAAAAAGGTGTACACATCTTCATCCTGTAGCAAAGAAAGATGTTTAATCAGGATTTTAAGATAGAAAATACAGATGTCAGTTCATGTTCTCCATTTTCCACTCAAAAGCAAGCATACTTTAACCAAAAAAAATTAAGTGGAAGCTTGAGTCCACTATTGTTCATTTCCTATGCTTATTAATTATATGATTAAAAATGAGGCAACGCAAAATATGGAAAACTAAGTGGTGATTTTTCCCCATTCATCCTAAGTTGTTAAGGCTAAATCAGCCTGTATCTCATAAGGTAAATCTTATAGTAGGCTTGAAGTATATAGGAACCATTCATCATTTGATAGGTCCCACCATAAACATGTACACTGGACTAAATTATGATGTAGCATAGGTTTGAAGGTAGCAAAATCCAAATGAAACCAGACTGCAAAGATAAGAGGTTTTACCAGCTGAATCAAAAAGAATGATAAAGATGAGTTAGGACTGCCTGATATTTGAGTTTAGTGCATCCTTTTCTATTTTTAATTAGGAAGTTATATAGTTATTAAAGGGAGGAGAAAGTGCCATTTGAGCTAAAGTTGATTGGGAGTTCAGTGCATCCTTTTTTGGGGAAAAAAAAAAAAAAAGCTTGAGCAGTGAACAAGAAGCCCACTTAAGTTGTCTCAAGTCACAACATGTGGTTCTCACCATTTCTGTAAAGCTGATTATTGTAAAAGGTGTATTACAAAAGCTTTAAGCCTATGATTGGATGCAAGGCCAGGAGAAGGATGTTTAATATAATATTCTGGCCACCATTCCCCTCTCTTCAAACCTCATCTCCCTCCATTCCAAATATACACTAAAATGTGGTGAAGTACCAATGAGACAGCTAACAAGGGATTGATGTTCAATATGCATGCTACCATACACACATCAAATAGATGATCAGACAGAAGATGAGAGAAAGGTGTCACAAATTCACCATTAATTACCTTAACTTCTTTAAGAGATTCCTTGTGGATAACTAAAAGCTTCATTCAGTCAGGCCTTATCCTGATTAAAATACATTTATTAGATTAATCTAACACCTAGAATTAATACCTATATAGCCAGCATCCAAGTCTAACATAACATGGGTGAATAACCTTTAGTAGGGTTTTGGGACTAAGGCTTTGTTATTTTTGTTGTTGTATGATTTGTAAATATGCTAAACATCTACGAAGTAATATGTATAAATACTCACGTTTCACATGTTTAGTAGTAAGGATTCAAATTTTTGTATGACTCCAGTTTTCCTCTGCAGTTTTTTTTTTTTTTTTTTTTTTTTTTTTTTACGCAACAAATTTTATTCGAATAAAAAATCATCAAGTACACAGGTAGTAAACAAGATGTAGTTCGTACCCAGGCTTTAAAAGAGCTAAAACCAAGAAACTCAGAAAAGTTGAACAAGAAAACTTCCCTGACACCATTGACCACTCAAACAACGTTCACATAAAGTGTAGTTTCAAGTCCCCAGTAAACTTCTCACAGCCATCAAAGTTTCATGTTTTTCTCTCACTCAATCATCACCATAAATACATATGCTAAATATTCAAAATTGACTAGTCCACTTGAAATAAAGAGTGAAACAACTTTGACAATGATCAATTTTATTTTATTTTACTGTCAAAAAAAAAGTAAAAAAATATTTAATACATTGACTTCAAATTGGACTGTGCTTACACATGGCAGTTGATTTGTATAAGTTTATGTAACAAGCAGAAAGAAATCAAACTCAGACACTTGACAGGCTCATTAAACTGTGAAGGACATTTGCAAAGATGTCTAGGTTAAAGCACATATCTGATGTCTTCAAACCTTTTCTAAATTTTCTTGGAATTCACAGTTTTCAGCTGTCTTTCTGAAGTTTCAATCTCTCAAATGAAATATTAAATAGGATCCAGCACTTATTACTTCATAAGTGCAAAATAGGATCCAAGCTAAAAATTATAAAGATAGAAAAATTAATTCTATCAAATAATAGTCATATCAAGGAAATTACCAAATCCTATTTCCTGGAAAAGAAGTTCGGATAGCAGCTAAATAACATTACTCATATCAAACATGAAGCTTCCAGAACAAAATAAACTCCAGATGCATTCATTAAGAGACAAACAAATGATACCTTTGTCAGAAAATGTCCGATACACAGGACATAGTCTATTGGTGTTGTCATGGATTTACTGTGAACTATCTCTCCAAGTATGCGGTCAATTGCTGCACCCTGATTGTATAGAATATCATTAGATAGCAACAAAAATGCTAAATACCCATAAACTAAAAATAATCACATAATATTAGAAATTTTAACTATTCAAACATGCAATCACCTTTGTGACACCAACTGCTCGCACCTCAACAGATCGGCCACCTTGAACAACATCAACAGATGCATTTGAAATTGGGCCTGTCCAGAGATGCTGCAGCATATCCCTTGCTTGAAGTCTTCCAAACTCAACATCTACCATTGTTAAAAGATGAGAATACAAATATAAAGGGAGAGCAGAAAAATATAAGTCTTCAAAAGATTTAGAAAGAGAAAGGTGCAAACCAAAAAAAGGGTACCTGCATATTTGTAATTCCATACAAGTGAAGTTGCACGACGTTCAAAATGTGATCGGGGAGTTCTTTCCGTGAAGTATTCCAATACATGCTGAAAACATGACATAAGCATCATAAGTTTTGAGTTTGAACAAAATTAAACAGAAATACAGTTTCAGCACTCACCATGACACTGTCAACCCATTCCATATTCAAATGCTCTGGCATTGTTGTCATCCATTCCCCCTTTGTAAGGCGTAGAAACATCCCATGCTCTGCTGCCAACCACATGTCATACTCTCCAAAGTTCTGTCAAAGAAGTATGTCAAGAAGTGGATACAGTAAGGCTGGAAAAGAAATTAAAGCAAAGATATATAAATTACATCATCTAAGACACTTCTGTCGCTCCCACTGAGTACAACAATTGTTGTATTTGGATCATTGCAGAGCACCTTCAAGGGTTCTTTTAGACCTGGATGCACTTTAAGATCCATTTCTTTAATTTGATCACCTCTCCTCCCAGGAGTGTCCACTGGTTCAGTTAATGTTGCATTGAATCCCTAAGTTCAAACCATTAGCAAGATGAGGAAATGAAATTACACACACTCAAATGTGTATATATATATATATATAATTTTTTTTTTTTTTTAAATGAGTAAAATACTATATCGGTCCCTAAACTTTACCAAAAGTTTGTTTTTCGTCCCTAAACTTTGTAAATAGTTTTTTTAATAGTTTAGGGACAAAAATAGGGATGAAAAAAGAACTTTTTTAATAGTTTAGGGATGAAAAAAATTCTTTTTTAAAGTTTAAGGAAAATAAAAACATTTTCAATAGTCTTTTTTAAAGTTTAAGGACAAGTAAAAACATTTTCAATAGTTTAGGGATGAGACGAACTTTTTAATAGTTTAAGGACGAAAAATGAACTTCTTAAAATTTAGGAATGAAAAACAAACTTTTCGTAATGTTTAGGGATCAAAATAGTATTTAACCCAAAAAAGAATTGAACAGCTACATTTTCCTCATTTCTGAGATACAGAAGGAAAATAAAAATAAAAAGGCTTTCAGATTGATTACAAACATTCATGAATAGAAAAATATAAGATTTCTCAATGATAATCAATTGGAAGAAAGGGAATGGTTTGATATAAACTTGATGTATCATGTAATGCAGATTCAAAATGTTGACCATATCATTCTGCATTATTAACCAAATATAGGTGTAGTGTTTAAAGCAATAGTAAGTAGGGCAATGCAAACATTAATCAAGAACCTCTGTAAGAAGTTAAAAAAGTCAAAGAAAATTTACACTTTCATTGATTCACTGACACTTTTTCCAAAGTGAAATCATTCATAAGAAACATGCTGACTACAAAGAGCAAAAACTGGGCAACCATCTTAAACTATATGAATCTAAAGATCCTCAAAGTAGCATTAAGGGATTACGTTTAATCATCACAAATTGAGTTTTTTCAATAACTAACAATGGATGTTCAACTGACTTTCCATAATTGACATCCGTACACCTAAATACAGTGCAGTTATATAGTAATTAATGAGAACTGCCATATGATATAGTTCAATGTCACTTCTTAACTACAGTACATCTCAATTACACAAAGTATCTAAATCAGAAAGCACATACCAATATAAGCAATCGATTATTAGATTGTAAATAACGATTGATTGCATCCTTGTTTGGTAGAAAAGGTGGAACTTGTCGTGTCCTTAGTTTTGCCTCTACCACAGTATCGTTTAGTTCACTGTGAAGTAATGACACCAAACTCAAATTTAATTCAACAAACTAAAAGCATGGCCACATATTCATTCTATTCACAGATTTTATTCCTAGAATTAATTCCATCTCCAAAAATTGTTTCATGCCACTTCTAATAACACACAACTACTGGGAAAACACAAGCAATGTAATTAATACATTCCCCAAATTAAGTATTTTTAATTAATTACTAGTTAGGATACATTTAACATTAATATATAGAATAGAATGGAGGAAAAAAATATTTGTGGCTGACTAATCTGTTGTAGGATCAATAGTCGACCCTAAAAATTTGGGACTTATTGTTGATGTTGTTGATAAACACAAGTGCATATTAATGCCATCATAGCACACTTGAAGTATTGTGCATGACCATGTTTAAAATAAGCGCTAAAATTCTGGTCTGGATTGAGAGCAAACCATAATTTATGTTTTTCTGTTTTGAATCATTTCTGAAATCTAGATGAAATACAACTATCATTTTACCGGACTTTTTCTCTAAGTAATTCTCTCTACGCCAAATAAAAAAATACATACTCTAGATGGTAGCATCAGATGAAACATTTTTTTTATTGATAAATAACACATGCACCCAATGGGGCTTGAACTTACAACCACACCCTCCACCTAAAACTTATTAGGGGAGGAGGAGCCAATCAAGCTAGAGCTCATTGACCAGATGTAACTTTAACATTTTTATAGGAAAATTGGAAGTAAAATCAATGTTTGTCAGGGTTGTATTGCAATAAATAGCATATTATTTCATACAAATAATTAAATCATCACAGCAAACAAATATACTTAGAAACTGTCAGTGTCACATCACAAGAATGTTACAACAGTAATGCAGGTATACCTCACAAAAGTTTCAGCCCATTCTTGAGCAGTGTGGCTGGTCACATGTGCAAAGTTATGTTTATGTCGCTTCTCTCTTTCATCAGCTGGCATATTCAAAGCTTGGGCAATAGAAGCTGCAACTTCCGTAATGTTCCAGGGGTTCACTAGTATTGCCCCAGCACCCAGAGATTGTGCAGCGCCAGCAAACTACAAAATGCAGAAAAAGTATTAAAATTTAGATTAGGCTTAGCATATATTTAGACTTACATGCATTTGAAAATATGTGATTTGAAATCTAAAGTCTAACAAAAAAATGTGTTTCGCAATCTAAACTGTGATGTTCTGTTTCTGTTGCAGCCTAGAAGATTAAGATTTTAAACACTGATTTCTAAAATCTCATATGCTTCTTCACAAAGATTCATACTTGAATTCAAGGATTTGAAGTGAGATATGACCATCAAACAGCAGAGTCAAAATCATATAGTCTTCTTGCACAAGAGTAATTTTGTTATATCTTCAGTTAAGCACAATCACAATGTTAATGAAATAACAAAGGAAATTATATGGCTTGGTTTTCGATAAGTCTAACCAATTGCTTAAGCAACAAATTGCATACCATTTGCCAACTTGAAGTTCCTAGCCAACAATAACATTAGAGAAACATAAAATAAACTGATTTTTTTTTTTTTTCCTGGTTAAATATGTATCCAAAAGGTTTTCTTTTGTAAGACATACATTCACGTCAGGCAGCTATAAATGAACCAAGCTGAGTTGAGCATTAAATGATCATGATTGGTTCATTTTATTTTATTTTGACTACAAGCCAAGCTTGGTATTTGAATATATACTTTTTGAGTTAATAATGATTTTCAATTTATGAACTAATAAAAATAAGAATCACCAACCTTGAATTATTAATACACACACACACACACACACATATATATATATAAACTATTACTACGATATGATATGTTATGACTAAATTCTAAATTCCAAACTTACGCAATCCAATGTCAAGGCTTTACATGTATTTTATAAAGTAATGCATAACAACAACAACAAAGCCCTTGTCTCAAAGGGTCAGGTATAGATCCTCAACAGAGTAGTTAGGGTCAATCACATGTATTCCTTTCCTCCATTATATTTTATCCAAATTTATACTCTCTGTTACCTCTTTAATTTGACATGTCCTTCTTATTACTTCTACTAATGTTAATTTTGACCTTCTTCTACTCTTCTTCATTCCCTCAACTTAAATCAACTCAATCCTTATCAATGCATAAGCTAATCTCCTCTTAATATGACCAAACCATCTAAAGCGACTCTCCTCATCTTTTCATCGATGGGTCCCACCCCAATCTTAAAGCAAATTTCCTCATTTCAAATCCTATCTTTCCATATATTTCCACTTACCCATCTTAACATTCTCATTTCAGCTACTCATGTTATGAGTATGTTGTTTCTTAACATCCCAACATTCAGTAACATAGAGCAAAGCTAATCTTATAGCAAATTTATAAAATTTTCCCTTTAACTTAGTAGGTATTCTACAATCACATAATAATACTAATACGCTTTTTCACTTCATCCATCATTCTCTAATCCTACAATTCACATCTTCTTCAATCTCTCCAATTTTATGACTAATTGATCCAAGATATTGGGAACTCTCGCTCTTAGTATCTATAGACCACTAAGTCTTACCACCCCTTAAACTCAAACTCTTTCTACTTTTACTAAACTCACATTACATGTAGCCCATACTAGTCTTACTTAATCAAAAGCCTTTAGATTCTAGAGCATCTCACCAAATTTCTAACTTGGCATTAACCACTAAAGATAAATAATTTACAAAAAGTATAAACCAAAGAACTTCCACTTTAATCAATTTAATGAGCTCATCCATTACTAGTGCAAAGAGATGTGGACTTAATACTAATACTTAATGCAAAACTTTAGTGATAGGAAACTCACTTGTGATACCTCCACTTGTTCTCACACTAGTTATAGCTTTGTAATACATATCCTTAAGCAACTTCATATATTTTAAGGTAACTCCTTTTCCAAAACCCACCACAATACCACAACCTTTATAGGGACCTTGGACCCTACCAAATGCTTTCTCTAGGTAAATAAAGGTATACATGAAAAAAATATAATATTATATATACTCAAATACAGCTTCATATTCCATAGCTTGTGCACAAATACATTATTATGTTTAACCTTGGCTCATTTAATAATCAAGCATAAATAGGGGCTTGATTCTAACTCATTTATTAAATAAACCAACATAAACAAGTTGTTTATATACAAATCGGTTCATTTACAATCTTACATTCAAGGTACAAGATCCCAGCCATATAACCTTAATAATAACAGATAGCTTGAACTTTGAAGGCCTTAGAGGGGGAGTACACTATCCTTAGAATTTGATCAATTTGGTTCACAAAATCTGTGAAATAAGGTAGAGCAGCTACTAGGAGAGCCAATGACCAAAATTCATTGTCTCAAGGGTATTTGAGTTAAAAGATTTTTCAATACTCTACTTTTTATCTGATCTCAACCTCCACAAAATAAAAGTTTTAACACCAATGAATAATCTGCAAAAATAATGATCAAGCATAACCAAACATGCAAGTATTTAGAAATTACTTCACTAAGAATAAGAACCCCTTTCTTTGTATCTTGGCATGCCACAAACTCATAGCTGACAAGGTTCATTCCATCCCTTAGAGACGTGACTAGTGCTACATCTGCACAAGGAAAGAAGAGGGAAAGAAAAATCTTCAATTGAAAATTTACATTGACATAATTCAGGTAATTAGCTACAAACTTTAATCTCCCAGTGACAATTCAGAATATGTGATGATACTCACATGAAACTAGCATTATAAATTCAAATTTCCAAAAGCATTTATAAATATTTCAAGAATTCGTTCCAGTTAGAGCCTGCTTGTTACCTGGAACATTGGCCAACAAGACAGAGTAAGTGAATAACACATTGGGCATCTTTTAAGCCCACCTTTGTTGTAGCCTAGAAAACTATGTTAGATTAGTGTAAAGCTTTCCAAAAGAAGCCAATTCCATGCCCTTGCACTGTCCAAGATACATTGGCATATTTATACCCAGAATTATTTGAACCTAACATTAACTCCTCCCTCAAAAGTGAAGCAATAGGCAGAAAAGCCACAGCTGAGCATCATTTACCTGATTAGACAATATGACCACCACCACCCCTCCCCCCCCCCCCCCCCCCCCAAAAAAAAAAAAAGGGGGAGGGGGGGTAGTTCTATAGCCGTCTGAAACTAATTTTGTGCCAGTAAAAATGAGCTGCTGCTAGCTACAGGTTTAAGAAATTTCTCTAGCATGATCTAGTAAACAGGTTATGCACCAATGTTTATTAGCTAAGTGCATTGGTGCTTATACACATGCCAAGTCCAATTTTTTATTTTGACATCAATTCTTTTACATTGAGAGAGCTTCTAGACACAAAACTCACAAATCCTTATGTTCTTTACATTAATTTTTCAAGGATACTTACTATTCAGAAATATATTATCCCCTTTAATTCCTAAAACAGGCGATCAATACTGTGGTGCCAAAGCCAACCATATGTGCAACATATTCCTAAAATATTGCTTGCATCTCTAGAATGGGAAATTACTAAGAATGTATATAAGTGAAATATTGCTTGCATCTCTAGGATCAGGAAATTTTTGAAAATGTATATATGTGAACCATATCAGACAATTTTTTATAAGAATTTAGTTCAATTAATGAACTAAAACTATTTAGACAGTACTCCCTCTGCCTCTCAATGTTAATTTTGAAATGGCACTGTTTAGAATAACAAAAATTAATTCATTAAATTCATCATTTCCTAATATCTTAAACTTTTAAAAGAATCGGTAATTTATAATAATATTAGAGCATGTGGTTCCAAGTTCGAACCATGTCTCCACTCTACCTCCCATTTTAAAAAGTCAAAGAATCCCACATGTTGGGCTCCACTTATTGAAGGGGAGTTTGTGCCCACAATTGAGGAGTGTTAGAATAATAATTAAATTATTGAATTCATCATTTCCTAAAAACTTAAGCTTTTGGGAGAACTAGTAATTCATTAGGAACAATTATCCAATAGCAAGGGGAAGATGAACAATTAAGCTATAGCTGCTCACCATTCCCACTATCTGCCTGTGATAGGGAGCTTAACAGCCGTCATTGAAAAGGTAGAAATATGCGATCCTCCTAAAATTTCCTTTAATTAATTTTTGAGGTTGCACAACTTTTGATAAGAATTGTTTTTTTTTTTTTTTTTTTTTTTGGTTACAAAAAAGTGAGGATATATGGGAGACTGAAGTTCCACTTCTGGAAATATGATATATTTAGAGAGAACCCAAAAAGATCCATCAATATCGAGAGACAGATGGAGTGAATTGCAAAAATGATAACCTATTGTGGTCCATGTTGAAGTGTTCAAAATCAAGAAAGACACACGTCAAGAAAAGAATCAGAGAAAAATAGCACTGCATAAAATAGTACCTGTAATAGCATACAGAGCACATAATGCATGAAAGTCCAAAGAACGATCCTGTAGACAAAAAAAGTATAGACAAAGAAAGTACCGTATAAGAAGGTATTACATTGCCTTTATGTAACAACAGTCTAAAATAATCCAAGGACAAAGTTTAGCTTCAAACATGTTTGGATTTATCTTTTCCAACTCACTATGTGGAGATTTATAAGACTATTCATGTGTATTATTTCAAAAAAAGTCATGTGGCTCTACACATGGATGGTCTCTTTAGTCACCACATAATAGGTTGGAGCAAGATAGCTCCAAAGATGTTTGGAGCCAAACTTCATAAAAATTAAAAAATAAATGAATGGGATGTTAGATCATAATATACATGAAAGTACACCATACAGCTCTTGTCGTTGGACCTTGCCTACAGTTTTCTACTTCAATATGCTCCCTATTTTAGTTTGGATGATCAACTGAGTGACATTCTCACGAAACTGTTAGCTCATGCCTCCTTTCAATTCTTGTATTTCAAGCTATGCATGTTTGATCTATATGATCCAACTTGAGGGGAAGTGCTATACTCCTGTTATTTTTTTATATTAACTCAATTTTATATTAGCCAAGTGTTTTCTTGTAATCTTATCATATTATTTTAATATGAATATATGTGCTAAGGTGAAGAATTGATACCTAAACCTATTCTCTAACAGCTCACTCTCTCTCTCTCTCTCTCTCTCCCCCCCCCCCCCCCCCCAACCCTAATCTTTCATAAATTTACTACTCAACTCTCATAATCAAAAAATATTCTTCTCCTTCTTTTGTTGAATTAGTTCTCCACATTAGTGAATATGTTCAAGTAAAACTCTAGTACCACTAGAAGAATATATTGTCGCTCTATGATGACACAAACAACCGAAGTAGCAAAAGAATACACACTATCCCAGGGGGGGGGGGGGGGGGGGGGGGGGGGGGGGGGGGGGTTGGAACACCTAACTTTGAATACATTCAAATTTATAATACCCCACCATCGTACAACCTATTCATGTTATGAGGATACAGGATATATTTATCATTACTAATATAAAAAATTTTAGAACTTCTTTCATCTCTCCTTTGGTCAAGAGACTCCCCTCACTTGCCCTTTCACCTACGACATATCCGTTACAGCTGTTCATCTATCATTTCCAACAGATATTTATTGCTTACTGCACAAAAAGGATATAGAGCTCCACACCATCTTATATAAGCAACCTTCACTTATCATCAACTGAGCTCAATAAAGGATCTACACATACATATATACATAAATGCATACATAAAAGCATGCATACTGAATATCATGGATTCATCACTCAGTTTAGGACAGACCAGGTGATGTATGGGAACTGCTGACAACGTTCCAAATCTGCCATTTATGCGTCCAACTATTTCATGAACCTGGCTTGTAAGTTTTTGATCTGTGAAAATGCAGAACAGAATACACTGACATATTATATATGTAGACTTAGGTACATTTTCAAAAAGAAAAAAATGTTTAAATAATTAAAAAGGGAAAAAATGCAGCAATCATGCCTGGTTATAAAAGCAATTAAAAATGATACTGATTGAATGAGATAACACAATATCACATGTATTTGTATTTTTATATAGGTAAATTTGATATGAAAAAAACCTTTCATGGTAAACTTTTAAATCTATAGACTAGAGATGATAATTATGATGATGGTCAATGTTATTTTGGAAATATATACTTTTGAGTTCTAATATTGTCAATTATTTTAGAAATTGATGCAGCAATTGACTGGGTGAGCACCTTCTTTCGTTTCCTTCTTTTCTTTTTGGTAATAACTAAAACTTTCTTATAACAGCTAGGGGCCACACCTCATGAAGCAAAGGTAACTAGTTCAAAGCCTTCTCACCCCCCCCCCCCCCCCCCTCTCTCGGGGCCAGAACTTTCTTTAAAAAAAAAATTAAAAGGATTATCAGGAGGTGCCAAAGAGACAACAACTTAAATACATAGGATGTATATCCAAAACAACTCAGAAAGAGCCAACAAGATCTTCTTCTTTTTTTGTGCATAGAGCCTCAGGTGATAACGAGACCTAGTACCTTGAGGCCACCTTTTTGCTTTAACCACATTGCCAAAGGCTCGACCCGCCAACATTACCTATTTAAATCTAAGATAAATTCCACAGTGACAGTATAAGAATTGGGAGGAAGAAACCTGCATTGATTAGCTCCCACTAATTTATAAGTAATCTATGGAACTTTGAATTTTTCAAAAAATGTGCATAAAAATGAAATGAACTAAGAGAAGTTGACACTATTGCAATAATGTGCATTCTCACATACACTGCATCTGTCAGATAAATATAGGGGCCTCTGTGAATTTTGGAAAATATAAAAACCTCACTTCATAAATTATGGACTCTCATGACCGAATCTGAAATATAGGGCCTCTAAACAATTGTAAGGCACAAACTAGAGTATGTCACTTGTAAAGAATTGATCAAAGGTTAACCAATAGATAAGAGTGATACATTCATAAAAGTTATGAAAAACTTAGGCTATGTAGCAAACAACTTGTAATCCCATCTTAGTTCAATAAGAACTCAAACAAATCTCTATTGCCACCAGGTTCCCATCTTAGTTGAGCAACAATTTGGAACGGACTTTATCACAACCATGGTCCATGATACAGAATCTTAGAATGGGAAAGAACAAAATCATTTTCCATATCACAAAATGCACTGACGTGTAAGTGATGGTCTGTAATTTTTCTTGTTTCTATGGCAGGGCTGCCATTATCAAAATATGACATTCAAACTGCCCTCCTCCTTTATGACTTATGGGGATTTTATTATTAAACTAAATCGCAGCTTACGCAAGTTCACCACTTCCATCTTGAAAATAAATCAAAGTAGCATATATCACACTCAACCACCAGTATTTAAGAAGCAATAGGAACAAAACAAAAGAAAGTTATGGAAGAAGCATACACTCTGGAACATCTGTTCTCGTTGGCACAGCAATTTGCAGCAACACTACTTTATCACGCCAATCTGGGTTTTCCTCAAGGAATTTTTCAAAGGCTAATATCTTTTGAGGAATCCCTTTGATCATATCAAGACGATCAACACCTAACATTACCTGTGTCGTAACAATCATATAGATTAGATAATTGAATGTAAGGTAAAAGCATTATTAATCAAACGTGTAAACAATCTTTTCTTTGAAAAAGATGATAACAAACAATTCTACAGAAAATTACCACCCTACACATACAATACAAGTACTCCAACTATGAAAATAATGAGACATCACTTGCAAAAATGAGGAGAAGAAACGAAACAGAAAGGGAAAATTGATTTTTTTTTTTTTTCCTTTCCTTTTTTTTATGCTATTTTCCGTTTTAATGACATAAGTGTATCATATATTACATAGAGGCTTTGATGTAAAACAATTAAATTTGACTCTAATGAGGTGCGACTCAATTTCCAAACAACCACTTGACAAGTAGAATCCATATCATCCTGGTATTTCTATATTCCTCCCTTCTATTAAGTAATATTTGAAACCCGCAAACACGACACAAAGTTAGCAGGTTAGGTCTTAGGTTAATAGGTTCATGCCAGATTCAAGTCAGCTTGAATTGGCCCATTTAATAAACTAGTCAATTCCTGACACGTGAAACCCATTTGACCTGTTTAATTGAAGGACAATTTTACAAATTTAACCTTCAAAATTTATGGTTGCAATTATGTTTTAATTGTTGTGACTTTGTTAAAAATCCAATCGTATATTTATACATTCTCTAAAATATGAGAATTGCAAACATGTTATTCATGTCAAGTAACTTGTTAATTTGACTACATGACCTATTTATCAAACGGGTCATGTGGACCCTAATACAACTCGTTTATTAAACAAGTTATGCAGGTCATGTCATGTCAACTTGTTTAATAAATAAGTCAGGTTAGAGTCAAGCAATCCTGACATGATTAATAAACTTATCGTGTTTGTTCCGACCTATATAATTGAATATTCATGCGTCAATACGACAAAAAAACGACATGTAAACACGAATTGCCACCCTTACTCCCCGCTCAAAATTTTTTTCCCTCCTTAAAATAACTATGACATCTTTTGTGTTACATCCCTAAGTATTTGATACAAATTCTTCCAACATGAACAATAAAGAAATATCAAAGTTTATTTCCTTCATGGGAGCAACATCAAACACAAAAGAATTTCTAAATTATATTAATCAGTAAAAGAATCTGATCAAGAAATTGACACATGGCTCTTATGAAGGTATGGAATAGAGAACCACCAATTATATTTAAATTATGTTGATAGAATTATAGTTAAGTGATTAAATTCACAATTTCCTAATAGTTTAAGCTTTTGAGACAATCGGTAATTTAGCATGGTATCAAAACAAGAGATCCTAAGTACGATCTTTGTCTTTACTCTACCTCCCATTTAAAATGTTAAAAATCCCACGTGATGAGCCCACTAGAGAGCACAGGTAAAACCAACATTTACACTTCAATCATAAGCAAGAACTTGTTTGTTGAGTCCATGCGACAAGGTTGGCAAACCGTGATCAAATGTAATTGAGTTTAGGAACCTTAATGAGTCTTGACTGTGCTTGAAGTCAAATTCAAGTCCAAGACAAGTCAAACATTCAAGCTCAAAGAAGACTAGGGGGTGTTTGGTGAGTGTTTTCAAACAACAATTTTCAGTTTTTAAACAACATTTCACGCATTTCAACGCACTTTTTCACCCACACGTATTTCCACAAATATTTTTAAACAACAATTTTCAGTTTTTAAACACATATACCAAACGGGCCCTAAGTTTCTGCAACCTCGATTCCTACTCGATTCCATCTCAACCGAACAAGATCCATTCATCTTAACCCATCGAGAAAGGATCTTGACCCTTCAGATTCATGCAGATTCAGATTTCTGGTTTGTTTCTAGTAGCCATCAAGAACTAGGGTTTTGAGGTTTTCAAGCCAAGGTATAACAGCAACTCTAGGGCACATTTTTCAAGACTTTTAGAGAGCCATGTCGTGTACACAAAAATAGGAGTTCTTCCAAGGTCTCTTGAAGCACCAACTGGAGATCCAATGATCAAAGAGAAGTTGTTGCAGTCCGGTTACGACAAAGTTGCTGAAGTAAACATTCAAGCGGGTAATTGATGTTGTGAGAGGACTATTTACGTGCAACAAAGTTCACTAATAGAAGAGTTCGTGGATTCAGAGCTGCATGTGGTCATGTCAACAAGTATCACAAGAGGTAACAAATTAGAATAGGGTTATTCTACTTGTAAAACTTCAATTTTACATAGTGGATCTGTTATTGCCTTTGGGATTTGAAGGTTAAGCCCTCACAATAGTTTTTACTGTGGGACAATTGTTCTATTGGTTTTCCTTTCATAACCATATCATGTGATTTTATGTTTATTTATTTACATGATATGGTGCATGATCATACCAATAAAGACCTGAGCATAATTGGATGAATTAATCAATTTTCTAAAAATTAGAAATTTGGCACAATTGGGTCCTAAATTCTCTAACATTGTTATTCAAAACCAGCCCTAAAAGAGTCGGCTGATAACCTGATAGCTAAGTAAGTCATGTCCAACAAGATTGTCAATGCATTTCTATGAACACAAACACACAAGCAACTTTAAGAGAAGCAAAACTTCTATAATATATTCCTATAGAGGGAAGAGATACAACTGTGTGATATTAGACAATGCATAAAGGGTGAACTTGGAAGAAATATTCTCAACCGTAATCCAGCTTATGGAATCCTTAATTTAATGACTCCATAACCACCAAATCAATGAGGGGGAAAGACATTTGTTATCCTATTCAATGCTTGAACTCATGCCAGCTCGAGTCACCCTGCCCTAATGAGTGGTAAAGGCATTTATGCTGTATATGTAATTCTAATGGAGAATCAACTGAACATTTTACTCCATTGTCCTATTGCTAGGAAATTAATGTCTTCCGCCTTCTCTCTATTTGGAGTATGTAGGTAATGCCTGTGAAGGTTATCGACGTGTTTTTCTATTGGAAAGGTTTGTTTGGAAGGCATAACAATGCATCGATATGGAACTCTATTCCTTTATGTATCATGAGTACCATTTGGAGGGAGAGAAACAATAGGATATTGAACTGTCTGCAATGCAGCTTAGGTTTTTATTTTTGAGATCATTGTGTGAGTGGATGTAATTGGATGCATCCAGTTCCCTTCTCTTTTAGATTCCATAGATCGGCTGGATATTGCATGTACTCTTTACACATACCTTTCTGCATACATCATGTACACTTATATAGATTCTATCTAATAAAATTTTATTATTATTTAAAAAAATAAATAATAATAATATGAGCATATTCAAATATCAAATGGTCAAATTAACTTCCAAGTAATTTATTTTTAGCATCAATGTAAAGTAAAGATAAAATGTACCTTTCGGCCTTTAAATCTTTCTGCTAATTCTCTGATGTTATCCTGGACCGGAGTGGCCTCAAGTGCACGTATAAACCTATCTGAATCTATCCCAATTGGAAACTGAAGAAACACAGAGAAATAAAATAAGCATATCAAGGTTAGGACATGTAAATGCTCACTTTGAAAAATATTTGAGCAACAAAAGCAAGTAGCTTTAATAAATTAAATATAGTTTTTACTTATTAAGGCAAGAGAAGAGGGGGAGGGGGGGGGGGGTGTGGGGGGGGAAGCAACTGGAAGATTTAGAAGAACATACAGCAGCCACTCGAGTCAGCCTCCCTTGATCCTCAACTCCCTCAGGTGTACCCTCAAGTCCAAGAATACGAGTACAAGCACTAACAAAATGCCTCGCATAATCGTAGGTGTGAAAACTGGAAAAAAGAAAATTCTCATCTTAGCTATGCATGTTAAAATGTCAAGATACAAATAGAGTAAAAAAATATAGATATTACAGGGAACATATAAATTTTCATATAGAAATCAGATCACAAAACATGTGAAGTACCAATACAGAAAAGATGCCAATGAATGTAATCTTAAACCCAAACAGTCGTCCAAACATGAGCAGTACTTCATACTAAAGATTATAATAAGGTGATGCCATTTTAAAATCCATTGCTATGTTTTTCTTTTTTGTTTTTCTTTCTGTTTTTGTCACTAAACTATTTTGTCCTGTTAGTTTCTAATGACATTACCCTAACTTAAGAAATATTCAGGCTGAAAAGAAAAACATTTATAAACATATTTAGCGGATAGGCAAATTTTTTACACTACCAGAGCTTTTAGAATCTCCGCCTTTATAAAATTTAGAGATTGGTTCAACAGAGCAAGAACAATTGATCTGTAATCAAATGGATGGGGAGCATGAAGCAGCCAATGAATAAAAATCAATGATAAGGCAATCCCAATTCTGCTCTAGATTTTGCTGCATCCTCCCCCATATTGATTGCAATTGGACTCACAAGAATATATAAGATCAGGTAGAGCAGCCAAAGTTGAAGTTGAAATATTGTACTCCAACTGAAATTTCAACATCTTCAACTACATGAATAACTTGAGAAAACAAAGATATAATATATATATATATATATATATATCACTAAGTAGAAACTTGTGAGTGTATCTATGACATGATTAACACCCACATTTGAGTGTATATATGTAAAATCAATCCAAAGCTTAAAATTTCATAAGTGAAACAACTACAAACTGTGAAACCATTTCATATGATAATCCTAACCAGATTCCCTCCTCCCTCACATCTCAGATTTAAAATTCATTTCTTCTACATAAATCAAGCATCAAATATTTTTTTATTTATACTAAGACTTTAGTAGAAAGAGAAAAATGTAGGTGCAAGCAGCCACATAACAAAGCAAGTTAAAATAATAGCAAATGCATAACGTTTATCAGTGGATACAAGATATGCTTTCCCATGGCAGATTAGATATAAAGAATATTATGTTTGACAATTTTAAGAGATTAGCCAAATCTACAGTGGCACAACTTTACTGACCACAAATGTTATACCATGCTATTGAATATTGGTGCAGAATACCGCAAAAACTTACCCAACTAAATCAGCAGCAAGAACAGAACGCAGGAGCTCTGACCGAGATGGCAGTGTCCTATGAATTTCAGAAGAGGGAAATGGGGTGTGAAGAAACCAACCAACTTTCATTTTGATGTTATATTCCTTTAAGCATTTCGGGAGAAACATGAGATGGTAATCATGGCACCAAACAACATCACCCTCTTCATAGTGCTCGTTTACCACATCAGCAAACATTTGATTTGCCTTCTTATATGCAGCAAATTGAGACTGGAAGCTTCGGGTAGTGGCAAGGCGATCTTCTTGTGGAAGGCCAAGGTAGTGAAAAAGAGGCCATAAAATGTTGTTGCAATAGCCATTATAATATTGGTGAACAATCTCTTCATCAAGGAATACAGGAATACACCTCTGAAACACAGAACAAAGCATTAGCAGGCTTAATAAATCATCATAAACCACAACCTTATGTGTAATCCTTTATTGAAACAAAGATGAACCAATACATAATTTTACAAAAAGGTAAACTAAAAAAGAGAATCTAAATACAGAAATTTGTACCTTTTCAGCCAAGGCCTTCGTAAGCGCCTTCTGTCCAACCTCATCTGGCACATTCACACCAGCCCAACCAATCCATCGTGCCTCAAACTCCTTCACACCTTTAGAAAGATCGTCAGTATATATTAGCTTCCTCTTTGTGGGTGAAAAAAAAAAATAAAAAATAAAGCTGTCACTTTGGAAACCAGCCTTCTTAAACAAAAGAAGAAGAAAAGAAAAAATGATAAAACCATAATAAGGAAAACTAGCCAATAAGCTATATAGCTCAATTGGCACTTCCAAGTCAGGTTGTGGGTTCAAGATGAACTCAGTGTGTATGCAACACACCAATAAATAAATAAATAAAAAATATTAAATTGAACCTATACAAGACTTACCAAGAAGTGCACTGACCAGACCACCAGCACTTATCTCCAATGACCATGAGTCTTCACCTCTCCTAACTGCAGACACTGGCAGCCTGTTAGCCACCACCAACAGTCGTTGTCTACACGGCCTCCCATCTAGCCTTTCACGTCCCTCCGGATGCAACCTCTCGTTTTCAGGCCCTTCCAAGTACTGGCCAGCATGCCCGTTCTCGACTTCTCTTAACCGCAACTCATGCTCAAATGATTCACTCCCCCTGTTGTTTTTCCTTTGCTCTCTGTCTCTCAAAAGCCGCTCTACACGACCCGGAAAAATGTGGTTTGGACTACCGACATGGTTTGGACTACTGACGTACTTGTTCCCAGGCATGCGATCACTCTAGAAACAAACCTTCGACACCAAAAAAAAATATCTACCAGCACCTGATGTTTTCCTCGGAAAAATTGTGTCCTACATTTTGTTCAATGTGAATTAAGTCTTGGATAAGCATCATAACTCAGAAGCTCTGAATAGTCCCCAATTGAGGTACCAAGAAAGAACATTGGGTGTAAATCAAGAGCACTAAGCATTTCTACTACAGTATGAATTTCGCTAATCAACACAAAGTAAAAAAAAAATTAATAAATAAAATAAGGATTGGCAGCTGTAAAAATAGACGACACATCAAATTAAAAAAAAAAAAAAAACAAAACAAAACAGAAGCACAGTAAGGCAGGCACGAAAAGATAACTCAGGTAATGGGATCCACAGAATTGAACGAGGCAAGCAAATGGGGTCTACCACTGTATCAATTTGAAAAACCCCGTTTTCACAAAACTGAAAAACTAAAAGCACCAGCAGCCTTATTGTTGTTCATTCAGTCCGAAATTCCAACTTCAAAGGAACACATTTTCACTCAGATAAACCAACAAACACATTGCAAGAAAGAAAATTCTGAAACTTTTGAGTAACTTGAAGTTAGAAAAAAGTCACTCCTACGATGCAGGAACAAGAATAGAATGAAAAACCCAGTTCAGAAAACACCCAAAAACGCAAAATAAACCCACAGAATCCATGAAAGTAGCAGCCAAAAAGAGAAAAAAGAAAAGGGTCTCGAGGGGTTTCACCTATTTGTAATCCCAAAATTCAATATTTGCAGATTGGTTTGTGAAGTATGAGTCTTTATTTTCTTTTTTCTTTTTTATATAAGCCACAAGGAAGGAAGAGAGAGTGTGTTGGGGGGGAGGGGATGAAATCTCAAGAATCTTAATGGCTGTGGCAGAGAATGAAAGTAGCGAGAGAAAAGGAGAGGGAACAATGGATTCCCCGTGTAAAGTACATGTTCATATTCATCTTAAAGCCTTACAGCCATGCAGTGCCCAGTGGGTAAGTGAGTGTAAGTTGTAACGCCACTCCAAAAAGAAAGAAATCCGTTTTACAAAGAAATTCGTTTTACCCAAAAATATGAAAATTGATAAAAGGAAACTCATCAATACTGCTACAAGCACCAGGAACCATTCATGATTCATCTAAAAAGGTACTCTCTCTTTTATTTCTTTTTTCTTTTTTCTTTTTTGGTGTCCTTCAGAACATCTAAAAGAGTACTAGGAAGCAGAACTACCGCTCCGGCCCTCAGTAACTAAACTGGAAAGTTAGCAGTGACAGACCATAGAAATGGCTGAAATTACCTATATACCCCTCACATTTTATATTAAGAGCCCGTTTGAAAACTGCTTATTTTACTGAAAACTAAAAAATAATTTCCGAATTACTGTTCACACCAAAACACTGTTCATTTATCTATTTGCACTATTCATGTCCAATGAACATTGCACCAGGCACCAATCCAACAAAAAAAAAAAAAAAAAAAAAAAAAGCCAAAAACGCCAGACGTGGACACGCTGGATGTGATCCAAACGGGTACTAAGTTTTAGATTTTTAATGGGTTCGATTAGCTCAGCTGTAGTTCTTACATGGTTGAATAAGAGATCTAGGATTCAATCTTCACCTGCACCAAAAACCAATTAGTGTCTTAGTATAATGATAATGACCACAATCATCAAAAGCGGACTTCATAAGATAATGACTACAATCATCATAAACAGACATCATAAGTTGAAATATAAAGGATTAGAAAGAGAAAACTTCACTTGGAGTAAAAAAAAGGATTTGCTTTGAGTGAGAAATTGAAAATAAATATATGTGCAAGGTGAAATATAGAGATTTATAATTTTTCTATTTTTTTCTGCTTTGTTATGGCTCAATGAAGATGAACAGAGGCTTCAAATTCAAATAGTATAATTAGTTTGGGAGCTCAATTAGATAAATTAAAAACCTGGGACTTAATATGTAATGTAACTAGGACTTTTATTTAATTTCTCTTCAAATTTTGATGTCCCAACTCCTAAGAGAAGTTTAATGGGTCCTTGCCTATGGAATTGGAGAGTAATTATCCATTACTTCAACAATAATACTTGCTACTAAATATTCAGTTTTGTTAACTAAGTTCACCATAGGTATCTGGAAGGAATATTACTTTCAAAATATAAAATAATTTTATACATCACAAAGATAGATTGTAGCATATTTATCTTTATGTGTCTGCTTAACAATGAAGTCAAAGATAAGCAGAGAAAAATGGAGAACACCTGCTCATGATTATCATGTTTGGTGGTATATAATAAGAAATTAAGAACTGGACATGACAAAGAATGTTTGTGGTCATTTTCTTGCACAAAAATTTCTACTAGATAAATAAAAATAATATTAAAAAAAAAAGATTAATTTTTACACAGTTAAGTTAGGTTGATGTCTAAAATCATGTCAGAATTAGGAAAGTTATCCCAAGAACAGAATTTCAAAGGTTGGAAGGAATAAGGATATATACATATCCCATAAATAAATAAAAAAGGATATATACATATCATTGAGTGTATTCTTAAACTATACTAATATCTATACTGCATTATTATAAAGGGAATTTCATTTTTTTTTATTTTTTATGTCCTTGTTTAGTTTCCAATAATTACCCAATAATTGTGACTGTTACAGAGTCCAAGAGCATTGATAACAAGCCACAATGGTCATCCATTTGCTACTCGCTAATGGTAGTCTCTGTCAGGCCATAAATAAAGAGTACAAAGCTATCAGAAATATCATACAAAATCTATAAGGGAGCTTCGGCGCAAAGCATATACCTTGAAAAGTCCTCCATCTTCTTCAGTAATAACACTAGCCCTAGGGTTAAAAGAGACATTAAAGTGGTCTTAAGGGTTAAGGCTAGCGGTGGATAGGCAGATAATAAAAAAGAGTTAGTTTTTTGAGAAATAAAAAAGTGGAGAGGTGAAAAAAAAAAATTTGATTAAGAAAAAGAATGAGAGGAAGAGTAATGCTACAGACACAAACTATTTTACAACATTCTTACAAACTACTGATGTGGTTTTAGTATTTTCCAAATAGTTATTGTAAGTAAAAATATAATGTTAGTGATGGGCCTATATTAGAACTAGTAAAAATTTGCCACATCCGTAATTTGTAAAAATATTGTAAAATAGTTTGTGTCTGTAGCATTACTATTGAGAGGAATAGAGGATAAAAATTATAATTTGTATAAATTTACTCTCATATCATTTTCTTTTCTTTTTTGTATAAAACTTTCATATCCTTATTGTATAAAAAAATTAGTATTTTATAACCAAAAAAAAAAAAACTAACATTGAGGGATGAAAGGGACAAATGGGTAAATTTCTATCTAAATCCCCCTCCCTCCCTTATTATCTCCCCAATTCAGGGAAGAAATGGTGGGTTTAGAAAGAAAACAACCACGCCCCACCATTTTTTTCTTCCCCTTTCCACTCCCCACCAAACAACCCCTTCACCCAAAATCTCTCACATTTTCCCTTCTTTATTTTCCATCCCCCCACAGATCACCCCAACCAAACACACATGAAATGTAAACGAAGCACATAAATTTGAGAACTATCCTAGTATTACCACCATTATTGGGAAAGGGAAAATAAGAAAAATTTGCTTCTTCAATAACAAGAGTATGGAAGAAATCGCAAGATTGGAAAGAAAAATAGTTGTCATGTGCAAGGAGGGAAGTTTTTATAAAGGTGGTCATACAAGTAATCCCAACTTATACAATGACCGAATTTAGACTACCCAAGAATCTTCTTGATGAGCTCAGTATATTATGCAATAAATTTTGGTAGGGACACTCCAATGCGGGAAGGAAGATTCATCGGGGAAGATAAGACCAACTCACATTGCCCAACAAAGAGGGTGGATTAGGGTTTCAAAACATCTAATCATTCAAAATTCAAGAGTAAGACTCTTTAATAGGCAAATAACTTAAAGCAAGATGCTAGCCCTATACATCATTCATGGTAGCTGTGGGTTAGAGGGAATACTCATTTGTGTGGAGGAGCATCCTAGCTACCAATTTATTAATTGCACAGGGTGGTCCGTGGGGAGTAGGCAATGGAACAAAAATTAAGTTGTGCACAAAGTGGTATACCCATCGAGTAAGTCTACAAGAAAACTTTATCATCCAACATGAACCATAATATCCTTTTGGTCTCATCTCAAGTCACATAACTAAAGCTTAATTGGCCTAGCCCAAAGCTAATCCAATTATAAAAATATTAGTTATTAGTCAGTAATGGTTAATTAAAAAAGAAAAAAAAATGTTATTACAACCATTAAGGTACATAAAAACTAAAAGAGAAAAGTTCTCTTTCATTCTAGACAATTGTATGTTTGTAGAAACATAAGAAGAAATATTCTTCTTTAAGAGTTATTGACAAGTAAGAGAGCACACTCTCTTGAGATCCTTTTGGCCATTGAGGTGGAGGTTAAAGTGTTCTCAATATCAAGTATTTTCTGTAATTCCTTTTGAAATTTATTGCAATGTATGTATTTTGAAAATCTCTAACTAAGATTCAATGTTTCATGTGATCTTGACAAATAGAAGTATATCTTGTTGATTTTTCCACTACATATGCTTTGTATGTGATACAAACGAGTTTTCCAACAAGTATTAGGCACCCATTTTGCTCAACTTGTCGATCTTTTAGGAGATAATGTACATTATTTATGTTATGCAAAATTCAAGCATTTCATAGCATACCAAACTTGTCATTATTGAATGAAAAGCATAGAATCATTCATGTGATCATGAGAGAATTAATTTTAGCTCACATACCTTCTCAAAAAAAAAAATTTAGCTCACATACATTTTAGGTACACAAAAAAAATTAGATTGGATTATTGTCGGCTACCAAAAATAAGATTTATCAATATTTTATCATTGAATATTTAATCATTGTAATCTATATCATATTTTTACCTTTGTTATTAAATATGCTAAAATAAATGCGGAAGCGGAAATATAAAATAGAATAACACTAGAATATGAAGGTTATGTGGTTCAATCTAACGACTTATGCATACGAAGGAAAATCTTAAAGGCTACATCCTTATTATAAGAGTGAAGTACAAATCATGTATTACAATGAACCCAACACAGGTATATATAGTAGGCTAAACTCGAGGCTAATGTCAAACATTCTCTTTTTAGCCGTTTGCCTGAGAGAGCTTCATTTTTGCTTGAGCAAAACCACTGTTTTGGTAGGTCATTCGTAGATTAGCACAAAGCTATCAATCCAATTTGATCCAAAGATGAGGAACCGAGTTCTTCCTATTTTTGACAAGAGAATCCCTCTCAAAAGAGAGGGGGGGGGGAGGTTGAAATAGGAGATAAATCCAAAGAAGCAAATGTGGTATTGGACAAATATCTCTTATATGGTTAGTTTTATTTATCCAAATCTCAAGGTTGGAGCATCGAGCGTCTCCATTTGTGAGGAGAAATAATCGAATTTGACGTTAGAACTTATAACCAACCTATAAAAAATGTATCAAAAGAGAGAGGAATACAATCAAAAGTACAAGAATAAACAAATTGAGCCTATGGTTTTGGATTGGAGTCTCATGTCAACGTCCGTTGATTCAAAAGAGCTTAATAGATTTCACAGTGCTAATCGGAAAAATGGAGCCTTTTGTGTTCTTAAGGGCTAGTAACAATCAAGGTAATGTTTAAGAGGGCTTTATAGGTCATGTATCACGAAAAGTGACTTTTCAAGTGTGCCAGGCAACTCTTGGTTGTTTCTAAATGGTCATCCATGTTCAATTATTTAAACTTTTTACACATATAAATTTTGCATACCATTAAAGAGAAATTCATAGGATTCTTCAATATTACTTCTTGTAGAATCTATGCTTAGGGTCTGTTTGGATACTGCTTATTGCTAAAAATTAAAAATACTGTAACAAAATAATTTTTAAATGTGTGAATAGTGCCGTGGGACCCATTTTTAATGAAAGTTTGGTTAAAAAAGGGGTTTGTGGGTCCCGTGAATAGTGCACAGGACCCACTGCCAAACGCTAGACGCAACTGAAAAAAAATTTCAGCTGTATCCAAATGTTCACTTAGTTGTATCCTTGAGTTAATTTTCCTAGAACCCATTAGCAAACTAGGGGCATATATCATCCTAAAAAAATGATTGGTTTGTGCCTCTAGCTACTTCAATTTTATGTTTCTCATTGATTTCCCCCAAAATTCTTAACAATTGGACACCAATACCCTCATAATCCATATTGTGGGTAAAGATTTCATGTTGTATGATGTAAGGCCTTTGTATCCGAATAAAATTAGTCTGCATAAAAATAAAAATAAAAACAAGAAAGATTCCAATTGATTCACAAATTATATTGAAAAAATTTATAAAATACAAATAAGAAATGAAAAAAAGAATCCTAGATTCCAATTGATTCACAATTTATACTAAAAAAAAAAGTTATAAAATACAGATAGGTAATGAAATAAAAGAACCATATAATTTCCCTCATTTGGATATAAAGAGAATTTATATAGAAATAAATAAGAAAAAATATATTTAAGCATCTTATTCTTTAAATTAATTGTTTCTTCAAATCTAATATCGTGCTTAAACTTTCTAATCTATTTAAGTTTTCCATTACAAACCAAATATTTTGAAGGGGAAAAAAAGCTAATTATTTTTTTAGCAAAAAAAGATAAACCGAATACTTACTAAAAATAAAAATAAAAAGCTAAACCAAATATAGTGCCTATTAGAGGTGTTTGCGGTGTGTTTCAGTGCAATTTTTAATTGTTTTTAGCACTACACTTTACGGTACGGTTTGGCCAAAACCATAACTGCAACGTGCCTCAATTTTGTGGTCATGTGTGTCATAACGTGTGGTTCGGTGTAGTGTACAAGGTACGGTTTGGTCAGTTTTGGACTAGTATATTTTTCAAGATGTCATCGCTCGCTAATTAATAGTTTACTATTAATAACCATGACAATATGACAGTAAGTTTCAAAAAATATATAACCTTTGTAACAAAAAAATTAATACAAATATATACATGAAAAAAGAAATCCATGATAGATTGACAATAAACTAAAAGTACCACAAATATATACAAAATAAAAGAATAATTCATGACGATAAACCATACACAATTATATGTGTTAAACAAATATAACCTGTAACACAAAAATGCTAAACAAGCAACAACCATATGGTCCATAATAGTGTACCATATACACTGCTAGTCATTTCTACTAAGAGTGTGAGGGAATTGGGAAAGAAGAGTGAGAGTGTGAGATGGAGAAGTGAATTCGAGATAGTCAATAAAATTTTAGGCCTAATATGATAACTCTTAAGTGAGATTGAGAGAAATGCATTTAGATTTCTTCAATTTTAACTGGACAGAATGAAATATGTTTTATTTTAAATTGTCATACAAGTATAGTATTTGATAAATTTTGATTGTCCAAAAACCTTAAACTATTAGAAAATAATGAATTTAATCATTTAATCTAACTGTATTATACTTATCAAGAGTCTTTTACCTCAACTGACCATCGAAGACCTCCGGGATTCAAATTTCCCCACCCCAATTATCAAATTATTTATTAAAAAAAAATTATAGCATTATACTTATGACTAAATTATGGTTCCTTTTTCAATTAGAGAGCCCTAAGCAATAGACTAAATTGCTTAGGGGTTGAGTTAGCCCTATATAAATCCTGTATTTATATAAGAATATGGGATAATACATGGCCTACTAAATAATTTATGGGGTCGAACAAAGAAGAGCCATGATCCTTCCAGTTAAGATTAAAATAATGAGGTTATAAGTTTTATAGCTCAAATGGTTAGTTGGTATTTCCAATAGAGATCTAGAGCTTAAATGAATCATCAAATTATAAAAAACAATGTGAAAATAAAATCAATTGCTTAGCTGTCTTATAGTATTTTACTATTTTTGTTACGACAATCCAGCAAGCAGCAAAGTCCACAAGAAGTACATAACTGCAATAAAAGTAAAAGTAAAATGCAGCTCTAAAATTTTCTAGAGTACATCTAGTATTACAAATTATTTAACAACTTCTTTGTCATAATTTTGATGTGATAGATTATGAGTCATAGTTTACTACTTACACACGGATCAAACATTTTTCTCCACCAATCACACTCTACAACATCACAACTGTGGCAAAGAAATTATAGAAAAGTTTATAGTCCTAGCTTTTTTCAGTTTTCCACCATGAACGGCACAAAACTCTCAAGTCTCCATCACATTTGACCATTTATTTGGCAACTTTTTGACCATTATGGCCTGATGAATTGAAGTTTTAGTCACAGGAAGATATCAATTTACTCAATAAAAAGTTTGTTCCTATAAATCTAGGATAATAAGTGTTGCACACATACTAATTTATACATCATTTAAAAAAAAATTGAAACTATAACTTGAAATCACGACATCTAACATCAGCCCATAAGTCTGCGACCCATTAGTATCACATGGTCCACGACATAACGCAATGAAATTAGGCTGTTGGAAACGTGACTAACAATAAAACATGATTATAATCATGTTTCATGCATAATTAACTTTGAATGGTCAAATGTCAATCAAATTTTCCCTCTTTCAAATGGAGCAATTCCATGATATATGCATCTTTTTTAAATGCGCGCAATTACGTGAAAAGCAAAAATAACCTTGAAAAGGAGCAGCAAAACATACAGAATGAAGGACCAAACCATGATAGTTTTGACTGTACTCCAAAGTCCAAACAATAATACTCATTCATGGCCGGCCAAAAGTTTTTGGTAGTGTTGTTACCAAACCACACATAGCACAAGTTATACAACTGCTGGTAATCTGGTACTAAAAGTGTTGGCAAGAACCACATGGGGGTAGACATTCTCAAATGGCAACGGCAGAAACTTTTGAAATCTTAACGCAAGCCATCAATTTCAGACCCTAATGACATTTACAAAAGAAAGTTTGTCTAATAAAGCATTAAAAAGGCAGACCAACTGACAGGAGAGAATTAATTTATAGTCAATCCCGTTAAATAGTACAAATAAGAAAATTTTTATAAAATTCTTAAAGAATGTAACTGTGGGGGGTAAAAGTCCAACCTTATGTATTGGGCCTAAGGTCCCATTTGAAAATTACTGTGTGTCCGAAGAAAAGAAAGTGGTTGAGAAGGAGTTCGTGTGGAAGAGATATACTTGGAAATAAACGAGGAGTATAGTCCGAAGAGAGTACCAGTGGTCCGAAGAGTTCATTCTCCTCGGATACAAAGAATCTCGATCAAGCAAATATCTGGAAGGTTCGAGTGATCTTCCTAATGACTTCAATGATAAGAATAAGCTTTGGGCATGCCTAAAGATGATAAGAACGGAGAAATATCTAAAAGAAAAAGTTACTACCACCGTGTTTAATGCACTGCAGCAACTTTCCTAGCCGCATTTATGTGGAGAAGACCCCTGAACAGTGTAATCTCAGCTACCACCGCTCACAGAGAGTTAAAGAAGATACCTGATGTGGCATATACTCAAGTAGATACATATATGAAGAACAAGTGGACGATGGAGATGATGGAGAAGGATGCTATATAAAGGGAAGAGGTCTCTGATAATGAGGGAGGGGAACAAAGATAATAAGAGGGGAAGAAAGATTTTACTGTAGCTCTAAGAACTGTATTCACTATTCAATCAATAATATTCCTCTTCGGATATCAATTTGTTTAGCTTTTAAGTGTGTTTTTACGTTGGTTCATTCCTGGATATTATAGTTAACAGTTGCTAAATTCACAACTAACCCAGCTCTTTTACCCACTCTCTACAAATTCATTGTTTTGGGCTTGGGCTACAATTCCTGACCCTACAATTGGCGCCGTCTGTGGGAAGAGCTTGAGCGAAAGTGGAAGCAACAGTTGATAATAGCTGAACTAGGACAACAACCAGCAGAATCTAGGACATCCCAACACGTAAACCATTTTCTTAATTTGGAGCAGAGACAAGATCGTGAAGGTAGTGTGCACATTGCGCATAATGATCGAAGCCAGCCACATGGTGGAAGTCACGTGTCTCATGCAAAGAAGAACCAGAATATGCAACTAGAAATTCAAAGGCTAAAAAGGGAGTTGCGCCATGCAAAGAGGAAACGGATTTCTTCGTATTCTGATGAAGATTCCGATGACGAGCAGGACGTCACTTACAAGCAGAGATCTCGAACACCAGTTAGTGAATCCTTTTCCTATGAAGAAGAGCATCATCGTAAGAGGCAACTTCGAGGCCCATCATGTGGAGGCGTAGGGAACGATGCTATGAGCAAGGCTTTGAATCAAATCTCTAGGTCACCTTTTACACGCAGGATTAAAGAAGCGAGACTTCCTGGGTGTTTTAACCAGCCGACGTTTACCATCTATAATGGTAAAACGGACCCTGTGGAACATGTGAGTCACTTTAATCAAAGGATGGCTGTCTACTCCAGAGATGAAACTCTGATGTGCAAGGTTTTCCCCTCCAGTCTTGGACTGGTTGCAATGAGATGGTTTGACAGCCTGGAAGCAGACTCCATCGATTCCTTCAAAGAGCTCACTCAAGCATTCGGTTCCCGTTTTGTCATATGCCGAAGAGTGGCCAGACCCTTGTCTTCACTGCTATCCTTGAGCATGCAAGAGGGCGAGACCTTGAAAACATATTCAGATAGGTACTGGGAGATGTTTAATGATATGGAGGGCAATTTTGATGGAATGGCCCTTAGCACGTTTAAGCTCGGCCTCCCCACTGACCATGGTTTAAGGAAGTCCTTAACTGGTAAACCAGTTACTAACATGCGTCAGCTCATGGACCGTATTTTCTTTCCTTTCCGTGCTTGCTTTTTTACATGAACAACGAATCCCATTGGGATCCTTTAATATGTGAGAGGAAGAGGTACTGTTCTTGACCTACTGAATAGTTACTCATTTTCTACAAAAAGTTATTCACAAATGGAATGTGCAAAATTCAATATAGTGATGCCAATTCCTTATCCATAACTTGTATGTTGAAGAAACGTGCCAATGCATCATGTCAGCCATGACCAAAGTACCAAACCAACTGGTACGTACTGGACCAGAAAAATGAACTCCTAAAGAAAGAGTACAAGTTCCCTCTCCAATCACACAGAAGATAAATTGTGGAGTAATTTATTTGGGCCAATGCATGCATGTTCATCAGCATCGGTTGAAATACTGGAGCCAAGTGGACCACCTCTATCAATGGGATGGCCACTAATCCTCAAAATCAGATATATGGATTTTGACTCATAATTTTCCTATATATATATATATATATTTCATCACAATTTGGTCTAATCAGTTAGTGCCTCCAGAGCAGTGATGCACATGCACACATATATATTGCTTGCTGTCCTAATGGGACTTGCACTAGCCTCCCAACTGAGAATTTAAAAACGAATAATATATCTCTGCATGAGAAAGATGTACTTCATTCTATTAGACGCATGCTTAAACAAAGGCCCAAAATTACGAGCGTTAAAAATAAAAACCCTATACTAAGCAAGCTTTTTCTAAACCTGTTATTATCATATATCATTGAATAAATTTATATAACATATATACTTCCAAGAGAAAAAGAAAATGACCCTCGTTAATTTTTAATTTTTTTTTAAAATAATTTATGAGGACTCATTGTGATTAATATACAATAAAAATGATATTAGATGTGATTTCATATGAAAGTAATATTGTATTAATTAATTACAATGTGATAGCTCTATATGATGTAAAAAAAGAATTAGTGAAATTTATGGGTCTCGCTTATATGGCTTCTCTAGTCTCTACAGGGAGCTTCTAACCTTTATAAAAGTAAGAATAGGATGGACATGACAAAGATACATCACACATGTAAGTAAATGGACGAATAAGCCAAACAAAACGTAAGGAATCAGAATTTGGCAGAAAAGACTAGCATGCAGCCTTGTTTTTTCTCTGCCAGAAGAAAGCTAGTGGAATTGGGATCATTATTGTGGTAAGATATGATGTTCTGTTTTTTTATTCTACAGGGAGAGCTCGTGAAGGTTATACAGTAGCCTGAGAATTAGCATGTTGTAAAATAAAGAGCATATAAAATTGGCGAAGAGTGTAAAGAGAAGCAGAAGCAATAGAGCAAAGCAAACACAAGGGGAGTAAATGGTTTAACCGGCCTATCTCCACGGAGGAAACTTTTAAAGGCCCGTTTAGTAGAAGAGTTTGAGTAATGTTATTTGAGTATTTTTGATATACGATGTAGGTGAAAAAGTATATGAAAATGTGTATAATGTTATTTAAAATGTGAAAATGTGTGTTAGAACTCAGCTACCAAACAGTCATGTATAAAAATTAGAGTTAGCTCTAGCTGGATTGACAATAAATTGAGTTTTTTGGACCATTTCATACAAGAGCAATGATAATCACAGTGTGTACCTATACACATGTTGCAATCGTCTTTTGAAAATATGATTTTATTTAAAATTGTAAAATCGCATTCAATTATAACTGAAATCCCGCATGCTTATACGACTGTGTAATTAGCTGTGTGTAATTCTAATTAACCTTTGTAAACCCGTAATTAAATCCATATCTTTTAGCATTGCAATAATAGACCAAAAATTTGTCAGGCACGAATGGAGGAAGGATGCTTTCAAAATGGTGTGGGTCCTATTAAGGAGCCAAATCACCTGATGAGGTGATCATGAGTCATATCCATCCAAACTGGCTTGCATTTTTTGGGAATTAGAAAAATTGTCCTCATGGTGAACTGCAGCCAGCTGGAATCTCTGGAACAAAGCAGACTACAAATTAGGGAATTTAACATTACCTGCCTAGTAAACTATCAACTTCAAATATACAGTCCCAAGAAAATGTCTTCTTCATTCAGCCAAAAAAAAAAAAAAAATTGTCTTCTTCCCTGACCTCCCAATAAATTCTCCCCTGTGTGGGTTTGTTTCTTTAAAAAATAAAAAATAAAAAAAATGAAGCAATTGCAATAGTCCTTTGAAATTCAAAACTATACAGTACCCTCTAGACTATTAATAATAAGTATTTAGCATGAGTTTGGATAGAGCTGAAAGTTCCTTTCAGTTACGTTTGCGTCTAATCCATTGGGTCCCATGTATTGTTCACAGAACCCACAAATACTTTTTTCAATAAAAATTTTCATTAAAATTGAGTCTCACGGCATTATTTACATATTTAAAAATTATTTTGCTACAATGTTTTTAGTTTTCAGCAATAAACGGTATCTAACCAGACCCTTAATCACTGCAATTAGGATTTCTATCAAATTTTATGGAAATTCAAGTTTCAATCACACTTTTGAATTTTTTTTAATTACTTTTATATTAAATTTGATGGAATCTTAAGCATGCGATAGAAATTGGGTAGTACTAAAAGTTAATAGAACATTGTTAGTTTTGAAGTTTAGATAACAATACAATTCTGAGTTATTTATTTATTTATTTATTTAAATTTGATGGAATCTTAAGCATGCAATAGAAATTGGGTAGTACTAAAAGTAATTAGAACATTGTTAGTTTTGAAGTTTAGATAACAATACAACTATAAGTTTCAATTAACTCAATTAGTAAAGTCTCTTGTTCTCAAATAAGAGATTTAGGGTTCAATCACCAACCTACATTATAAACAAACTACTTTTGTTTAATGATAAAGAATAATCATCAAGAGCAAATAGCATAAATTGAAACTCTATCATTTCCATCAACTTCAATCCAAAATCAATTAGATAATAGAAATAGTTAGAGTTTAAATCTCCTGTTTATAAATGACTTAAAAAAATAAAGTTGAGAATTAGTGGAAAAATATCGTACAAATCTTTGCGAGCATAAGGGAAAAGTAAAAGTATTGATTCCCGTTACACACAAGATAACGAATCTAAAAGGTGGGTTCCATTAGAACTCAGGAATCGATCGCTTTTTGGGGGAATTCTTTGTTTTACTTTGCTTTTTGGGCTTTTGGTTGTGCCAATCGTTTGGAGGAATTTAATCCTCGTTTTAGACCTTGACTCATTGCTTTTGAATGACTTCATCTTTATAATTAAATATGCTTACAAAAAATATAGAAAAGAAAAAACTGACACACACACACTAACGGTTGTGGGCTTGTGTTGTGTTTCTAAAATGCATGCTCCCACCGAAGTTGATTCTTTGATTAGGCTCATAGCTCCTGCACCTACACTATTCCATTTAACAAATAGATGACTCATGTTCCCACTATGTTCATTTTACCAACAAAGATAAATAACTACAATTACAAATAGGAGCTAGAAGAAAGCGAACAATTGAATAAAAACTGTTACACAATCATTTTTTTTTTTTTAACTGAAATCTTGAGTTAAAGACAATTTCAAAACTAAAATTGTATTTTTAACTCATGATATCAATTCAATAAAATATGTGTAATTGTGTGTGTAATAGGGTGTGTATAACAAACACCTAAAGAATACATTCTCTCTTCACACAACATTTCACGACAATGGAAGTGAGGAAACCTAAGATCATACCTAAGCCTATTTAACAAATAGGAGCTTGATGAAAGTGAGGAAAGTAGTAAAAACTGTTACACACCCATTTTTTGTACTAAAATTGTGAGCTAAAGACACAATTTCAAAACTAAAATTATGTTTTTAACTCATGATACTAATTCTAAAATGTGTGCGCGCGTAATAGGGTGTGTATAACAAATACTACCGTGAAGAATATATTCTCTCTTCACGCAACATTACACGACAATGAAAGTATGGAGACCTAAGATCATACCTAAGCCTATATAACAAATATATAAAATTAATTCATTAAAACTTTTAAAAAGAAATATTCTCACTTTCAAACCATGGGTTTCAATAACTAAAATTAGCGGAAACCTACCTAAACTATGCTTGAGATCTACTTGGCAACTAAAGAGTATTTCAAGTGAATGTCACACAAGTATTTTAATTTAAGAAAACTCAAAAAGATGACACTTGGAGCTTGGTCATATGTGAGAACAATTTTTAATAAATATGTTTGAGATATCAAGGTCCAATCCTAGTCAAGGTCGAAAGTTATTATATAACTTTAGTATATGTTCACTGTATTTAATCCTACTTAGAGTGCAAGGTAAATAATCATAATTGTTCTTGGAATGCAAGTGAAGTGATTAAAATTCAACTTGTAGTGCAAATATTATATAATTGAGTTAGTTTAGGGTTTCTCTAAGATTTAGCCTATATACTATAAATATACTTCAAATAATTTGTTGTAAAATCTAGAACTTATTAGTAAAAAATTATCCATAAAGGATTTTTCATTTACTGCAAACATATGCTCTAAGGTTGAACCACGCTAATTCTATGTTTGCTTTTTTACTTCTTTTTTTTCCCCATATTTTATTATATACTTTATCATTGATGATGGAGGAATCAGTTGGTTGAACACTTCGGCTTCGGTGGACTACGGCGTTAGCGGAGACCTGTAAAAAGAAAAACAATCAAAGGGAGACCGGGGTGGACCGGCCAAATACCCTCCGATGGCAAAGTTAGTATCTTCTCTCAGATGGAGTTTTTAACCTTTTGGGAGTAAAAATCTCAGTGTTTCATCCCTTTGCATGGTTTAGACTGGTCCTTATATAGGGTACTTCGGGGCGGTTATTGGTCCAAATAACTTTCCCCAGATTCTTGGAATCCGGACCTCAACTGCTATTGAAACCATAACCGTCGTTGGAAGTTACATACTTGGGAGGAATTGGCGGCGATGAACACGGGTCGGTTAACCGCTCCAGAACTTGCTAAGTGTTGTGTGGTCGTCCATGCGTGATGCCTATGGACGACCCTTTGTTATGTCGTTTGGTCATCCATGCTCTTCGCCCATGGACGACTCCTTCGCCTTGATTATGGGGTTTACCCAATAAGTCAATTTATCAAGGAAGAGAGGTCTGGACGAATAAAAGATGGTCTGGTCGTTTGGCTAACCGTTCATGATGGACGACCCATCTGGACGAACCATAGATGTAATTTTTGTTATCCCATCAGTTGCCCCCTTGTCCAGGGTGTCGTCCAGGGACATTATAGGGATTTTATCCCTTTTCTACTGCCACGTGTCATTGTTTAATTCGTTGAGCAATCAAATCGATTACGTTTCCCCACGCGATTGCCACGTGTCATTTTCTTAGTGGATGGTGTCGTTTCGCTGACCCTACTTCTGGGCCCTATAAATAGGCGCATTCTCTTTCTTGCCCTTCACCTCTCTCATAAGCTTCCTTCTGCTATCTTGTCCAAGGTTCTCATCTAGCATTCGTCCTAGTTCTCAGGTACTTCCTCTTCCCTTTAGGTTTTCGTTTTGATCTTTACTTTAGTTATGTCTTCGTCTAGTAGTACACAGAGGGAAATAGACGAGTATCAGGACGTCTCATCTGGAAGTTACGGGAGCAGTGAGGGTAGCACTAGTTTTAGTAGCAGTTCCTCGGACGAGCAGTATTCGTCCGGGGTTCCTGGCGTTTCCTTAGAAGAATTTCAAGAGATGCAACGTAGGATGGCCTCTGGAACTGGGGCTAGTTCGTCCAGAGCGCCACCCAGCCCTTCTCAGGACGAGGAGGAGGAAGAGGAAAACATAATATATAGCTGTGCACCTGAGGTAGCGTCCACCTTAGACGCTCCTAAGTTAAAAACCTTAGTAGATAGATACCAAATTCCTATCGAGTTTGAACCTCGTTTGCCCAAGGAAGGAGAGTGGTGTTGTTCACCTTCTTTTGGTTTAGGAGTATATTCGTCTTATCTCTTAGCTGGTCTTAGGTTTCCCCTAAATTCATTTTGTAGAGGTCTTCTTCATAGGTTAGGTGTTGGTCCTAACCAACTTAATCCCGATGGTTGGAGGACGATAGTTGCCATGCAAGTGTTATGGCGTGAGGCGCTGGAAGGGGATCGTCCTATAACAATAGACGAGTTCCTCTACTGCTATAAGCCCTCAGAAATAAAACAATCAGCTGGTTTTTACCAGTTCTCGTCCAGAGGCTCTCACTATAGTTTAATAAAGGGCCGTAGCTCGTCTGATAGGCTCTGGAAGCAAGAGTTTTTTATCATTTCTGGAAACTGGACGAGTGATAGGTCCCCTTCCCTCCTTTTACCAGCCCCATAGGTCGCCTTCGTCCTGAGGGTATGTTTTCTTTCCATGTTATTTATTTTATTCCTTGCACTTTTTCTAACTTTCAATCGTCTAACCACCATTCTTTTATTGGTGCAGCTGTTACTCGTCCACGTTTGGACAGGTCTTACTTGGATCAAATCGACCACGTACGTGCCTTCCCTAGAAGGACTTTCCACGACTTAGTAACTTTCAGTAGTTTGGCTACGTGGGGACTTGGCCCAGAACCTACCCCTGAAAATTTAGGTCACGAGGAGACCACTCGACGAAGTAAGTGTCGTCCGTCCCTCAATACTTCTTTCTATTCTTTCTTTCTCTTTTTTTTTTTAACTGATTTTCCTCGTCACAAGAATAATGACAATGAGAGAAAATAAAGACAAAACAGTAACTAGTGGGGACGAGGGCGTTCCTGTGCCTCCTGTCGTCCAGAATACTGTCGTCCAGGCTGGGAAGAGAAAATCTAAGATTTCAAGTGCTGTGGACCTGGACAACCTTCCCAGTCGTCGAGGCTCCAAAAAACCAAAGACCGCTCAGACTTCCCTTCCCAAGGTCCCCAAATTTTCTTCTCCGACGGTGAATCTGGACGACCCTCCTGCCGACGTGGAGCCCGTCCAGATAATTCATCCTGTTCAGACTGACCCTACTCCCCCTCCAACTAAGACTCCTCGGAAGTCTCATCCGTCAAAGCAATCAGATCGTCCCTCTAACTTGATATCGGACGAAGGGTATGCATGGAGGACGTTCAAAGGAATCGTCACTGACAATGAAGTTAAGCAATGCTACAACATGTCAGTGAAGGAATTTGAACGTTCTAGCGTCCATGACCTCTTCAAGGTATGACTTTAGTTCGTCCTTGTGTATTTTTTTTTTTTTTTTTTTTTTTTTTTTTTTTTTTTGTCCTTCTCTCTTTTTTTTTTTTTTTGAACTCTCCTTCGTCCATGAACAGGCTATGTCAAAGTTTTATACAGCGATGTGCCAGGCCAAGGAACTTGCTGAGGAGGCCAAGATGGCAAGAGAGAAGGCTAAAGAGTTAACTAATGAAAATTTGTTGAGGAAGGGAGAGGTGATTAGGCTGACTGATGAAGTCAACCGTTTGCTAGTATGTGAGACGAAATTAAAGGAAGAGGTGGAAGAACGCAAAGCAGATGGTGTCGAGAAGGACACTCGTATTGCTTACTTGGAGGGAGAAGTTTCAGGGTTTGCTTTGTCCTTGGAAAAAGCACGCGAGGAAGCCATTTTAGCCTTCAAGAAGTCTGACGAGCTTAAGAATCGTCTAGATAGTCACTATGCTGCTGGCTATGAAGACTTCCGTGCTGGTGCCAAAGAAGCCTTCCCTGATTTAAACTTTGACTCCTTCAAGCTTCCTCTTGCTACAGAGAGTTCTTTGCTAGTGACGAGTTCTGAGGACGTCAACGTGGTGGAGGACGCCAATAACGAGGTGACACAAGACGATCCAAAGAGTGCTCCCTGTGGTGAATCCAAGTGATTTCATTTTCCTTTAGAAAGTTTATATTTTAATTTTATTTGGAGGTGCCCAGTGTTTTGGGCTTTTGCTTATTTCTTTTAGAGTTTATTCAAGCACAATTTCTTCGTCCAAGTATATGGACGAGCTTTTATGAATAAGCACTACTCTTTTAAGGGTTTTTGGACGGTGGTCGTCTACCCTCTAAATTTTATAAATGTATGAATGCTTTTCTTTCATTGTTCATTGTGTGAATATTCCTTTAGTTTTGTGAACAAACTTCATTTATGTCGTCCATACCATTCTTGTGGTTGTGGGACTAGGTTTTATCTCGTCTTGAACATATGGACGAGTTCCTTCATGTATATGAATGATGTCTTTTTTCCAAATTTAATTTGCTCAAATTTAGGACGATTATTTATTCGTCCTTAATAAAATTTTCCCAACAAATTCTTGTCCATGGGCTGGATTGTTATGTTGGTTAGATTTGTCTATGGGCTTGGGGTGTTTTAGCATGCACATTATTCGTCCATGGTATAGACGATTACACTTCAGGTTTGTCTCGTCTTGAGCTTAGACGGACATACCTTTATTTTTCTTGCTTTATCCTTATCTAAAGGAAAGCTTTTAGATGATACTTCCTTCGTCCAAGTATTTTACTCGTCTTTGGCTTTTCGCCTTCCGTGGATCATTTTGAATCATAGCAAATGGAGGATTCCCATACAATCATACATATATATAAAACACATCATATATATATATTCAGAAATCCATACTATGTAATCATTCGTCCACAATCATGGCACATGCTTAAGAGCTTGTGCTTTTAGGGAATTAAAAATACATAATACAACATAACTTCGTCCATGAGCAGCATAAAATACTTATTTACTTAAAACACAATAATAATAAGAAAGTACTGGAAAATATTAAACACATTACTTCAAACGTCCAAGGGTCTCGTCCATCTCATGGCTCGTCCCTGATCACCCTTCATTGATAGTACCTCCTTAGGTGTTCAACGTTCCACGGGTGCTCTAACTTCCTTCCGTCCAGGGCTTCCAAATAGTAGGATTCTTGCCTCTTGCAGTTGATTACCCTATAAGGTCCTTCCCAGTTTGGTCCCAGCTTCCCATGGGCCGGGTTTTTGGTGGCCAAAGAAACCCTTTTAAGGACGAGATCCCCGATGCTGAAGCGCCTGGGTTTCACCATAGCGTCATGCTGCTTTGCCATGAGATTCTTGTACCTTGCTGTTCTTTGCTCCGCGTCCATTCTTACCTCGTCTATGAGATCGAGGTTAAGACGAAACTGTTCGTTGTTTTCCTCATCTTGATACTTCATCACCCTATGGCTGGCCATATGCACTTCTGCAGGTATGACTGCTTCGCTCCCATAAGCCAGTTTGAAAGGAGTCTCTCCTGTGGGAGTCCTTGCTGTTGTTCTGTAAGCCCACAAAACACCTGCCTTCCGTGGATCATTTTGAATCATAGCAAATGGAGGATTCCCATACAATCATACATATATATAAAACACATCATATATATATTCAGAAATCCATACTATGTAATCATTCGTCCACACTCCCTTTGCCCCTTCAAGCCGAGTCTTGATGATTTTCAACAAGGATCGGTTTGCTACTTTTGCTTGTCCGTTAGCTTGTGGGTGGGAGGGTGAGGAATAATGATTCTTGATTCCAAGCTGTTCACAAAATTCTCTGAAGGGGGTGTTGTCAAACTGTCGTCCATTGTCAGATACTAGTACTCTTGGTACTCCAAACCTGCATACAATGCTCTTCCAGACGAAATTTTTGACATTTTGTTGTGTAATTTTCACTAAGGGTTCAGCTTCCACCCATTTAGTGAAATAATCTATCCCCATTACTAAGAACTTCATCTGTCTGGTTCCAGTTGGAAAGGGGCCCAAAATATCCAAACCCCACTGTGCAAAAGGCCAAGGGGCCATCATTGGGGTGAGGTATTCTAAAGGCTGTCTAGGAATATTACTGAAACGTTGACATTGGTCACATACCTTAACATATGCCTTAGCATCAGCTTGGACGGTTGGCCAGTAGTACCCTGCACGAATGACCTTGTGGACGAGTGATCTGGCTCCTGAGTGATTACCACATGCTCCTTCATGAACTTCCCTCAATACGTAATTCACTTCGTCTGGAGCTAAGCACCTCAGGTATGGTTGTGAAAAACCTCTTTTGTATAACACTTCGTCCATAAGGATGTATTTGGCTGATTTAACTCTGAGCTTCCTGGCTTCGTCCTTCTCTTCTGGAAGCCTTCCGTCCTTCAGGTATGAGACTATCGGGGTCATCCAATTTTCCTCACCTTCTATCTGCAACATTTCTGGAAGGTCTATGCTTGGCATGTATCATATTTCATCCAACTTGTCCATTGCTTCATTAGCGGAGGCTTCCTTCACTAGAGTGTCCGCTTCCATGTTCTCTTCCCTCGGGATTTGAACGAAATTAGCTTCTCTGAATTTCTTCATAAGGCGTAACACCTTCTTCAAATATCTCTTCATTCTATCTTCTTTGGCTTCACATGTTCCATTTACTTGGCCTATGACCAACTGTGAGTCTCCCAGGACGAGTACTGAGTCTGCCTCCACAGATTTAGCTAACTCCAACCCTTTAAGAAGGGCTTCATATTCTGCTTCATTGTTAGTTGTTTGATACTGCAAGCGAACCTTGTGATTCAATTTATCTCCTTCTGGTGATTGCAAAACCACTCCTATACCTCCTGCATACAGTGTAGATGATCCATCTACATGGACGACCCATTTTTTATTGTCTTCTTTGTCATCTAAGTCCTCATAACTTGGAGTGAACTCTGCAATGAAATCTGCCAGGGCTTGAGCTTTTACTGCATTCCTCGGTTGGTACCGAATATCAAACTCACCGAGCTCAACTGCCCATTGAATTAGTCGTCCTGCAGCTTCAAGTTTATTCATTGCCTTCTTGAGCGGATGATCCGTCATGACATTGATGACATGACCTTGGAAGTAATGTCTTAACTTCCTAGAAGCTATTATTAGTGCGAAGGCTAACTTCTCTATCAATGGGTACCTTCCTTCTGCCCCTCTCAGTGCCCGGCTAGTGTAATACACAGGCTTCTGCACCTTTTCTTCCTCCCTGATCAACGCTGAACTCACGGCATGTGGGGACACTGCTAAGTATAAATATAGTTCTTCTCCTAGCACGGACGGGCTTAGCAATGGGGCCGTGGTAAGATAGGGCTTTAGGTCCTGGAATGCCCTTTGACACTCGTCCGTCCATTCAAATGCCTTCCTGAGAATTTTGAAAAAGGGTAAACACTTGTCAGTGGCTTTTGAGACAAACCTTTTCAGAGCTGCAACTCGTCCGGTTAAGGATTGGACTTCCTTGATGTTCTTCGGTGGCTCCATGTTCAATATGGCTTGGATCTTGTCTGGATTTGCCTCAATTCCTCTCTCTGAAACCATGAATCTTAGAAACTTTCCTGAAGATACTCCGAATGCACATTTACTCGGGTTCAGCTTCATCTTGTATCGCCTAAGTGTTTCAAAGGTTTCCTGAAGATCGTCCAAGTGGCTTCCCTCGTCTAAGCTCTTCACAAGCATGTCGTCCACGTACACCTCCACATTCCGTCCTATTTGTGGACGAAACATGTGGTTCACCAACCTTTGATAAGTTGCCCCTGCGTTCTTCAGACCGAAGGGCATCACCTTGTAACAAAACAAACCTTGACTGGTAATAAAAGATGTCTTTTCCTGGTCTGCCTCGTCCATCTTTATCTGATTATATCCTAAGAAGGCGTCCATGAAGCTCAACATTTGATGGCCAGCTGTAGAATCAACTAGTTGATCAATACGGGGCAAATGATAACTATCCTTAGGGCAAGCCTTGTTCAAGTCAGTGAAGTCGACGCACATCCTCCACTTGCCATTTGCTTTCTTCACCATCACTACATTTGCCAACCAATCCGGGTAATAGACTTCCCGGATAAACTGTGCTGTGGTCAGTTTTTGAACCTCTTCCTTGATAGCCTTCTCTCGTTCAGGGGCAAACACCCTCTTCTTTTGACGAATAGGCTTAGACGAGGGGGACACGTTCAGTCGATGAGTGATTACACTTGGATCAATGCCAGGCATGTTGTCATGACTCCATGCAAAAACATCGGCATTCTTCTTTAGAAACTGGACGAGGTCTTCTTTCGTCTTCTCCTTCATACTTGTTCCAATTCTAGTGAATTTCTCAGGATCATTTTCTTGTAATAAAACATCTTCCAATATTTCAATCGGTCTGCAACAATTTTTCTTTCTTCTATACTCATAGTCTGCATCTGCCCGTCCATAGCCAACATAGCTAGATAACACTCCCTGGCTGCCAACTGATCTCCTTGTGCTTGTCCAATTCCGCACTCCGTAGGGAATTTGACTGATAGATGGTAGGTAGATGTTACCGTCTTCCAACTGTTCAAGGTCGGTCTTCCAATGATGGCATTATATGAGGATGAACAATCCACCACAAGGAAATTTACTTCCTTAGTTATCTGCTGCGGGTATGACCCTACCACTACAGGCAAGGTAATGGTACCTACGGGCTGCACTTTCATTCCTCCAAATCCTATCAGTGGTGAGCATGCTGGACGAAGCTGATCTCGTCCAATCTTCATCTACTGGAAGGCAGGATAATACAATATATCCGCTGAACTTCCATTATCCACCAACACCCTCCTAGTTCTGTAATCTGCTATCAGTAGGGTAATGACAATTGCATCGTCATGTGGATGATGAATTCTTTCAGCTTTTTCATCTGTGAAAGAAATGGTTGGCTCGTCCGTCTCTCTCGTCCTTGGGGATCGTCCAGAGAGTTGGACATTTTGTACCACTTTAAGATACGTCTTCTTTGATCTAGAGGATTGTCCTTCAGAAGTCCCTCCAATGATAACCCTTATTTCTCCCAGTGGGGGCCGTGATGACTCTTCCATCTTTGCTTTCAATTTCTCGTCTTATGATCCCTTCCAACAAAGTGCCTTAATTTCCCTTGTCTAATGAGGTTCTCGATCTGCTGCTTCAAGTCAAAACACTCGTCCGTGTCATGCCCATGATCCCTATGGAAGCGGCAATATTTATTCTTATTGCGCTTGTTAGAATCTCCCTTCATCTTCTCTGGCCACTTCAAGGAAGGATCATCATTGATTTGCATGAGCACTTGATCGAGTGGGGCATTCAAGGGTGTGTAATTCTGATTCCTTGCTGATGGGCCTGCCTTCCTGTTATCCCTGTCTCGATCCTTCTTATCTTCCGTTCGTCCCTTCTTTGGACGAGGCCCTTGATTAGGGTGACGTGGGGGGTTGACTTCCATTCTCTCAGCTCTCTTCCTCTTCTTAGCTATGATGGCGTCTTTTGCATTCATAAAGTTTTGGGCTGAATGGACGAGCTCAGCCATGGATTGGGGCTCTTTTTCATACAGCTTGTGGATGAATAAGTCTGAGTTAACCCCATTGTGGAAGGCTGCCAATAATAGTTTGTCGTCCACCTCGTCTACTCTCAGGGCTTCCCTGTTGAAGCGCGTGATGAAGGAACGCAGGCTTTCATTCTCTCCTTGCTCAATGGTCAGAAAACTGGACGAGGAACGTTTGTGTCTCTGTCCCCCAATGAAATTATTGACAAATAATTTGCTTAACTCCTCAAAAGAACTTACAGAATTTGGGGGTATTTTGCTGAACCACACTCGCGCTGGTCCCTTAAGGGTGGTAGGGAAGGCTCTGCACATAATCTCGTCTGGAACCCCTTGGAGATGCATTGTGGTCTTGAAAGTAGCGATGTGATCAAAAGGATCACGCGCTCCATCATATGAATCCAGGGAAGGCATTTTGAACTTCGGCGGCAAGGGATGCCCGTTGCTAGAAGCCGTGAATGGGGAATCTGTTCGATGAACCAAATCCTCTACGGGATTTGCCCTTCTCATGTTCTCCTTCATCTCGTCCATAACCTTCCTCATCTGATCCATTTCCTTCTCCAAATGTGGCACCCTTCGCGAAGTGGTGCCTCTTGATTGAGTCTCGGGCTCAGCATGTTCCCCTCTATCTTCTTGACTCTGGGATTGCCTCTCAGCATGTCCTTCACGGCGCTGCCTCTCCATTTCCCTAGTCAACTCTTGATTCTGGCGGGTTAACTCCGCCATAGCAGCCGCCATGGATTGCATCTGTTGGATGGAAGGCGACTGCATGACAGGCGCTGATTGGCGATCACGATGGGGGTTGCTTGAAGCGTCTCTGCTTCCCTGATGGCCTGGGCTTGTAGCCCTCGACCTAGTCCGAACCATTCAACCTTTTGTCCCAGAAAGCCAAATCGTAAAAACAATTTACGCTTCCCACAGACGGCGCCAACTGATGATGGAGGAATCAGTTGGTTGAACACTTCGGCTTCGGTGGACTACGGCGTTAGCGGAGGCCTGTAAAAAGAAAAACAATCAAAGGGAGACCGGGGTGGACCGGCCAAATACCCTCCGATGGCAAAGTTAGTATCTTCTCTCAGATGGAGTTTTTAACCTTTTGGGAGTAAAAATCTCAATGTTTCATCCCTTTGCATGGTTCAGACCGGTCCTTATATAGGGTACTTCGGGGCGGTTATTGGTCCAAATAACTTTCCCCAGATTCTTGGAATCCGGACCTCAACTGCTATTGAAACCATAACCATCGTTGGAAGTTACATACTTGGGAGGAATTGGCGGCGATGAACACGGGTCGGTTAACCGCTCCAGAACTTGCTAAGTGTTGTGTGGTCGTCCATGCGTGATGCCTATGGACGACCCTTTGTTATGTCGTTTGGTCGTCCATGGACGACTCCTTCGCCTTGATTATGGGGTTTACCCAATAAGTCAATTTATCAAGGAAGAGAGGTCTGGACGAATAAAAGATGGTCTGGTCGTTTAGCTAACCGTTCATGATGGACGACCCATCTGGACGAACCATAGATGTAATTTTTGTTATCCCATCAATCATTATATTCAAACAAAATCCCTCCTTTTGTTTCAAACGTATTAAAACTGTGAGTTACCTTTTTTCTAACCAACATGGTGTTAGATGTATATTTTATCTTTTATAATATGATATCAAATCTATGTTTATGTGGTCTCTATTAATCCATATCTCTAATAGTTACATCTAGGGATTCTTTTCTTGCCATTGCTGCCAGCCATTTTGTAGAGCTCATCATAGTCTTCTTTTTTCTTTTCTTTTTTTGGTGAATAATGTCTAGATTCTCTCTTCCATTAGTATGCCTATCACAATTACAGTCCAATATTCACCAATGTGTGCCAAGTGTCAAACCACCGAGAGCAGATGGTAGATGGTTCTTCCTCTCTCACCCTTGTTGTGAGCCACACTTATTGGCTCGGTCTTGATTTATCCCTGTTGCGGATAGCATCCTAAAAACTTCATAAATGTATTTCTCAAATATTATATTTCATGACAAAATGATTTTTGTGATTTCAACAACATTCAAGGCATGCGTCCACTTCAACAAATGTGGGTTACGGTGACAAAACTTTTCATCACAATATGTCTTTATTTCGTCGCCGAAGACATATGGTGACGAAACCGCGTTTTGAAGAAAGATGTCTTTCTTCTAAACCTAGTCCTCAAATTTCCTTTTGATCACACATCCGCAAACATCTTGATTGAGTATCACGAGCCACACTAATCGATCTCCTCTAAAAACCAATTTTTAGTCATGTATCTTTATCATCTTTAAGCTGCGTTACTCCTATTGCATCTCTTATTCGTAGCTTTTTCTTCTTTCTTTCAGGTATGCATCTCTAATGTCTTCAAATGTAATTTTTCATACCATGTCTATTGATGAAGTCGAAAAAATCACCAGTGAGCCACACATACTCGCACGCTTAGAACGCAACCTGCACAACACAAGAAAGGGGAAAGACCTAAGCAAAGAGCACCGGTGTGGTGCCGGCCAAGTACCCTCCGAAGGTCAAGTTAGAACTCTTTTCAACTCTAGAGTGCTAGAGATGGATTAATTATGCGTACCTCGATTTGTGAAGGTATTGAGGTTTATATAGTAGTCGAAAGTTGACCTCTTTTACTTGGAGTTGAAGTCTTTCCTTGTAGAAATCCTCTTGAGGAGTCCAAAACGTGATGGACAAGTCATATTCCTTATAAAGAAGATCTCCATCAATGCACGCAGCTTCTAGAACCCTAATTGCGCTAGAACTCTAATTACCCCTAGAATCTATGGGGTGTGGCACAAGTATTCCCATATAGGGATTCTATCTGACACGTGGCCAGCAAATCCGTCCTCACCGAGTCCTGCTCCTGATGGGCCCGTCCATCAACATTGCTTGGCTCCGTCAGCTTATTTTCTCCTCTTCATCTATGATTAGTAGCTCCACAAGAATGATATGCACTATGCTCAACATTCAAGCCACAATCATTGCGAACATCTGACCTTCGTTCCAACTTGTTATTTGTGCTTCATTTAATATGGTTTTGCTTGATCCACTCTACATCCAATTTAGTTACGCATTCCTTCAAAGTCTCACATTTTGTCCAAACTTAAGTTGTCTTCAAGATTCTATATTAAATTTGAAATATCAAAGTACAACCTTAGCGAAGACTCAAGTTTATGATATAAGTCTAGTATACGTTTATTGTATCGAAATTATGCAAGAAAAATAATCATAATCTTACTTGAAGAGCAAATATCGTAATTTCTTATTAGTCAATGGTTAGTTTAGGATTTAGCTTACTATAAATACCATCCAACTGCATTGTAAAAAACAGAGTAAGAGTAAAATAATAATCTTCAAGAACTTTCTACTCTGAATGTAGACCACTATAAGCCATGCCATTTTATTTCCCTAAATTCTTTTTTTCTTTGCATGCGTTTTATTTTTCTATATATATAATATATGTTTTTCATATCCCTAATTACCATTATATCTTGTCTTGCATTTCTATCATGAGATCAAAGTTATGGATCTTGTTATTTTTTTATATAATTTAATGTGATGCTTTATCTACATGAGGAGAACTAAGATTCAAATTTCCTCTTCCCTCATTTATTGTAACAATTAAATTATATAAATATATATATATATATATAAAATAATTCATTCATTATTTTTTTAACAAATTAATAACTCAAAAAACCTATACAAATTGATTTGTACAGTGTTATGAGCCTTCTAGTTCAATTAATTAACACATTCTATTTTTTTCAAAAGAGACATATAAGATTCAAATCTCTTTTTCCCAATTACTATTATTAAATTATATATTAAAAAAAATCTATAAACCAATAACAAAAAAAAGTAATTCTGATATTCATTTTATTCTATTTAATACATGTTAAACTGATGACCTCACCATTCACTCTATTATTATAAAGGAAAAGATGAGTCATCGATGATGATTCACAGTTCTTGCCATTAATCTTTAATCACAGAGTTAATAAGCTCAGTTTAATGTTGGAGTTATTAGGACTTTTTATATTCGCCCAAAAAGAAGAAAGGACAACCCTACTTGCGTTGCAGAAACAAATCAACAATAACCTAAGGTTACTCTCTTCATTCTTTTTTGACTTGGAGCTACTTTCTACACTTGATCTTTACGTTTTAATTTATTGTTTTTATTGTCTAAACTCTAAACCACTACCCCTTCGTGAACATGAAAACGATATTTAATGGATTTACACTTTAGAAGGTCGACTGATGAATTGTATAAACTGCTGGGAATTGAAGTACAATTTATAATATTTATTCTCTCTAACTCTCTAGCTAGCTAGTAGGGTGTGCTACTATATATGCTTTGCTCATTCATTCACCAATATAAAAACTTAGTGACCAGCGCAACAAAGCTACACCTTTATGCCTGAATATCTAAATCTTTTTTGGCTGTCACATGAGATCACAACTTGTGTACACACTTCTGTATTTGCATATATTATAACTTAAGATTGTTATTATTGGCTTTAATTATTGCTGCCTTTACAAAAAGCACGTCAACTCACTTTGTTCATGACCAACTTTCAAAAATCTTGAGTGTACGTAACATACTAGAGCTTGCCTTTGATTGATAGCTAGCTAATTGCAGTGGAGGCCTTGGCCCCAGCTTAGCTCAGGCATTTCATGATATTTGCAACCTTTAGAGTGTGTTAATTAAGGGCTCTTTTTGATATTCTGAGGGTAATATCGAGCCAGAGGAGAGAGTATGTATGTGTTGCGAAAGGAAATTCTGTGAATGCCAGAGGAGATCTTAACTTGATAGTCTTTTAACATCTTATCTAGAAATCTCATATCGAATCCCACCCATGTCGGAAATTGAGAGATTTAACATAGGAAATGACTACCTATATATTTTGTAGAGACAGGATTTTATGCACCTGGCATTCGTTTCGGCTTTTTTGATTCCCTGTCGTTCTAAAGATAGCATGCAATTAGTGCAGATATTTTTCTTACCCAATGGTTTTAACTTTTAATGATACCAGTGGGCCGTCAAAAAACCGTCTTACTCGCCAACTTGCCCGGTCCAAACCGACCCAATCCAATCCATGCAAGTGTATTAAGTGAGGCCGGTCGGGTTAAGTTGATAGATAAATAATTTATATAGCGGGTCAGGTTGAGATGAACACACACATAGCACACAGACACACACAAACACACACACATATATTATTACTATTTAAGGGGTTTTTCTGTTTGAGATGAACATTTTGTTGGTTCAAAAATATTCTTACTTTCCTAAGTTTAAATAGAGACAAAACTAAAGAATAATCTAATGAAAGTACATTTTTAACTCCCACTAAAATGTTGCTTACAAAATAGGATAATTCTTTATTCAAAAATTTAAACTGCTCTAACTCTCCATATTCCTTCAATCACTAAGCTCACATTTTCTTTTTCTTCTTTTTATTTTTTTTTTTTTTTTGGTGCGGTTTCCTTTCTTAATCTCACGTTTTTTTCGTTTTTATTTTTTTGTGTTTTGTTTTTATTTTATCAATCTCTTCTTCTTTATTTTGAATTAAAAAAAAAAATACTTCAACTATAAAACTGTATTATTATAACTTCTTAATATCCATAAATTTAGGTACTACCATATATCTTCATTTTTTCTGAATTGCAACCTAGTGGCCAAAATAAAACATAAATAAATGTCTGTCTTTATTTTACAAAAGTTTATAGTTCAGAATTGATTTTCTTTAACTTTAATTCTTTAGGTGTTCAAACTTGAAACACCCTTCTACACTAGAATTGGTGTATATTTCAAATGGTCATTTTGTATATAGAAATACAATTTTTTAATGAAAAAAAATCCTTTAAACACATGTGTAGCGCATGTTCAATGGCTAGTATATATACTTTTTCATGTTGCAAAACTCTGCCTCACATACACACCTACTTTATTTCTCTCATCTCTTTTCTTTCTTTTTATTTTTATTTTTTCATTTTCACATTTCTCTTCCCTAGCTAATAAACTCCAGTTGCTTTCTCAAAGATTTTATTATTATTCTTACTTTATGTACACGTCTAATTTTAGAGTTTGATATGCTTTTCTTTTCAGTGTTATAAAATTTCAGCTATTTTAATTTAATTGAAATAATTTCATTTAATCAACTGAATTTGTCAACCCACTTAATTTGACAAGTTGAAATTGCTAATATTTTCAACCAATCTGTCGAATTTATAGATTGGTTAAAACATTGTCATTTACCCACCCAACCCGAACCATGTGCACCCCTAAATACCACACATTTTACTACATAATATTCTTTTTAAAGAGGTTTTTTACTATATAACTTTTATAAACCGATGTATTACCAATCATAAAAAAGTAAGAAAAAAAAATTAATTCCTCCACATGGGTTTAAAAGAAATTTTTTCTAATTTACCATGTGACCATTGAGAGAACCATCTATATCTATATGTTCTTTTATTCAATCACGTGACCTTCTTAATGAGTCATGCATTTGACTTGTTTAATTAATACATGTAAATCATCTTATGAATTGTTACCAATGATGTAGAATAGATCGCCATGGCCTTTCTGGACTCTCACGCGTGCTTGAAATTATCGCGCAAGGCAAAAAGGCACTAGTAGAAAACTAGAAATCATGGGCCTCGGAGTCAAAATCGCATGAAATTTGATAGGTTGAAGCGAAACGGTCTTCTAAGCAATAGTTGTCGCTTTGCCATAAGGTACCCCTGAAAATGGTGAATTCCTCCATTTAAGCCCTAAAAAATGCAATTTTGCCATTTATAGTAATTTTTGTTTCCTTAATAACTTTTTACTTAAAAGTCAAAATACAATCCCACTTATTTTGGGACGACCCTTAAGGTCATTATTTTATGATTCTGCATTTAACTCAATTTTTTCATTTTTGGTAAATTTCAGTATTTTATCACCTAATCGCGTAATTAGTGTGAATTAGGGTTTTAGACGTTTTCTAATTGTCCTAGGGTTTTACTTTTTCAGTATTTATATGTTTTGTAGCTGTCAAAGGCAAATCAGATTATTATTAATAAAATACAAACTTTGGTCGAATTCTTTCTCTGGTGAATTCAAGTTTATCACCTTGTGGATTCAGGGAAACCCTCGTGGAGTCAAGGTTTACTACCCAAAAACTAACAGTTTAGTTTTTATTTCATCGAAAGAGTATCGTGTATGCTTTTTTCAGACTTCCGTGACATCAATTCACATTTATCATTATCAGTGTGTGAATATATACTGTCATAAAATTTGTATTATGTATAACATTTTCCTTACCACGACAGTGGTGCATAATTAGAAGGATCTCTCACTCACATGCACGTAGCGACAGCATCGGCTTTATTTTTTATTGCCATCGTATCACCGAAGAATAAACATACGATGCAATTGATGCAGACATTTACCAGGATGCACGCTTATCGTCAAGCTAATGTACAAACCGTCATTTCCTAAGCTCCGGACAAAAAAATTGTGTGTAGGATACTGAATCCTCTGAATGTAACTACAATAAGAACTTGTGGGATATTGTTCGATCGTTATTTTCAAATTAACAAATGATAAGGTAGAGGAAATTATCATATACGATTGACAACATCATTTAAGAGTTTAAACTTTAAATAACATAGAGACTTCCTATTTTTTGGATATTATCTCTCAAAATTATTTATATAATAAATATGTATTACTGTGTTATCAAAAAAAAAAAATGTATTACTCTTTATTTATTTTTGGTAATAAAAATATGCATTCTAAAAGTACATGTTTTATTGACCATCCATCAATGCATGGTTGTGGCAACTTCACGTGTAGAATTAGGGATGGCAATAAAAGCCCGACCCGTGGGTACCCGGTCCGGCCCGACCCTAATGGGTAGGATTTTACCCGGCCCGATAAATAATAGGGTCGGGTATGGGTCTTTTAAAAAAAACCCAAAGCGGGTCCGGGTCGGGTCCGGCTTTTTATCATACCTGCCCGGACCCGACCCGTTTAAGTATAAAATTACCAAAAACCCTTTTATATATATATATATATATATATATAAACTAAAAAAACCCTACTTCCTCTCATATCCACACTCAGCCGTCCCACTCACTTTCCTTTCCCTCTCTCACTCACGGACTCACCCTCTTCTCCCTCTCTCACTCACGGATTCAACCTCAAGCTCTGACCTCTGTCATCGCCGGCCTCAAGCACTGTCATCGTTAGTCTCAAGCTCTGTCATCGCCGGTCTCGAGATCGTCACAGGTTTGTTTCTCTCTTTCTTTGTCTTCTCTGAGCTCCAATCTATCTTCTCCAAGTGTAGCTCAGCCAAGATCTGCCACCGCCAAGATCTCTACTTTTTTTTTTTTTGGTTCGTTACTTGGTACCTGAAAGGGGTATTATTGTGTATATTCATTTGTGGAATTTGTTTTGTAGATTTTTGAACTTGATGTAATGGTTCCGGATTTGGATTTGGGGGATTTATTTTGTATATATTTGAACTTGTGGCAAATCTTGTTGTAAGGAAGGGTTTTTTATTTTTATTTTTATTTTATGTATTTGGGTTATGTATATAGGATTTATGTATGGGTTTGTGATTTTTAAGTATTATTTCTTGTGATTTCTGTATTTGAGTTTGTGATTTCTGTATTTGGGTTTGTGATTTTGAAAGGGAAAATGAGAAATCTAAAAGGAAATTATTGTAGATTTATGTGAAATTTGAAATCTAAAATTTTGTAGAAATCTAAAATAATTATTGTAAATTAAATTAGTGTAGAAATCTGAGATTTATTAAATTAATTACGGGATTTTTTTATAAAAAAAATTGAGTCACGGTTTAGGCCCTTAGGACATAGGATTGGGCCCTAAAGTGAGCGGGGCCTGTGGGGCTTGACGGGGTGGGTTTGGGCCCCAGAAGAAAAAAAAAAAAAAAAAAAAACGTTTATTAAACGGGCCGGGTCCGAGCCACGGGTTCGGGCCCGTGGGGCGGGTCTGAGTATGAAAAAATCTGGCCCGAACCCGACCCGTTGCCATTCCTATGTAGAATTCGTACCTTAAATTAGACATGGCAAAATGGGTTAGGATTTCCTGACCCGACTTGACCCGAAAAATACTTAACCTAAATTCAATTTTTTTGACTTAAAACAAAATGGGTTGACCCATGACTTCAACCCAATTTTTGCGGGTCAATTTGACCCAACCCGTGACCCAAACCCTTTTTTAAAACTTTTTTGTTTTTGGTAAAAAAAAAAAAAAATTAAGACAATATTGGTTTAATTGTTTGTTGTGAGTTTTAAGTAAACAATTAAGACATTTTACATAACTATATGCAAATGAATTGAAAGATGAATGGTTGAGACATTCTGTAATGAGTACAGATTTTTATATATCAAATAACAAAATGGAGGTTAAGATAATCTAGTTACGGTAGAGTTAAAAACATATATTTAAAATTATAGACATGTATAATAAACATTAATAAGTGTGAAAAAACTGAAGCTAAAGTATCGATGAAATTAGCATAAATTATGAATGCTTAGACCTATTTTTTTTAACAATTCATGTCTAAAATAAATGACTTTTCATCAAAATAAATTATGATATTTTCTAGAGTGTATGTTGCTTAACAATGACATGATATTCATAAAAGAGACCATGTATAAATAAGTAAACAATCAAACTTTAATGTATATTCTCAAATTGAAAGAGAATGCCAACCACAATTGATAATAGATTATAAAATTAGTTTTCAATATTATAAATTTTTCATATGATTTTATTCTTTGCCAAATTAGTTATCCAATAATGCATTTGTAATATTGTTTTATGTTTTAGGATGTTGATATTGTGTAGAAATGAAACTTGTGTATTTGTTTTACTTATTCTCTAAGCTCATTCTTGATATAAGTGGGGAATTCAAAGTAATGTATTTTACATCAAGTAATTTGTTGCATGATTTTTCGAATGGCAAATACATGTTGTTTTCTTTTATATATATATATATATATAATAAAAAAATCATGTGAAAAATATGGGTCAACCCGACCTAAATTGACCCACAACCCGATTGACCCAACCCATTTTCTAACCCACTTAAAATGACCCTTTTTAATCCGTAACCCAATTGACCTGACCCGAACTCGACCATTTGCCATGTCTGCCTCAGATTGGTGGAAAATTATTACATATTCTAGGAGCATTGCTCCCTCCTTTCTCATAAGGGGTAGCCCTAAGCAATATCTATGTGTGAATTAAAATAAATGACTACCAGGCAATAGTAATATTATGGAAAAAAAAAAAAAAAAAATCAGCGACCACCACAGAAACACAACCACACAAGAATACCAAATCTTACTTGGAAAACCCTTCGGTGTAAGGAAAAAACCACGGGGCAACTCCAAAAAATATACATTGTGAAAATAGTGATTACAACTCTCAAGTTTATGTCAAACTTGAGTCCACGATAAATTGGATATACAACAAAAATATCTCAATGAGTAAATAAAATATTACCACAAAACCCAGTAGCAAGATCTTCCTCTGAACACTCCAACACTCTATGATTGTATCACCCAAATATACCTCCAAGAGAACTTCACCAATTTATCTTCCTTGTGTGTAGCTTAAGTAAATAAAAATTTCTCATTTTCTTTTTCACTCTCTCGTACTCTCACTATGTATCTCTCTCAATTTCAAACTACTCCTCTTGCCGTGTTTCTCTCACAGTTTCGAACTCACTCACTGAAGCTCTCAAGCTTTTTCTTCGTGTGTGTGTGTGTAGACACTCAATTTTGCATCCATGATTTAATCAAGGAGAATGACTAGAGTGACCATCTATGTACCCCAAAAATATATCATGATTGCATTACATGCATTAATTCATTCATTGTATCATCATAAAAATGATCTTGAGGTTCTAACGGTCGCAATGGTGTGTTTGGTTTCCAAATCGGACCGTTGGATTAAAAGATATCAGTGATATCACAAGATCAAGTTTTCATGGTCTGCATGCAATGTGTGAGGTGAAGTCAATCACGTGTGATTAATTGAAATTAATTTTGATTGGTTAATGATTAAAATTAATTAAATGAATTTATGTGATTGGTGGAATATTTTTCTTAAAGTGAGATTTGTTGCATGGAATTAAAACAAATAAGCTGATAATATTTATATACTCTGAATAATTAGGCTTTTGGGATAATTGTATTCAAAATAATTATTTTAAAAGTCATAATTATCACTTTGGAATGAGGTTTATCATGAAAATAACTCTGAAATTCGTCCAAATACAATTTTAGAGTTGGAAAACACTTCAAAAACGTGCTAATCAAGTAGCAGATTTCAGATTCACGTTCTAAGGCACTTTTGGCATAGAAGAACTCAAAATTCGGACTAGGCTATTTCTAGAAAAGTTGTATAGAATTGAATTTCCCTTCAGCTGTAAAAATTTCAGCTTAATCAGAATGTTGAGTAAAGAGATATGATCAAAATACTGAAACTGGTTCTGATCTGAAAAATCAGCTTACTCTTATTCAAATCTCTTTTTCTTTTTTCTTTTTTTATAGGATTTTCCCATACGTTTTTTGCTTATTTTTTAAGCTGATTGGACTTATTTTTTAAGTAAACCTAGCTTACTTTTTAAGCAATTAACACCTCTATAAATAGGGATGCTTCCCAACATTCAGGACCCCTTTTGACACTCTTTTATGCTCTAGGAGAGATACCTTTTCACACTCTCATATTTTTGATCTCTCTCATTGTATTGATATTCTCTAAAGCTAGGGTTTTTAGGTTTCACCCTAAAATATCCTCTCAAGAAGAAGAGCGCTCCATGCAAGAGGTTGTTTCTTAACCCTTTTTCTTATGCTTATCTTGTTGTGATGATGCATGTTTATTTTATTTTATTTTTTAAGTTTAGTTGTTTCAAATATTCATATCATGAATTATTGTTTTATTTTGTTAAAGCATGTTCTTGATTCTTTTATTATTGTTATGATCTCTTTCTTAGTTTAAAAAATCTGCATGTAATCAATTCTTTTTCTCAAAATAAAAATGGATCTGCATCTTCATTAGATGTAGATCTGAATTTTTCTTCAAAATGAAGATGTAGATCTGAATTTTTCTTCAAATAAGAACGAATCTGCATCTTCATTAGATGCATATCTGAATTTTTCTTCAAATAAGAATGGATCTGCATCTTCATTAGATGCAGATCTGAATTTTTCTTCAAATAAAAATGGATTTGTGTCTTCATTAGATGCATATTTGAATTTTTCTTAAAGAAAAATTAATTTGTATCTTCCTTAGATACAGATCTAATTTTTTTTTTTTTTTTTTTTTAAGTTAGCAGATTTTGAAATAAAGAAAAAAATCATGAATGTTTGTGTTTGTTTTATTTAATTCATGTAGCATAAATTTATTTCATGAATGAAATCCTCTTCTCAAAAAAATCTCTTTCATATTTTTTGAACATATAAAAATAGATCTGATATTTTTAATATACAAATCTTTTTTTTTTTTTTTTACAAAACAGATCTGATTTTTTTGAGTTTCTACAAAACTAAATTTTCTCATTAAAAAAACATATCTGAATTTTCTCTCCAAAAAAACATCTTTTTTTACACAACAAAAACAAATCTGATTTTTCTTCTAAACCAAAATCAATATTTTTTTACTCACAACAACAGATCTGATTTTTTTTTTTTTTTTTAACAAAGAAGAGGACACATTCATAAATAAATTTGTGTGAATTAGCTTATTTCACATGTGCAACATATCATTCATCTCATGCATAAAAGGGGTATAGTGGTCACAAGAGTCTAGAAGACCAGACTCTGTCTGGGTGGAATGGGTGCTTAACACTTTCTCATGCCATAACCTAGCCTCCAAATTTAGGTCTTTTGGATAGGTAGATCTAGCCTTATTGTTGTTTTATTTTGGGTAGATTGTAACTCGGACAAAAAGCCATGTAATTATTTGGTAGATTGTAACTAGGACCCAAAGCCATGTAATTTTCAATTTTTCAAACATGCATTTTTTTTATTCAATCAATGAAAGAAACAATTCAGTCATGTATTTTTAGTTTTTCTTATTTTTTGTATAAAAAAAAATAAGTGGCGACTCTACACCACTTACCCAAAAAGAGAGGTGCTTTAAAAAGCACTCGAAAATCTCTCTTTTTTTAGAGGCACTTTTGCAGTCTCTCATAGTGTGTCTCCTTTTTCTTCAGCTTTTTCACTTAGGCCGAATTGCCTTACCCTTTGCTTCAGCCAACTTTCTTCTTTACTTCAGCGTGTCCCATGGGCTTAATGTCAAGTCTTATTAGGTTGGCTTGAACACTCAAGGTACAAGCTCATTAAATGAGCTTTTACATTGTGTCCAACATGTGGGGTAGAACCCACATGTGCCACACACCCAACAGGTGAGACTCACGTACAAAGCTCACGTGAGAGGAGATGCAATGCTCCTCTCACTTTAAAGGAGAGAGCAATACTCACCGAGTATGTAATAATTTTACTATTAAGGTTTTGACCCTTGTAAATTGTCTTTCATGAGCTTTTCTGACACACTGAAATCCCAAAAAAAAAATAAAAAAAAAAAAAAAAACCAATTCAATCATGTATTAGAGAATTCAGTGGTTTAATAAAATAGATACTTTTTATATTATTTATGTGCCGTTTAGAGCAACTGGACACACAAAGATGGCACCTCAAGTTGAAATGGATGCATTCCATTTGAGACAATAATTCTGATCATAAATTACAACTTCAATCTAAACGCTCCTTAGGAATCATCATAAAGTTGGAAAAATCTTCAGAAGTAAAATTTCCATGCATTGTAAGAAGATATGAAATTCTAAACCCATAAGTACAAAATATTCAGTTTGGGAAATCATTTAATTTACTCGAGAGTGTGGGGAGTATAATACGACAATATGAAATATGTTCATAAATTCATTCTATAAAAATAAGATCTATGCTTACTTTTTTTTTTTTTTAATTTTAATAATAACATATATTATTCACTCAATTCTTATAAAATTTGCATTTGTTTGTGTTCAAAGTTCAAACAATGCTTTGAGATTGTAAGGTCCAGTAATACTGGGAGTTCCACTCCACATTAGATTTGCGAAATGCTCATTAGCCTTTTCGGTGGTATGACCACCGTCAAAAAACACATATTCACTAACATTTTCACATAATTCGTACTTATTAGATAATCTCTTCCCTCCACAACTATTAGTTCCCCTGAATGGACCACTTCCACAGCATGCAATATTCGCTTCCTTGAACCCTATTCATAACATAATCACAACGAAAATCCTATCAGTTTATGATAGAAATAACAAACAAATTAATTGTTAGAACAATTAAGTATAATGTATGCTATGAAAATGGCTATGACATACCATATTTTAAAGGGTTATTTATTTTGTCACTAAGAGAAGTGTAAGCATCGGCTAATGAATACTTGAACCCGTCGAGCTCGTTCGCTAGCTTCTGGAGGACTTCTGAAAGTGCTTTATTGTGTAATTGTGTGAGGTCATTTAGTGCCTGGAAGCATGCACTTGTGTTGCTTGGATTTACTGCTTTTGCCGATGGAAGACAACCCATTGGCTCCAAGTTTGGAATACCAAATTTCCTTCCTCCTTTCTTATATATTTCCTAACAAATCAATGTGTAGTTATGAGTAAAAGCAACAGTCTAAAAGGAGGGGATAAGATAAATAAAATGATGTAAATTTAAATATATAAAACATTGTTAATTTTTATTACTCTGATCACAAATGTCAAATTGCCGTTCACCATGTTTACGTATTCTTCTGGACCCACACTGGAATTCCCAGAGACAGCAGCTGCATAATCATTGCTGCCAATGGCAATTAAGTATACTGCTTTTGACAATAATGCCTTAGCTTTCGCATCACCTAGTTTTTGGATCAACTGCCTCTCAAAGTTCGTGAAATAACTTAGTTGAGTTTTTAGGTCTAGCAACTGTGGATCAAAAAAAAAAAGAAAAAAGAAAACAATTAAACTATTTCCTTCATGGAAGCAAACTTATGCTTTAAAAATATATGGAAAGTTTTGTTTCACACTTATTATTGTACATTTTATACACGTAACATTCATAATTTTATTCCTCTTCAAAAAAAAAATATATATATATATATATATTCATAATTTTATACGTGATGTACACATTTTAATTGACGTTGATGTTCACATTTAAAACATGAAATGAAATGAAATTAATAATAAGTATAAATGATGTATACTCACAAGTGGATAATTATTGGGTACTCCTTCATCTTATATAATTGTGGGTCTCATTAATTAAATTTATGGTTTGACCCACAATTCATGTGAGAGGGAGAAATACGCATTTATAATAATCCCAAAGTATTCAGTAATTTTTCCCAGTGCCTTGTTAAAGAGAATATGACCGGATATATTAGGACCACATGGTTGGCAATAGTATCGTTCTTGGACAAATAAAAAGGGAACTTTTTCAACCATTATTAAGAGTTGAAGAATGAAGAGTGAGATCATGATTCCAATCCTATACATGTGTGTGAAGCTTGTAATTACCTTGACATATAAATATATATAAAAAAGAAACCTACTTAATATTAAAGATTCAATACATTTCCTGGCTTGTTAGTTTCAGCAAGAGCACCAGCTCCGGCAGACGCGAAGTTTGCCCCATCAGTAAATTGATTATAACCAGGTTGTAAATATGGTGTAATGTACGGCAACTTAGCAAATTCAGCTGAAATAAATCATAAACAGTTAATTAATTTAGCAACAATTGAGATTGTATTGAAAACAAGACACAATATATTGCAATGTTCTTACCAATAAAATCTGACGCTAAACGGCCATCCGAAAATCTCCCAGTAGAGTGATTGAAACAGGTTTCCCCATATGGCACATAATTCGCTCGGTAATAATCAGTGGTGTTGATATAGTTATTATTTCCAGCATCATATGTTGAATCTCCAAAGATGAATAAGGCAACATGTTCCTTTGGCTGAGAAAGACAGTGGTTTGTGACAAAAGAGGCTGTAAACAAAACCAACAAACTGAAATAGACCCTTGAATCCATCATGACAAAAAGGGTTTTGTTAACTTCTTAGTGATTTCCATTTTCCTTTATAGGCTGCCAAATTTTTTCTTCAAAGCGAGGAAAATGGCGGTGTTATTGCTTCTCTGGAACTTTCATAGGGTTTGACTGATTCGTTCGTTCCTTTTGATTGGCTGTATATGAACAGGATTTTGAGTACGCTAATCTGACCTGGTCCAATTATCTAGAACCGTTTGTACTTGGAAAGGATATTCTTATAAAAATCCAAGTACACACTGTCATAAATCATAATGCTCTAATAATGGTAATATCTAACGACTTTTAGACAATGACATTCTTAGAAAAATCCAGCTCGCCTTATTTTTTGAACATTTGCTGATAAGAGGCCTCTTTTTGTGCAGTGTCATATATATATATATATATTAATAGTCAAAATTTTGAGAAAATTGAATTAGATTTGAGTTGAATTTTTAATTTTGTGTCATGTGTCTTATTTAATTTTTAATTTAGTGCTAACTGAATTATTGAATGTAAAAATCGAAGAATCCAAATCCAATTAGATTTTAAATTGGATTTCAATTGAAGTCAAATTTTTCGCCACATATCCTTCTAAGTTTTTAATTTTTGTAGCAGGTGAATTATTGAGTGCAAAAACCGAATAGTCTAAAACCAATTAAATTCTAAATCATATATATATATAATTAATGAAAAACCATTACATATTTTAAAAATGTATGGTTAAAAAAAAGTATAAGCTAGTACCATGTATAATTTGAAACTCTTCTAAAAAAAAGTTTAATTTTTTTTTTTTGAGAATGAAAAAAAGAAAAGAAAAATCTAATGATGTAAATTCACGAATCTACATACTAGTGATATCTAATGATAAAATTCAATCATTTTTAGTCTTACTTTCATCCATTGTTTTAACAAAAACAACTTGAATTGTATAAATCTCGCCGCTTGTCAAGAATTGCATACTCTGTCACAAGCACACGCATGGTTTGACTAGTATGATTTCCAAAGCACTTCTAAGTAGATATTTGAAACTATCAATCACTTTTCTTGTTTCTCAAAAAAAAAAAAAAAAATCAATAACTTTTCTCTCTTCTTCTAGAACGAGTTGTTATATGCTGTACCCGGCATATATGCCGGGTACAGCATAGCATATAAAAATTGTTCTAGAACACTTCTGGCGTTGTTTCAAAGTCCTATAAGATATTATATATATATATATATATATATATATATATATTTGCACTTGGTCATTTGTCTTATATATTGGGCAATTGCCTATGATCAAGGGCAGGTAAAGGGCTACTCCATCCCCATTCCATTCCCTCTTTGGGCCGGAGTGGGATCAGTTAGCTTAGAGGTGTTAAATTAATTATTGTCCCAAAAATTTAGGGCATATTTGGATGGAGGGGGAAGGAGGGAAGTGGAGAGGAGTAGAGTAGAGTTGGCAAAAAATAGGCTAATTTTGAGCTAAATCTACTCTACTCTACTCCACTTTCCTCTCCTTCAATCCAAATGGACCATTAAGATGTTAGAAAATGATAAATTTAATCATATAACTATAATTCTAATACTCCTCTCCATGTAGAATTTTTAACATCTTAAATAAGAGATAGAGGGAGATAATGATTGAACTCATAATAGAGTTGGAGTGAAGACAAGGATTAGACTCAAAATCTCCTAAGTTGATACAATGTTAAATCACTGATTCTTTTAAAAGTTTAAACTCTTAAAAAAAATTGTAAATTTAATCATTTAATCATAATTCTAAGTTCTAACATGAATATTTTACTGATCCTAATTAATGAGATTGTTCTAATATTGATGAGATAAATATAAAACAAAAAAGGAAAAGGGTGACCATGTACCTATCAAATCACATCATTTTGAAGTTCATTAATTTCTCGTGTTTTATGGTTTACACCTCTATACCTACTATCACGTAGGTTGGTAAAATCTTATCACATTAATCCACTTTTGTTACTCTAAAATTTTTTTTTATAATTTAATTAGTTTTGACTTTTCCTATTTGCACAATTGTACTTGTAAAATAATTAATTTTTTTTTAATAATAAGATAGAACCGATCCTTTTTATTTTAAGTAAGTTATTTAATATGAATTTTTGGGTATGTTTTCCATAAGTTATCTTACTTTATTTTAATAATAGATTTGATTAAAAGTTACTATAATTTTTGAAAATATGAATTTAGCATAATTTACTTTTATATTAGTATTGATTTATTGAATTATGTGAAAATTACTTGTGTATGTTTAGAATATAAAGTGATAAACCAGGTTTTCTTAATTCTATACTTTAAATTTTCTTTTAGTTAGATTATATTTTTTATAATTATAAATCATGTTTCATTTATTTATAAATATTTATACATTATAAATATCTATTTAGATTTTAAAAGCTTTAATATATATATATAATTAAATTAATATTATTTAATTAATATTTAAATATTTAAAAAAAAATTGGTTTAAAGTTTTCATCTTAGTCCCAAAATTCATTGACCCAATCCAAAGAGAAGAAATCCTTTCCCATCCTATTACCACTTTATCATTCATATAACATATTAAATGGATCCAAATTATTAAAGATTTTGGGCCCCCCAGAAATTGATGAGCCCATTTAGGACCAGTTTAGTAAATACTTGTCCATAGTTACAAACCTCATAGACGCTCAAAAAGCCCATAAGCCCCCACAACACTTCGAAGTTTGAGCTCCCCATCTCTAATCTCAAACTCCACTTGAGAGATAAGCCAAGCCGTGTTTCTCTTTCACGAGAGAGAGAGAGAGAGAGATGAGATTACTGAGTTACTGATATCGGACCGCTATTGTAGTCAAGTTCCTCTGCTTGCTCCACGTCACCAACAACAACTACCCTCATAATTTGATTGATTGTGGTGTTGATATAGTCATTATTTCCTGCATGGAATGATGAATCTCCAAAGTTGAATAAGGCAAAAACATGTTTCTCTGGAAGGCAGGCAGTGGGTTGAGATAAAAAGGGTTGTAAACAAAACCATGTTGAATCTTCTTCACTTTGTGTTAACTTCTTAGTAGTTTCAATTTTCATTTATAGGCTGCCAAATTTGTTCTTCAAGTGACAAAAATGGGAGTGTTGCTTCAGTTGAACTTTCTTATTCGTTCATTCTTTTTAAATTCTATATATGTTCAAGATTTGTGTACTCCAAATCTGACCTCGTCCAATTATCTAGAACCTTTTGTAATTGGTAAAGGATGTTCTTATAAAATCCAAGTACACATTGTAGACACTTATAAAGTTTACAACTTACAAGTGTGCAAGACTTTCTTAACAATTAGAAAATTATCCTCAAAGATAATCTCATTGACAAATCCAAAATACCTCAACAATTCATTTATGAAAAGATCTCCAATAATTTCAAAAAAAAAAAACAAAATTCAAACCTCATGATACATAATGCCAATTGGTCAAAAGATATAAGACTATTATAAGACCATCTAATCTCAAAATCACTAAGCTTCTTTCATGCTCACAACACAATAGCAAAAGTCTCAAAACTTGCTATTTTTCACAATCTGAAACTAGAGGGAAAAAGGGGGGGGGGGGGGTGTTGACAACCTAACAAGTAACCAAATCCTAACTAACTATAACAAGCATATAGATTGACAAAATAATACATTTTACATAAGATCAAATATTTCGCATATGTCAAAAGTTATAATATACTATGAGTTTCAAAACATAAGAAGTTTCATGAACTTAAAACAGTTCAAATACTCAAACAAAATTCATATTCTTAACAATCTTTTATGACTATGGTCATGATATATCCCCATGACTGAACATCAGATTGTTCAAAATCATATATATTAAATCATAGTTCAAATAAATATATATCTCATTCAAAATACATGTATAAAATCATATATATAGTAATCAAATAGATTTATGACAATTCGTTGTTCTTTACCTTAAATCAATTTAGCTAAAACAATTGAAATAAAATTGTAACAATTGTAAAACAATATTCAGTAGCTAAAATACAATAGTATAAGCAAAATAAAACTAATCAGGAGAAAGTTTACTTACTTGGGCTTGTCCAATTGTACAATATTTTTCCCCATACCCTAAAGTGGTAAAGCTTCACCAATTCGATTTCTACTTCTTGAAGAAATGCAGCCTTCTCCGTATCCTTTCTAATCTTTAAGACTTTCACAAATGTGTTTTTAAGGGGGGCTAGGGTTTTTGACACAGGGTGTATATATTGCTAACCCAAATATCAAAATTACTAAGCTGCCCCTATATTAAAAAGAAAAGAAAAGAAGAAAAAAAAAAAAAAAAAACTCCTCTTAGTCTTATTATTATTAATTTTTTATTTTGGAACCGGATATCACAATAATGCTCTATTAATTTAATAATATCTAACAATGTTTAGACAATGACCTTCTTTGAAAAAGCCAAGTTCAGCTTGCCTTATTTTTGAACATTTGCTGATAAGATGCCTCTTTTTGTGCATGGTGCCATGATATCTAATGATAAAATTCAATAGTCTTTTTGTCTTACTTTCATGCATTGTTTTTAAAAAACCACTTGAATTGGCTGCTTGTCAAGAATTGCAGACTCAGTCACAAGCACACGCATGGTTTGACTAGTATGATTTTCAGAGCATATCGAAGTAGATATTTCGAAACTATCAATCACTTTTCCCTCTTCTTCTATAACACTACTGCGTTTTTTCAAAGTCCTGTATTAAGATATGATAAATATTTTCACTTGGTCATTTGTCTTATAATATATATATACAAGAGTAGGTTGAGGTGGGATTAGATCATGGGTGCCCCATCCTTATTTTATTCTCTCTTTGGGCAGGAGTGGGATCAATCAGCTTAGAGGTGTTAAATTAATTATTGTACCAAAAGTTTAAAATGTTAAGAAATGATGAATTTAATCATATAATTATAATTCTAACACTCCCCTTCACATAGGATTTTGAACATTTTGAATGAGAGGTAAGGTGGAGATAATGATTGAATTCAAGATAGAATTGAAGTGGAGACAAATATTGGACTCAAGATCTCCTAAGCTGATACTATATTCAATTACTGATTCTCTTAAAAATTTAAACTCTTAAGAAATTGTAAATTTGATCATTTAATTATAGTTCTAAGATGAAGTATTTTACCAACTCTAATGAGATGGTTCTAATATTAATGAGATAAAGATAAAACAAAATGAAAAAGTGTGACTATGCATATAGACAATTTAATTATAACTAGTATTATATATTCCTGAGGAGTCATAGTGAAGACAGGGCAGATACAACCAAGGCACTAAATAATTGAAGACGTCCTTTGTACCTATCAAATCACATCATTTCGAAATTCGAAGTTTATTAATTTCCCCACACACATATGTTTTATGGTTTACAACTATAGTCTATATCCCTACTATCATGTGGGTTGGTCAAATCTTATCACATTAATCCACTTTTGTCACTTTAACAATTTTTTTTTTATATAATTTAATTAGTTTTGACTTTTCCTAATTGCACAATTTTACCGGTCAAATTATTAATTTTTTTTAATAATAAGATAGAACCACTCCTTTTTATTCAAAGTAAGTTATTTAATATGTATTTTTTTGGGTATGTTTTCATAAGTTATCTTACTTTATTTTAATAACTGATTTGATTAAAAGTTACTATAATGAAAATATGAATTTAGCATAATTTAATTTTGTATTAGTATTGATTTATTGAGTTATGTGATAATTATTTTTGCATGTTTAGAATATAAAATGATCACATCATTCAATAAAATTGCAATTTTGCTTACGATAAACTAGGTTTTATTAATTCTATACTTTAAATTTTATTTTTATTATATTATATTTTTTTATCATAAATCATGTTTCATTTATTTATAAATTATAAATATCTACTAGAAAATATCTATCTAGATTTGAAAACCTTTAAATTATACTAGCTTCATTACACTCGCTACGCGCATGCGATGATGCTTTTTTTGGGTTTAGTGTCATAATTTTCTATTTATCTCAATTTGATACGTTTCTCTCTTCTATCCAATTAAACTACATGCATAGTAATTTTTATTTTAGACATAGAAAATACTTTCATTAAAATGAAAAAAAAAGGCAGTACAAATAGATGTGAAGAGAAGACAATTCAAGCACCAATATAAATAAATAAATAAATCATTAAAAAGAAAAAAAATGGAGTACATTAAAAATCACCTTTTTTTTATATATTCAAAAATAAAGAAGAAGAGATTTGAAAAAATAAAAACAAAAACCAAAAAAGAAGAAGGTGAGATTAGAATTTAGAAGAATGGAAACCCAAAAAAATAAGAGAGAGAAACGTTTAACTCTTAATAAAGGGGAAAAAAAGGAGAAGAAAAAAAAAAGTGAAAACGTTGAGCTTAGTGGTCCTATTTTATACCAATAATAAAAAATAAAAAAAAACTAGTATCTTTATTTATTTTTATATAATTTTTATTTTGAGAATTTAATTTATTTATACTACTATTTAAGGAGTTTCCCTTATTTGGACTGGACTTTTTTGTGGTTCAGAAATACCTCTAAACTTTATGTTTAATAAGAAAAAAAATTTAGGACAACCCGATAAAAATATATCTCAAATTCTATTTAAAATGCCTACAAAATAGGACATTCTATCCATGTCTTCAAACAAACTTGTCCAAAATAATAAATAAAAAGGGGGAAATTATGATATTAGACCAAAAAGAAAAAAGAAAAAAGAAAAGAAACCTCATCCGCATGCACAAAGCGCGTGTGATGAGGCTAGTAAGTGGATAAAGCAATTTGAAAATCAACAAGAGAGTAACCCTATTTTTTAGACAATGTTTTAGTGGGAGTTAGAGTTATATTTTTACTGGATTACCCTTTAGTTTTGTCTTTACTTAAGCTTTGTTTGAGAGTTAATAAGAGAATGTAATTGATGGAAACAAAGATGGAATTGATAAATGACTTCCTTTGGGTGGAAGACAATTCTAAATTCATCAATGATTAGCCTTCTGCCTACATCGTTTATTAAATAATCAACTACTTCAACATTCAAACTAAGGATAAGATAAATTAAAGATAAAGATAAGAAGCAAGTTGAATTCAAACTCCTAAGATTTCTGCATCAGCTCCTCTTGCACAGCAGCAGGACTCTTGTTATTCTTATCTCAAAGAATAGCCAGGTATTTAGGATTAGGTTGAGGCTTTCTAGGACTCTTGCGTGGCTTTCCATCACTCGCCCCCCCTTGAAGTGGAACCTTGTCCCCAAGGTTAATAGCTGGAAATTGCTGCTGGAGTTGTTCAACATCCTCCCAAGTTGCATCTTCAGCTGCCATATTTTTCCATTGCACCAATGCTTCTGTGTACAGCTTAGTTCCTCGCTTCACCCACTTGTAGTCCAAAATGCAGAGAGGTTCTAACATGGGCCCATGCTCCTCAGAGTATGGAGGCAGAATGCTAGTGACGTTGCTGGTATCGCCCACCTTCCTTTTCAACAATGACACATGAAACACTGGATGGATCTTAGAGTCCACAGGTAGTGCTAGACGATATGCTACAGCTCCTACCTTAGCTGTGACTTGAAATGGCCCAAAATACTTGCTTGCTAGCTTCTGATGTGCTCTTCAAAAAATACTATGCTGCCGATACGGTTGAAGCTTAAGGTACACCCAATCACCAACTAGGAATTGTTCTTCCCTACGCTTGGCATCTGCATATTGCTTCATCCTATTATTTGCTCGCTGCAAATTCCCTTTTAGCTCCTTCAACAACTGGTCTCGGTCAATCAAACTCCGATCAACCTCATTCACTGGAGATGATTCAACTAAATAATTGACCAATACCGGTGGGGGTTGACCATAGAGTGCTTGAAAGGGAGTGGTACCGGTAGAGTGATGATAAGTTGTATTGTACCAATACTCTGCCCAAGCTAAAAATTGCTCCCACTTCTTTGGACTCTGACTCGCATAACAACGGAGGTATTGCTCAAGGCAGCGATTTATCACTTCAGTTTGCCCATCGGTCTAGGGATGATAAGCTGAGCTAGTTTTCAATTGTGTACCTTGTAGCTTAAAGAACTCTCGCCAGAAAGAACTCATAAAAATGGGATCTCTGTCACTGACAATAGATCGAGGAATTCCATGTAACTTCACCACCCCGGAGACAAACACATCAGCTATCTTACTTGCCGAATAGGGATGGCTTAGAGCAAAGAAATGAGCGTACTTTGTTAGGCAATCAACTACCATCATAATGGAAGTTTTTCCTGCAGAAACAGGTAGGCCATCAATGAAGTCCATACTAATATCTTCCCATACTTGAGATGGAATCGGCAAAGGTTGGAGTAGGCCGGCGGGTGAACGTGAATCACTCTTGTTTCTTTGGCACACGTCACATGCTGCCACATAATCCCAAACATCCTGCTTCATGGCTTCCCAATAGAAATTTTGTGACAATCTTCTATAGGTTCTTAACACTCCAGAATGACCCGCCATTTTTGAATCATGAAATTCCTTTAAGAGCACTTGTCTTAGTGAAGATGTTGGTGCAATCACTGCTTGATTTTTGTAGAACAAGATTCCCGCTTGCTGCTTGTGGTGCGACATGGTCTCTGGTGCTTCTTGCAACATACGAAGTTGTTTTATTAAGTATGGTTCTTCAGTGTTGGCTTGCTTGATTTCCTCCCAAATATCAAACTGTGGCTGGCTTGCTCCATAGCACTCAATAATAGTAGCAAGTAGCGGTCCATCGGTCATCCTTGACAATGAATCTGCTGCTGCGTTGGTTTTACCGGGCCGATACTTAATTTCATAGTTGAATCCCACTAAATTTGCTACCCATTTCTGTTGTTCCAGTGTAACCACTCTCTGTTCCAATAGGAACTTCAAGCTTTTTTTATTAGTCCATATCTGAAAATTTCTGCCTAACAAGTAAGGTCGCCACAACTTGACTGCCTCCATAATTGCCAGCATCTCCTTAGAATAAATCGACCATGCCCGTTTAGATGGACCCAACGCCTTGCTCGAATAAGCAATGGGTCGTCCCTTTTGACTTAACACAGCCCCAATCCCATAGTCAGAGGCATCTGTTTCAACAATGAAAACATCAGTGAAATCCGGTAGAGCCAACACCGGAGTAGTCACCATGGCACGTTTGAGTTTTTCAAATGCCTCATCTACCTTTGAATTCCAACCAAAGTTCCCTTTCTTCAACAAGTCAGTCAATGGCGTTGCAGTAAGTCCAAAATGTCGTACGAACTTGCGGTAATACTCGGTGAGACTAAGAAACCCACGTAGCTCTGTGATGTTTCGTGGCCTAGGCCAACTTTGCATGGCTTCAATTTTCTGATTGTCCACGCGCACACCCTCTTGTGAGATCACATGACCCAAATATTCAACTTCACGAGCTCCAAATACACATTTGGATGGTTTAATAAAGAACTGATGGCTGTTGAGGACCTCAAGAACCTTTCGAAGTTGTGCTACATGCTCCTCCCACCCTTTGCTATAAATCAATACGTCATCAAAGAAAACCAGCAAGAACTTCCGTAACTATGGCTGGAATATGGAATTCATAGCAGCTTGAAAAGTGGATGGGGCATTACAAAGCCCAAAAGGCATCACCAGATATTCGTAATGACCACTGTGAGTGCGAAAGGCTGTTTTATGAATGTCTTCGGGATGAACACGAATCTGATGGTAACCTGCACGAAGGTCCAACTTTGTAAAATACGTTGCACCATGAAGCTCATCCAGCATATCATCCACTGTTGGAATTGGAAATCGATCTTTGATTGTCACCGTATTTAGAGCACGATAATCAGTACAAAACCGCCAAGACCCATCTTTCTTCTTTACTAATAAGATGGGTGAAGAAAATGGACTGTTGCTTGGACGGATCAATCCTGTGGCTAACATTTCCTTCACTTGCCGCTCAATTTCATTCTTTTGGAAATGAGCATAGTGGTAAGGTCTCACATTGACTGGTGCAGTCCCTTCTTTTAATGGAATCCGATGGTCAAATTCTCCAGAAGGAGGTAGTGTTTTAGGTTCTTCCAACACCTGATGAAATTCTTGAAGCAAGGGCTGTAACTCTGCTGGAACAGTAGAACCTCCAACATTGTCTTCACCCTTCTGCATGATAGCAAATAACTCCCCACCACCTTGCACATCTCGCTCTAACCTTTGCATTGCCACCTCCTGAATGGGATTAACAGAGGATGATTTGATGACATATGACACACCCTTCCATAGGAATTTCATCGTCATTTTCTTCCAATCACACTCTACTGGTCCTAACAACTCCAACCATTGTATACCCAATACCAAATCTGGTCCATTGAGTGGTAAAGAATACAAAGTAGTGGAAAATTTAAATCCTTGGATAGTAATGGAAACTTGCTCATACCTTTCTTTGCAGACTAGGCTTTCTCCATTTGCAACCTTCACATTGAACTCTGGAATGGGTGTGACAGCCAATCCAAGTGAATGGGTCAGCTTTTGATCCACAAAGTTATGAGCTGACCCACTGTCAATAAGGACAACCAGATCTCTCTTCCCGATCCTGGCCTTGACTCGCATGGTACGAGGGCTTGAGCAACCTGCAATTGCATGTAGGGAAATGAGCGGTGCTTCTTCCTTACAGTCCTCATGATCCTCCACAACTCCTTCCCCTAGCTTGTCAAAGGACTCTTCTATGAATTCTTGTTGTGGACAGACTTCAATAAGGAGAGCTTGTGAGGCTGCACAGCAATGCCCCGATGTGTATTTCTCATTGCAACTAAAGCATAGCCCTTTCTCTCTTCATTTTTGCATTTCTTCCCAAGAAATTTTTCTGGTACCTCTAGATCCAGTACCTCCAATCCCAGTTATTCGCCCCGCTGATCCAATTGTGTTAGAGGAAATGGTCTTTTGTACTGACTTGGTTGCCGAGCTTGTTTGTGGGTTGCCAACCTTGTTTTGTCGTTGTTGCTTGTTCATGCTCTCATCTTTGATTCTAGCCAACTCTATGGCCTTAGAGAGTGTTTTTGGTTTGAACATTCGAATTTCTGAAGCAATGCCTTCCTTCAATCCACCCATAAATGCCCCCACCAATGCCTTTTGTGGCCAACCATCAACACGATTAGCAAGCCTTTCAAACTCCCGTTGGTACTCCCTAAGTGTCCCATTTTGACATATTCGGGACAAAGCTTCATCAAAGTCATCTGCCTCAGTTGGCTTAAATCGGACCAACAACTCCTTTTTGAATTTTACCCAAGTAACCACCTTGTTCTCCTCGTGGTACACTTTCTTTAGCCACTGCCACCATTGATTTGCCTCCCCTTCCAAATGAAAAGCAGCCAAGACCACTTTACGTTCTTCTCATGTTCCTTGGTAGTCAAAATATTGCATCACGCAATCGAGCCATACTGTTGGATCATCCCCTGAGTACCGTGGAAAATCCAGCTTGGTAGGCCAAGGTTGGTCATTCACTGCACTTCTAACCCCAGATGTTTGGGAAAGTCTTTCCCTGTTATGTGTTGACGACTCTGGTTCCTCTGGCTTGGAAGATGAATGAGAAGCTGATTTGTCCCGAAATTGAGACAACAACTCCTTGAGTTCACGTACAGATGAGCCTAGATCTTGAGACTCAGTAGTCATCTTCTGCACACTTTCCTTTAGCTCTTGCATGTCTGACTCCAATTTCTCAATTCGGTCCTTGTTGGTGGCCATGCTCTAATACCAAGTTGATGGAAACAAAGATGGAATTGATAAATGACTTTCTTTGGGTGGAAGACAAACCACAAGACAATTCTAAATTCATCAATGATCAGCCTTCTGCCTACATCGTTTATTAAATAATCAACTACTTCAACATTCAAACTAAGGATAAGATAAATTAAAGATAAAGATAAGAAGCAAGTTGAATTCAAACTCCTAAGATTTCTGCATCAGCTCCTCTTGCACAACAGCAGGACTCTTGTTATTCTTATCTCCAAGAATAGCCAGGTATTTAGGATTAGGTTGAGGCTTTTTAGGACTCTTGCGTGGCTTTCCATCAGTAATGGAATGATTATAAGGGAATGTAATAGAATTGAATGTATTTAAATAAGGGAAATGAATGGAATTAAGTAATCTTATTTGGATGTTTTAAAATAAAGGAATAGAAATGAATGAAAATTAATAAAATGTAAGTAACCTTATTTGGGAGTAACATAGAGGGAATAAAATTGAATTATTTTATGACAATATTTCCATTAGACTTTATTTTAAAATAAATGGTTGAATATATATGGATATTTTGGGAGTTTTAGTAAAAAATTTATTAAATCTAATTTCATTCTCTCTCATTCCTCCCAATTTTGGAGGAAATGAAAATTTAACATTTTAATGGTCTGTTTGAATGGCATGAATTTATATTTGAGGGAGTCCAAATCCAAATCTTTTGTTTGGATAACTTGAAAGAATTGGATTTGGATTTGGCCCAAATCCATCTTGGATTTCAGGTGTACAAATCCATGACTTTGAAATACCCTCACAAACCCAAAAATTTAGAAATCTCTCATTCTCACACACTATTTCTCTCTGGGCTCTCCGTGTCTCTCTTCCTAGCCATAACTCACAAGCTCTTCTTCCCCTTCTCTCTCGGAAACTTCGGGTTTGTTCTCTCAACACTTATCTTCCTCTTTAACCTCTCTAATTCTCTCTTTCTACTAAATCTAAATCCACAAAGGATGTGGGTTTTTCCGGTGGGTTTTATTTGATTTATTTGTGGGTTTGTGTGGGTTTAATTTGATTGTTTGTGGGTTTTGTTTGATTTGTTTGTGCATCTTGTTTCATGGTATTTTCAATGATATATTTTGGGTTTGTTTTTATTTTCATTTGTGGGTTTGTAATGCAAATTATGTGTTTGATGAAATGCTTCAATAAACTGTTTATGAGTTGTGAAGTAATAAGTGAGAGAACATTCATTTGAAACAATGATGTTGTGATGATGGAAAGTGAGGAATACTATCATTGTGAATACTTATACGTCCCATAATTTTTTTTCATTCCATTTGTTGCTTTAGCTACAAAACTTATATCATCATTTGTCCATCACTTGTTAAATATTCCCTTTATAGCTATCGGTGCTTATTGCCAACTCTTTCATACCTCATCAATTTTATGTCTTCTTTCTCTATTTACCACCAGATTATCATCACGTTGCCTATGCTGCTGACAGTGTACATTGTACCTGCCTGTCAAAGACTTGATCATTAGTAATGTTTCCCTTGTAGAACACATTTTTTTCCTTCATGCATACACCACTTTGACTCCTGTGGAACCATAATGTCCACAAGATTACTAAGCATAATACATATTCAAAGTAGAAACTTGAGCCTGGTCTTAAATATTGAGACTAGCCAGATTTGACTTGGCTGGCCAAAAGTCCAGTCTTGATCAATCTTAAAGAATCACAATGCATATGCATGTATTTGTCTCATGAAAGCCAAATCAGTACCCCTATCAGATCGCTCTTGAAATATGACAATTCAAAAATAAATGTACAAATTAAGGATTCTTCATATCTGAGTTGCAAATTTCACACGTTTTCACACCCACTTCGGCTCTAACAGGGCTGTAAAGGTCGTTCTGCCCTCTGACCAAAGAAAATTTAGCACAAAATGCACATGTTTTTTTGGAATTTGGCACGTTCAAAATGCATTTAGCCTGTTGCTTTTCATAGAGAATAATAATCAAAGTCCACGCATACATAAGCTGTTTCAATTGCTCTCTTTCAAATTTGATTTTTCTAAATAGGCTTATGGTATCGGTCAACATTGAATTCCTTTTCTAAGCTGCCTTCTGGGTTAGGAACAGAATTTTGCTACCTTCTCATTTTATGCTGGTAATTAGAATTCAAAGGTAACCTTAAATATAAAGGTTGCACATGTACAGTCTACTTGAAAGTAGAAAATCTCTTTGAACCTTTGGAACAGAATTTTGCAACCTTCTCATTTGAGTTTTTTTTGTACTTGTTAAAGTCTTTTAACAAATGCATTTCTAATAGTTCAAGAATGAGCTAGGTCTAATTTATTTAATAGCTTTGAGGTGTATTTCTTTTGTCTGTTTTGGTCATATTGATTGATGGTAATAGATTAAAGATTAATACTGACAATTGTAATTGGGATTACTAGCCAACCTGTGTTTGTGACCAATGAACTTTAGCTAAAATCGCACGTCCTTGTTATATTCTTGTGGAGGAGTAGTGGGTGATAGAGATGGATTATAAGAGTACCATTTAGAGCAGAAAATGTAATTAAAGAAGTTGATGAGGCTGAGTGCAACTAACAACCAATAAAAAAGATCAAGCCTATCCTTGTTGAAGTCATTGTCACTAAGCCATCCACCACTTGAAGAACTTGAGGTAATTTTGTTCACTAGGGAAACAAGGAGTGAGCTTAAATAGAAGTGGGAATGTGGAGGTTCCCCCAACATTTGTGCTTTTAAGTCCACCCCTTGTCATCTTTCAATGAGTCCCCATTTCTTCTGTTGTGATATATTACCAACAATTCAAACAATCTATCCTAGTAGGAGCAGGTCCATACGCAAATTTACTTTTATTTATTTATTTTAATTTTTGGCCAAATCCATTCGCAAGTCTAATTAAGTTATAGTTAGTTTTTGAATCACCTTTGATCAGAATTGAGGTTGATGGCATGGTTTCTTTTTTTCTTTTCTTTTTTTGGTTTGAATATATACTTATTGATTTTAATAACAAAATATATAAAAATATTAATTGTTTTATTGTATGGTGTGATTATTTATCACTAGCAACATCATCACTGGGCTACTTACATTTAGTTGTGTTAATTATTTATTATTCATATTTGTAGTTGCAATTGCATCGATTTGTCTAGTGTGATTTCATGAATTTTCTTTAAAATGTTGACATCATCTCATCATGGTCTATCTAAACCCTTGAACGAACTTGATTGCTTCAAACTTTTTTCTTGTTGATTAATATTCCTTACATTCTCCCTTGTCTGTACATCTCAAACTTGATTTGAAATGTTAAAATTCTTGTAGACATAGAGCTTTCAAAACCTAGAGTTGGCATGGAGGTTCTAAAGAAGGATAGGAAGTTTATCATAGGGCATTCATGGTGTTAATATGAAGAGCCTTGTTGAGTGCTTCAACTAGAGATAGACCTTTTGATAAACTGGTATTTGAAAAATATTTGTCAACCCAAATCATAAAGGTATCTTAAATTGTTACTGAGGTGAATAATTTCTAGAACTTTATGTAGCTATATTGGGGGTATATATCTTGATTGTACCTTACGAGCAGCTTCCATCCTTGATTCTTCAGAGTGAAGATAAGATACTTGTACTTGTACCTGATGTGTGGTATAATTTAATTTAGCTAATCATATAACAATAATATACTTTGCAGTTTGATTTATAAAAAAAAATAACATTATACTCTGCAATTTGTGATAAAAGATGCATAGCTGAGCTGGAAGTGCATAAAAAGCTTACATAACCATGCTCAAGTACAAAGCTCAAATGACAAACGTGATTGTTGATAAATGATATTATTATAAAGCATTGTCAATTTTTGAGCACATTGTCATGATAAGCTATCTGATGCCAAATTTTTGGGACAAAGGCTTTGTTGTTGGTGTTGTCATGATAAAGCCAATTTCTACTTGTTCTAATGCACTGTTCTACCTACGTAGGTCATCAATGTCTCATTACCTCTCAAATTTTGAAAGGTGTTTAGGATTAAAAATAGTAAGAAATTGTTTTCTTATTTTGGGATAGAAAATGAACAGTTCTTGTATAAGATCATTTAATTAGAAGCATGTAACAGGATATTTGAGACCAGGTTTATAGAGAACTGTTTCAATTTTCTAATATCATCATTAACTCTTACAACTCAATCTGTTTGACATTAATTATGTCCGTAAAAATTGAATTGATTGTGGTGTTTTGAATGTTGCTATAAAATGGACATTTTCTTTTTCATAATTGTCACTGATGCTAATGGGCTTATGCTATCTTGAAAATTGCAGGGCCCAAACCCACTTTCATGCAAGAAGAAGAAGAGCCAAGACAAACCAAATCTTTGTTCCAGAGAGGGTGAGCTTTGCATTATAATTTTTTAATGCTTCTACACTTTATTTTTAACGTTTTTGTGTAAAAAAAAAAAAAAAAAAATTTATTCTCTTTTTGTGCTTAAACTCTTGTTTATGATAGGTAAAGAAGTATTGAGCTTCCACTATTTGATTTTGCTAGGCTGAAGTAAAATACTACTTTCTTGAATTTTTTTTTTTTTTTTTTTTTTAACTCACTCCCGTGATTGAAGCATTGAAGTTTCAATGCAGGAAAAGACAATGGCGAAAATTCTATGAGATCCAGGGGCAGGCAAAGGAAGAGAACACGCAAAGGAAAAAAGAAAGATGGGTTAGTGTCAATACTTTCAACAGCAGATCTCCCTTAGGGCCAAGGGGGGCCATGTTTGTTGTCCCCACTAAGTTTTGAAAATATGCTTTATCCTTACAAGGGACAAGGGTCCCTTTTTCTATATTTATAGCTTGGCTCTCCAAGTTTCATAGAGAACTTACAATTGCCTCTAAAGCTACACATTTCCTTTCTTCTCTTTTTATTACTATTTTTTAAATGAAACATTGAAATGTTGGGTAACTTTAAGATTACGTTCGTGTCACAGAGTATGAATCTTACTTACAAGGTTAAATGTTTGTGGATTTTAGTCTATTTTTCCCCTCTTTCCTTTAAAGCTTCCTTAAGTAATGTTAATGAAAACTTATGCGTTTTTCACTATTGCCTTAGCCTCCTTTTTCTTGAAGGGGTTACTCAAACCACTTACATTCCACATCATGAAATTCATAGAGAAATATTTGGGGATGGTGAGAACTCACTTCCTTTCCTTGATGATTCACCTCTCTCCCTTGTATTGCTCATTTTCTTCGTTGTAACACTCAATTTTGGTACTACTTATAGAGACTCCTCAATAATAATTCACCACTGTCAGTTTTAAGCCTTGATGGGGCTTGCAACAATCCACACCATTGGTTTCTTACTTTCTTCTTTTCTCTGCAATATTTTTCATACTTTCTTTCAATTGAATATCTTTTATTTCTTGAGCTGTGATGAGTCTTGAGAGGGGTTCTTGGACCGTCCACGTCCCCTACCATGACTTCCCTCCTCCTCGTCATGTCACGTGCAAGAAAGCTTAATCTTCAAAAATCATAAGATGCCAGACTAACGTAGAGGGAAATAGAAAGCAATTGTCTTACTTCAGTTGCGTTATTTTTTATTCTCAGTTGAATAGATCTTGAAAAGTTACAAAGAAATCTTCAATGAAATGCAATTCACATATAAGATCTAGCTAATGTGATTCAAGCTCTCTCTCTCTCTTAGATAGGCCTTATACTGTTGTTCATCCATATTCTATGGTTTGTCTTGTTCTCTCTACTATCCTTCGAACCTTTGAGGTTAGAGGCCTTCAATTCTATGAAGACAATGTGTGAGATGCAAGTTTATTCAACTTCCACCTTTCTCACCATTATGATATGGATATTGTTCTATAACATACACATACAAGATTGTTCATATTTTCTCCAAAAGAAAGGATTTATTGGAGGCTAAACTTTGCACTTTGAGCAAAACATGAAGGCGAGAGGTATAGTTCCATACATAACTTTCTACTGAAGGAAGCACAAAGAGAACAATAGGTTATATCACCAAGAAAGTGGTATTTTGCCGAACTCCTCAACCTAACTTCGACAGCAAAGATTATTGGTTTATATGAACCACAATGATTGAGATCTGGGCAAAACATGACGCAAGAGAATATGGGGTTGTGGAACTTATGAAACCAATCATAAATAATTTTTTTGGTGTTGGTGCTGCACTGTTGCTTACTATTTTTGCAATCATCTTTGCATGATCTGTAATTCTGTATAGCTACAATCTAAATTGATGTTCTGAGTTCTGACTCATTTGTCTTCATAGTTATAGTGGGAGCCTAACTTCTCTCAAGAATTATGATGATTTGATCATTCTCAAAAATTATGATGATTTGATCAGGAAAGAAGTGAGTTTTCCATATTCTTTTGGCTTCAAGATGGAGAGACAAGTGGTGAAGTAACATCCATCTTTATATCAGGAGTTATTTCAAGACCAACATTCACCACACTGTGGCAGGAACTGACTACTTATCACTTCCACATGTAGCCAACATTCACATTATGCCACATCAGAATTGTGGCAAAGTTGTGGCACAAAAGGACGTGATACTAATTATTTATTATTCATATTTGTAGTTGCAATTGCATTGATTTGTCTGGTGTGATTTCATGGATTTTCTTTAAAATACTGACATCATCTCATCATGGTCTATCTAAATCATTTGAATTCTTTAAAATACTTTCATCATCTCATCATGGTCTATCTAAACCATTTGAAAATTTCCTTGAAATAGATTAATTTGAAAAAACAAAAAAAATAGAGATGAAAACTGTCCGGAAATTTACTTTCTTAATAGTTTGAGATTTTGAATTTTATGACAAAATCCATGCGTTTGGGTTCTCTCTAGTTGATACAAAAATTTTAGTTGTCAATAATTGGCAAGATATTTTTTTGGTTGTTTATGACTAAAGATATTTAGTTATTATCTTGTCAATTGAATTGTTAATATTACCTCATGTATTTATTAAAAATGTTACTAAAATTAAAATGTAGAAGGATTAAGAAAAATAATAATTAAAAATTATATTTTATTGATCTTAAATCCAAATCGAAATCCAAATTTAGGTATCCAAACAATGGAATTTGAAATGATGAATTTCAAATCCTTCTTTGTTTAAAAAGACCCAAACAAGGAATTTTAAAATCAAAGAATTTCAAATTAAGGCATTTTAAATCAATGGATTTCAAATCCAAATACAAATCCAAATGTTGCCATCTAAACGCAACCTAATGGTTTGTTTGGATGACATGAATTTAAATTTGGATTTGGATTTGAGGGAGTCCAAATCCAAATCTTTTGTTTGGATAACTTAAAAGAATTGGATTGGATTTGGCCCAAATCCATCTTGGATTTCAGGTGTACAAATCCATGAATTTGAAATACCCTCACAAACGCAAGAATTTAGAAATCTCTCACTCTCACGCACACTGTTTCTCTCTGGGCTCTCCGTGTCTCTCTTTCCAAGCCGTAACTCACAAGCTCTTCTTCCCCTTCTCTCAGCAACTTCAGGTTTGTTCTCTCAACATTTATCTTCCTTTTAACCTCTCTAATTCTCTCTTTCTACTGAATCTAAATCCACAAAGGATGTGGGTTTTTTCGGTGGGTTTTATTTGATTTATTTGTGGGTTTGTTTGGGTTTAATTTGATTGACTGTGGGTTTTGTTTGATTTGTTTGTGCATCTTGTTTCATGATATTTTCAATGATATGTTTTGGGTTTGTTTTTATTTTCATTTGTGGGTTTGTAATGCAAATTATGTGTTTGATGAAATGCTTCAATAAACTGTTTATGAGTTGTGAAGTAATAAGTGAGAGAATATTCATTTGAAACAATGATGTTGTGATGATGGAAAGTGAGGACTACTGTCATTGTGAATACTTATACATCCCATAATTTTTTTTCATTCCATTTGTTGCTTTAGCTACAAAACTTATATCATCATTTGTCCATCACTTGTTAAATATTCCCTTTATAGCTATCGGTGCTTATTGCCAATTCTTTCATACCTCATCAGTTTTATGTCTTCTTTCTCTATTTACCACCAGATTATCATGATGTTGCCAAGTTGCCTATGCTGCTGACTGTGTACATTGTACCTGCTTGTCAAAGACTTGATCATTAGTAATGTTTCCCTTGTAGAACACATTTTTTCCTTCATGCATGCACCACTTTGACTCCTGTGGAACCACAATGTCCACAAGATTACTAAGCATAATACATATTCAAAGTAGAAACTTGAGCTTGGTCTTAAATATTGAGACTAACCAGATTTGACTTGGCTGGCCAAAAGTCCAGTCTTGATCGATCTTAAAGAATCACAATGCATATGCATGTATTTGTCTCTTGAAAGCCAAATCAGTACCCCTATCAGATCGCTCTTGAAATATGACAATTCGAAAATAAATGTACAAATTAAGGATTCTTCATATCTGAGTTGCAAATTTCACACGTTTTCACACCCACTTCGGCTCTAACAGGGCTGTAAAGGTCGTTCTGCCCTCTGACCAAAGAAAATTCAGCACAAAATGCACATGTTTTTTTGGAATTTGGCATGTTCAAAATGCATTTAGCCTGTTGCTTTTCATATAGAATAATAATCAAAGTCCACGCATACATAAGCTGTTTCAATTGCTCTCTTTGAAATTTGATTTTCCTAAATAGGCTTATGGTATCGGTCAACATTGAATTCCTTTTCCAAGCTGCCTTCTGGGTTAGGAACAGAATTTTGCTACCTTCTCATTTTATGCTGGTAATTAGAATTCAAAGGTAACCTTAAATATAAAGGTTGCACATGTACAGTCTACTTGAAAGTAGAAAATCTCTTTGAACCTTTGGAACAGAATTTTGCAACCTTCTCATTTGAGTTTTTTTTTGTACTTGTTAAAATCTTTTAACAAATGCATTTCTAATAGTTCAAGAATGAGCTAGGTCTAATTTATTTAATAGCTTTGAGGTGTATTTCTTTTGTCTGTTTTGGTCATATTGATTGATGGTAATAGATTAAAGATTAATACTAACAATTGTAATTGGGATTACCAGCCAACCTGTGTGTGTGATCAATGAACTCTAGCTAAAATCGCACGTCCTTGTTATAGTCTTGTGGTGGAGTAGTGTATGATAGAGATGGATTATAAGAGTACCATTTAGAGCAGAAAAGGTAATTAAAGAAGTTGATGAGGCTGAGTGCAACTAACAACCAATAAAAAAGATCAAGCCTATCCTTGTTGAAGTCATTGTCACTAAGCCATCCACCACTTGAAGAATCTGAGGTAATTTTGTTCACTAGGGAAACAAGGAGTGAGCTTAAATAGAAGTGGGAATGTGGAGGTTCCCCCAACATTTGTGCTTTTAAGTCCACTCCTTGTCATCTTTCAATGAGTCCCCATTTCTTCTTTTGTGATATATTACCAACAATTCAAACAATCTATCCTAGTAGAAGCAGGTCTATACGCAAGTTTACTTTTTATTTATTTATTTTAATTTTTGGCCAAATCCATTCGCAAGTGTAATTAAGTTATAGTTAGTTTTTGAATCACCTTTGATTAGAATTGAGGTTGATGGCATGGTTTCTTTTTTTCTTTTCTTTTTTTGGTTTGAATATATACTTATTAATTTTAATAACAAAATATATAAAAATATTAATTGTTTTACAGTATGGTGTGATTATTTATCACTGGCAACATCATCACTGGGCTGCTTACATTTAGTAGTGTTAATTATTTATTATTCATATTTGTAGTTGCAATTGCATTGATTTGTCTGGTGTGATTTCATGGATTTTCTTTAAATTACTGACATCATCTCATCATGGTCTAGCTAAATCATTTGAAAATTTTCTTGAAATAGATTAATTTGAAAAAAAAAAAAAAATTAGAGATGAAAACTGTCCGGAAATTTACCTTCTTAATAGTTTGAGATTTTGAATTTTATGAAAAAATCCATGCATTTGGGTTCTCTCTAGTTGATATAAAAATTTTAGTTGTCAATAATTGGCAAGATATTTTTTTAGTTGTTTATGACTAAAGATATTTAGATATTATCTTGTCAATTGAATTATTAATATTACCTCATGTATTTATTAAAAATGTTACTAAAATTAAAATGTAGAAGGATTAAGAAAAATAATAATTAAAAATTATATTTTATTGATCTTAAATCCAAATCCAAATCTAAATTTAGGTATCCAAACAATAGAATTTGAAATGATGAATTTCAAATCATTCTTTGTTTAAAAAGACCCAAACAAGGAATTTTAAAATCAAAGAATTTCAAATCAAGGCATTTTAAATCAATGGATTTTAAATGCAAATCCAAATCTAAATGTTGCCATCCAAACACAAACTAAGAGAATAGAAAAGAATGAGTTTTTCCTTTTATCCATTTCATTCTCTCTCACTTAAACTCTCAAATAAAAGACTATAAAGTATATTCCTTCAATTAAAACTCTCAAACAAGAAGAGGAAACATCCCAAATAGGGAAAAGCTCCTTAAATTGTAATATAGATATATAATTAAATATAAAAAATATATATCTGGTTTAAAGTTTTCGTCTTAGTACCAAAATTAATTGACCCAATTCGAAGCGAATAAATCCGTTCTTGTCCTGTTACCTCTTTATCAGTCATATAACATATTAAGGGATCCAAATTATAAAGATTTTGGGCCCCCAGAAATTGATGAGCCCATTAAGTGCCATTTAGTAAATACTTACAAACCCTCAAAAACACTCAAAAAGCCCATAAGCCCTCAAAACAACACTCTTTGAGCTCCTCATCTCTACTCTCAAAACTCCACTTGAGAGACAAGGCAAGACAAGCCTAGCCGTGTTTCTCTTTAACACAGTTTCACCAGAGAGAGAGAGAGAGAGATGAGATTACTGAGTTACATGGGACAATGGAAAAGCGCGGCGAAGGAGGTACTAGATCGGACCGCTATCGTAGCCAAGTTCCTCTGCTTGCTCCACGTCACCAACAACTACCTCTGCTCCCCTACCCTCGTCGGTAACCCTATCAATACTTCTTCCATTTTTTTTTTTTTTTTTTTGGGTGGGGGTTGTTATCGTGTGGGGTGCAGGTGTACGGGCCTAGTATGCTCCCGACGTTGAATCTGACCGGCGATTTGGTATTAGCGGAACACGTGTCGCATAGAATAGGAAAAGTGGGGACGGGCGACGTGGTGCTTGTTCGGTCACCGGTGGACCCCAGAAGGATTCTGACTAAGCGAGTTGTGGGGATGGAAGGTGACACCGTGTCTTTCTACGTGGACCCCATGTACAGTCGAACCACTGTGGTATGATCTCATCATTTTTCGAATATTATTATTTGTTCCCACCTTTTTATTTCTTTCTTTTATAAGTACAAAAATAAAATTCTATATAGTAAAATAAAGCCTAAGAATAGCATTAAAAAGTGCAATAATAGAAAAAATAAGCTAAAATTATAAATAAGTTGAAAATTTCAGCGTGGTCGTTAAGTTTGACTGAAATTTATTTTTGTTCTCTAAGTTTTAAAATTATTCAATTCAGGTATATTTTGTCCAGTTAAAAAAAATGCCATTAAGTATGCAATTAATTAATGAAAAAAAAATTTATTGAATAAAAAATCTATAAAATAATTTTATTAATTTTATATATATTTTTTATCTTAAAATAATATTATTTTAATGGCCAATTTTTTAACAAAATTGGATAGAAGACTTAATCTAATTAAATTTGAAACTTAAAAAACTCAATTGAATCGGAAGTAAAGTTAAAGGACTGAAATGAAAGATTGTTGAACACGGAAAAAAACTATAGGGCTGAAATAATATGCCTAATCTCAACCATCTTTATTTAGTCTTTGCTAGTTGGGACTTTGTTTGGATGGTCTCGTATTTGGTGTATAGGGGCTATACACGTTGATTTGTTGTAATTGTTTTTCAAGTATAGAGTGTTCATCATTGTGAACATGATGTACTTTTTGCTCAATAAAATTTCTACTAATTGTAGGTTACATCTAGGATATTTGCTTTGATACCACTTTATGTGGTGTTGCACATGCTAGTTTAGTGGGGAGACGATGGAGCAATTATTGATCCTTTGGGAAATGGCATGTGCTTTTGAGAGTGTAGTCTTTAGATCCTTTGGGAATCAATGGGTCTCACCAAGGAGAGAGTATATGATCTCTTGTTTGGGTGGAAGAATTGGTTCTAGAAGTACTCATAAGATATTTGGAACTCTGTCCCGTTATATTTGATGGGGCTATTGTTGAAAGAGTGTAATAGCTGTATTTTTGAAGGTACAGAAAGAACAACAACTCAATTGGAATCATTGTTGATTCATAATTTGTCTGATTGGTCTTGTGTGTGCGCCGTGGGGTCTTACAAGTAGCATTTCCCTGTTAGATTCACAGAATCACTTCACTCTTGTGCATAATCCTTTTATAATTCTTTTAGATTTCAATCCCAATATCTTTTTCTTCTTTAATATAAGAAGTAAGAATTGCCAATGTGCTACAGCAGAGGTCATACCCAATGCATAAAAATCCCACTTAAACCTCTTATTTAATAAAATATATCTAGTGCAAAAGAAGGGGTTGTGGAGAAATTCCAATAAGAAAACTTGCCAAGAAAAAGAAAAAGATATTAGGATAGAAATTGGTACAATGAAATATCAAATTTTAGGCTAAAAGCGTTCAAGAAATATTCAAATCTAAAATTTCATGAATTAGAGAATCAAAGGAGGCGTAATAGCCTTAGTAACCCTAAAGTCCTAAACCTTCATCTTACATATAGACTTTCATGAAAAGTTACATGTTAGTCACATAACATTATAAAGTACTTGAGGCATAATTAGAATAGCTATTTGAAACTTCAGGTATAAGCTGGATCCCTCATGGTATAATTTTATTCAGCTTCTTCTTCCCCGAAGTAAATTTGTATTAAGGCATAGTTGAGTTATATGTTCCCTAAAATTGGATCCCTTTGGGATGTGTTATAATAGTTTTTGATGAATCTTTTGAAGGAAGGCACTTGCCATTGCACCAAGGCCTGACCTCTTAAAGGTAGTACCCAGTGTACAAATCTTCCACTTTTTGCAGCATTTGAGAAAGGTCATGGTAGGAAATCTTTTGAATTAAGAGGAAAATGCACGTCCTTCTAGATAGTGTCAATTGGTGAAAGCAGTATTAACAAGATCAACCTTGAAAGCTTGTTCATCCTCTAACAATTTTTTTTTTTTTGTTAAGTAATGAGTTTTATTGATATCAAAAAAGGAACACCCTAGTACACAGGGAGCGTACAAGGGGTCAAGACAAGGCAATTCTCTTTTGATATGGTTCTTTAGAGATCAGAGACCGGTGGGCTGTACCCCAATTTTCTACTTGCCTTCTCCCCTCTTAGATCATGGATTGCATCTCCTCTAGATCATTTAGGGGTTAATTCTGGTGGGTGTCTAAGTATTCTAGTACCTTAGACTAGTAAGATTCAGTGAAATGGTAGCATTATTTTGTCAGAATTTACTCCCTCTTCTGACTGCCCAAAAATCGGCAATTCTCCTTTCTGAATATGCTGAATTGAATTAATATTCAGAATTACTCATGATCATTCCTTTTCTTAAATAGAATTAAGTAAAATGATCCCTTATTTAGCATAGGACAGTATTATTTATGATTCCTTATTACCTATCAAAAAAAATTATTTATGATTCCTTATTGCTCCATGGCACAGCCTTATTACTCACCACTATAGTATCCTACTGCCTTTGCTCCTGAGTAACTAATATGGGACCCAACTTGCAGATTTGATTAACTTTTTCAACTGTAACTTCTTTCTATTTCATATACGGTCTTTTCCTCACTCACATTGAGCAAGTCTTGCAAAAATCATCAAAACGTATGTTACACGAACACTTCATAAAATGCGAAGTAATGGATGTGAGATGGCATGGGTGTAGATATCTGATATGTGTCCATATCTACTGTTGTTTGATTTTCATCAAAGAGGATAGACTACCAATGGTATGCCCTTAACCCATTTCTTAATCCCAGTGATGGTACAAATGGGTTATGTGCCCATGTTTAACAAGTTCTGTTTCTTGGATACTTCATGTTACCTTTATTTGAGACAAAAAGAACTTGAAAGCTTCAACTTTTTAAGCTATTCCTTGATCTTTTGAGGTATGGGGACTAACTAAATCCAAAGTGTAGATACAACCTGCACCAATACACAAAATTGTGTCCATGTGACATCGATCAGAGCCCTAACCTAATCTCTGATAAGTAGTTCAAAGTTTTATTTATTTATTTATTTATTTTTGAGGAACCGGTAAGAAAGTAGTTCAAAGTTTTAGTCTTTCAGTCTTACCTTTATTGTTCTACTATTTCTCTTCAATACAATATTGATTCATAAAAGATAATGGTTTTGGGGAAGAAATGCAAATATGGTTAAACTACTTTCTGAGAGACACAACCTGTGTGTACATGTGTGTGTACTTTTTTCAGAATACATATGTTATGTAATATAGATTATTTATAGTTTAATGTTTGGAGAGTCATACATTTCTTTTTCCTGTTTTCTGTGAATTATGTTTCTTTTTTAAGTTTTATGTTGTATGGTTACTGATGCTAACCTGATTAATCTGTTGTTTCATTTATATGGGTTTGAATAAATAGGTCCCAAAGGGGCACGTTTGGATTCAGGGTGATAATACGTATGCCTCGAGCGATTCACGGCATTTTGGGCCAGTTCCTTATGGTCTTATTCAAGGAAAAGTTTTTTTTAGAGTAAGTCTTTTTTACCTTGCTTATTTCCAGAATGTGATTATTTAGCTTATTTTGCACCCCCCCAAACACACAAACCCCCTCTTCAATATCTTTCATAAGAATTGGTTTCAATTGCAATTTCAATTTCGAAAAATACTCCATTCCTAGAAATGAAGCTTGCTTGTACTTTGTTAGGATTGATGGCATCATGGAAATGTTTTAAGAATAAGGTCATTCGATACATAATTTCTTTGAGCATTTTGCAATTTTTTTTTTACCCTTATCATGTTTTTGTTCCCTATTATTTTGATAATTCATTTTTTTCCCTATTACTTCTTCAAAGAAATGACAATTTATAAAGTATGCTTGTGATGATACTTATAAGAGGGCCATATGCTACATTTACACTTTAATAGCTATGTGGTTAAAGGTGGTCTTACTTGTTTGTTCTAGGAGTCCAATGAGTTGAGGATTACAAGATTTTAGAATCAGTATGTAAGATATAAACAACATGAAGGAATGTGGTTTATGAGATCATCTTGAGGTATCTATACAATCAACTTCTTCCGAATAAATCTCGTATGCTGCTATTGTGACGATTATTGTGCTCTTTTAATGAGTTTTTATTAATTATCAACAAGAGGGGAAAAATCAACTTATCATATTCTTCATTACCATTTTTGTTGTGCATGGTAACTCGAGCAATCTGTAGCAATCTATATTTCCCCCGTTATATTGTCGTTGATTTATTACTTAGTAATTATCCCTGATTGAAGATTCTGTAAATCTTGTCTTTTGTCATCAGGTATGGCCACCTGATGGCTTTGGAACATTGGAACAATGAATATGATGAAGATTATACGCTAAGGTATAGCTGGCATGCATTACCTTGAATTTTTCACGTGTGCCATCTGCTTGTTAATATGGCTTATGACGAATTTTTTATTACCTTTCGGCTTTTTCAAGTGCTGATTTATTTGTAAATGATATGCTATTTCAGGATTATGTATTTGTAGTTTCAGAATTTTTCATAAAGGTGTAGGACCTTGGATCAATTTTGCCAGCACAAATCAGACATGACAAAATTTGTAGTGATCTATGTCCAAAATATCTTATGAGCCTCTGAAATTGTAAATCCCTCTGGAAGCTTATGATTGTCTCTGAAGAGGGATCTGTCTAGGTTGGACAGCTGCGACCCCCACCAATTTTTTTTTTTTTTTTCCTTTCATTTTTCCTTCATTATTCTCTTTGTATTCGACTTCGAAACATACAGTGTACATTACAAACACAATGCTCACCTATAATTGCAAATTTTTGGAGAGATTTCTTTTTGTTTTTTGGGAGGAGGGAGGGCGGGGTGAGGGGAGAGATTTGGTTCCAAATATCACAGTGCAAGCTGGAGTCGATAATGGTTTCTACCTGTTCAAATGCACTAATGACTATGAAAGCTAATGGTCTTCAAGAATTGGAACCTTGGAATGCTATTGACAAGGTGCAATATAGCCTTTATCCACAATTGAGTGATATTCATCAATGCCCCGATGACCCTTTAGACCCCTTAGCGTTTCGGGTACTTAGCATGCATAATTGGAGGAATATTTTTGTAGCCGGATGAGCCTACTATTTGCATGAAAAATGTGTGTTAGAATATGTAGAGGTAGAATTATTTAAATAGCCACCAAGATGTACAACATGCATGGTGCATGGCCACTTCTGATTTCACGGTCAAATGTGCTAATATTAGCTTTTATCATAGGCAAATTCCAAAACACAAATTTTTTTTTTTAAATTTTTTATTTTGAGGATAAACACAATTGAAAACTCGTTATCAGTAGGAAGCAATGATTTGAAGAGCACTCTGAAAAGGCAAGTTAAGGAAGGATGAAATCGGGAAAAAAATCTGCAGCAAAATTGGAAAGTAGTCTCCTCTAAGAAAGGGAAAAGTACAATTTGAAAACTCTTTATCAATAGGAAGCAATGATATGAAGAGCACCCTGAAAAGTGTGCAAATAGGTATTAACTTGTTTGATATTTTACATTCTTGTCGACATTTTGGAGAAGGTAATGAATAAACTGAGCCGTATAGCGTAAATATACTAACAATTATTTTATGCATATGTGATATATATCTTCCTTTTCATAATACGTGTAATTCACAATTACGTGAGATTTATATCTTGCGAAAGAAATAATGTATATATTGATGCATGAGACTACCTTTTCATAATTGTGAGATTTATATCTTGTGAAAGAAATAATGTATATGTCGCTGCATGAGATACCTTTTTAGATAGACAAGTAATGATTTTGGTAGAAGTTTAAAGAGAGTAATTTTGCATTACAAAAGCAACTTCTAGAAGTTTCCAAAAAATGTGTGATTTGCAATGATTCTAAACCACCGTAATTTCAATTTACACTTCAAACAAAGACACTACTAAAATAGAAACAATTTTTATTATACTTGACAACCTAATTCTATAGGTTTAGTCACATCATTATTATGATTATATATATATATATATATATATATATCTGTGTGGGCATCGGAAACTCAAACACAAACAATAATGTGGTAAGATGTTTAGGTAATTGACTTGCACAATTTATTTATCATAAAAATAAGGTAGAAATTCCACAGTGGGAGGCTCAAACAACTGACTAAGAAAGTAGGAGTAAAGATGCTTTCCCGAGGTGCAGGGAGTAAGCAAGAAAAGAAAAGAAAAATACAGTGTGGCTCCCTCTCTAGCTCTTCTCTAGGGTTTTCTCTTAATATTTCCCAACCCCCTCTCTGTTGCAGCCTCCTCCCCTTTTATAGGCATTTTTCCTTCTTTTATCTCCCTAGTTAACCTGCTTCCAGCCGAATTTCTAGGATACTTGTCACATCCCCTCTCAATTTTACCCCCCTTTCATCATGAACTAAGACTTTTGGGATGTTTGCACTATTCAGATTGTCCTATATGTATTTAATGAGGAAGAGATTAGGTAGAGAACCTTTCATTAATACAGAGGTGACTGTCTCCATGATCCTTATCATTTCAAGATGTTTCTCGAGATGAATCTGGTAGGAGTGGCATCTCGGAGTAAAAAGGGAATCGGTTGCCTGCAGTCCCATTCTTTTCCGCTGAAGGGCCATCCATGCTCATTACCTCGGATAAGAGTTTCAGTATTGGTGGCCAACTCGGATATCCACGGTAGCTGCTCTGGTGAGTTACCAATGACTCTTCAGACGTCCTAGCTTGTATCCACATTGATGGGCCTAGCCCGTTTCTTCAAGTATGACCTTCTTGCTTTCCGGCCTCAGCTCGGAATCAAGTTCTCCCCCCACCCACAATATATATGTGTGTGTCAAGAACATAAAAATAAATAAATATATTCAAAATATTAGTGAACAAAATTACAATTCACGCTATTACACGGCACAGGTTTAGGTTAGTAATATATCAAAGTGAAAACTATGATAATGTTTGATTTTGAGATCCTCACGTTACACCAAGTGACACAACTAATTTGTACAAATCTGTCAAGTGGCATAACTAACTTTGTACAAATCTAAGTAAAATCTTTTAATAATACTCTTTCATATCATTTACCTTTTTTTTTTTTTTTAGTAGTTAAACTACACGATGTTACCAAGGCTTTGTAGAAATCCAAAAATAAATTGGAATGGCTAGGTATAAATAAGTAAATAAAAAGTTGCACGCTATTCATTAAAAAAAAAAAAAAAATTGCACGCTAAAAGATTCTTAGTGACATTCTTGGTTTCCTTTCAACGGGGATAATTTTTTTTTTTTTTTTTTAAAGGTTAAAGAGGCTAAATATATAACACCACGCAATAACCAGTCTATTACAAAATGGCTCAACTTTATTAAAAGCTAGCAAATTATCCACCACAGGCGGTAATTCATACAAAATAAGGATTATATGCAGTTGTTTAATGCCTAGTCCTTTCGCTGTTGAATATTTTTTGGCTCTAAGAAACCAATAAAGTTGTTGGCTGTTTCAAATTGCAAAAATGAAATATAGATGACACACCTACACTCAAAAATGCAAACATCCTGATTTTTTTTTTCCTTCTGTTGGATGATTTTTGGCTGTAAAAAACCCAAAAGTTGTTGCAAATTGCAAAAATAAAATATAGATGAGAGAGAACTGAGATAGTGGAAGATCACCTTGGTGAATTTGGTGGTATTGAATCTGCACAATGTGCAAGTTGCAACTCAAGAGGAGTTGGTAGAAGGTTCTCAAGTGAGGAACAACTTGTTAGTGTTAATGCTACGCGAGGCTAATTTAGAAAAAAAATTTGAAATGATGTTGGATAGGATTTTGAATCGATTGCATAAATCTTTATTAACTGGGATTAACAACTTAAAAAAAAGTCATAACACCCCTGTAATCCCATATGAACAATCTATCGCAAAATGTTTGCCTAATTGAGATTTTGGGGGAAATTAAAATGATGGTTCTGATCTTGCACTAGTGGACTGGTTTTGAGAGAATGGATTGAACTGATTTGATGATGAATTGGAGCCCTCTTCCTCGACCTCCTCTACTGTTGTAATTGAAGAAAAACTAAGTCTGATATGATTTGTAATTGAAGCAAGTGAAAGAAGTAAAGCAACACAAAAACTAACAATGAGCAAAGAAGCTAAGGAAGAAGAAGAGAGAGAGAGCAAAGATTGAAACTGTGAAATCTTGCTTAATTAAAAACTGTAGAGTACAAGAGTTTATATAGTACAAAGATCAGACTAAAACTCATAGCTATCTTTCCACATTATGCGGATCAAGCCCGTGAATCAAGGAAACAGAATCCAACAGACTGTAACTGTATTACGCGCCAAAACTCTAACTGAACCTGACTTGGAACACTGACAATACGACACTGTTTCAAGCTTAAGAATCAGATACACATAAGAGAGATGATACGGTGCATATTGATAATTAGAAGTAAATGAAATGGTGCGTTTCATGTGTCATTATAATTCAAATCTGCAACGGTCTCCAACGGTAACTCCCAAATGTACATCTTCAACCTCTGGCATTGCAATCCCTAATCCAATCAAATCATGCTTTAGTAGCTTGCTTCAATCTTGGCTTAGGTCTAAGATGATCAGTATCTTCAACAGTAATTGCCTTGACCTCTTCCTCTATTATAGGATTGATTGAAAGATGGATCGTAGCCTGAATTAGTGTTAGGCCTTGAGTTTGATACAGCAGCCATAGCAAAGACTGGATCTTTGACATCTAAACCCTCATTTAAGTACTCTTTTTCAGCATTCAGCATTGTTACTAGTTCATTTGAGTGCTTTTGGTTCTTATGGCAGACCTAAAGGCATTATAATCCTTAGGAAGCCCCTTGATTGCTATATGCAATAATTCTTCATCATCTACTATGACACCTATAGCCAAAAGCTTGTCTCGAACTACCCTTATTTCTATAGATAAAGATCCACAGAGTCTGTGCCTTTCCTGATGTTATGTAGCTCTGAGATTCGTGACATATAATCTAGAAATAAATAAAAACCTATTCTCTAGAACTTTCCATGCTTCCATTGTAGCAGTGCAACCTACAGTCAAGGCTAAAATGGAAGGTGAAAGAGTAGAACTCACATAATTTGGATTCATGATTGTAGTGATTGATCTAGAAAGATCCTTCAAATACTTTTTTGGAATCAATAAAGGCTCCTCCAAAAGCTCAAACAACAAATACGTTTCCAAGACCATAGTGATCTGGTGCTTCCACACAATGTAATTTGTGTTATCAAGCTTAACAGTCATCATATTAGCCATGTTTGACAAGAGTAATAGCCCCATCTGGATGCTTGTTTTAGCCCATATCAAGGACGTAGCTAGCTTTGGACTAGGAGGGCAATGCCCCCCTAATTTAAAAAAAAAAAAATATATATTATTATATATATGTACTAATTTTAGCAATTTTGTTCTATAAAATTACATTTTTTCCCCTTAAACAATAACATTGATTCTTTTAAGAGTAATGCTATACTCACAAACTTTTTTACAACATTTTTACAAACTGTTTTGGTAGCAAATTCTTATTGGTTCGCACATGAACCCACCACTCACATCATTTTTTTACTTACTAGTAACCACTTATTACATCAATAATTTATCAAAAAAAAGTTTGTAGCGCTAGTATTTTCCTCATTTTAGTGACTATAAAAAAATTTATAAATCTAAAATCTAAAACAAAATATATAAGCCCAAAAAAATAGCACAACAACAAAAATTACCATTAGTAAAACTTTTTAAAAAAATTAAGCTCAATTAACCAATTTTATTTAAAATAAACAACCCTGCCATTTAAAAAATTATAAACAAAAATAATTTTGTTCTTACCAAAAAAAAAAAAAAAAAAAATCTTCAGTAGCTAAGTAGTAGCAGAGTCAAAGGTTGAAACTGCTGCACACAACCAACAGTAAAGCCACCCCCTTAACTCAAAGCTCTGGCTCCGTCTCTGGCCCATATAGAGATTTATTCAGTTTGTACACTAACTCCCCTTGTTGTGAAGTGCTTGAGGAAGTTGCATACATCTTCATGAATCTCTCTACGAAGGAAAGAATTATTAACATCCGAAATAAAGTTCCCACTCCTTAGGCTTGTTATTGCTGAAAGACAGCCCCATCAATATTGACTTTGTACCAGGGAGGATTTGGATTGACCCATATTTCCGCTTCTTTCACTACTGGCAGTGAAGGCCGAAAGTTGGCGACTTGAAATTCGTCAATAAATGATCTTTATCCAAAATCATGGTTGTAGATTGGCATGACTGGCCATGTCTAACTTGGTTCCGATTAAACGAAATACTCCATGCTATAGTAATAGCTAACTCTAGCACCTTATCGCCTGTATGTTGTACGAACTTTAGGTACCATAGAAAATCAATGAATTCTGGCAAATGGACCCCTCACATGTCCAGTAGGAGACCTGAGAGCTTCCAGACATCTTGAGCCTTGGGACATGACCAGAATAAATGGCCACTACTTTCGACTCCTAAACCACAAGCCTCGCAAGTCAAATCATCAATGATTTTTCGATGACAGAGATTAGCCTTAGTGGGGAGTATATTATGACTAACCCGCCATGCAATGTTTTTAATCTTATTAGGCACAATTGAGTCCCCACAACGATTTCTAGAATTTCTTATAGTTTTGCCCATTCAAAGCTTCAGGAAGAGGATCAGATATGGATGAAAGAGCCACTTTGTAAGCACTGCTCGCGGTGAAGTGCCCCTTAGGTGTGTACGCCCAGATTAGTCAATACATTGTGCATCTAGAGCTCAAGGGAATGCATAAAATTGTAGTGGCATCATCGGGGGAGAAAGCTTGTCTGATCACATCTGCTTGCCAAGAATTGGATGAGGGGTTGATGATTGAATTGACATTTACATCAATAGGTAATCCAACCGGTGGTGAAGTGAGTCTGAAACTAGATGGTGTCGGTAACCACTTATCAAACCATAACCCAATAGTCCCTATTCCCCACCTGCCAACGACAACCCTTTTGCACAATTTTTTAGGCCAACATAGTGCTTCTCCGTGCGTATGAAGGATGATGACCCAACTCAGCAGAAAGGAAGTTTCCATTCGGAAAATATCAAGCTTTAAACACTTTGTAGACTAAAGTATTTGTACAATTTTGTAATCTCCAACCTTGTTTGGCCAGAAAAGCAAGATTGAAAGCCTTTAAATCTGAAAAACCCAATCCCCCTTCTTCTTTCGGAAGACACATTTTGTCCTAACTTAACCAAGCCATTTTAGTTCTTTCATGTGTTTGCCCCTACCAGAAATTCCGAACCATAGATGTCATTTCATCACATAGCGCATTTAAGAGCTTAAACACGCTCATAGTATAAGTAGGTACTGCTTGAGCCACGGTCTTGATTAATATTTCTTTTCCAGCGTGAGAGAGCAACTTTTCCTTCCACCCTGAGAGCTTATTATCCAGCCTTTCAATGAGTTGTCAAAATGTGTTACATTTATTTTTGCCAACCAGTGATGGGAGACCAAAATACTTTTCATGTTGTTGAATGACTTTTGCTCCAAATTGAGTCTTGATTTCATCCTGGATATCTGGAGGTGTATTTCTGCTAAAAAATAGTGAAGTTTTATCCCTATTTAGTTGTTGCCCCGACACTTGCTCATAAGTTTCTAAAATCATCTCTAAATTGGAACAGTCCTCCCTAGTAGCTTTACAAAAGATAAGGCTATCATCAGCAAAGAATAGATGAGAAATCACTAGAGCACCTTGGCAAGCTACCACACCCCTAAGGAGGCCCTGGTGTACTGATGTCTGAAGTAGAGCTTATCAGTCTTATACACACAACAAAACCAGATATGGAGAGAGTGGGTCCCCTTGGCGTAACCCCCTAGATAGGGTGATATTGCCACAAGGTTTCCTATTGATTAGAACAGAATAAGACACTGTGTGAACACATCTCATCATTATATTTACCCACTTCGCATTGAACCCCATTTTCTGCATAATTTTTTCTAGACATCCCCATTCCACCCCGTCATATGCCTTACTCATATATAACTTTAGAGCCATTTCACCCACCTTACCACTCTTTTTTTTTTGGCTAATATGGTGCATTGTTTCAAAAGCCACCAACACATTATCAGTAATAAGCTGATTAGACATAAAGGCGCTCTGATTCTCACTAATAATTTGAGGAAATAAACATTTAAGTTTATTAGCCAAGACCTTAGAAGCAAGCCTAGATACAACATTGCTAAGGCTAATAGATCTGTATTGAGAAATTTTGGTTGGGTTCTTTACTTTAAGAACAAGCACAATGTGTGTTTCATTAAGTAGCTTGAGAAAGTGAAGAAAAATCTTTACAAGATTTTCACGTTTTTAAGTTCTGTTTTGTAACTAAGTGGTGGACTGAGGAAGAAGAGGAAAAGGCCCAAAATGATGTCATTGCAATAGTCAACTTAAAAGTCAATACATACATGTAAACGGTATCAAATTCTAATGAGATAGATGGACCGACTAATATGTTATGTATTGCTAATGTCAAAAACAATGTCATTTCATGTTTGTTGTATTTATTGTAATGGCCTGATCACATGACAATTAAATATTTAATTATGTTTTGATTAGTATTAACAGTTCCTAATTTTCAAGTCTTTCTATTGGGAGTAATGTTAGAGATATAAACTTTTTTACAAAATTTTTTTACAGACTGCTGATGTGGGGGTAAAAGCCCAACATTGTGTATTGGGCCTGAGGCCCCATTTTTGGGTTAAGGTATGTCCGAAGAGAAGAAAATGATTGGGAAGGATTCCACATGGGAGAGATATACCTGGAAATGATTGAGGAGTATGGTCCGAAGAGATCACTAGCAGGCCGAAGAGCGTATTCTCCTCGGATATAGAGAGTCTCGATCAAACAAGCACCTGAGAGGTTTAAGTGATATTCCTAGCAATTCCAATGATAAGGATAAACTTTGGACATGTCTGGAGATGATAAGAATGAAAAAATATCTAAAGGGAAAAGCTGCTACCATCGTGTTTAATGCACTGCAACAACTTTTTTGGCCGCATTTATGTGGAGAAGACCCCTGAACAGTGTAGCTTCAACTACCAACACTCCTGGAGAACTAAAGAAGATACCTGATGTGACATGTACTCAAGTGAATGCTTGGATGAAGAACAAGTGTACGATGAAGATGGTTGATAAAAAGGCTATATAAATGGGAGAAGTCTCTGAAGAAGGGGATCGGAACAAAGATAATAAGAGGAGGAGAAAGATTTTACTGTAGCCCTAAGAACTGTATTCACTGTTCAATCAATAATATACCTCTTTGGACGTCAATTTGTTTAGCTTTTAAGTGGGTTTTTACGTTGGTTCATTCTTGGTTATCATAGTTAACAGTTGTTAAATTCACAATTAACCTAGCTTTTTCACCCACTCTCTACAAATTAATTGTTTTGGGCTTGAGCTACAAATCCTGACCCTACAATTGGCGCCGTCTGTGGGGAGGTACTTGAGCGAAAGTGGAAGCAGCAGTAGATAATGGCTGAACCAGGGCAACAACCAGCAGAATCTAGGCATCCTAACACATTGACCCTTTTCTTAATTTGGAGCAGAGACAAGATCGTGAAGGTAGTGTGCACACTGCACATACTGATCGAAGCCAGCCACATGGTGGAAGTCACGTGTCTCATGCAGAGAAGAACCATAACATGCAACTAGAAATTGAAAGGCTAAAAAGGGAGTTGCGCCATGCAACGAGGAAACAGATTTCTTCGTATTTTGATGAAGATTCGATGATGAACAGGACGTCACTTACAAGCAGAGATCTCGAACACCAGTCAGTGAATCCTTTTCCTATGAAGAAGAGCATCATCGTAAGAGGCAACCTCGAAGCCCATCACGTGGAGGCGTAGGGAACGATGCTATGAGCAAGATTTTGAATCAAATCTCTAGGTCACCTTTTACACGCAGGATTGAAGAAGCAAGGCTCTCTCGTCATTTTCATTAGCCGAAGTTCACCATCTATAATGGTAAAACAGACCCTGTGGAACATGTGAGTCACTTTAATCAAAGGATGGTCGTCTACTCCAGAGATGAAGCTTGATGTGCAAGGTTTTCCCCTCCAGTCTCGGATCGGTTGCAATGAGATGGTCTGACAGCCTAGAAGCAGACTCCATCGATTCCTTCAAAGAGCTCACTCAAGCATTTGGTTCCCGTTTTGTCACATGCCGAAGAGTGGCCAGACCCTTGTCTTCATTGCTATCCTTGAGCATGCAAGAGGACGAGACCTTGAAAACGTATTCAGATAGGTACTGGGAGATGTTTAATGATATGGAGGGCAATTTTGATGAAATGGCCCTTAGCACGTTTAAGCTCGGCCTCCCCACTGACCATGGTTTAAGGAAGTCCTTAACTGGTAAGCCAGTTACTAACATGCGTCAGTTCATGGACCGTATTGAAAAGTATAAAAGAGTTGAAGAAGATCAACAGCAAGAGAAGAGAAAGGACAAGGTTATCCCCTAGGAGATGAGGGATTTCAGGTCGGACCGTTACAATAACAGTAAACCAAGGAGAGATTTTGCTAGGCAATCAGGATCAACAAATCTTCAAGCAGTCAACGTTGTATTCAAAGAGCCAGTACACCAAGTTTTGGAAAAGATTAAGAATAAACCATTCTTTAAGTGGTCGAATAAGATTGTGGGGAACCTTGAGAGGCGTAATCATAATCTCTATTGCCAATACCATCAAGACCATGGGCATACCACAGAGGATTGCAGGAGCCTGTGGGATCATTTGGACCAACTGGTCCGCGAGGATAAATTGAGACACCTCTTGCACCACTCCAGTGGCCGAGGAGATCAAATGAACTCAGAGCCCCGAAGAGATGACTCTTCAAAGCCTCCATTGGGAACTATTAATGTCATCTTCGCTGCACCAGGGAGAATAGGATCCTGGCCATCGAAGGTTATGTCGGTAGCCCGGTTACCCGCAGGGGATTTCAGCCAAGGTTTGAAGAGAGCTAAATCGGATGCTTAACTGGTTTTAGGGTTCTCGGATGAGGACAAGATTGGAACCATCCAACCCCATGATGATGCTTTAGTAATCACCCTCAGAATTGGAGGGTATAATGTGAGGATGGCAATGGTGGACCAGGGTAGCGCGGTAGAGATAATGTATCCTGGTCTCTACAAGGGGCTGAACCTAAAACCTCAAGACCTAACACCATACAATTCTCCCCTGGTGAGTTTTGAAGGAAGAGTTGTTACCCCGAAGGGCCAAATACGATTACCCGTACAGACTTGCTCAGAGGTGGTAGAGGTGGATTTCATTGTTGTAGATGTGTATTCGCCCTATATGGCAATTGTAGCCAGACCTTGGCTTCATACGTTAAGGGCTGTTTCCTCTACTTTGCATCAGAAAGTTAAATATCCATCTGAAGGACAAGTTTGTGAAATCCGGAGAGATCAGTCCGCGGCCAGACAGTGCTTAGTGGCTGCCATCCAACATAAGCCCGAAACTGAGTCCTCGGCCAAGGCCGAAAGGGGTTTATAGCAGTTAAAACATCGTGTATCGGCCGTCGAAGATCCAGACGAGGGCGCTAGATGCGAAGATTTAATAAAAGTTGTTATCGAAGACAATCCAGAAAAGTTCTTTCAAGTTAGATCTCAGCTGCCTCTGTAAGAGAAGGAAGAGCTAATAGAGTTCCTTAAAAGAAATCTTGATGTATTTGCCTGGAACGCTTACAAAGCCCCAAGGGTAGATCCAGAATTCATCTGTCACCATCTAAAGGTCAACCCATTTATTACACCTAAGAAGCAGCCTCCTCGGTGCCCATCCAAGGAACACGCTGATGCTGTAAGAGAAAAGGTAACAAAGCTCAAACAAGCTGGAGCTATTAAAGAATTTTTTTATCCTGAGTGGCTAGCAAATACTGTGGTGGTGAAGAAGAAGAATGGGAAATGGCGAGTCTGTGTAGACTTCACTGATTTAAATAAGGCTTGTCCTAAGGATCCATTCCCTATGGCAAAAATTGATCAGCTAGTAGATGCCACTGTCGGCCATCCTCGGATGAGTTTCCTGGATACTTTCCAAGGTTACCACCAAATACCGTTAGCCTTGGATGACCAGGAGAAGACTACTTTTGTCACCCCTATCAGTAACTACCACTACAAAGTGATGCCATTTGGTTTGAAAAATGCAGGATCTACCTACCAAAGAATGATGACGAGGATGTTTGAGTCACAGTTGGGCAAAAATATCGAAATTTATATAGATGACATGGTGGTGAAAAGCAAGGTCGTTTCTGAACATGTAAAGGACCTTGAAAACATTTTTGAAGTTCTAAGAAAGCACAAGCTGCGTCTAAACGCTTCCAAATGCTCATTTGGTGTGGGATCAGGCAAGTTCTTGGGGTACATGGTGACTCACAGAGGAATTGAAGTTAACCCCGATCAGATAAAGGCCATCCACAGTTTACAAGCTCCTCGGAATCTGAAAGAAGTTCAGAAACTGACTGGAATGGCTGCTGCCTTGAACCGATTCATCTCTCGATCAGCAGATAGGTGCAGACTTTTCTTCTCGTTGATCAACAAATGGAAAGGGTTTGAATGGACTGAAGAGTGTGCTTTGGCCTTCCAACAACTCAAAGACTACTTGGCTCGGCCACCAATCATGTCCAGTCCCGAGCCAGATGAGGTCTTGTTTGCCTACATTGTCGTGGCCCCCTGTGCTGTAAGTTTGGTATTGATACGAGTGGACCAAGGTGTGCAAAGGCCAGTTTATTATGTGAGTAAGTCATTGCATGAGGCCGAGATTCGATACCTGCCACTGGAAAAGGCCATATTGGCAGTAGTACTTGGTACATGGACGCTGCCTCATAACTTCCAAGCACATACGGTCGTTGTGCTCACACAACTCCCACTTAAAACCATACTTAGAAGTGCTGACTACACGGGAAGAATAGCTAAATGGGGCACTATCCTAGAGGCTTTTGACATCAAATACATGCCTCGCACTTCAGTCAAGGTCCAGGTTCTCGCAAATCTGGTGGCCGAGTTCACAGAGCCTAGTTTAGAAGAGGTAACGGTAGAGAAGGACATGGATGAAAAATTGGTTGGCATGATTTCTCAATGAGGCCCGTAATCCTGGAAAGTATATGTGGACGGTGCAGCAAATCAGAAGGGTTCTGGAGTAGGGTTAGTGTTAATATCTCCAGAGAAGATTGTTATCAAAAAGTCAATAAGGCTAAACTGCACGGCCACAAATAATGAGGCCGAGTATGAAGCTTTACTGATGGGAATGGCTATGGTTCGAAAAATGGGAGGAAAGTCAATGGAAGTGTTCTCGGACTCGAAGTTAGTCGTTGGTCAAGTACAAGGTGAGTTTGAGGTGAAAGACGAAAGAATGCAGGGATACTTAAGCCAAGTTAAACGTCTGCAATCGGAGTTCGACTCTTTTAATCTACTGCACATCCCCAGAAGTGGTAATGCACATGCTGATTCTCTGGCCACGCTTTCTACCTCCTCGGTGCAATATTTGCCAAGAGTTATCCTCGTCGAGGACTTGCATGGGCCTACGAAGGCAAGAATAGAGGTAGTCCAGGTTCATCAAATCAGGGCCGAACTTAGCTAGATGGATCCTATAATTAAATTCTTGAAGGAGGATATCCTGCCTGAAGAAAGGTGGGAAGCCGACAAAGTTCGGAGGAAGGCAACCAAATTCTGGCTATCCGAGGACCAGAAACTATATAAACGCTCCTATTCTGGATTGTACTTATTATGCATGCATCCTGAAGCGGCTGAGTTACTACTAGAAGAATTACATGAAAGAATCTGTGGGAGCCACACTGGAGGTAGATCCTTGGCTCACCGAGCTATTACTCAAGGTTATTGGTGGCCGAATATGCAAAAAGAAGCCCATGAGTATGTTAAGAAGTGCGATCAATGTCAACGGTTTGCCCTAAACATTCATCAACCAGGGGGAACCCTTAATCCACTATCCAGCCCATGGCCTTTCGCTCAATGGGGCTCGGATATCGTGGGTCCATTCCCTAAAGTTACAGGAAACAGGAAATACCTTCTGGTCGGCACGAACTATTTCACCAAATGGGTCGAAGTTGAACCTCTGGCTAACATCAGAGACGTAGATGTGCAGAAATTTGTGTGGAAGAATATTGTCACTCGGTTTGGGGTTCCTCATACTCTCATCTCGGACAATGGCCTACAGTTCGATAGCAAAGCATTCAGGAATTATTGTAGCGAACTGGGAATCATAAACAGATACTCCACCCCTGCCTATCCACAGGGGAATGGGCAAGCGAAAGCGGTTAACAAGGTCATAGTAAGTGAATTAAAGAAGAGACTAGACGATGCAAAGGGCAAATGGGTGGAAGAATTGCCACATGTACTTTGGGCATACAGAACTACGCCTAGTAGATCTACTGGAGAGACCCCCTTCTCAATGACCTATGGGGCTGAAGCTGTCATACCTTTGGAGAATGGGTTCCCAACATTGAGAACTAGTTCGTTCAGTTCGACCAGCAACAATGAGCAGTTAGAGAAGAATCTGGATCTGATTAAGGAAAGGAGGAAAAATGCAATGGTCCGATTAGCTCATTACCAACAAAAGCTCAGATAAGGCTATGATGCCAACGTAAAGCTAAGACCTCTAGAACCTGGTGATTTGGTGCTCAGAAAGGTTGTGGGCACTGCAAAGAACCCAGCTTGGGGAAAGTTAGGACCTAATTGGGAAGGGCCATATCGTATCACTTCAGGGGCTGGCATTGGGGCGTATTTCTTGGAAGATTTAGATAGTCATATAATACCACGCCCTTGGAATGTAAATAACCTCAAAAGGTACTATTATTAATCGAATATTTTCCTTAGTCAATATACCAACTTATTATATAATGTTTTTGGACAAATGTTTAAACTTAAATTCAATCATGCCTGTAGTCCTCGGATCAGATGATTTGGGTTAGTTAACACTTGTTTACAATTCTCCTAAGTGTTTAAACTTAAATTCAATCATGCCTGTAGTCCTCGGACCAGATGATTTGGGTTAGTTAACACTCATTTACAATTCTCCTAAGTGTTTAAACTTAAATTCAATCATGCCTGTAGTCCTCGGACCAGATGATTTGGGTTAGTTAACACTCGTTTACAATTCTCCTAAGTGTTTAAACTTAAATTCAATCATGCCTGTAGTCCTCGGACCAGATGATTTGGGTTAGTTAACACTCGTTTACAATTCTCCTAAGTGTTTAAACTTAAATTCAATCATGCCTGTAGTCCTCGGATCAGATGATTTGGGTTAGTTAACACTCGTTTACAATTCTCCTAAGTGTTTAAACTTAAATTCAATCATGCCTGTAGTCCTCGGACCAGATGATTTGGGTTAGTTAACACTCGTTTATAGTTCTCCCAAGTGTTTAAACTTAAATTCAATCATGTCTGTAGTCCTCGGACCAGATGATTTGGGTTAGTTAACACTCCTATAAACACTTAAATCCAATCATGTCTGTAGTCCTCAGATCAGATGATTTGGGTTAGTTAACACTCCTATAAACACTTAAATTCAATCATGTCTGTAGTCCTCGGATCAGATGATTTGGGTTAGTTAACACTCCTTTACAATTCTCCTAAGTGTTTAAACTTAAATTCAATCATGTCTGTAGTCCTCGGACTAGATGATTTGGGTTAGTTAACACTCGTTCACAATTCTCCTAAGTGTTTAAACTTAAATTCAATCATGCCTGTAGTTCTCAGACCAGATAATTTGGGTTAGTTAACACTTGTTCACAATTCTTCTAAGTGTTTAAACTTAAATTCAATCATGCCTGTAGTCCTCGGACCAGATGATTTGGGTTAGTTAACACTCGTTTATAATTCTCCTAAGTGTTTAAACTTAAATTCAATCATGCCTATAGTCCTCTAATCAGATGATTTGGGTTCGTTAACACTCGTTTACAATTCTCCTAAGTGTTTAAACTTAAATTCAATCATACCTGTAATCCTCGGACCAGATGATTTGGGTTAGTTAACACTCGTTCACAATTCTCCTAAGTGTTTAAATTTAAATTCAATCATGCCTGTAGTCCTCGGACCAGATGATTTGGGTTAGTTAACACTCGTTTACAATTCTCCTAAGTGTTTAAACTTAAATCCAATCATGCCTGGAGACCTTGAACCGGATGATTTGGGTTAGTTAAAACCTCCATACAGTTATTATTAATGCTTAAACTTAAAACGAATCATGCTCGAAATTCTCAGAGGTATTTAAATAAATTCTAGCTTATGATAGGCCTCTTTGGTCATGTATTTAATTCAAAATCAATGCTTAGTAATATTCTCTGTATATGTTCAGGAAGACTCGTGAAACTTCATTATCACTTATTAAGTTATAGTTATTGGCAATAATAACGAGTCTTATAATATATGCAACGAAGACATTAAAAATAAAAGAGAAACGATTTCATTGATCAAAAGAAAGTAGTCTGCAATCCATTACATAAATAATAAAATAAAATAAAAATAAAAACTAAAACTAATACAAGTACGAAATAAAAACTCCTAAACATCTAAGCCTTCATCTCGGTGGCCGAGGAGTCAATTGTCTGGCCAGGCTGAATAGCATTAGCATCTGAAGCTTGAACATCTTCAGGTTGCTTGCCCGCACCACCAGCCTGATCAGACTCTTGGGTTGCATCAATAGGAGCAGGAGGGGTCTGGCCAACTAGGGGCTGCTCCAGAGCTTCTGGGAATTCGCAAATATCAGGATGGTAATAAATACTCCCAAGTTGTCTCAAGGCAGACTTTGGAGGGACCCCAGCAGCGTTGAGGCCTTTGTCCCAAGTTACGTCGCAGTATTCTCTACAGACCTTCGCGAACTTCCAGTAAGTCTAACCTGAGTCTCCTCTACCCCAAGCTTATAGACTGCCTGCCTTTCAGCCTCGACTGCCTCCTTGGCCAACTGAGCATTCCTCTCGGCCAATTTGGCAATCTCCCTGGCTTTTTGAATCTCAGCTCGAAAGTCCTTCACTAGCGCTCTTTCTGTTTCCAGATTGATCTCGGTCAAATTCAGCAGCTGGTGTTGGTCTTCGGCCTGCTTCTCGGCATTTTTAAGACTAGCATCTAAACTATTCCTCTGCTTGGTCATCTCTTTTAACTGCTCGGACAGATAAGCATATTCTTCCTTCAGATTGCCCAGCGGTTTTTCTGCCTCAGACCGAGAGTGGGCCTCTGTTTGGGCTTCAGTATAAGTCTTTTTGTTCCACTCCTCGGCCACATAAACCTGCTGGGTAATCTACATAGCAGAAGGAAAAATTTCAATAAAAAAAAAAAATCATCAACATCCTAAGTGAAGAAATGGATTACTTTACTTACCATGGCTAAATCCCTTTTTAGGGATAAAAAGAGGTCATACTGGCTGAAACGCCTGTAAGAATCCATATCCCGTGGGAGGAGCAGTGGCTGCTCCAAAGCCTCAGCAATAAGACCTGCTCTCCCCCCATTGTAATTTCTCAGGGAAGTCTTCCAGGGGATTGAAGCACCATCCAGCTCCAGCCTTGGGGACCAGGTGCGAGGTCCTCGGCAGACATCAGCTACGAGGGCGTCCTCTCGGCTCTCTGTAGACGAAGCCCTTTTACTCCGGTGGTTTTTGACCACCTTCTGTTGTTTAGTTCCTTTCTGAGGCGCTACCTCCCTTTCTTCATAGTCGGCGATGGGCCTCTTCTTCTTTGGATCTGGCAATTGCTTTGCGCCGAGATCCACAGGAACCTGGGGAGGTGATGGAGGAAGACTAACAACTGGTTGAGACATACCGGTCTCTTTGGGCCTAGCTTTTTTATTCCTGTTCTTCATCAAATCTTTTAGACTCGCCATGTCTTCTTCCTCTTTCGAGGAATCGTCTGGAATAGCAGTTATTAAAACAGGAGGGTAAACACCGGACTGCCTGTCAATCTCTTCCTCGAAATCTAAAATCTGAACCCCTCCTGAAGCTTCCTCTTCGAATCTAAACTTATCAATTTGTTCCTCAAGCGAAAAGGCCGAAGAGGCGACTCTTTCCTCTGCTGCTACCGGTTCGAGAGGAACCTGCTGAATTGGCTGGAGGAGCACTGGTATACCCTGCGGATTGGGATGTGGCACGAGGGCAAGATCAAACGGAGCTAAAAAATCTTTTCAAGCAACGTCTATGCGGTTGATGCGACGGTCTCCCTGTCTTATAGCGTTGCCAACCGGCTGAAAATCGGTTGATTTTAGAGTGAAACCAAGGATAAGAGGAACGGACCGGAGCTGTCTGTCTTCACTTACAAAAATTTCTGATCGTAGTAAGTAATTAAGTGCGGCAACATTTGTGAGACTGAGCCGAGGAGAAACGTGATCTTTATCTGTTAACACCACAAGAAAAAAAAAACTTGGTCAAAAACTTGAAAATAATGATACAAAGAGAAGACAAATTGTTAAAAAACGAAGATCCTAAATCTATTGTTAGGAAACCTAGGTCTAGGAAGTCCCACCTGGCTCTCTTGGTTGGTTCGGGCAATGAAGACCGTCATGCCACGCGCCCAAGACGATCAAATAGTCGTCTTTCATCCCTTTATTAGACTTGGGAAGGCAGGAGATGAGCCTAACGACGTCGGATCGGGATTTAAGATAGTATCCCGCCCCCTTTTGGCTATGACATTCGTACATGTGTACTACGTCAAGCCAGGTAAGTCCGAGTCCTAAATGACAATTCAGAGCGTCAATTGCTCCTAGGATCCTAAAGACATTGGGTGCGCACTGATCAGGAGAAAGCCTATGGTTACGAAGATAATTTTTGGTGACAGAACCCATAGGGAGAGTCATTCCTCCTTCTATGAATGCTATCATAGGGATTACGACTTCCCCCTCTCCTCGGTCGGTTAATATCCGTTCTGGGGGACAATACCTCAGGTTTACCCCCTGCGGTATGCCGTATGTTTCCTTAAATGCCTCTATTAAGGCAAGACTATCGACAAGATATTGAAATCTACCCATTTTTGGTTAACTAGAGAAAGACGCAAAATAATAACTGGGAAATAAGAGTTTGAAAGCCGAGAACGCTGGCCGAGAAGAGGATGAAGGGTTTGGAGATGTTGAAACTTACGCAAACTAAATCGGAGAATGATCTTTGAACTCGTAGAAAGATTCTTACAGACTCTGGGAAGAACTAGAATTGATGATTGGAAGAACTTGGTGGATTCGAGTGCTTGAGTTCGCTGGATAATCGGAGAATTTGCAAAGTAAAGAAGAAATAACCTCCTCTGAGGCTTTATATTGGGACAGATGAAAGGGTAGGAGTCATCTCGCCCAAACTCTGAGGAAGAACATCAGCCGTTGGATCAATAGTCTACCGCTGGATACAAGAGACAAAACGCCGCCTGGAGTAATTAATAGTGCTTTGGGAATACTGAAACGACAGCGGCAATGATGAAGCGCCTAAATCTATGCCTGTACACGTGTGAGCTCAGATATTTTTTGTGTTTTAAGCTGTTATTTCGTAACAAATCAAAATCTTATTTTTTTCTCCTCGGATGCGAGGGAAAAATTAAAATTTTGAGGGGCTATTGTGGGGGTAAAAGCCCAACATTGTGTATTGGGCCTGGGACCCCATTTTTGGGTTAAGGTACGTCCGAAGAGAAGAAAATGATTGGGAAGGATTCCACATGGGAGAGATATACCTGGAAATGATTGAGAAGTATAGTCCGAAGAGATCATCAGCAGGCCGAAGAGCGTACCCTCCTCGGAGATAGAGAGTCTCGATCAAACAAGCACCAGAGAGGTCTAAGTGATCTTCCTAGCAATTCCAATGATAAGGATAAACTTTGGGCATGTCTGGAGATGATAAGAACGAAGAAATATCTAAAGGGAAAAGCTGCTACCACCGTGTTTAATGCACTGCAGCAACTTTTCTGGCTGCATTTATGTGAAGAAGACCCCTAAACAGTGCAACTTCAACTACCAACACTCTTGGAGAACTAAAGAAGATACCTGATGTGACATATACTCAAGTGAATGCTTGGATGAAGAACAAGTGTACGATGAAGATGGTTGATAAAAAGGCTATATAAATGGGAGAAGTCTCTGAAGAAGGGGATCGGAACAAAGATAATAAGAGGAGGAGAAAGATTTTACTGTAGCTCTAAGAACTATATTCACTGTTCAATCAATAATATACCTCTTTGTACGTCAATTTGTTTAGCTTTTAAGTAGGTTTTTACGTTGGTTCATTCCTGGTTATCATAGTTAACAGTTGTTAAATTCACAATTAACCTAGCTCTTTCACCCACTCTCTACAAATTAATTGTTTTGGGCTTGGGCTACAAATCCTGACCCTACAGCTGATATGGTGAGTGGTTATTGGTAAATGAAAAAATGATGTTAATAGTGGGTCTAGATAAAAATCATTAAGAGTTGACCATATCAACAATTTGTAAAAATATTGTAAAATATTTTGAAGTTGTAGCATTACTCCTCTACTAGGGAAAATTATTGTATACTCCGGGAATACCATAAATGCGTACTCTCTCCTTTCATTCACATGAATTGTGGGTCCCACCATGAATTTGATTAATGAGATCTACAATTATGTGAAAGGGAGGAGTATGCATTTATGGTACTCCGAGAGTATTATATGAGATGCTACTGTAATGTATCCTTTTTAACTGCATTGAATACAAAACTTGTTCTCATTCATTCTCTAGGAAACTTCTATAAAATTTCCTCAAAAAAGAAAAAGAAAAAAGAAAAGAAGGAAACTTCTATAAAACTCATTCCTCACCCTCTTCAATTCCAAAATATGTCTTACTTATTACTCCACTTCCACCGTCTTCTATTAATTCACACCCTATGACGAAATCTAAACATGGCATTCATAAACCAAAACTTTATAAAGCTATCATTGATTATACATATATAATGCCACCCTCCTATGTTGTTTCTTCTCAATACCCTCAGTGGATAGCTACTATGGAGTCTAAATTTGACTCTTTGAAAATACAAAGTTCTTGCTCTTTAGTTCCACCACTCGTTGATAAAAATATTGGTACCTGTAAATGGGTTTATAAATTGAAATGACATAGTTTTGGTACTGAAAATTTTTATGCAAGCTTGACTTAGCCGGGCCTGGCCACCTAATGGGTCTAATCCATGTATTTATTTTATTTTATTTCTTGCTTTGCATAGCTCAAGCTATGTGTCCATTGAGAAATTGAGGAAGTGTGATTTGAGGAGTATGAGTGTACATTAGCCCAGCCTGCCGCAATGGCGGAACCATAAATTTATCATTGAAGGGGGAGGGGGCAAATAAAAAACAATATAATTAATTTTTTATCACTATATATACTTTATCCATTTAATGTATAGTCTATTTTATATGTTATACAAAATATTTATCAATTGAATAAAGAATTAAGAATAGGTGAAGAAGAAGAATTCCTGGAAAAAAAACAAAAACAAAAACAAAAACCAGTTGCCAATTCAATTAACATTGCAGTGTAAGATTTTTAACCATACACGTGTCCACTTTCTTGTAAATGAAACAGAACTTTCTAGACTAGAAGGTGGTATTATATGCATTCGTTGCATGTATTCCCCCATGTGAGATGAGAGATACATGCATTATATGCATGGTAGATTTTCCCTTAGACTAGAAGCTGTGCTTGACCAAGTGTTGTGAGCTTGGTACCCATCTTTGCTATGACACAATTTATCAATTTGGAAATTGTGAGTGGTGTGTCGGATACATTAAACATCAATAGTAGGACAAGTATTGGTTTACATTGTATTATCAATGTAAAATTCATACTATAAACTAAACATCAATGTAGAATTATATTGCAAAAAGTATATAATATTGCACATTTGCATAAAGGTATATAATGTTGTACAAATTTATTTAATCTACAATATAAATTTTACATTTATAGTATAATGTAAACTACTAATTGCAAAATCGTTGGCGCCCGATATACATGCTTATTGCTATTCTTGGTGTTGTTGCACCCCTGTTGGTTTTGTAAAAGAGCTGTTGGTAAAATTTGCAAAATAATATCTTTGTAATATTAATTTTCTAAATTGATATTGTTTGAAATTATTTGGGGATATGGCATTTTCTTTCAAAACATGTTTTGGAAACACAATTTCAACACTTAAAAATTGTGTTTCCAAAACATGACTAAAAAACAAAGTGTTAGATTGATAGATTTTCAATAGTTTCAAAATAGTGCAACTTTAAATAAATACTACTCCCTCCGTTCCAATTTTTTTGTCCTGTTTGAAAAATCAAACTTTTTAAAGGAACATCATTTATTGTCTTGTCTACCTTTAAAAAATGTATAAGTTTCCAAAACTACCCTTAAAAAAATTTATCAAAAAATTGAATTAGTAAATTAATAGGGGTTGTAGGGTCAATTTTTGTAGCCCAAGCCCAAAAAGTATGGATTATGAGTTCAATGAACCCAAGACAATAAATTTGTAGAGCGTGGGTGAAAGAGCTGGGCTGGACGTGAATTAGACAAGAGTTAATTATGGTATTTACGGGTGAACTAACATGCAATCATGCTTGAACAAATGCAAACGTGAACGTCCGAAGAGGTATTTTATTGACTGAAAGTTGGTTACAATTCTTAGAGCTACAGTAAAGTTGTTTTCTTCTTCTCTCTCTTTTTTGTTCCGATCCATTTTATCAGAGGCCTCTTCTCCTTATATAGCACCCTTTCCCCTCATCTTCATCGTCCACTTGTTCATCATCTAAACATCCACTTGAGTACATGTCCCATCAAGTATCTTCTTTAGCTCTGTGTGAGTAGCGGTAGCTGAGATTGTACTGTTCAGGGGTCTTCTCCACATTAATGCAGCCAGAAAAGCAGCTGCAGTGCATTTAATGTGGTGGTTGAAGTTTGTCTTTTAGATATTTCTCCGTTTCTATCATCTCCATGCGCGCCTGAGGTTCATCCTTATCATTAGAATTGTTAGGAGGATTACTTGAACCTCCCAGACATCTGTTTGACCAAGCTTCTTTGAATCCGAGGATAATGGTCTCCTCGGAAAATTGAAGATCTCTTCGGACTATACCTCTCGTTCACCTCCAGGTATGTTTCTTTCACATGAGCTTCTTCTCAAATACTTTTCTGTCTTCGGACAGACAGTAGTCTTCAAATAGGATCTTAGGCCCAATACATTAAGTTGGACTTTTCACCTCCCACAGGGGTATAATAGGAATATTAGTAAATTAATGACTTTTATTTTTAAAAACAGGACAATATTTTGGGACATCTTAAAATGGAATAAATGACAAAAAAAGTGGGACGGAGGGAGTATTAAAATAATATCAGGTAAAATGCCTTACACCCCTAAACATTTATTTTAGCCGATTTATTACATAAACTTTAGTATTGTAATGAATAGATACATATACTTTAGTATTGTAATGAATAGACTCTCTTAACTTGTATTTTAGACAATTTAGTACCTGAATTTTGGTATTGTAACAAATAGACCCCCTAAACTTTGATGTTGTTGCAGTAAGACCCCTTCATTTTCATTTTTTAAAATTTATTTGGTGCAAAAAGTGGTTAAATTGGTGGGGGAGGGGGGGAAGTTAAGAGAGTTTTATTGTTATAGTATCAAAGTTTATGTACTAAATTGGCAAAAGAAAAGGTTAAAGGGGACTATTTGCTACAGTGCCAAAGTTTATGTACTATATTTGCTAAAATAAAAGTTGTAAGTGCAACTACTCCAAAGTTTAGGGGGTCTCAAGGCAAATACTATTTTACAAATTTTGCACCAAGCTGTCACTCTGACTCTTCATCTCTCTAATAAGCTCCGTTCACAATTGGTAAAAGCATTCACATCAGCCACAGTGGGTTTTTAACCAAATTTAATCTAAAAAACTCACTTTTGTTAGTTAGTTAATTTACTATTTACAAACAACTACATCAACTTCAATATTGTATCACTATTCTATTTTAATATTATTTTCTTTCTTCTTAAATATTTTGTTTTACCCATCAGTCCCAAGGTATGAATAAAATAAGATTTTTATTTGTTGTACTGTTCACTGTTAAGTTTTTGGGACAAAATAGTGAAAATACTGTGGTTGATGTATGAAAGCTTTGGGTGATTTTTTTTTTTTTTTTGACTAAGTCCGTTTGGGAATAGTTTATTTAGCTGAAACTGAAATTTTTTTACTGAAAAATGCTAAAAGCTAGCTGAATAGTACAGTGGGACCCATGAATAATACTAATAAGTACAATGAGACCTATAAATAGTAGCAAAAATAAGCTAAAAACTTTAATAAACTGTGGATGTCATCACTTTCCAAACACACTTTAAATGTTGTTTTAGCTAAACTGATGAAAATGCTCTAAGTTTGTTTTCTTTAATTTCTCTTCTTTTATTTTATATTTTTTTTTTCTGTTTACAAATATTCATGAATTGCATTTGAATCATATTAAGATAATTGTGTGCTAAAAAAATGGAAGAATGGCATGTGTTAAGCAGTAATTATCAGCTTTTGTGAGGTATTTGAGTTAATTGAAGTCATTTAAGACTTTCAGTAGTGAATTTTCTTTTTCTTTTCTTTTATGACTATAAGCTTCTTCTTTTGTTTTTTTTTTTTTTTTTTCAAGACTCAAGAGTCTTGTAGACTAAGTTCAATGGCACCCCCTAAAAAAAAAATTTCATCTGGAACAAAAATATATAGGATATAAATCATCCTCTGTTGTTATAATTATTGAATTATGGCAAAATTTGCTGAATAGTATTTTTTAAAGAAAATTTTAGGAGAATAACATGTGACTAAAGTTATTTAGTTATGTAAACTCTTTTTTGAATTTAAGTTTGACAAACTCTTTTTGGAACTCGAGTTTGACAAACTCAAGTTTCAACCCAAAATCGAATTTAGCAAACTTGAGTTTCAATTTGTTATACAAAGTCAGACTACCGTGCAACTTAAACTAATTGAAAATCGAGTTTGATAAACTCAATTTTGGGTTGGAACTCGAATTTGACAAACTCGAGTTTCAGAAAAAGTCTACATAACTAAATAACTTCGTCCTCGTGCTATTCACCTAAAATTTTCCTTAAAAAGTACTATTAAGCAAATTTTGCCATTGAATTATAAATAAATAAAATATTTTTTTTCTTGATTTTATTTTTATATATTTTATAGGAAAAATAAAAAGCTTATCTTTTACATTTTATTTCTACATTTTTTGGAAGCTAGAAATTGTGTTAATTATTTGGTCATGTTGACAGATTTTATATTCTCAAAAAATCACATCCTCTAGCTCCTGCGTTGGGTAGAGATGAAATAAACCACTAGAAGCCACACAAACAACAAACGACTCAGAAGTGAGAAGAACCCAACCTTTTTATTAGAGAGAAACAATGATTCTGCGTAGAAGAACCCTTTTAGCTTACAATAAAAATGCAATCTTTCACTCTCTCTCAACTCAATCAACAACCGTCCAAACCCCATATCGTACAACTCCAATACCACCCCAAGATTCTGATACTCTCAACAAACTCAGCCACAAAGACTGGTTAGCACCATGTGAGGTTTTGAAAATTACCAGTGCAATCAAAAACCCCACTTCACTCATCACATTCTTGGACCAATACTCTAAACGTAAAGACTATAAACCCAATGAAGCTCTTTACACTTTGGTCATCAACAAGCTTGCTCAGGCCAACATGTTTGATGCCATTGACTATGTTATGCAAAGAATCAATGCCGAAAGGCATTGTTGTCGGTTATCTGACGAGTTTTTCTATAATGTTATCAAGATTTACGGCAATGTGGCTTGTCGAACAAGCAAAGCAATCGATACCCTTTTCGATATGCCAAAGTATAATTGTTGGCCTAGTGTGAAAACCTTTAACTTTGTGCTCAATTTGCTTGTTTCGGCGAAACTGTTTGATGTTGTTCATGATGTGTATATTCGTGCTCCTCAGTTGGGTATTGAGATTGATGCTTGTTGTCTTAATATACTCATCAAAGGGTTGTGTGAGTGTGGGAAATTGGAGGCCGCATTCTACGTGCTCGATGAATTTCCTAAGCAAAGGTTGAGGCCAAATGTGAGGACATATTCGACACTAATGCATGCATTGTGTGATAAAAGGAAGGTAGGGGAAGCATTTGGGTTGTTTGAGAGGATGGAAAAGGAAGGGATTTATCCGGATACGATCACATACAATATTTTGATATCAGGGCTTAGGAAAGAAGGGAGAGTCGAAGAGGGTATGGAGCTTTTAGAGAGAATGAAGTACAAAGGGTGTTATCCGAATGCAGGATCTTATCACGAGGTTTTGTATGGATTACTTGATACCAAGAAGTTTGTTAAAGCAAAGGAGTTTATGGGTAGGATGATCTTGGAGGGTCTACGTCCAAGTTTCATGTCTTACAAGTTATTGATTCAGGGGCTTTGCAAGGACAAGTTATTGGGGGATGTGGATTGGGTGTTGAAGCAGATGGTGCAGCAAGGTTTTGTTCCAAAGATGGGGATTTGGAAGCGGATTCTCAGAAGTATGTTTCCAGGAAAGAACCGAGATAGCAGTATTTCTTTTGAGGAAATTGTAGGGAATTAGCTAATTTGAAAATCATGAGCGTTGTGGCGAAAAGAGCTTGATCTCATCATGATTTTGCATACACAATATGGTCCTTTAGAGAGTTCTAGTTACAGAACTGCTACCAACAACACAGAGGAAATTGCACAACTAGCTGCAAGGAAAACAAACTACATTGATCCTTGAATTGTAAGACTACACAACTGAAACAAGCTACAAGTTCCAGTACACCTGATGACTCCTACTATGCACCTATCTTTAATCAAACCATTTTTATCCACACTTTTTTGCAAAGCTGCTGAGTCTGTACTTTGTCAAAAGATAAGCTGCAGAATGGAATTTTTATCCTTATAGCTATTGTCCCTTCCAAATATGATAGATTAGGTCATTGCTGGCATGTTTAGAAACAAGCTTCCAACATTGTTCTGTTTTACCTATCTCTAACCCAATTAAGTCTCTAGTCTGCATAATTCCAAAATTTCCTCCATATATTGAAAATGTGTTATAGTAGCTGTAATTGCAAAGATATGGTCCTACTCACCAGTCTGCATTCTGTAGAATAAGCGCATAGTGTAGCTTCTATGCTAGGACTCAGATTGCTTTGATCTATTGACAAACAGTCCTTAATTGCGAGACATGTTACTTTGGATGATTTTAGGGAAGCAGAACAACTGCCACCAATCAATCTGTGGTGGTCTCTCTTGAAAAGCTTCCCAAAGTTCTGAGATGGTAAACTTTCCAGGCTTTGGAGGAAGGCATCCGACAGGATCAAAAGAGGGAGTTCTATTAGACTACTAGTATGTGGAAATAAACCTCAACTTTAACAGAAGCTTTGCATGCCATAAGTCCATGACATGTTCAGTGCTTTATTGTTTCAGATGGAAATTCAGCCAGAATTACTTAAATGGACCATAGCAAAGATAAAACATGTTGCTTTTGTAAGTCATGTGTAAAACCCGTACAGCTTACTTTCTTGAGACACCTTATAAAAAAAAGAATTGCTTAAAGTGTGGCTTTTATTTCTCTCAACTTAGAAATTACAATTGTCCTCTCTCAAAGTTACCAGATCAATTTCAATTCTGGTTTGACTCTCTGATATGCCAGTTTCAATTCAAAAAATTGATGGAGACTTTTGAAACTTTAGTTATACAGCAAGTTCTTTTTTCGGCTTCTTCTTGTTGGACTAATTATATATAGCTTGATTAAAGACCAGAATGGCTTACAACCCTGTAAAACCAATCACCAATATGTAAGTTTACCCAGTAGAAAAAATCCCTCCTTGCTTCAGAACTGCCTCATGAAAATTTGGAGGTTGAAAACTATGCCCTTGGTTGTTATTCTGGCATGTTTATAATTGGAATGCGCTGCCATTTTTTTTTTTTTTTGAAAGGCATTTTAAGTTGGAAACTTAACTAGTCTGAAACATTACTGTTTCCAACCCTTTTTATTCTCTTACCAGCAACTCGTAAAACCTGCTTCACATGGATATGCACCAAAACATATATAATGCCAATATGCCACTTAGGATAGGGGTATTCTTAATATATCGATAATAATGTGAAGTGGCAAAGACAATCTAGTATAGAAGCAAACGGTGCATTTGAATTGATGGCCTCCAGGTATTCTGCATCTCACATTTAGCACTCAAGATTTCCAGTCAAAGATACGGAGCAGAAATTTGCATTTGTGCTATTCTCAGCTACTGCTTGCACTAAAACATATCTGGGAAGTGAGAAACCAGGTGATTACAGGATATAGATTTCAACATACAACAAGTAGCAACCAGACTTAACAACAACAAAATTCTTATTTTAGCAACAACAAAAAAATGTAAAATTTAAAACCAGTGTTTTTCTTTTTTCTTTTCTTTTTTAGCAGGAATTCACAGGAGTGAATGTTTTCACACACTAAACACACTTTCTCAACAGTATTTACTATCTAATTTCAAAGTTCTTCCTCCAGCTTTCTATCTAGTAAAAAAAAAAAAACAGCTATAAAATTGCAAAATATTCACCAAACCTGTAATCAAAGTTTATGTTTGTTGTGACCAATAACTCTCTACGACTGGACTCAGATTGCCTTGATCTATTAGATCGACAAATCAATATATATTAATAACCAAAGTTCAAAGAAAATTCAATTAGATATTAATTAGATTCTCAATTTTGCGTCACGTGTCCAATTTAATTTTTAATTTTGTGCCAGTGAATTATTGAGTGTAAAAATTGAAGAGTCAAAATCTAATTAGATTCTAAATTAGATTTCAATTGGAGTCCAATTTTTCGCCATGTGTCCAAAGATAAAACAATTAGTAACAAAAACAATTAGGAGTTTGCAACATCATTGATCAATAAGTCCAATTTTATTTTGCCATTTGCATGCTGTTCCAAACTGTGTGCCAGAACATAAAAAATACCAAATAATGCAAGTTCATTCTTGTTCAAGTTGGCCCTTGGTGACCAGTTTGTCTTCTCTTCAATAGGAATCCATTGGCGGCTTTGTGTCCCCCCATTGCAGGCTTGGAGTAGTCGATAATATGGAGTTTCAACATCTTGGCTTTTGCTACATATCGAAGGGCCCGACGAGGACTTCCTATGAATCAGGACTACCTTTTCTTACTCATGAACAAAACCACCCATACTCTATGATATATAAATCTTGTTATATCTATATTCACCTACATACAAATCTAATACAAATATAAGTATTGGTTATGAACAATACTAGTGAGTGTTTCTTTTTTTTTTGAGTGAAGAGATTTGAGTGTTGAAGTATTGGTTTCACATAAAAAATAATGAAGTGAAATCAACAGTATGAATGAGTATGTTTTTTAATATTTTAATGAAATATAGTATGAATGTTAAGTCAAGTATTGGTTATGACTTATGAACGTGGTAAATAATTAATTTAGATAAATAATTAATTACAATAACTTATAATTATCAGTTGCAATAAAGGCTTTGATACTTTATGTATTACGAGAATTTATTGCAATAATTTAAAAAATGAAGAAATAGTTGCAATATCTTGATACCAATTATTTTTGCAATTTATTACAACAAAAATTTCAAAGTGATATTTTATTGCAATGAATATATCATTACAATAATTTAATATCAATAATTTTAGGGTCATATTAACAGATGTCTTTAGGGCAATTGTTGATAAATCATAATAGGAAAGTTTTGACACCACTTTCGTGGAAAATATAAAAAATTGTCAACAACATTTATTATTTTATTATTCTCTCAATAAAATGTTTCTAAAAATAGCTCATAAACCAATACCATAAGGGCATTGGTTAACATTTCCCATAATTTTATAATCTATTACCATGAAAAACATGAAGCAAATATATAATCAATTATTTTACAACTTATTGCAATGACAAATATGAAACAATTATCAATTACATCGAATATTGTAGACACCGCATTTTGTATCCGTTAATAAATTTTGGTCCTTGGCCCCAATGATGAGCTTGACATATGTCAACCAAGGGTAATTAAAGAATTCACAATAGTTTGGAAGTAATCACAACTCAAAAGTACTCAAATCGCTTTGAAATCGATATTGAAAAATGACTTTTACTCACTGTTTTCATCATAACTTTTGATCCACGAAGAATGTTTTGGTGAGGTTTGTTTTATTGGAAAGTAGACATCCTAGGTTTCAATTTGAACACAAATTTTGCCTAATTTGGACTCATATTGAGTGAGTTATTATTATTTGGATTTGGGCCAACTAGGCAGTCCAATTTTTTGGGCTTTAAAACTTCATTTTAAGGGCCCGGGCCCAAAACATAATGCTTTGATGTGAACCGGCCCATGGACCCTTGAGAAATTCCAAAGATCATTAAAAAGTCCGAAAACCCTAGTTTTAACTTATAAATACTCATCTTATGCTTCCAATCAAAACTCTAGCTAGAGAGAGTGATTTTTTAGCCTCCATCTTCAAACTCACACACAGCCCCTTATCACGTTTTTTACAAATTAAAAACCTCTCTTTAGTTAGTTCTAAGGAAGAAACTATTTTCCAAAATTGATTTCTCAAAATATTTTTCAATTAAAGTTTGTTCTTGAATTGTGATTACCTAAACTATTGTGTTCTTTTGATTATTATTGTCCTATCAATCTAATCTTTGTGTTGTAGACACTAGGGGGTTAGTTAAACAAACTCTAAATTCATAATCTAAAGCACGGTGAGTGTTTTTTCCATGAACTCTTTCTTTGTTCAATAGGATTCACATGAATTTCTTAACATATTTTTTATATTTGTTTTTTTGATTTGTTTGATGTTCATAGTTATGTTTGATATGTATTAATCTGATTTAAGGTTGTTTATAATATGTTCTTCTTTTTCTTATATTGTTATTGCAATTCCTATGTTAGTTTAACATGTTTATTGATTTAATGTAGTTTAGTTTAATTGTTTGATTTTGTTTCATGTTTACTTGTTTATATTGACATTTGTTTTATTTGCTTCATGTTAATTTAAGTGTTTAGGGTTCTAACATGCTTGTTTGATTTCTATTTTAATATCTTTGAATGATGAAATTTGTAAAAATGTAATTTTTTTGAATTTGTGCTAAAGGATGCGTACGCATCTTTGAGTATGCATACGCACCCCGAACCCAGATTATGACAAAATCTTGTTTTTTATTATTTTAATCACGTTTTAACATGTTATTTAATTCTGTTTGACTCTATTTAGGTTAATATGTTTATGTTTAATTATTTACCATGTTTATTTGAATCTTTTTGCCATATTTAGTTTATTTAATATCTTTTCCTTGTGTGTTTATATTTAATTGTCAACTTGCCATGTTTATCTTTTTGCCATATTTAGTTTATTTAATATCTTTTCCTTGTATCTTTATATTTAATTGTCAACTTTCCATGTTTAATTTATTTATTTTATGTTGTGTGTTTTATTTCCTTTAAGTGCATGATGTATGTTTAGGCTAAGGATTATGGCTCTCGTAATAAACTCTTCAATTAAATATGACTTAGCAAGACATAATGAAGGTTGGCCCACAAGCCAGGCGGTCTTCGGTGCCTAACACCTTCCTAAGCCATACCCAAACTCTGGACCCATAATCTGGTACATGGATTCATGTGTGTAAGTGATTGACCCGAAAGGGCCTAATATGGTTCCTAGACTTAATCTAGGTGGTGACTTCATTAGTCCACAGTGGCAACTCCGCTGGGGATATTTGAAGTTTAACTCTGACGTGTTTTTAGACCATAAATAAATAAAGATTTTATTAATTGAGCCCAATCCTATTTTATTTTGTTTGCACACACTTTACTTGGTTCTTTTGTTCCTTTACCTCGGTTGGTGATGAGTGGGAAGACGAATACAATCTATTCGGGCCAAAGTCTTTCGAAGTTCATCCCACCAACTCACAATCCATGTCATTGCCTATGATGGGCTTTAAAAACATTAACGGTTTGCCACCAATCCACAAAGGTCCACTTAGGCCCTCGGTTGAAATCATGGCCCACCTAGTTGTAAGTGACCTACTGATCTGTCCCTTTAGTTTTAAGGAGCTTACCCAACGTAGATAAGCTTAAAACTCAACCATGTAGGGTTACCCAATTGTGTATGCATGTGTGTGCTTTGTTTGAATTATTTGTTGGGCTAATAAAATGGGTCAATCTTTTTTAGTCTTTTATGTTTTCAAAAAAAAAAAAAAAAACCATTTTTTTTAAGTTTTCAAGTTCTTTTTTTTTAAATAAAATTTTTCAAAAAAAAATGTGTGAAGTTTTCACCAAATAAAAAAAAAATTCAAAAAAAAAATGTGAGTTTTCAGTTAGGTTTTTTTTTATATAAATTCCAAAAAAAAAAAAAAAAAAAATTAAAAAGAGTGAGTTTCTTTGTAAATATTTTTTTTTCCCAAGAAAGAGTTGCTTTCACAATAAAAATTTTCAAAAAATTAAAATGTGAGTTTTTAGTGAAATTTTTTATATAAATTTCTAAAAAAAGTTTTTCAAAAAATAAAGTGAGCTTTCTGTAAATAAAAATAACCTTTGAAGCTCACGATAGTAGGTTGGATTGGTGCGGTATTCTCGATTTGTGTTTTTGCGGCTCCTTTGAGTATCATAGTAATATTCTACTAACTTTATCATGCATACTGTTATTTGTTATTTAGTATTGTTGTCATTATTAATAATTTGTGTGTGTTTTATAGAGGCAAGTTATAAAAACAATGAGCATTGAATACATGCCATTTTCATTGTCATTTTTCTTGACAATCTGTGCCATAACGTGGTTATGTTATGGATTGTTTATAAAAGACTTCTTATTCTTCTTCTTTCATATATATATATATTTTTTTTTTTTGAGAATAAAAGTAGTGTCTTTTATTCAATGAATACCATCAGAGTCTGCTAAAACAAAAGAGTGAATCTGTGGATCTGTAACATTTAGCGCAAAGCGAGCTAAAGCATGAGCAACCATATTACCCTCTCTCTTATCATGAGAGTAGTGTAATTTACTAAAACATCTAGCCTTTGATCTTACTGCATCAAGAATTATACCGTCTGTTGACAAAAAGGGACTATCATATTTGAGAGCATGCATGAGGACTTGACAATCACCCTCCAAGGTGACCTCTTGAAACCCCAGGTCGGACGCTAGCTGCAAGGCCGATGTTGCAGCCATACCTTCAACTTCAAAAGGAGAATATACACGGCTAAGGGTCCTGGACAGCAAAGCCAAAACCGCTCCTTGTGCATCACAAATTACGGCACCAATCCCTTACTTTTGCTCCTTACCGAAAAGTGCGCCATCAAAATTGATCTTAACCATGTCCAAGATAGGAGCTCTCCATCGAGCTCGGACCGGTGTGGACTATGGTGAGGGAGATGGCTGCACCACCTAGTATTCTGTTAGGAATTCCAAGGACAAGTTTGCGAGCTGGTTTAGGCTACACCAAGGTTGATTAGCTCTGACCCGGTTCCGATGTGTCCATATTGTCTAGACCATGATCGAGAACAGCTCTAAATTCTGTTGCCTTTTGATCATCCAAGACAACAGCTCTTTGAAATCAATGAATATCGTGGTTCTTCTACAAGCCCATAATGACTCATCTGCCCAAACAACATCCAGTTCACGGCATGACTAAAGGGTGTGAAGGGGCATTTCAGGCACCATCTTACATCTATCACATAAAGGATCATCGATGATCGTGCGTCGAACAAGGCTCTATTTTGTGGGCAGTGAATTCCGGCAAGCTCTCCATAACAGGTTCCTCATTTTGTTTGGGATTTGTAGAGACCAAACCTCCTTCCACATTGTCTTTTCTGATGCAACCAGTTCCAACTCTACATTAGGAGCACCCTCTGCCTTGAGAAACCGATATCCGGATTTACTATTATACATTCCATTGTGTGTGAAAGGCCAAAATAGGCTGCCCTCACAAGTCTCGGTTGGCAAAGGCTGATTTTTAATTAACTCTGCTTCCTCCTAAACAAATATACCCTCTACCATGCCGTGATTCCACTGCCTTAGTTCACTGTCAATGAGAATTTCGACTCTCGCCTCAGCCAAGGTTTCACATATTGGAGAAAGAACTTGTGGGGCTTGTTTCCTTGGAAGCCAATTGCTCTCCCATATGCCCACTGATTTCCCATTACCTATTCTCCATCTACAACCCCTTTCTAACACATCCCTCCCATGTAAAATGCTACTCCATGCATACGATCCCCCTCTAGAATTTTTGGCTTCCATAATTGAACACTTCAGGAAAAACTGAGCCTTAAATACTTTATAAAACAGGGAATCTTGGTTTTTCAAGAGCCGCCAAGCTTGCTTTGCCAAAAGGGAATCATTAAACAAAGCCAAGTCTCTAAACCCCATACCTCCTTCATGTTTTGATTTAGTCAATTCTTCCCATTTCACCCAATGGATTTTCCTTCTCTCCCCCTTTTGTCCCCACCAGAATTTCTTGATCAAGGCTTCAATATCATGACAAAGCCCCACAAGTAATTTGAAGCACCCCATGGCAAAGGTTGGGATGGCTTGAATGACAGCCTTAATCAATACTTCACAACCCACTTGAGACAGAAGCTTTCCTTCCCAACTTTGTAATTTCCTCCAAATCTTTTCTTTAATGAGATTGAAACTTTGTTTCTTCCTTCTTCCAACCAAAGATGGTAGGCCCAGATATTGCTCATAATGTTCAATCTCTTGTAATCCCAAGGCTGATTTGATCTCGTTTTTATTGATCTCCACGGTTGATTTGCTGAAGAAAATTGTTGTTTTATTTTTGTTGACCTTTTGCCCCGAAGCTTTCTCATATCTTTCCAAGATGTTCAAAATCTGTCCACACTCCCTTTGGGTTGCCTCACAAAAAATAAGGCTATCATCTGCAAATAAAAGATGGGTTAGTTTTGGTCCCCTTCGACATAATGAGAACCCTTTGATATCCCCCCTAATTGTTGCCTATTGTATGAGGCCACAGTTCAAAGGAGGAATAGAAAAGGAGACAAAGGGTCTCCTTGTCGAATGCCTCTAGTAGGATGAATCAAACCGTGGGGTTCTCCGTTCACTAGTATCGAATATGTCACTGATTGAACACCAGCCATGATTAACCCAATCCATTGCTCACAAAACCCCATTTTCCTCATTTTATTTTCAAGGTACACCCATTCAACTCGATCATAAGCTTTGCTCATGTCAAGTTTGATCGCCATATAACCTGTATCTCCTGCGACTTGGTTTTTCATGCAATGCAATGATTCAAAGGCCACCAAAATGTTATCAATGACGAGTCTATTTTTTGTGAAGTCAGATTGGTGTTCGGTAATGATTAGGGGTAAAACTTTCTTGAGTCTATTAGCTAGAACTTTAGAGAAAATTTTGTAGAGAACATTGCATAAACTAATGGGCCGAAATTCTTGGACCAATTCGGGGTTTTTTGTTTTGGGAATAAGGGTGATAAAGGTGTGGTTTAGGGGGTGAGGGAGAGTACTTGAATTGAGCCAAGATAATACTGAGCTCGTAACATCGTTATCCACAAGACCCCAAAAGTGTTGATAGAACAAAGGCGGCATTCCATCAGAGCCTGGAGCTTTCAATGTGGCCATTTGTTTCAATGCTGTGACCACTTCGGATTCTAGGAAAGAACTTGTGAGTGCTGCATTCATCTCTTCTGTTATTACCCTTGGAATGTGGTCAAGGATATCCATATGTGTGTCTGGCTTTGAGGTGGCAAACAACTCCTGATAGTACCTTATAAACACCGAGGCAATTGGCTTTGAATGGATCTACCAATTATTTGTTCCATCCCTAATCCCACGGATTAGGTTCCTCCTAGGTCACTTACTTGCTTGGCAGTGGAAGAATTTTGTGTTAATATCACCATTTTTTAGCCAAAGTACTCTTGAACATTGACACCATAGTCTTGCTTCCCTATCAAGAAGTACATTGATATGCTCCTTTAGCTCACGAACTCTATGGTTCACCCCACTAACAATTGCTTCCCTTTCGGCTTGAGCTAGTTGAGCTTTCTTCTTTTCCAACTCTTTCCTGACATTCCCAAAGATGTTCTTATTCCACCAAGCTAAATCTTTTCCACATGCTTCGACCTTCTTCAAGCTGCACTCATCACTTGTTCCATCATGTACCAAAGACCATGACGCTTCCACAATTTCGAAACATCTTTTATCTGATAACCACATTTCCTCAAACCTAAAGGGGTGCCTACGTGGTGGTGGCTCAAATCCTGAAAGGTTAATTAATAATGGACAGTGATCTGAAGAATTACAATTGAGATGAGTTACAATAGAACCTGGAAATTTCATGAACCAGGGATTGTTTGCTTACCCTCGGTCAAGTCTTTCCCATAGAGAAAGCCCATCTATGAAGTGCTTACTCCAGGTGAATCAAGAACCTACATAGCCAAGGTCCATAAAACCACACTCCTCTATTACATCTCTAAAAGTTGCATCTGTCCATTGCTTCAAATTGCACCTCCTTTCTTTTCATCTTGCCTAGTGATTTCATTAAAATCTTCGGCGCACAACCACGGAACTTGAGAGTGGTGGTTTAAAGAATGAAGGGTATCCCAAGTTTCAGTTCTTCTTGAAGTGTCTGGTTCCCCATAGAAGCCTGTAAATCTCCATTCATTATCCGTACCCTTCTCAATCAATGTGTCAATGTAATAGTTGGACAAATCCACCACTTCAAGGTTAACAGAGGCTTTCCAAAATAGTGCAATACCCCCACCTCTTCCTTCTTTAGGTACTAACCACTTGTGTTCGAAGTCAATATTCCTCTATACAGTCTTTAACCTTGCATCGTCTGCCCACGTCTCGGCTAACAACACGACAACTTGGTCTTTTGCTTGGATTAATTCTCCAAGCGCTTTCCCTGTCCGGAGATTCCCCAACCCCCGACAATTCCACACTAAAAGATTCATGGTCACGGAAACTTGTCAAGAACCCCTAGTCCGTCGTTGCTGTGCTGGGATTGTTTCTGATTTACACACCACATGTGTGTCACGTGAGATTGGATGCCAGTTATTGAACGGTTTTTGGGTAGGTTAGTAATTGGCTGAGGTGCTAACTAGGGAAGTTATTTGTAATTAAGGGTGCTAGGGTATTACGGTTTGGCTGGGTGAAAAGTATGTTGTGGAAATTATTGGCGCCTCCTCATAAATGTAAAACGTACGAAACACCAATAATTGGCTGGTTAAATGAGGCGAGTGAATGGAAAATTAGGGTTACCTTAGGATTCGAGATCGACACTAACTGGCAAGACCTCTCAGGAAATAAATGACACAACCATTACTGATGCACGTATTGTTCTTTCCTTCCGTGATTTTTGCCGTAATTAATACGGCCTTAACTGACAGCTTTCTTGATCCCCACCGGTGCCAGAACATGCACTCCGATATATCCTGCACTCTGTTTCTGAGAAACTTCACTCCCCCTCAGAACCTGTGCCTTCTATTCCCGTCCTGGACCTCTTTGTTGCTTTACTAGAGAGCAAATCCACCAGATGAATTGAAAAGACTTGGGATAAAAACTCAAGGGCTGCAAAAGAAAAACTAAAGTATTTCCCCACCCCACGAAGCAAAAAACAACCAACAACCCTTAAAATAACCTTGTTATTTTAAGGAAAAAAACAAAACACTCCTTCTACAAGAAGGGACAGAACTATTCTACTGTTCTAGAGGAAGCAAGAGCTTTCTTAGACACAGAGAAACTAACCATAAAAGACTTCTTTGTTGTGGTAAATTACTTTAACTAACTCTCTTTGTATTAAAACTAGGTTAATATTAACGTTAGCGACTTTAATTTTTTATCTTTAATTCCCGTTGATTAATTATTTGATTTTTGTTTTGTATTTTTAGACACCAAACATACTAAGTACCCTATTTGGAGTTGCACAAATGACGTTATATGTCATTTACAAAAACAAGAAGGCGGTTGAATCTACATCAAATCAAGGTTTTCAGACCCGGACCGTTCATTGAACTGTAAAAGGGAGAGGTTCAAGGTTTTTGAGGTCGAATCGAGATCGAACCGGGGTCGAACCGTGATGACGTCATAATTAATTTAATAATTAATTAAAGCCTAAATATAGATATTAAATTTATAAAACTAGCAAAATTGACTAATATATCTATATATGTAAGGGAAATTTAATGATTTTCAAGCATATATTTAATAATTAAATAAGAAAGTTAACAAAATAAAATAATAACCATGAAAACATTAAAATTTATGATTAATTTTTGAAGTAAAGTTGAATATCTTTGAAGGATTTTAATTATAATTTTTTTTATTCCTTGTAAGAGATAGATAATTTAATTAAGTAGAATAAAATTGTGTTAAGTTGTTTTTATAAAATAAAAAAAAAATAAAATAAAAAATTGCTAAGGGGTTGGACCGCACGGTTCTCACCGGTTCATGCGGTCCAACCCTGGTTTTAGGGGTTCACGGAATTAACAAAAAATTCGGTTCTTTAGGCTTAAAAAATCGGTTTTCATCCCGATTCCCGGTTCTCACGGTCCGACCTCTCGGTCTGGTCCAGTTCTGAGAACCATGCATCAAATGACTCAGCCGAGATAGTGGAAGAAGTTGATAGTGCAAGTGCAAGCTTTTATATAAAAAAAAAAAAAAAAAAGTGAAGTGTAATCAATAGTATGAATGAATGTGTTTTATGTTTTAATGAAATATAGTATGAATGTTAAGTCAAGTATTGGTTATGAACATGATAAATAATTAATTTGTTCATCAAAAAAAAAAAAAAAAGATTAATAATTAATTTCTAAATTAAGATAGGTATCATTTTTCTCTTTTATAAATATGGGTAATTCTACCGCACCTCCCCTTTTTTTTGGTACAATACCCACTAGTAGGCAATCTACTAAACCAGGTTACCAAATTCTCATATTTGACGATTCCATTCTCACATTGTGTAGTTCCAACATCACATGTGATAGTTCTTTTGTCACATTTGGTGGTTCCCTTATCTTTTTCTCACATTTGACGATTTCATCCTCACATTGTACAGTTTCAACATTACATTTGATAGTACTTTTGTCACATTAGGTGGTTCCCTTATTTTTTTTCTCACATTTAATGGTTCAATCTTTACATTGTGTAGTTCCAACATCATATGTGATAGTTCATTTGCCACATTCAGTGGTTCCTTTTTTTTTTTTTTTCTCACATTTGATGGTTCTATCCTCATATTTTACAGTTCCAACATTACATATGACTGTTCTTTTGTCACATTTGGTGGTTCCTTTTTTTCTTTTTTTTTTCTCACATTTGATGGTTCCATTGTCACATTAGGAAGTACCAACATCACATTTGACAGTACTTTTGTCACATTTGATGGTTTCCTTATTTGTTTTCTCACATTTGACAATTTCATCCTTATATTGTGCAGTACCAATATCACATATGACTGTACTTTTGTCACATTCGGTGGTTCTTTTATTTTTTTCTCACATTTGATGGTTCCATTGTCACATCAGGTAGTGCCAACATCACATATAGTCATATTTTTCTCACATTCAGCGGTATGTTAATTTTTTTTTTCACATTTGACAGTTCCATTGTCACATTGCACAATACCAACATCACATGTGACCGTAATTTTGTCACATTCAATGGTTCCATTTTTTTTTCTCTCACATTTGATGGTTTCAATGTCACATTAGGCAGTACCAACATCACATATGACTGTATTGTTGCCACATTTAGTTGTACCTTTATTTTTTTTTTCTCACAATTGACAACTTCATCTTCATATTGGGTAGTACCAAAATCACATATGACCATACTTTTGTCACATTCGATTGTTTTCTTATTTTGTACTCACATTTGACAATTTCATCGTCACACTAAGCAGTATCAACATCACAAAAGAGTGTAGTCAACCCAACTTAACCGTACCGAATTAAATAATAATCGAGTAATCGACGAATATATATAACAAAAATACTCCTAAAACCTCTAAAATTTCCGAAATACCCTTAAATATACTAAAATTACCAAAACGCATTCTAACACTTAAAAATGACCAATGTAGGGTCACGATTTATAGCCCACGCCTAAAAGATATGGGATGTGAGCCCAATACAATAAATTTGTAGAGAGTGGGTGAAAGAGCTGGGCTATTTGTGAATTGGACAACGGCTAGCAAGGATTTGAACGATGAACAAGCATGAAAAGACACTTAAAGCTCAGCGAAATGAACGTCCGAGGAGATCAATTATGAATTGAATCAATATTTTTGGAAACTAACACAGTTCTTAGTGCTACAGTAATTCTTTTCTTCTCCTTTCTCTCTCTGTTTTTCTGATCCCCCTCTTATGGGAGGTCTTTTACATTATATAGTTCCTTTCAGGCCATTCTAACCGTACACTTGTTAGCCATCTAAGCCTTCACTTGAGTACATGTCCCACCAAACATCTTTTTTGGTTCTTTATGAGTGGTGGTAACTGAGACTGCACTGTTCAAGGGTCTTCTCCACATAAATGCGGCCAGAAAAGTTGCTACAGTGCATTTAATGCGGTGGTAGCAGTTTTCCTTTTAGATATTTCTGCGTTCTTATCACCTTTGTACGTGCTTGAAGTTCATCCTGATCATTGGAGCTACCTGGAAGGTCATCTGAATTACCCAAATGTGTGTTTGAACGATATTCAATATATCTGAGAAGAATGTACTCCTCGGACTATACCCCTCCATTCTTTTCTTGCCTAATTTTCAACTTTGGGGCATCTCCTAATCGTTTGCTCCTCCTCGGACATATCCACATCCTCGAGTAAGGCCCAAGGCCCAGTACAAAAATTTGGGCTCTTACCCCTACAACCAATATAACCCTAAAACTCTAAAAATTACTGGGATATCCTTAAAAACTAAAAAATAATCGAAATGACCCTAAAACTAAAAAAATGATTGAAATACCTTCTAAACCTAAAAAATGATCAAAATGCCCTTAGAACCTTAAAAAATGAACTAAATGACCATGAAACCTAAAAAATGATTGCAATGACCTTGTAACTTAAAAAGTGACTGTAATGCCCTTAAAACCTAAAAAATAACCGTAATTTACCTTAAACCTAAAAAATGACTGAAATACCCATAGAACCTTAAAAATGACCGAAATGACACTGAAACCTTAAAAAATTTCAAAATACCCTTGAAACCAAAAAAATGACCAAAATGCCTCATAAAACTTAAAAATGACAAAAATACCCCCCAAAATCCTCAATAATTACCAAAATACCCTTAGAACCTAAAAAATGACTGAAATACCATTAGATTCTTAAAAAATGATCGAAATACCCTCAAAAACTAAAAAATGACCAAAATGACCCTAAAACCTAAAAAAATGATCAAAAGATCCATAGAACCTAAAAAAAATGACCGAAATGACCCTGAAACTTAAAATAAAGACTGAAATGCACTTAAAACCTAAAAAATGACCGTAATGCCCCCAAAACCTAAAAAATTACCGAAATGCCCTTGAAACCTAAAAAATGACCGAAATTACCTCGTAACCTAAAAAATTACTAAAATACGCTTAGAACCTAAAAAATGCCGGTTATGCCCCCAAAACCTAAAAAATTACCGAAGTAGCCCTGAAACCTAAAAAATGACTAAAATACCCCCTGAAACCTCTATTTGCAAGGCCAAAATGGCAATAAAAATTTTGTACAACCACTCTATTTGCTTGATTTTAAAATTAATGGATTTAAAAACCTTGATTTGAATTCCTTGTTTGGGTCTTTTAATACGATGAAGAATTTGAAATTCTATTGTTTGGATACTTAAATTTGGATTTGGGTCTGGATTTGAATTTAAGCTCAATAAAATATTTTTTCCAATTATTATTTTCTTAAACCTTGTACATTTTAATTTTAGTAACATATTTTAATAAATACATAAGGCAATGAAAAAAGCCATTGATAATCCAATCGACAAGATGATGATTAAAAATTTGTCATCATAGCCAACTAAAAAAATGTCTTGCCAACTATTGACAACTAAAATGTTCTATATCAATAGAAAGAGAGAACCCTAATGCATGAGTTTTTTCACAACCTTTAAAATCTCAAACTAAAAAATTGTTTCGAAGTTCTTAACTACTAAAAAGTTATATATTAAGAGAGATGATAAAGTATTCAAAATATGTGTCTTTTACACAAAAATTTAAAGGAACAAACTAGCACTCACAATATGTGTCATCATCAAGTTACTCCTGTCCTGTTTTGAAATTCAAAACATCAAACAAAATTTATAGGCCTTATGTAACACAAATTTCAATTCTTTTTTTTTTTTCTTTTTCTTTTTCTTTTTTTGAGAAAAAAATTACAAAGTACCCTACAATAGGAATGTTAGGGTCATATTTTGTGTAATTGGCTAATCTTTTGACAAAATGCACTTCACTTGTATTTGGATAGATCTAAGATGAGTTTAGTACTTCAAGAAGCATGTTGTTCAAGTCAAGTATTAAAGGCATGTAGATTGGTCCAAGATGAATTTTCAAAATGTGTATAAAAAACCTATGAACGTTTAGACCTCCAATTCACAAAATACCAATACAAGCTTATTATCAAACAATGTATGTGCGGAATATGAAAATAAGCTAAAACATAATTAGTAAAACAATCTAAACCGAAATTAATCACAACCACAACAGTAATTAAATGGCAAAGATTAAGGGAAGAGAGATGCAAACACAAAGATAACACAACGATGTGTTATCGAAGAGGAAACCGAAATCCTCGACGTAAAACCTCTTAGCCGCCCTCCAAGCGGTCAATAATCCACTAGAGAATATAGTTGGGATACATGAATAGCAGAAGACCCTCCAAGCCTAATCTACCCAGTGCACCTAAGTCCTCCAAGCTTCTTGCTCCAACGAGGTTACGCCAAACCTTTTTCTTCTCTAGCTTACCGGATCCCGCAATTAGCCCATTGCATCAACCAATATCAATTGGTCCATTCCTAACTGCTTCCCAAGCACCAAATAACTTTCTCACAAATATAGGTATAATGAGATAAGGATTTGGGTAATGTACCTCTCAAGGATGTAACAATGAAAAGGATGAGAGTAGAGGAATTTGGAGAATCAAAAGATGAAGATTGTGGATGAGTCAATCTTATTTTTCTCTAGGGTTTCTCTCTCAAAATTCTCTCTGTAAGCTCTCTACAATACGTGGGTATAAGGGTATTTATAGTAAGGTGTGTATGGAATGCGAAGAGTCAGTCTTGTAACAAACAGAGTGTTCTAGTGACTCGAGTTAGCGATTGGAACGAGTCGCGAGCTAACGGCCTGGCCAGACTAGAAGTTTTGTCCAGTAGTACAACAGCTGGCGTGACTCTTCAGCTCCCCTGCATGCTTAACACGTGTGCGACCTTTGGCGACTTGCCAGTCACGAGATCCAGTCGCGAGGCCCTTCTTGAGTGCACACTCTTGAGCTTTTCTTCACACTCTTTCGCACACTACCCTTACATGATTCACACCTAAATACAGGGTTTCTAAATGCTGAATTACAAGCAAATTCGGCACGGAATAAAGCCAACAAAATGATTGAATAAATTCAACCTTACACGAGAAATAAGTGAAGAAAAGCTGTTCATTAAGTCTCGACAGATAGCTCGACGAAGCTTGCTATCGAGACTTAATGTGAAGTTCGATAGATAACTCGACAGCAGCTCGATCTATCGAGAATTACAATTTTAGAATTTTCAAATCTGAAATTCAGCCCAGCCTTGCATATTTGTTTGGGGTTTCTTTTCTCACAACCCTAGACATATATAAGGTTTATTTTAAAGGCCGTCACTCATGGATACAGAGATCAAAAGACTTATTTTCTCTGTGTGAAGCTACTGCGTTTGTACGCCATAGGGTTTTGTAACCGAGTACTTCCAGATCTTCATTGTTAATGAAGTGAAGAACTTTGCAGCCAACAACACCTGTTCAAGTTACTGGAGTTAGTCACGTACTTGGGATCTGTGCAAAGGGTTAGTCACAAATTGGAGGTTTGTGCATCAAAAGGAAAGAATGCTACTACAAGATGAAGTTCAATTGGGTATTGGAGTAAAGGTTCAACTGTAGATTTGTATTTTAGGATAGGCCAGGGTAGTTGGTAAGATTTCTTATACTTGTAACAGCTGATTATTAATTAGTGGATTCTTGGGAGTGGTGACCTTGAAATCACCTGGTGGGGTTTTTGCCTTGCAAGGTTTTTCCCATTTGTCAACAAATCACCGTGTCTAATTTATTTCTGCTGCATTTAGTATTTTTGGTGATTTGTTGGTGCCTTCACATTTTGCATGCAATTAATCTTAATTAATCAACTTGGGTTAATTGAATTAATTAACCAAGGTCAAGCTATCTTAACCCAACAAGGAACATCAAACAAAAATCCAAGTCCACTTTCTTCGCCGCTGCTTCTTTGAAGAATTCCATCATTCAATTCAATTAGGAAGCTTATATTTTCCACATTTTCACCTACCAAAATTTGAAACATAGTCAATCTCTAATGGCTTGATGTACTGCTCCTTCATATCCCAATAACAGTTAATTCTTCAATTATAAAATGAGATGCTTTTTCTAGAAGGCGACCTGACGCGAAATTAGCAATAGCAAGTTGTAAATCTGCCAAAGAGTAAGATGTAGCATGAAGGGAGGTGCTTTTTCTAGCATTCAGAAGGTTAGCAAACTCATTGTCATTATAAGTTTGCTTAAACTCAGGAGGTGGAAGCTTAAAACCAACTGAAGGAGACTTTTGCAAAGTCTTTATATCAATTGAAGCAGATGAATCCACTGACCTATGCCTTGTCACCAGTATAATATCTAGTCAGTTAGATTACAGTGTGAAGTCCACATTTACCAGGCAAACAACAAAAATAAAATAACCATCTTAAGAAATATCAATCAAACATTACAGAATGATGAACTAGACATTGAATGGCCAGCAATGCACTAGTTTTGATCAAGTAATCGAAAGACCACCTAAAGAATGCATAGACAAAGGAGATATACCAGCCACAGAGACTAATTAATATTCAGTTAATGACAAGTCTATCTACATTGAATGTCATAGACCCTAAATGGATAGGCATGGCATACACTTTCTACTCCAGAGCCTTTTTACTAATGAAGGTGCAATATCATGCTACATATGTTCCAGAATTTTTTTTCGGGACAACTCTGAATAAGCAAAGAGGAAAATTTAAGGCCTAATAAGAAATTTATGTCTACAACATTATTAAGACAATTACAGTAAGCTCCCTACAAAAGAATGCAGAATAAAGAAAATTTACCTTTGAAGTTGTTGCTTATGTCGGTAGGCAAGTCTTTGCATAATTCCTGAGATGCAAAAGGAGTAAATGATCTACTCTGGCTAGATCTCTCTTCATCAAGGAAATGTGAGGAAGGAGATGACTTTCTTCTTGAAAATAGTGCAATTAGAACCCCAATTGCTGCCAGTACACCCAAAGCTATTCCAGCTATTACTGCTTCACTCATGACAGACTTACCTCCAGAATGTTTTTTAGTAGTGTGTTGATCAGCAACATGTGGTGTACCAGGAGGAGGAGGATGAGCTCCTCCAGATGACCAGGAATAACCTCCAAACCTTCATTAAAGATAATCACAATGTCAAAGAAACAATTTCTAAAAAATTGCATCCATGAATAAGAGTAATTTGAACAGAACACTCACTCTAAGTTTATTTCTTTCAATTGGTCCGGAATCCATCCAGTAAATTTGTTGTTTTCAACATTCCTGCAGTTAAGGATAGAAATTTAAAATATATCATGCAACACAAAATACTTTATAATTATATTAGTTTAATGAACTTTTTAAACTCTCAATGATATCCCTCACAACTAAGATGATAAAGAGAGCATTGTGCTTTCAGATGGCAAGCATTTTTCTATGATTGCCCCAAGCCCTTTTAGATAGTACATTCAATCTGGTTTAAATTTTCAATGTCTCTTTAGCCAGTATTATATACAATGATTTGGGGAGGCCATTTTAAATGCACAGTTTGAATTATAAAAATACACTTCAGTGTTGGACTAGATAACTAAGTTAAATCATTTGATTCATGGAAAGATGCACACATAGAAATGGTGAGCACCATATTCAATTAAGAAAAGGAAACGGCACATAATTTATCTCATTTTATAATTCTTCAATGACCCCAAATCATCACAGGTAACTAGCAAACATATAACCCAGAAAATACCGAAACCAAATCAAGTTGAAATACCCAAACAAATTAACCCAAAATCAGGAGAAAAAAAAAACCAATTCTTACACAAGACTTAGCTTCTCAATACTAAAATACCTGGATCAAATCTAATCTAAAAAAAAATTCCCAAATCAAATAAATAAGGAAAGAAAAATAGATTCTCAAATACTAAAAAACAATTCTCACTAGTGGCAGTGGTAGACGATCTAAAGGAGGTGGATGGTGTGTGTTGGCAGTGGCGGTGGCGGTGGCACATTGCTTGTGGTAGATGATCTGCTTTTTCGTTCCTCTATCTTTCATTCTACATTTTTTTTTTACTGACTTTCGTTCTCTCATTTCTTTCTTTTTCTTTTGTAAGGTTGAATTTAATCAATCATCTTGTTGGCTTTATTCCATGTCAATTTGCTTGTATTTCAGCACTTAGAAACCCTGTATTTAGGTGGGATTCATGTAAGGGTAGTGAGTGAGAGAGTGTGAAGAAATGCTCAAGTTTGTGCAAGGTTGCAGGGATTCGTGGCTGGGACTCGCGGGTGAATCGCGACTGGCAAGCCGCCAACTGCAGCACATGAGTGAAGCGTGCGAGAAGATGAACAGTCACGCCAGCTGATGCACTACAGGAAAAAAGGTCCAGCCTGGCCGTTCTGTTATCTCGCAGCTTGAACTCGCGACTCAGTCAAGTCGCGAGGCCAAGCCGCCAACCAGCCCTATTTGGGAAAAACTGACTCTTCGCATTCCTATCCAAGTATAAAAACCCCTTAAACCCACGAAATGTAGAAAGCTTAAAGAGAGAATTTTGAGAGAGAAACCCTAGAGAAAAACAAGATTGACTCATCCCCAATCTTCACTTAGAGACTCTTCAAATTCCTCTACTCTCTTCCTTTCCATTGATACATCCTTGAGAGGTTCTTGACCAAATCATTTTCTCATCATACCCATATCTGTGAGAAGGTATTTTAGTGCTTAAGGAAGCAGTTTGGAAGGGACCAATGGTTATTGGTTGATGCTATGGGCTATAGCGGAATTCGGTAAGCTAGAGAAGAAAAAAGTTCGGTGCAACCTCATTGGAGCAAGAAGCTTGGAGGGCTTAGGTACCTGGGTAGATTAGGCTTAGAGGGTCTGTTACTGTTCATGTATCTCAACTACATTTTCTAGTGGATTATTGACCACTTGGAGGGCGGCGGAGAGGTTTTACGCCGAGGGCTTCGGTTTTCTCTTCGATAACACATTGCCGTATTGTCTTTGTATTTGCATCTCTCTTCTCTTTACCATTTAATTTCTACTGTGGATGTGACTTTAAATTGATTTAGATTGTTTATCAATTCTGTCATAGCTTATGTTCATGTTCCGCACATTTATTGTTTGATAATAAGCTTGAATTGGTAATTTGTAATTGGGGGTCTAAACGTTCATAGTGTTTTCAACTCTATTTGAACTTTCAATTGGTATCAGAGCGGGTGCACTTATTGTGGTTTAAACACCTTAGTGCGATCCCTGACCCCATATTGAGATGGATAGGTCTCAATCTCTAAATGTGCCACCATTTTTTGATGGTAATAATTATGCATTTTGGAAAGTTCGAATGAGAGCATTTTTGTGTTCTATTGATGATGCTGTGTGGGATGCTGTTGAAGTAGGTTGGACTAGGCCGGAGGCTGCCAAATCCACTTGGGATAAGGCAGCTTTTGCAGCGGCTAATGCTATTAGTAAAGCCTTGAATGCTATTTTCTATGGTGTCTCTCCAGAAGAATTTCACAGGATTTCACATATCACTATTGCTAAGGAAGCATGGGAAATTCTGGAGACTACTTATGAAGGAACAAAGAAAGTAAAAGACACCAAACTACAGATGTTGACCACTCGCTTTGAGGAGCTCAAGATGAGCGAGGATGAGTCCTTTGACTCTTTTTATAGTAAGCTGAACGAGGTGGTCGTCGGCAAATTCAATTTGGGGGAAAAGACGGAGGATTCTAAAATAGCAAGGAAGATCCTTCGGTCTCTGCCAGAAAGCTTCCGTGCCAAAGTAACAGCTATTGAAGAGAGCAAGGATCTTGACGACATTAAAGTTCAAGAGTTGGTTGGTTCATTGCAGACATATGAATTGTCACTGCCCATGCAAAGGAAGAGCAAATCTCTTGCTCTTAAGACAATTGATGAGAGGGTAGAGTCTCATGACTCTTCGGATGAAGATGCTGTAGATAAAGATGTGGCGTACCTTGTGAAAAACTTCCAGAAGTTCTTAAAACTCAAGAACAGTGGGAAATCTGGTGACAAAGGGAAATTTCAAAATTCCAGGAAGGAGAAAAGGGAATTCAGAAGGAAAGAGGGTCGAGAATCCCAATCTTCGCAAGGAATCACGTGCTTCGAGTGCAACAGACATGGACATTTCAAGAAAGAATATCCCAATTATTTGAAATTGAAGGGCAAGGTATATGCCACTACTCTAAGTGACTCGGATTCATCGAAGTCAGATTCTGAGGAAAGCTGTGACGGAGAAGGGAATTACTTTGCCTTTATGACTATTGCTCATGTTGAGTCCTCGGAGGACTTGAATTTGCTTGTACAAGAGCTTGGGGAGCATAGTGATGAAGAATCAATGGGAGTTGTTGAAGAATCAGAAGCTGAAGAAGATGAGAGCACAGCTGGTCTCCAAGAGAACTACAACTCACTTCTTGAGAAATCAGGAGAGTATGCAAGGGTGGCGAAGGCGGCTATGAAGAAGATGAAGAAAGCCGAGGAGGACTACAGAAGTCTCTTAGTCAAATATAAGGAATCAAAGTGTGAGATTGAAACACTAAATGGTGAGCTATCAGAAACTTATACAAAAGTGAGATTTCTTGAGCAAGAGGTAGTGCAAGCACATGCCAAGATAGAAAGGGTCTCCTTCAAGAAGCTAGATGATGTTATTTCATCTCAAAAACATGCCTCAGACAAGTCCGGACTGGGATATACCGGAGGGAGCAACTCATCAGCCAAAGTCACCAAAGAAGTGAAGTTTGTGAAGGCCAAAGATACGGTTGTAGAAGAGCCTATTCCTGAGAAAGTTAAGGCTGAAAAGAAGAAGAATGTGGCTGATCAACGGGTGTTAAATAAGTCCCGTAATCAATCAGAAGCCAGATTTGAAGCTAGAGGAAGACACTTCCAAGATCACAATGGGGTCCTAGAACGAATCATTTTTGTCACTATTGCGGATTGCAAGGATATACCAGACCCAACTGTCATAAGCTGAGAGCGTTAAACAATGCAAGCGCTCCTCGATCACGAGGAAGAAGAAATGACAAGAGGTCTTGGGGTGGTGAGCAACCAAGAAGTCAAAACCGTGATCCCGGAATGATGGACGTGATGAAGATGATCAGTGCCTTCACCACTTGCTTGGAAAGTTTCACAAGAAGGTTTGAAAGTCCTAACTCTCATACCCAATCCGTCAAGGATATCACCCCAAATGCACGTGACGTGTGGGTGACGAAGGGTACTCATGCATAAGCATTATAACATGTCCATGTATTAATTCTTCCTATGCTTTGTGATTATGTTTGGTAGTATGCTTTTTGCTAATGAGTGTTGAAAATTTGTTTGTTTGTTTGTTTGTTTTTGCTCTAAAATGTTTTTACATTGTCTTTTTGTTTGTTTTTTATCAACCTTTTACTGCCTTTGTGTCAAAAATCCAAAAACACATAAAAAATAGAAAATCCAAAAAGTTTGATCGACTTTGTTGAGTTTTGTCTCAAAGCATGTTTTGCCTTGTACCTTTGTACTAATGGCCTTGTGCATCTACGAGCTTAGCTTGTTTCTTATGCACTCATATTATTGTGGAAGAAATCTTGAAATCTATGTGATTGTTGTAAATAGATCTTCAACCTTGTCATAAATGATTAGTGAATGGTTTTGTTGATCTTGAGACATGCATAGACTTGTGCCTATATATCTTCCCACTCTTTATTTTGTTGTTTTTGCTTAAAGAGCTCACCAAATGTAAATCTCCAAATGAAAAGAGATATTGAGCTGCAAAATCCTGTCGCACATACTAATATATGACTAGGAAAAAGGGAAAGCGACCAAAAATAAAATGTATGATGCCCAAAAAGCCAAAGGCTAACTCTTCAAAGTGAAATATCAAAAATTACAGGCATCAATCTCACAATGAGATGTGTTGATTCAAAATGATCAAATGATATGATATGTATGGAGCCAAATGAAAAGTTTCAAAGAAATGTTATCAAGTTTATGTGGGAGGTCATATATGCATACTTCTATAATTGAGATAGGTCACATTATCTAGTGCTAGTTGTGTATGCCTTGATTGAATTGATCATTGAAGCTTCACATTAAACTAAGGACTATCTCATTTGTGATATCCACACACATCACACAAGTCTATGATCAATGAATGTCATATTCATTTGTGTGATTGTACTTGTTTAAATGTGTTTTCACATGCTCAATTTTTGTTGATCAAACACAAAAAGATTTTTGAGTATTTTAACTTGTTTTTGGAAAGTATTTTGTTTTTACAAAAGTGTCAAAATTTCAAAAATAGTGTTGTCCTATTTTGGCGACTCAGTCGCGGGTTGGCTTAGCCGCATGCCCTAGTCGCGAGCCCACTCCGAGATTTTTCACGGCTCACTGGCGATTCAAGGTCTCAGTCGCGAAAAATACTTAGAATATTTTTCAAATTTTGAGTTTTGATGATTCTCGCGGCTTAGTGTGACAACTTGTTTGCGGGTGGAAGGTCCAGTCGCGAGAGGTACTCAGAGATTTTCGCGGCTCACCTCGCAAATCCCTCGTGAGTAGACGTTCCAGTCACGAAAAACACTTAGAAAATTTTTCAAGTATTTTGATTTCAAAGTGTTTCGCGGCTTACCCTGGGGACTTGACTCAGTTGCGAAAAATGCGTGTTTTGCGTTTTAAAGTCAGTTTTTAAAATATTTTTCAGTTTTCCCTCTAATTTGTGTGACTATTCATTGTCTTCCCCATTTCACTCCTTCAAACACATTATGTCTCTCTTCGAAAATCCTCCATTTTTGCACCATTTCTTCTCAAATCTTCAAGAAAAAGGTATGGGTTTTCTTTTTCTCACTTCATATTTCATGTTTTGAGCATTATTTTCTTAATTTTTGAGTTGTCACTGTGTTTTGAGTTATATCATGTTCTTACATGGGTTGGACCTGTTTGTTGGGTGCATTTGTTTAGGTATTGGTGATATTGACTATTGATTACTTTTCTCATTGTGTTTCTTGAATGTCTTATTCTGTTCATATCATTTCACGGTAAAGGGTAACCTTGTCAGTTATCCGTGACAGTGCAATGTTCAGTGTTCATTTTCTACTGAGTTGTTTCTGAACAATCATCATTTTAGTCACCATTTAATTTCTTAGTTTTTCATTACATCAGTGTTGCTTATTCTATTTGTACTGTCTTGGTTAATAGTCTGTGTTTGAGTCATATCTGTCTTTGAACTTTAATGCTTATTCAATTTTTCAACTAACTTGACTGTAATCAATTTGGGTTCCATGTTTTGGGTTTTTGCTCTTGGTTCTCTGTTGTGTGTCTTCTTTTTTGCAAGTGTCACACCTTTCCACTAAAGGAAAAGACATTGTAATAGATGTTTCATCCCCTGTTGCTAAGCGGACTCGTCGCTCGACTCAGTCATCTCAAGATTCAGATATTGTGAAATTCAGGACTCCAACTGACTCACAGACTTATGACAACATTTTCAAAAAGGCTCCCACTGTGGTGAAAAGGATTGTCAAATTTGATACATTGGAAACAACATTTATTCCCAGGTTGTTTGAAGCAAAAGATTGGGCTGATCTATTCGAGAACTTCGTGGACCTGGTTGACAAATTGGTTAAGGAATTCTACTCTGATGCAAGATACACAGGAGTAGAGTTGAAGTGTTGGGTAAGAGGAAAAGAATTTTTCATCAATGCGGACTACATTGCGAAGACTCTTCGTATCACCAGACCAGCAAATGTGGATCTCACTCCATATGATGATAGAGAGCCTAAGCTACATGACATTAGTCAAATTCTTGGACCTGAGCATGAGATTTCAAGCAAAGGTTCTTCTATAAGCACTACACTGTTTTCGCCTGAACTAACAGCTCTAAAGTTGATCATGTTCTCCAACCTATACCCATTGTCTAACACAACATTCATCAATCTTGGAAGAGCACAATTTCTCTGTAATCTCATTACCGGTGTACCGATTGATATCTGTGCCCACATATTTCAGACCATTGGGAAAGCAGCAGCTCGATCAGCAGCCCGAACTTGCCTTCCTTTTTGCTGTCTCATCATGAAGATTTTGGTTCGTGAAGGCGTTCATTCACCGTCAAATGAAGAGATTATACCGCGCTCTAGACCAATATCTATGATGACTCTTCAAGCAAGCAAGAGTCATTCATCTAGAACACCTAAGAGTGAGCCATCCACCTATGAAACTCCAACTGCTCATGCTTCAGTTACGCCTGTGCAATCAACTGGCACTCCATCTGTTCCCCCTGGATTTCAAACACCCAAGCAAAGTTACTTCATTGAAAATATGCTTCATCGGATTTCTGATTTGGAACGGCTTCTTCACTCCATCAACAACCAAACTCAAATGCGTCTCACAACTATTGAGACACAACTGGATGCTATGCAGCAAAAGCTGGAAGATAGCCTTTAGCTATTCGTGCCAAAAAGGGGGAGAGCAGCACATAGTAAGGGGGAGAGCAGCACAAGAATGAGAAGGAGTGTGCATATTGAAAGGGGGAGTTGTGTTGATATACACTCACACACCTGTTTATAGTTATTTGCTTGCTTTTGTTTATATACTCCTGTGTGGATATGTTTATAATACTTTTTGTGAAAACTTGTGGTTAACTGGTTCACATATTTATCTTTAAGACGTTATTCAGTATTTCATTTACTGTTTGTACCTGTTGCTTTTGTAAGCTTTTAAGGTTTTTGTTCACATGTTTTGTAGCTTTAGTACTTGACGTTAAATGTCATGCATTTTCTTTAAGTATTTCACTCTTATGCCCTTTGTTGGATTTTTATCCTTAATGCAATTTCCTGGTGTTGTTGTATTGGTTGAATGTTGGACATGTAAATGATACTTTGCAAATAAGCTTATTAGCTTGCATGTCCGGATGTTCATTCCTTGAGTGAATGAGCATTGTGATCACTAGTATGTAGTGATTGCCTGTTTGGTCAAGCCATGGTTTATTGATTTATCCCATTTTGCTTGATCGCATTATGCTTGCTCCATATGCATTACAAGTTTTCTGCATACAATAAACTTATTGTGTTGTTGTGTTTCAGGAGATATTTGGTCTTATGGTTCAAGAGCTTCACAGATTCTAGAGTTAAGTGTGAGTGAGTTTTCCAATTGTTCCCAACTCATGCGTTAAGTCTAGAGTTTGTTGTAGAGTTTTATCACGGAATAGCCAAAGGGGGAGATTGTAAGGTTGAATTTAATCAACCATCTTGTTGGTTTTATTCCGTGTCAATTTGCTTGTATTTTAGCACTTAGAAACCCTGTATTTAGGTGGGATTCATGTAAGGGTAGTGAGTGAGAGAGTGTGAAGAAATGCTCAAGTTTGTGCAAGGATGCAGGGATTCGCGGCTAGGACTCGCGGGTGAATCGCAATTGGCAAGCCACCAACTGCAGCACACGAGTGAAGCGTGTGAGAAGATGAACAGTCACGCCAGCTGGTGCACTACAGGACAAAAGGTCCAGCCTGGCCGTTATGTTATCTCGCGGCTTGAACTCCCGACTTAGTCAAGTCACGAGGCCAAGCCGCCAACTAGCCCTGTTTGGGAAAAACTTACTCTTCGCATTCCTTTCTCACCCAAGTATAAATACCCCTTAAACCCACGAAATGTAGAGAGCTTCTAGAGAGAATTTTGAGAGAGAAACCCTAGAGAAAAACAAGATTGACTCATCCCCAATCTTTACTTAGAGACTCTTTAAATTCCTCTACTCTCTTCCTCTCCATTGATACATCCTTGAGAGGTTCTTGACCAAATCCTTTTTTCATCATACCCACGTCTGTGAGAAGGTCTTTTGGTGCTTAAGGAAGCAGTTTGGAAGGGACCAATGGTTATTGGTTGATGCTATGGGCTAGAGCGGAATCCGATAAGCTAGAGAAGAAAAAGGTTCGGCGCAATCTCGTTGAAGCAAAAAGTTTGGAGGGCTTAGGTACCTGGGTAGATTAGGCTTGGAGGGTCTATTGTTGTTCATGTATCCCAACTATATTTTATAGTGGATCATTGACCGCTTGGAGGGCGGCAGAGAGGTTTTACGCTGAGGGCTTCGGTTTCCTCTTCGATAACACATCGCCGTGTTGTCTTTGTGTTTGCATCTCTCTTCCCTTAATCTTTACCATTTAATTTCTACTGTGGATGTGATTTTAAATTGGTTTAGATTGTTTATCAATTCTGTCATAGCTTATGTTCATGTTCCGCACATTTATTGTTTGATAATAAGCTTGAATTGGTAATTTGTAATTGGGGGTCTAAACGTTCATAGTGTTTTCAACGCTATTTGAACTTTCACCTTTGGTTTTTTGTTTTGTTTTTGTACACTACCTGTTCTATCGGTATCAAGTTTACTACTAAACATAAATAAATGGTCAGGTTTGAAACAATAAAAATATGCGGCTAAGATTTGGGTGGGTACCATACCCAATTATCCATAAAAAAATAGGTGGGTACAATAGAATGACCCTATAAATATTAGCAATAATTAGTTGCAATAACTTATAATTATTAGTTGTGATAAAGGCTTTGATACTTTACTATATTAAGAAAATTTATTACAATAACTTAAAAAATGAAGAAGTTGTTGCAATAACTTGATAATAATTATTTTTACAATTTATTACAACGAAAATTTCAAAGTGATATTTTATTGCAATGAATATATCATTGCAATAATTTAATATCAATTATTTTATAATATATTACCATGACAAACATGAAGTGAATCTATTATCAATTATTTTAAAACTTATTGCAATGACAAATATGAAACAATTATTAATTACAACGAATATATCTTTGCAATAACTTAACCCGAATTGCTTTTGTCAAATTTTTACAATCTATTGCAATAAAATTCATGAAGATATAAAGCAGTAAATTGTTTATTGTAACAACATATATATCATTGTATCAAAGTTTTCATATATACAATCACTAATTATTGTTTATGTGATAAGTTGACAATATATGATTTGTTTATTTGTCTATAGATTAATACGACAAAGTTGCTTAGCTTGTTCATCATGATCATACTTGGCACCAGGGACGGAGCTATTGTTGGGCGTGGGGGGCAGTGCCCCCCCCCCCCCAAATTTTTAAAAAAAAAATACTTATATATATACATATTAATTTTACCAACTTGGTTCAATAAAATTACACTTGGTCCCTCTTAACAATATTATTAGCACTCTAAAAGGCCATAAATTTTTTTTTTTATGGATCTAATCTAGAAGAAAATTTAGCAAGCCCAAAAAAATTTTGCACGACAACAAAAATCACAAATAACAAAGCTAAAGAAAATTTAGCCCAATCAACTAAATTTTACCAAAAGCATATAGCCCGGTCTTTCAAAAATTTAAAACAAAACTAACCTGTCATTCCATCAAAGACAAAGACCAAAAAAAAAAAAAAAACCCACAAACGAAGAAACAAAACCCTAAGCCTTCCCTAGAAACATAGAGGCTGAATGGCTGAATTGAAGCAATGAAGGGAGAGGTAGTAACAACAGCACGGTAGCAGAAGAGCCGCCGAACTCACCCCTAGCCCCGACTCACCAGATCTAGTCTCTCTCTCTCTCTCTCTCTCTCTCTCTCTCATATGAGCAAGAGCAATGAGTAAAAAAAAAAAAGTCTCTTGTTAGTTGTTATTGTCTGAAACAGGAGATAGAGAGAGTACTATTTCTCTTCTTAAGAAACTTAAATAATGACTTTAAAATAATAGTAGAAGTGACTAGTAATGGATGGATCATTGATATCCACCCACGTGTTGTGCATTGTGAGTTGAATTTTGTCTTTTTGTGCTTATATAAATTGAAATTTTTTTAATAGTTAATAGTTATGCTTTTCTATTAGTGTCTTCTTTAAAAGTAAAAGTTAAGAAAGTTTATTAAAAAAAAAAAAAAAAGTTAAGTTTGTTTGAAACTTTGAAATTAATTGGGACTTGAGATATAATAATGTCAATGAATTGAAATGTTGTGTTGTGTACATAATGCGACAACTTTTTTTTATTTTTTTCTGTTTGTGCCTTTATTTCTTTGTTCACTTGTTTATTTTGTTTGCCTATTTGTGATTTTGATTTGTCTTTTTGTGTGTGTATATATATATGTATATATATATATGAAAACCTTATTTAGAGTTTCATAATGATTTTTTTTTGGTTATATTTTGCCCCGCCAAACACCAAGTTCTGGCTCCGTCCCTGCTTGGCACATCCCTTAGAGTTTGAGATAGCCATTTGAAGCTCAAGATAGTAGGCTATATTTGTGCGGTATTCTTGGTTTGTATTTTTGCAGTTCCTTTGAGTATCATGGTAATATTCTATTAACTTCATCATGCATCATGTTATTTATTGTCATTATTAATAACTAACTTGTAACCCCATACATATGCATGGATACACTTAAAAATATATAATAAGATGCATAATATAATTCCTATATATATAATTTAAATAATATTGATAGTCATTTTTATATTTTATTAACTCTTTAAAAAATTCTGTAAGGATATTATTAGGTATAAAATGTAAATTGTCCATGATTTTTTTTTTTAATTATTGTGAAGCACTTTTTTTTTTACTATTCATTTATTCTAGACTCTTTGGTTTTTGTACTTAATAACTCACTTAGATGAATATTTATGATGTGGTCTCGCATTTGATTCTAAAATTAAGAAATAAAAATCTTTAAGAATAAATAATTTATGACACATGACGCAAAATTGGAACTCTAATTTGAAATTCTAATTTGAGTTTCTCTCAGTTTCACCTATTATTATATATATAGATATAGATATATAGATTTGTGTGTGCTTTTTATAGAGGCAAGTTATAAAAACAAAGAGCATTGAATACATGCCATTTTCATTATTGTCATTTTTCTTGACAATCTCTGACATAACGTGGTTATGTTATGGATTGTTGATAAAAGACTTCTTTGTTGTGGTAAACTTCTTTAACTAACTTTCGTTGTATTAAAACTAGGTTAATATTAATGTTAGCAACTTTATTTTTTTATCCTTAATTCCTGTTGATTAATTATTTGATTCTTGTTTTGTATTTTTAGAAAATAAACGTACTAGATGTCCTATTTGGAGTTGCACAAATGATGTTATATGTCATTTACAAAGACAAGAAGGTGGTTCAATCTACACCAAATGGCTCAGCCGAGATAGTGGATAAAGTTGATGGTGCAAGTGCTAGTGTTTGAATAATATTGATGTTAAGTTTTTATGTTTTTATAAATAAGTATTGGTTATGAACAATACTATTGAGTTTTTTTTTTAGTGAAGAGATTAAGTGTTAAAGTATTGGTTTCACATTAAAAAAAAAAAAAAAAAAGAGTGAAATCAATAGTATGAATGAGTGTGTATTTTTATGTTTTAATGAAATATAGTATGAATGTTAATCAAGTATTTGTTATGAACAAGATAAATAATTAATTTAGATTAATAATTAATTTCAAAATTAAGATAGGTATCATTTTTCTCCTTTATAAATTAATATTAACAATAATTAATTGCAATAACTTATAATTATAAATTGTAATAAAGGCTTTGATACTTTACTATATTAGGAAAATGAATTGCAGTAACTTTAAAAATCATGGCAAAAGAGCATGAGATTCTGCCATATGACTCTCTATTAGAGTAGTTTTGCATTTGACCTTTCATCTCACATTCTCTTAAAAAATGGAATTTTAACGTCCTTTTAGAATTTGAAAGTATGCGGGTTATTTAATTGCTTTATCAAAAACCATTGAACAAAATCACTTTTCTTTCTCTCTTAACTATTCAATTCCCCTTTAAATTTAATGCACACAATATTGTTTCTTTAGAAATCAATATCATTTCACCAGGTTCAAAATGTTATGCTCTTATCTTTCTTATTCAATTTAAAAAAAAATCAAAGTATGAGCTCCTTTGAGAATCTTGGGGATTCTCTAGGGGAAGGCTTTGCCAGCCAGCCCTTGAAACTTTGTCTCCAATAGAGCACATCAAGGAACTTATGTTTTATCAGTATGTCCTCCTACATATATTTTCTATTTGTTATCATCTCAAAAAATTTTACTGAGAATTTTCCTGCCTAAAATAAATGTAATATAATAAGTAGCACCTCAAAAAGATATTACTGTATTCTCTATTTGTCTTTTAACGTTTTGAATGATTCCAGGAAGATAGGACTAATGCAGAAGATTAACGTTTGACCTGTCATGGTAAAAAAACAAAACCTTTGTTTGGGCTATGCTATAGTTAAATTCCTCCTTGGCAGCTCTAACGTGTCAATAGCTATATAGGACAAATCTTTTTTAATAGCTCTATTTTGTCCCCCTTTTTTATATGTGTCATACCAATTAAGAAAAGACAAATGACTAAGAGCAATCTTTGAAATTCCTAGAGCCAGAGATGTTTGTCACTTGCATGGGTTATCTTATGGTTGATAAAATTGCTATATTTGACATGAACCTTAATCATATTATGATGCCTATTTGGGTCATTCATAAATACAAGTGGCTATTGAAATTTCGTCCTCCTTAAAAGTTTCTGGCTTCATAGGCTTCACCTTGGTTCGATTGTGGTTTTTGAAGAGCTTTCTACTCATAAGAGATTTCTAGTAATCACATTGTTTGCGCCTATCTCAATGGTGCGTGTTAAGTGTCACTCAAGATGGAGAATTGGCATGCCTTTCCGTTGAAGGTAAGCAGCCCAAACAATAATTGTAACTAATGATTCTTAATTTATTTTTCTACCAAAAAAAAATTTCTTAATATATTTTATATAGTTCTAGATGATGAATAAGCTCCAATTAGAACTACGCTACAACTCAACATATGACATTCTTTGAATATTTTTGAAAAAATTTCTACCAAATCTGGTCAATAATGCTGCTTTTCTTCACTAAATGAAATTCTTTAAAAATTTAATAGTTATCCTACTTTGAACATGATTGCAATAAAGTTCATCTACGAATGAAAATTCACACTATTCTTTTTAAAATTTTCTTTTAGGTCTTAACTACTGTGTTTGATTACCCGACATGACACGACACGAAATCAGCAAGTATGAGTTGAGACTTAATGGGTTCATGTCATATTCGGGTTGACACGACTGACCCGTTTAATAAATAGGTTGAGTTAGTGTTCAACATATGGAACTCGTTTAACCCGTTTAATTAAATGACATTTTATCAATATACCCTTCAAACTCTAAGTATATAAACTTATTAGTTGTTGTGGTTTATTTTCTTTGACATATTATTAGTTGTGGTTTATTTTCTTTGACATATTGTGATTGATTATTTGTGATATTGAAATATGTTTTAGCTTTGAATGACTATTTGTGATGCAATTACTCGTTAGTTCTGAATTTTATATTAAAAATATTTATTTGTTTGTTTTTTCATAAATTTATTTTTTTCATTTTGATAAAATTTGATAAACAAGTCGACACGATTGACCCATTTAATAAATGAGTCGTGTTAGGGTTGAGGAATCTTGACTTGTTTAATAAACATGTTGGGTTAGTGTTGACCCATATAGTTAGATACTCATGAGTTGACACAACACGAACCCAACACGCAAACACGAATTGCCACCCCTAATATTTGCATCACTTGGATAGAAGGTTCATGATGGCGAAAATGGCCCTTATGTGTGGGACATTTTTTAGGTATTAGTTCTTGGTATATAAGACTTGGTATTAGTGGCAAAGGATATATTTTTAACCATATTTGGCCATAAATAATATATATTGGAAGCTTCATTATGAAGGAGGCTAAAAAATCATTATAGATGAGTCATTACGGTTTTGTTAATAAGTTGAACAAAATGGTCAAATTTCACCCTTTCAATTTTCATTATGAAGATGTAGGGGTGTCCAACCAGACCCGTCTATCGACCCACCCACCCAACTCGGTCGACCCCGCCCGAGAACCGGCTGACCCGACGCCGGTGACAGTCAGCGGTGGATCTCCGCTCCCAAAACCCAAGACCAGTGGGTCAATTGACGGGTTAGAGCACGAAAAACCGATTTTCAATCGACCAGACCAAAAAACCCACCGGAAATAGCTTTCTCCACCGATTGAGGTAGTTCGCCAGTCTGATTTTGTCCGATCTGCTGCTTAGAGGCCAAGAACCTTTAGCAAAAGGGGGAAAAAATCAACAAGATTGTGAATCGTCGCCGGTCTAATTAAAGGTATTTTGGTTTGATTCAAGGTTCTTGGCCTCTATCGCCTCGAGATCTCGTTTGATCTCTTTGAGATCCACCAAGATCTCGCCAGATCTCTTTAAGATTCGACCTAATCTCATTGAGATCCACCAAGATCTCTTCGAAATCCAGTCAATCCAGCAAAAATAACTAGATTTTGGCAAAATCCGGCGACGATTTGCACAGTCCGAGCCTGACAAGAAAATGACAACGTCCGACCACCAGAACCGTTGCCTCTGGCAGGTCGGCGGCAGGTCCAGGTTTAGAAGACCCGAAGTGATTGGGTCGGTTCCGGGTTGGGCACAAACCTAACTCGGATCGACCCGTGGACAGGCCTATGATGATGGTTGTGGTTTGATAAGGATAAAATTGTAAATATGAACACTTACTGATGGGAAGGCACAGAGCAACGTTCCAAACAAACCCGTCAGTTTGTTTTGCGCCCATTAACAAGTACAATAGTAAGAAGTCTACAGCTTTAAGTTGCCGAGGTCAATTGGAGGAAGATGGAAAGCTAATGCCACTAAGCTGAAGGAGATACACGAGACTAATGGTTTTGGCATGATCTTGGCTTGGTCTTCACGCATGCGTATATAAGGAAATATCTTATGCCCCACGCTCAGTGTTAGTCTCCTACAAGGAAAGGATTCTGCAATATACGCTTATAAGGATTCCTATAAGGAAAGGACTTATGAACCAAGAAAGAGATGTCAACCCTCTATTACTATAAAAGCCCCAATACCCTAACAAACCAAGGTATGCATAATTCACCCCAGCTCTAGCACTCTAGAGTAGTAAGAAATTCTAACTTGACCTTCGGAGGGTATTTGGCCGACACCATACCGGTGCTCTCTGTTTGGTCTTCTCTTTTTTTTGCAGGTGTTGTTTCGAGCACGTGAGGATCGTGTGATTTACTGGTGATCTTTTACGGCATCATCAGTTGGCGCCGTCTGTGGGAAATCTTTGCGATTCGTAAGCCATATTATCGCTTCCCGAACAAAGAGTTGCATGGTACTTACTTACTCGATGGCGACCACCAATAATGTTCAGGGAGATGAACCACGACCCACTACCCTGGAGAGGAAAGTCCAAACCCTCACAGCAGTAGTGGAATGTCCCACCAAACAGAATCATGACCTAGAGGAACAGTTGTGGCAAAAGAACGCAGCAATGGGTACCCAAGAGGAGGACCAAGAAGGTACCAGCACTGAGAGAAGAGACCAAGAAGGGCCGGAGGGCAGCAACGCCCCAAGCAGACCAGAGCGATAGGACATGAGCCGCCCTTCCATCACAGACACGGCTCCCCCTCACATTGTCGTAAAGATGCAGATGATGAAGGAATGGATGGACTTTATGATGAACGCCCTCAGAAGGCGAGTGTCTAGAGACCTCGATGACTTGGTCCATCGAACAGATTCACCGTTCATTGCGTCCGTCAATTCCTTCCCTTTTCCACCGAAGTTTCGCATGCCGCAAATAGAAAGCTATGACAAAGCCAAAGACCCCCTAGATCACTTAGAATCCTTCAAGACCCTGATGCACCTTCAATGAGTAGCTGACGAGATCATGTGTAGGGCCTTCCCTACCACGCTGAAGGGTCCTGCAAGAATTTGGTTTAGCAGGTTGACACCTAACTCCATCAGTACTTTCAAGGAGCTAAACGCCCAGTTTGCTTCGCACTTCATCAGGGGACACAGGTATAAAAAGTCTACTGCATGCTTGATGAGTATCAGGCAACAGGAAGATAAGACGCTGAGGTCTTATATAGCACGCTTTAACAAAGAGGCGCTTTCAATCGATGAAGCCGACAATAAGATACTCGTAGCCACTTTCACAAATGGGCTGCGGAAGGGTAAGTTCCTATTTTCACTATATAAGAACGACCCAAAGACTATGTCAGATGTCCTTTATAGGGCAACCAAATACATGAATGTCGAAGATGCGCTTCTGGCCCGAGAGGAAAAACCCAAGAAGAGAGAAAGGCAGGAAGATACACGATAGGATAGAGGGCAGAAGATGGCAAGAACTGGAGAATAAAGGGATGATAGGCGTTTTAAGCCCCCTGCAGGGAGATTCACGAGCTTCACTCCACTGAATGCCCCAATCGACCAAATGCTAATGCAAATCAAGGACGAGGCAGCCTTAACCTTCCCTGGAAAGTTGAAGGGAGATCCCAACAAACGGTCTAGAGACAAATACTGTCGTTTCCACCGTGATCACAGCCATGACACAACCGACTGCTACGACTTGAAACAGCAGATCGAAGCCCTCATCAGGCAAGGGAAGTTATAGAAGTTTGTCAGCAAGAAGAAAGCAGATCTGCCTCCTCAAGAGCAGGCTTCCCGATGGGACAACGAGCATCCCAAACAACCCTTTGGAGACATAAGGATGATTGTGGGAGGCACGGCGACCACCAGCTCGTCCAAAAAGGCTCAAAAGACTTACCTCAGAATGGTTCAGAACGTTCAGGTAACGAGCGTTGTCCCGAAGATGCCACAGGTCGACAACCCCATTATTGGTTTCTCGGAAGAAGATGCCCGACGTCTTCACCACCTGCATGATGACGCGCTCATCATTAGCATCCAGGTAGGCGACTATAACACATACCGGGTATTGGTTGACAATGGAAGCTCCGTAGACATTCTCTACTACCTGGCATTCCAACAGATGCGGATCAACAAAGAACGCCTAGCTCCAACCAACGCTCCACTCGTTGGGTTTGGAGGAACAAAAGTATACCCCCTCAGCGAGGTCACATTGCTTGTCACAATTAGAGATTATCCTCGGCAAATCACTAGGGATGTTACATTCCTTGTTGTCGATTGCTTCTCCGCCTACAACGCCATTATAGGATGACCTACCCTTAACTTATGGAAGACCGTAACTTCAACCTACCACCTAATGATCAAATTCCCCACTGAGTACGGAGTAGGGGAATTGTGAGGGGACCAAATAGCTGCGTGCGAATGCTATATTGCGATGTTGAAGATGGACGACCATCTACAAACCATGAGCATAGAAGAACAATGGATGGGAGCGGAATCCGTAGAGAGGCTCGAGGAGATACCAGTCGACAGCTCCAGATTAGACAAAACTACGAGAATCGGCACTCTTGCCAGCCCAACGGTTTGCCTAGCACTTGTAGCTTTCCTCAAGGAAAACCAAGACATGTTTGCCTAGAGTCATGAAGACATGCCAGGAATCGACCCTTCAGTCATGGTACACAAGCTGAATGTGTCGCCCTCTTTTCCACCTATTTGTTAGAAGAAGCGAGTATTCGCCCAAGAACAAGACCGAGCAATAGCAGAAGAAGTCAGCAAGTTACAAGAGGCAGGTTTCATCAGGGAAGTATACAACCCCGATTGGCTAGCAAATGTCGTAATGGTCAAGAAAGCCAACGAAAAATGGAAGATGTGCGTAGACTTTACAGACCTAAACAAAGCATGCCCTAAGGATAGCTACCCTCTCCCTTGAGTCAACGTACTGGTAGACTCTACAACTCAGCACCAACTACTGAGCTTCATGGATGCCTTTTCTGGTTATAATCAAATCCGGATGGATCTAGCGGACCAGGAGAAGACTTCATTTATTTCCAGCCAAGGTCTTTTTTGTTACAAAGTGATGTCGTTTGGCCTTAAGAACGCGAGCATGACGTATCAAAGACTCATGAACAAGATGTTTGCAAAGTAAATCAGAAGGAATGTACAGGTCTACGTCGACAACATGTTGGTAAAAAGTCGATGAGAGGAGGACCATTTGAAGGATCTCGAGGAAACTTTCGACACCCTTCGTTCCTACAACATGAAGCTTAATCCCAGTAAGTGTGCATTTGGAGTGATAGCGGGAAAATTCCTTGGTTTTATGGTGTCTCGAAGAGGTATCGAGGCCAATCTGGACAAGATCAAAGCCATAGTAGAGATGGCCCCCCCAAAAAACATGAAAGAAGTGCAGAGTTTAAACGGAAAAGTAGCAGCCCTAAACAGGTTCGTATCAAGGGCGACAGATAAGTGTTTACCCTTCTTTCGCACGCTGAAGAAGTCTTTTGAATGGACTGCTAAGTGTCAGCAAGCGTTCGAGGATCTGAAGGCTTACCTCTCTTCCCCACTGTTGCTAAGTCCTTCGTAACCGAGGGAAGAGCTCTTCCTCTATTTGGTCGTCTCCCCGGTAGCCGTCAACACGGCCTTGGTCAGAGAAGAAGACAAGGTTCAAAAGCCCATATACTACGCCAGCTGGGCATTTCGTGGTGTAGAGGATGTTAGGATTAGTGCCCTTAAATCCTATTGTATGATGCTATGTATGATATTAAGTGTGACATTGTGTTTGACATTATGTATGACTTAATATTATGTTTAATAAATTTGTTTTATTATTATCTGAAATAATGGTAACATGAATATTCGGACATTATCAATAAGTCCATGAGATGCATAGTATGTGATTTATGTGAAAAGTCACAGAAGATATAAATCACAAGTTCTTTGTAAACTCAGAATTATAGTTCGTAGTCGGTGATGAAATTGGGCATTTCATCTGCGAAGACTATAACATATCAACCATGATGATTTGTCTTGATCATGGAAGTGGAGACTTCTGGTTGATGTGTTAATATGTTTTAAGAGTTAAGACATATTGAACTGGACCGCTGTGAGATTTATTATTCTCCTAAAGACTGTCAAATGAATAATAAATCTCATGACTTACATTTGCATGAACTCTTAATCCTGAGAGAATAATGGACCTGATCATGAGGTGTAGGTTGCTTTGATATATCAGGAGTGAGATCTAAAGTTATGGTCAAAACCTCAGTATGTTGGGCAGCCACATTTAGTGTTGATGGAACATGTATTCTCAAGATGGAATTCATAGTCTCTTAACGGAGATATAAAGTATTCCCTTGAGATAAGTTTAATAAGTTTGTTATTCAGAGAGTTAGGCCTAACCACTTTAGTAAGACTAAAGTATATATTTATGGAATTGGATTTCATAAATATATAATGAATAACATTTAAGGATTAAACCGGGTACTCAAGGATTAAGATGTAGTAATTTACAAAGTGGCAGTCTACATTAATGACTTTGTATTACTACGAATATTTTATGAAGGGGTTGCATGTATAATAAAGTCTTGGGATATAATTTATAGATAAGACCTAGAGTGCAACTATTTTTATATAGTGGTATTAAAAATAGTTAATGGTAACTTTGGACTTGTCAAGAGTTGACAGAAAAGCCCAAGGCCCATTGGAGCTAGTGTCTTATTGGTCCCTTTTGGTCCCACTCCAAGCCACACACTTAAGCCCAATTGGTAAGGCCCAAAAGGCCAGCCCAATTAGATAAATTGGTTAGATACAAAGGGAAAAACGTACAGAAATGTATAAGTGAGAAAAACAACATTGTAATGGTGTAGAAGTGAGTTTTTGTCACTCACAAGTGATCCCTTTGTTACCAATCGAGAGACCACACATCTTGGGCGTTAGTGGAATTGGAGTGAAGATTAAAAGTAGTCCCAAGTGCTTCAATCTTTGTTTTGAAATTCACCGCTTCAAGGTACGATCTCTTGTTTCTCTAATTCTGAAATTTACTTTGTACGTGTTATCAATATCGAATGAAGTAGATCCGTTTAAAACTTATTTTCCGCTGCATTTATCTTTATAACCATCAGAGGAAAGGTATCCACCCATGGAAAAGCTCGCCTTCGCTTTAGTTACGGCAACCCGCAAACTTAGACCGTACTTTCAAGCCCACACGGTGATCGTGATAACTGACAAACCCTTACGACGAGCAATGAGCAACCCTGAAGCTGCTGGTAGATTAGCACTATGGGCAATAGAGTTGAGTGAGTTTCACATTTAGTACCACCCGCATACCACCATCAAGGGACAAGTTGTCGCTGACTTCATAGCAGAATTCACCAACGAGGAAGACAAGGGGGAAGATAAATGCCCTTAATCGAGTATACATACAAACGGGTCATCCAATAGGCAGGCCAGAGGAGTAGGTGTCGTGCTCCCTTCTCCTAAAGGAGACAAGATTGAATGTATGGTCCGCCTCGACTTCCCTACCACCAACAATGAAGCAAAGTATGAAGCTTTAGTGGCAGAACTTGATCTCGTCAAAGCAATAGGAGTCGCAAGCATGGTTCTTTACTGCAACTTTCAAGTCGTCACCAACCAAATGAACGGGGATTATGAGTGCAAAGGTGAAAGAATGAAGAAATACCTTGAGCAAGTAAAGAGAAGGGTAGACGAGCTGAAGGTTAAACTCGTCCAAATCCCCAAAGGAGAAAATGAGCAAGCCGACCGCCTTGCCAAAGCCGCTTCAGTAGAACATATGACCGCCCTTGAAAATGTACTCTCTTTTCTTCAACTTTCTCCACTAATAGATTTCGTCGATATGCAGGAGATAGACTCTAAAAGCGACTGGACCATACCATTAGTCTCTTACTTAAAAAATGGCATCTTACTGGACAGGAGGGAGGCCGCAAGAAAGCTGAAGGTCCAAGCAGCGCGATTCGTCTTGATGAAGGAAATCTTGTACAAGAAAGACTTCTCCCGCCCATACCTAAGGTGTTTGGGTCCTGAAGAAGTAGACTACGTCATGAGAGAAGTACACGAAGGGATCTGCGGAAACCATTCAGGGTCACGGTCATTGGTACACAAACTAATTCGAGCAGAGTACTACTGGCCCACCATGCAGAAGGATGCCTAGACTTATGTCAAAGCCTACGACAAATTCCAAAGGTTCAGCAATATCATCAGACAATCGTCCAAAGAGTTGACCCCAATAACAGCACCACGGCCGTTTGCTCAATGGGGATTAGACATCATGGGGCCATTCCCAATAGCGGTACGACAGCTGAAGTTCCTGATAATAGTGGGCATAGACTACTTCACACGAAATATCCTTTAGTGATCCATAATTGCCAGCCTGTTACTTAAGATTGTTTTAGGGAACCAAGCCAACTGCCACCAATCAATCTGTGATGGCCTCTCTTGAATAGCTTCCAAAAAGTTTCTGAGGTGGTAGACTTTCCAAGCTTTGAAGGAAGACACAAACAAGATCAAGAGAGGAGTTCTACTAGACTACTACTATGTGGAAAGACCTCAATTATAACAGCAGCCTTGCTTGCCATGACATGCTCAGCACCTAATTGTTTCAGAATATCTTTTGCCTTAATATATCATTTTATATTTAATAGATATATTTCTTATACTCTGTAATCTAGAATATTAGATGATACTCATATTCTACATGAGCACAAAGAAGTTAAAATATAAGAGACATGTGGATGAACATTATGATTGTTTGTACCGGGATCATACATAATTTAACATGAAAACCATATTGTAAGAGGTCAATCATAAAAGTTTTAAATATACAATTGCAATTACTATATTTAAACTCTACACATATGCAAATAATAAACCATAACAGGCCAACATTATTGGTTAGCAAATAATTTTAGATCTAAAACTGTTTATTTTGTATATGTTTGTACTTTGTAGCAATGGTCAACGACGTAACAGATCAATTAAACCATTTTAAGCAGCCATTAAAACAAAAGAATTTATCAAACTTCTATATACAAAGATTCATTTTAACCATAGAAAATTAATCATCATTCTAAAATCTTTCTATGTAAAATTTTCTTACTTTAAATATAGATTTGCAACACATGCAAAATTCTAAAATTGAACTGCAAAATATAATTTAATTTAGAATTTTGCAAAACTTTATTTATTTTTGCAAAATTCTAAAATTCTAGAATAATAATAATAATAACAATAATAGAATATTTCAGGGCTGGCTTATTTTGGATTATTGCTAATATATATAAATTAGTTCTATTATAATAATAATAATAATAATCTAATGCACAGTAAAAAGAAATCTTAAAAGCGATGTAAATTGGAAGTTAAAAAAAAAAAAACCAAATTGGTATTTTGTAATTTAGTAAATATAGACGCACCTTCTATGAAGCTTCCTTTTTCACTTTTGCTAAAATCTACCCCTCCCTACGTGATTATCTCGTGATTATCACCTCTCACTGTAACTCTTTTTCATCTCTTTCTTCTTCTTTTTCTCCTCTTTCTTTTATTCACTGTAACTTCTCTTATAGTTATAGCAATGTTATTAAAATATTTATTTATAATTTTTCTATATACAAAATTCACATTTTGGATGGTTGTAAACAGTAACAATGTACAATAAATATGAAAGTCAAAGCACCTCTTGTATGTAAAAAAAGAATCCTTTACTTCTATATATATATATATATATATTCTAGAAACAGTAGAAATATTACTCTTGGATAAGTATTGGTTAAGTTACCAGCACCTTATCAACCACTCACTATTTTTATTTTTTTTTAAATAATAAAAAACAGCCTTTAGCTTTCTACTCTAGAAAAAGCTGGAAACCAATCCATTGAAACTTGAAACTATTTAGGCTTAGTAACACGTTTGTTGATCTTATGATTTTTTTATTTTATTTTTTTAAGATTCGTCTCTTCTAAGAAGGAGTCTAGAGTCTAGACTATTGGTTTGTCTTCTGACTCTCTCTTCTTATAGTCTTCGTCTTCTTCGTTTGAATGCCCCAAATCTTTACTCTTATATTCTCTCACAGTGCCCTCCATATCCCTCTGTCATCTCTTTCATCTTCTCTTTATTTTTATTTTCTTTTGCCCACAATAAGATCCACTGCCTTTCTTCTCTTCTTCTTCTATAAAATGCTTTGAAAGTTGAAAAATGGGAAATGGGTTTGGTGGAGTTGCTCTGTTGGTTTGTGGGTATGGTGGGTTTTGATTGAGGTACCTGTGGGTATGGTGGGTAGGTGTCTTTAGATGCTTTGTTGTTGGTTTGCCGTGGGTTTGATGGAGGAGGAGCTGGTAGAGGAAGGCAAGGAAGAGAAGGCATAACATCGTGAAAGGGAAAGGCAGAGTCTTCGTGAAAGGGAAAGGCAGAGTCGGGTTTAAAAAATGTTTTATTATGTTTTTTTTTTCGACTCTTTTTATCCTTACCAAATAACACGTAAACCTGCTTCACATGGATATGCACCAAAACATGTATAATGCCAATATGCCACTTAAATAGGTGCTTTCTTAATATATCAACAATAATGTGAAGTGGCATAGGCAGTCTGGTATGGAAGAAATGGTGCACTAGAATTGATTGCCTATAGGCTACAGGTATAGTGCATCTCACATTTAGTGCTAAACCTGGTTGAATTTGTGTTATTCTCAGTCATTGCTTGCACTAGAACATATCTGGAAGGTGAGAAACCAAGGATTTCAACATACAACAGGTAGCAACCAGACTTAACAACAACAAAATTCTTATTTTAGCAACAAAAAAATTTTAAATTTCAAACTATGTTGTTTGTTTTTTTTTTTTTTACAGGAATTCACAGAATTGAATGTTTTGACACACTAAACAGACTTTCTCAACAGTATTTACATTGCTAATTTCAAAATTCTTCCTCCAGCTTTCTATATAGCCAAATACAGAACACCTATAAAACTGCAACAAATTCACCAAACCTGTTATCAAAGTTTCTGCTTGTTGTGACCTATAACTCGTGTTTTAGTGGTGCCCCCCATTCTGCTTTGCTAATTGGGCGTCTGATACACAATAGTATGTGGAGCACTTCACTTAAAAAAAAAAAAAAAAAAAAGGAATGCACTGTAGCTTTACAGCAGTAAAACTCAACTTTGAACTGTACACCAACCCACCACCAAAATAAGATCACAAGGTGCTCAAAATGCTATCTTTTATCTCCTTCCAAATGTACTTCAGCAAGCTCTGGTTTGAAGGACTCTTCCACTGCTTCACCACGTTTGTCAGGGCTTCCCAGCTTCTCATCTTTCCTTTCCAAGTCTTCAAGACTAACTTTTTCTATTTGTCCTTCAGTGTCCACTTGATTATCAATTGAAGTTGTCTGAAGCATGCGTTCATTGGAATTCAATGAATCATTACCACAGCCAGAGTTTATGACCTCGGGCATACCTGGTTTCCTTTCGACTTCTGGGGAACAACTGGATTCATCTTCAGAAGAGCCACCCTCCGCTATAATTTCTCTCTCTGTCACTACCGATTTATCAGATCGAGATCTTGACACTTTCCGGGAAATTGCATGCTTTATGTCACGAGCAGATTTCCCAGCACCATGTTTTATAAAATTCCTCACCTTATCTTTCATATTTACTTTGCTTGGGCTTTCAGGATTACTCCCTTCAGAACTTACATTCCCTCCTTTAGGATTCTCAGAGATAGGCCCAGAAAGGTTGTTATCCACAACAATCTTCACACCAGTCTCATTGACTGCCCTAATATTAGCATGTGGGGAAGGAATGGGCTCCACAAAGCTGCCTGGTTGATCCCCCGTTCTGGGACTCCGGTGAAATACTGAGCCAATCTTCCTTAGGCCTCTCCGAACTGATTTCATTCGATGCTTATCATCAGGATTTTCATCAGTGCTGCTGGAGTCATTGTCAAGGGACCCAGATGCCACTGCATTAGAGTTGTTCACAGAACCATTAGGCTCACTGCGAATTTCAGTATCAATACGCCTATTCTTTCCTTTTCTAGCCTCCCATGTCTGTGCAACATCACTTCCTGGGTGATGGACCCATATCCCCGTCTCTTTTTGCCCTTCAATATCAATGGGCTCAAAAGTATCAGCCATTCTTGGAAACTTATCTGATTTTACAGATGAGAATGAATCTTCAATAGGAGTCTCACTCCCAAAGGAGTTTCTTTTATCTTCAATGTCCAATGTTTCCTTATCACAGGGTTGATCATCTACCTGTAGAAATTATGTGAATATATTCATATAAAACTAAGCATCCATAGAAGGAATGAATTTTGATTCACAAAGCAACAGAAACCTCATTTTCCCCCCCAATTCTTCTTCAGGAGAACATAATAAACAAGGAGAAAGAATATGTAATGGGTACCTTTTGACTGTCCTTTTTTGTGTCTTCAAGTACAGTTATTGCAAGATGCAACCTCCCCATTTTAATATTCTGAAGAGTTAACCACAAATCGTGTCTCTGGCCATCCCTAAGATCACTGATGTTCACAGAACAGTCCCTGTAAATAGTAGAAGGATCAGTAAAACCTATAAAGAATACAGCTTTGGCAGAGCAAATTGACAGGAAAACAGGGAACATAATTTATAGAAAAATATGGACTATTAAGTAAGACCCAACAATATAACAGGAAGAGAAAGAAAAAGAATCAGTAGATAAGAAAATGTAAAATATCATATACATATAAATACCAAAACAGATCAAATCCAGATTCCAGACCCTATAGCCAAATCTGAACTTTATATACACAAAATACATTTTACGCAGGCTACACAAAAGTTATCTAATCTATTTTTCAATCAATCGATCAGGTTAATATTAGAATATATGCCCAGAAGAAACTCTAATGAGTTTGGAAGACAGTACAGGAAAAGCCATGTTTTTACGATCAAATAGTTCAGGTGTATAACATAGAGATCATAGCCATCAGAACCAGGTCAAAAATTGATCAGAACATGATATACATATATATATATATATATATATTATTTTTTTGATATGGAATGGATGTAAAATATATTCGAAAGAATAGGTTAGATGTTGTGTTTATAATTATAAAACGCTTTTAAATGATACATGTTGTACAGTAGATGATAGAACTGAACATGTTAACAATGGTTATGAGCATCAGTGGCCCCAAAAGATGCTTGGTTTAAAAAGCAAGCATTATGATCAAAAGGAAATACAAATGCAAATGTGCGCACACATGCCAAAAAGAGAAGAGAAGTGAAGAAGACGAAAGGACATGGAGACACTAAAAAGTACTCATAAATATTATATCAAACAAGTGGAAAATGATATACAAAATAAGACAGTTACCTATAAAATGAAAAGGAAAACATAAAAGACATTCATTGAGTGTTCGCAAAAATTAAAAAATATCCTCGCACATTCCACTCATATACATCACAAATGTTCAGTAACATACCCGAGGGTGTCATCGAAATAATGGTCCTTGTCACAAACTTCAACAAGCATATTAGGCGACTCCCATGTAACAATTGGGATCTTAAATTCCTCTTGCCATTTCGGAGTCAGAGTTTTCCTTTGTATCTTAGTCCTGAATCTGTAAGCTCCCAATTGGCCTTTAATATATGGATCAGCCAATCCTGAAAAATAAATCCATTATTAGACTCAAATTTATAATATTGCCAATATCTTAAGAGAAAATAGAAATATAATTATGAAGTAACATATAATCCTAACAAAAAATGAACTAACCATTTAGATCTGACGGTTTCATGTTGGATGCTTCAATAACTTCTACTTTAGCATAGGCAATGGGTTCCTTCACATCCATTGAGAACCAAGTTTCTGGAATTTCAAATCAAAGCAAAGTTGATACTTTAGTGAAAAAAATTCGGCATATATATTCAAAAAAACAGAGAAGGAGATGGCATTACAAAACTTTGGTAATACTAAATAAGTTCACCAATATATTTTAGAAGAAAAAAAAAAGGTACAATCCATTGGAAGTTAGGACTTAGGTACTTTACAATGTAAACACCTGCTATGGGTTCTAGAGGAGCTTGTAATAGAGATCAAAACCTTCCACACCCCACACTAGATTTACAGATTGTACCCTTTGGGTTAGTTAATGCATGACAAAGAGAAGCCAGCAACAATTTTCCCTTGATAAATTACCACTTGCCTCAAAAACTTAAGCTGTTAAGGGTGAATATAATCACTTAACCACTATTCTAATACTCGCTCATTCGTGGGCCCAAACTTACCCCTCAATAAGTGGAGTCCAACAAGTGGAAGTTTTAACATTTAAATGGGATGTAGGGTGGAGACAGGGTTTGAACTCTTAATTACCTCCTTTGATATCATGATAAATTGCCACTTATCACAAAAGCTGAAACTGTTATGAAATTACGAATTTAATCACTCTCATCTAAAATGATAAATTACCATTATTCCAATATCATCTATTTTGTCCTTCCAAAAGGGAAGATGATGCATATCAAGAAGCTTCCACAACAATAATACACCCTGCCAAAAGCTTTTAAGCAGGCTTATTCATCTTCATTCCACACAAAGTACAGACAACTTACTGCAATCAATACCAAGCAGAAGATTAACTCCAGGTTCTATTTCTAGACAGGTACATTTCCCAGAACAGCCAGCGTTTCTCTAGTGGCCAGCGTTTCTCTAGTGGCACACCAGTACATCTAAATTCTAAACTCACAAAAGTGTCACCTGATTATCTGCAAGTGTCATACTGCCAGAAAAAATGTTCAACAACTTTCCTTCATCATGGTTTGGGTAACCAAAAAACCAAACACCTTCTATGGTAATGAGCTCCTCAGACTATCCTAAAAATGATATATTTTCTGGCCTATTTTGAACCGCTCAAAAATCTTAACAAATTAGATAGAATACAGATGTATGGATTCTTTGGAAGCTCATGAAATGTTAAATGTTGCATCAAAAAATTTCAGTTGATGGCTATCAGGCTATATTTACTAGCAATGGAATGCTGAAATTACATTACAAAAGGAGTAAGGGAAAGCAATTCTGGAATATAACCCTCAAAATGCACAGAGAATATTCTCAAAAGAGTGATGAACAATGAGGTTACTGATTCTAAAGTTCTCCAAACAACATTATAATTACACGTGGAGATATATTCTTTGATGACATTCTTTCTATTAATCACAAAGCAATGAAACATGTACAAAATTATGTGTGAAGCCTAACTGAAATACATTTCTGAAGTAAACTACCTGGCTCTGGTGAAGCAAACTTCTCCATGTCAACAACCAGCATATTGGGCTGCAAAAATTGCCAAAATTTAGATCTATAGTAATTTCTCAACAACAAAAAAAAGAGAGAAGAAGAAGAAGAAAAGAAGTTCCTATAAATGAGACTATTAACTGAATTCTGAAAAGTTAACATTGATCTTCAGCAATATGCTTCACTCAGCTAAGCACAAAGTCATAACAAGGTGTGCAACAATAGCAAAACAATAAAAAATAATTGGCAAAATAATGGAGAATCAAAGCCAAAAAGTTAAACCTCAACAAGTGTCTGCTCAAAAGCAAAGGATAGAAGATTATCCTGGTCAAGAAAGGTACAAATAATTAGACACAGAATGAGCACAAGCACGTGAGTGAGAAAGAGAGATGCAAAATGGGAATTCAAGCACTTATTATTTAAAATTTGATATAAACTTACTAGCCATCCAGCAATGCCTGGAACTTCCGCGACATCAAGCCCATGATTAAAGAGAGGCTTGATGGTCATTTGAAAATATGGAGGCTCAGCAAAGCACACCCGCAAGCGGCTGATGAAAGGCCACCCGCGAATGAATTTCACCCCAATCAAGACCTACAAAAGAAAGAAGAGCATATACAATAAAATGAGAGCAGAAGAACATTTGATTTGGTTGCCAATGAGCACAAATCAACAATTCCACATATTCATTAAGGTGAAGTTAAATAAAAAGATGACAACAAAATCTAAACGATGTCTTCTTTCAAGTTCCTAGGATGATTCTAAAGAATCTAAACCGTTGACAATTTTCACATCCCATCACTATTGATGAACAACCCTCTCCTTCCTCCACATGCATTACATACATATATGATTGCACTCAAATGGATGTCCAAAACTTTCCTGACTAGAAAATAAAGTTTATTCAAAATAAACATTGGTGATAAAGTAGTGAAACTTAATTTTCAGTAAGCAGTCCATTGCTAAATCAGTATTCTATTAACGTAGAACAGCCTACTCAGCTATGCAATAAAATTATTAGCCACCCCGCTTTTCTCTCACCAAATATCAATAGGATATGGTATGAGGGAAGCTGATAAATCTATTTAATGTATTAAAATTCACTGGAGATTGTTAGAAAAGATACCGTGGGATAGAATTTACAAGATAACAAAAACTACAACTGAAGTTATAAAGAATGCAATACCATACATTACAAGCAATTAAAGTATACATGTTAAGCTTAAGCATAGTTCTAAGAGACTAAGACACACCCCCCAAAGACAAGGAATACATGCCAAAATTTTATTACAAGTAAACTGAAAAGTAATTTCCATCAATGGTTGCACACACAAAACTCTATCAGCATCATGTATTACCCTACTTAGTGCTTCCAAACAGTCACAGATACCAATCAAAACTCAGAAGTTACAACCATTTATCTATCGCATCTCTACGAAATAAGAAGAATACTTTGCATCTAAAGCTAATTATCAGTAGTCCTTAATAGCAAGTCACTATCAAATATAAACAATTTCCCTTGCATGAAAGAGTGAAGAGAACAATTTTATGTGTGTGGGTGTGTGTACATATATTAGATTATGTTTGTAATTAATAAAGTTTCCATTTTATTTATGTTGATTAGCTAAAGGTTTTTGCTTTTGACTTCAGTCCCCCAAAACCAACTTCCTCGCTTTGCCCCTACTTGAGTTCATATATGCAAATTTTATGTCATTATACATGCCTACCTATAGTCATGCCTACAAACAAACACATATAATACATACACTATACATATCCATGTTTATGGATGCAAGTATGTTTTGCATAATTAGAACTAAGATATTGTATACTACCTGAATGCACTCAATTTCATTGACTAAAAATCAGTGAATATGTAAATCTTAAAATTATAGTCTAAACTACTTCAACAAGATAAATTTAAGTCAGTCCATACCTTCCCTTCAACATGCATGCCTGTCAAATGCAACTTTGCCACCATTCCAAATCCCAATCTTTTCCTTAGCTTCACAGCAAGTATTGCACTCATATCTTCGGCTGTGAGAAAATTCATCCCCAACTCAAGAACCTGCAATCATTACACTATAGAATCTCAGCTTGGCTGAAACCTTTAGTTACAGCCACAAAGATCACATAAGAAGACCAGAGTCCAATATAATAGAGTAAGTACATACCAAGTGATCATCGGTAGAAGAGTTATGAAGAATCCTCATTTCTGTGAACATAGGTGGGTTTCTTCCCAAATACAAGTGTTGAACCACAGCTTTCTTCTGCAAACATATTAAATGCATTGATCACATTAATAAATAATAACCAACAGTGTATCTAAACATTTTTTTTATAGGTCAGTGTATCTGAACATAATCACAAGAGAAAAAGTTACAAATGGTTTCCTACACATACATGAAAGAGAGAGTCTAGGGGCACAACAAAATATTAAAACATTTTCACAACACCCTGATGGGTTGTGATGGATTGAAACCTCATTTTTTTGTGAAAATGTTGTGAGATTTTGTTGTGACTGTAGAAGAACTCTACATGAAATTGAAAAGAACTACCTATTAAGAGATTAGATCATTTATAGTAAAATAAGAAGTCTCTGCAAACTACTCAAAGAAGCTCCTTTCTTTACTAAAAAGTTACACATGTATGTAACAGATTTTGGTGTTGAACTCACAAACTCAGCCTCCACTCATTTTTATGGGAGGGAGAAGGGGTTGCTATTTAAGCTAGATGACTAATCAAACGAACTTCAATGCTAGAAACAATTGATAATAGTATGCTTCAAAATCTAAAGTTAGTCCACAGTCCCATCATTAGCACGATAGAATGGTATTTGTGCCAAGATATGCACATGCTCATACTTTCATACATCACATGATTTTAATATTGAAACAATGAGTTGCTGCAACTTGAAGGAAATTCAAAATATAATTTCAGTAGCTCAGAATATTTAGACGCCAAAAGAGAATACGGCACTAAATTCTAAAGAACTCTTGACAGATCTAAGTCACACCAACCACCATATTCCTAAATGGTGACCATTAAAAATTTTCTGGAAGAAAAAAAAAAACTTTGTATTAACCCAAAAAGATATAATCATGCAAAACCAGAGTATTGGATATATAATATTTGGAAGATGATACATACAGCAGTCCATGGTTTGTACTTTTCCAAGAACCAAGGTATGATGGGCAAGAGAATCTTTTGTGATGCAATCTGTTCCATACATATTGGCCATATCCTCTCAACTGCATGGTTCAACCACCGCACTGTTTCAGAATCAGAAAGCACCTGAAGTAAAAAAGAGAAAGTAATAAGCATTAAGGATTAGTCAGAAACCTATATCAATACCACGATTCACTCTCAAACACACATATAACAAGAACACCCCAACAAAAAATAAAACGAACATATAGTATATTGATCTGCTAAGAGTTCATTTTTAAAATTTCCATCTAAGAATATTAATCAAGGAGGGTCTTATTTCAGTTTCAGATCAATTTTATATTTTAATTTGTTTTGCTGTTTCACTATAATTTTTGGGAACCAAGATCATAATCAATTCCTAAGGTTAAAAATTTAGGTTCTCTATTATTACATTTATCATCAACCCAGTCAAAGAGTACACAAGAACAACCTTTAAAGCAAATAATCACAATTGGAAAATGGGGGGAAAAAAAAAAAGAGGGACAGAAATAATATTACCCTTCTCTGATTAGCTTGTTTTCTTTCTTCAAACTGTAATTTCCTTTGCAATCTCATAACATACCTCTCATGAACCTTTCAAAAAGACAAGCAAAATGCATATTTAGCAACAAGTAAAAGCAATACAAAAATTATTTAAATTTTATTTTAAAGAAAAAAGTAAACCCATCACAGAAAATCAACTTTACAGCCTAGTCTTAACATTAAAATCACACCCAGAATTTCTTGTTATTATATTAGTGTGCGTGTGATGTTCTTTGTTGTGGTTTGTGTGATTATAATTTTCCTTTTGTAAAAGGGTCAGCTTCTTTTCTTTAATTTCCTTTGATTCTTTAAACCTTTAATGAAAAAAATTGGCATATAGATAGAAAAATAAAAACGCTAGTGAATGATACCAAAAAAAAAAAAAACAGATCCTTAATACAAAAGGCGATACAGCGAGCGAAGAATCAAATAAAGTAACAGCAATTCAAAAATAAAAAGACCAAACCCAACACAGAAAAGCAACTTTTTAACTTACTTAAACATTAAAATCACACAACCCACTACAAAGAAACATTACAGATACCCAATATCATTAAAAAAAAAAAAAAAAATTCTGGGTGTGATTCTGTTTTCCCATTTGTAAAGTGACAACTTCTTTTCTTCACTTAACTTCTCTAAACCTTTACTGGAAAAACTGGCACATGAACAGAAAAAAACAAAAAATAAATACACAAAAATCTAAGATAGAAAGAATTTACCAGAAAGAGATATATGAGAGAGACAAAGTAGGCAACCGGGTGGCACCAATTGAAATAAGAAAAGAACCATAGGAATAGCAGCACAATCCCAACATGATGCATCAAAGTCACCTCCGTTATATCCATCTTCTCTTTTACTCTAATCCCAATTCAAAACAGCTTCTTCCTCCTTTGTTTTTGTTCTTTCTTTTGCTGATATAGTATTCACAATTACAAACACCTTTGTTTTGATTCAATTCTGTACATCATAACCTCAAACACACCTTCTTCTACCGACAGATCATAAAACCCACAAAGCCAAAATCAACAAAAACTGGGCCAATTCACTGTTGCAACTTACAACCCAATACTATTAATCAAAAACCCAGATGAGAAAAGGTTGTGTTACTAAGAATACAGGGTGCGTGTTAGAGAGAGATGTAGCTAAACAAGGCAAAAATGTAGAATTGAGTGAATGAATGAAGTGGAGCAAATTTGGACAGTTGTGTAAAAGATGTGATTATTGCTAAAAGGGCAGTTATTTTTTTGGGAAAAAGCAAACCGCCGAGATTGAGAGAAGAGAAACGACTCAACAGCAAGTACGGCAGAGAGAGAGAGAGAGGAACATCAACAGCATTAATGTCCTCTAACCATGGAGCTGATTCGTTTTGAAGTTCTCGCTCGTTCGACTGTTTTTTGTGTGCCACCTGTTATTTATGTGTCCAATACGTGTTTAGTTTACATCTCGGGATGATAATTACTAATTGGAAAAAAAATTGTATCTATATCACAATACTTTCGCAATAGATATTATCAGCGGGTTATTATTAATTATTATTGGTAAAAAAAAAAAAGATATTTCAATTATGAATTCAAATTAGTACAAGTAATAATTTGTCACCTAAAATTTGTTATAAAAATATTATAAACATAGCAATTCTAAAATAAATAAAAAAATCACATCTTTGATTAGGGTTGACCCCGGTAAAAGGAGAAACCCGTTGCTGACTGCCAATCACCACAGGTCAAGTCGGATCAAACTTCGGTGAATGACAATTGGATTTGATTGAAACCAATGAAGGAGCAGTGGTGGGTGGCGATCTGTAGATCTTCATCGAATTTGAGCAAAGTAGAGCAAAACGTTGCCGGATATGAGAGGAGGCCAGAGCCAAACATCGTCGAATATGAGCAGAGATAAGCCAAATGTTGCTAGATTTGAGCGGAGAAGAGCTAGCTTATCGCCTGATCTAGGTAGAAATGGCCTTTCTTTCAAGTGTTTGTCCATTAAGTCAAGTGACTCAGGTTTTGGAAGAGGAAATCCGCCACTCAACCCGCTGGAATCTGTTGAAAGCCTGAAACCTTCCATCGTTCGCTAGAGTCATTCGGATTATGCAATGAATGGATCAAGTTCAGTCAAATGGGTTGGGTGACTAGGTTGCTTGGACAACCCTATTTTTTATTGTTTTTTTTTTTTCCAAAATACAAAAATAAATAAATAAATAGGACAAAATTTTTTTTTTTTTTTTTTTGCTTAAAACTTTTATTAACTATTTTTTTTAATATAAAGTTATGGGTCAGTTTTTAAATTCTATCAAAAAAAAAAAGTTTTTAAATACAAAACAAAGTTGTAATAAAGAAATCAATTTATTATTATATTATTAGCCTCTAAGCACGCGCTCACGTGTATGCTCAGAGACTCATCTATTTTTTTGGATAAAGATTAATAATTTGCACCTATTAAATTTAGAAATATATTTTTTTTCAAACAAATAAAAATGATAAACTTTAGAGATAAGCAATAATTGTAATTTCTTTTTAAAATGTGAAGGGAACAAAAATCTTAAATTTTAGGAATTCTCTTTTTGAATTCAAAATGAAATTTGTTATTTGACATTTATGACTCTATTTCTAAATGAAATTACCCTTCATTAATAAGGATATTTTTGAACCACATAAAAATCCAGTTGAAAGAGGGAAATCCTCTTATATATAGTATAAATTAATGTGTTATTAATATTACTTTTTTTCTTTTTTTATAATAAGATTGATAATAATTTTGACATTTTTCTGTTAAAAACTCTTTACAAAATTACAATAATGATAAGTTTATGCAGTGTATATATATTTTGAATTTTTATGAATAATCATCAAAATTATTATTTTAAAATATTTTTTAAAAATATTTTTTATTTTATAAAATTTGAATGCAAAAGCTATTTTTTTATAACCAAATAAAAAACTAATTTATAAAAACCATGAAACAACTAGGCTTTAACTTGTATTTGGCATAATTTGTTTTCTTAATATATTTAGTTTAAAAACTAAACAATGAGTGAAAGTGGAACTGGACGATCATATTTGGTCATATACCTAGAGGAAAACTCCTATATTGACTATAAAATAAAACAGTATTAAATAAGTTTTATATATATATAGGGGCGGCTTGATGAATTTGAGGGCCTAAGGTGAAAACTAAAATTGAGGCATTTTATATATTTAAATATGACTTTAAAAAAATTAAATATTACTTAGAATCTATTATCTTGTTTTAGATGTAAAATTATTACGAATTAACATGAACAACGTAGAATTTTTTTCATAGAAAATCTATAAACACAAAAAATTGACAAAACTTTTCACATCTGTTGATGGGGTAGATTGATAGTGGTAAGTAAAAGAGTAATGTTAGTGGTGGACTTAGGTGAGAACTAGTAAAAGTTTGTCAACTCAATTATTTGAAAAATGTTGTGATTTTTTTTTTTTTGTGTATTGCTTTTTTCTTTTTAAGAAGTGCTACATTCACAATATTTTTCACAACAAATCCTAACTGTTAAGTTGTTACTAGTTCTAATTTAAACACACCACTGAATTTTTTTTTTTTTTTTTTTTTTTTTTTTGTTATTAATAATAGCCTACTATTTAAAATTTGTTGTAAAAATATTGTGAACGTAGCATTTTTTTTTCATTTGATAAAAAATTATTTTATTTATTGGGTAATATTTGGACTTAATTAAATTAAAATTTGGGGCATTTTTTCTACTTGGAGCTTTAGGCAACCGCATCAACTGTTTACGGTGTAAAGCCGGTAATATATATATATATATATATATAGAGGTACCAAATCCAAACATTTTTTTCAGAGTCCAAAATCTAAAATTAATTAAGCGACAACAGTCTATTTGTCAAAGTCAAAAACTTGAGTTTGTCATATAACTCAAGTTCCATAAACTCGAGTTCTTTGAAAAAATAGCCTTCAAATTTGTCGAAAAATTTTTGATAGAAAATTTTTAATGATACTCGAGTTTATGGAACTCAAGTACCATGAAAAACTCAAGTTCCCTAAACTCGAATACCCAAAAAGTGATAAATCTCTATATATTTATAAAACAATGATAAATTGATATATATTTTGGTAAAAGCTTTGTTTTCAGTATTTCACTGAAAGGTCGATTGGGTGGGACTGGGAGTGAATACACGGAATGATAACAGCACCAGCAGCTGGACAATTTTATATTCTTATTTGCTTTATTATTTGGGTTCCACCTGGGGGCGTGTTTTGCATGGGATCAGTCCACCAAATTGGATAATTTAGGTTTCCCTTTTAAAAATAAATAAATAAAAGATTTAGGTGGCGAGCAGTGGAGCTATTAATAAGTGGAGCTATTAAGTGGTGATAGTTACAACTGAAATCAGTTCTCTCAAAAAAAAAATCTTGCTTTCAGTTATAATTGGATAATTTAGGGTTTTCCGTAAAAAAATAATAATTTAGGTGGTGTATACAGTGCAGTGAAGCTATTAAATCGGTGATATGGTTACATACAGTATACATAAAATATAATGTGTTTGGCATCAGCTTTTAGGGCGAAAATGGGTAACTAATTTTTTTTTTCTAACTATCTAGTTAGTTGTTAAGGTTTTGAAATTATATTTTTTACTAGCATCTCAAGTCTAAGATACTTGATTTAGGGGCTATAAATCGAGTCTTTGAGGGTCGATTTTCATGTTTTTCATGTTTTGATCGAGTCTGAGTTGGCACTTTTTCCACATGGCGTCCGCATAAAAATCAAATATCTGAGACTCGATTTATAAGCCCATATATATCAGAACAGCTCCAGCTAAAAAGAAATCAGAGCCAGAAGAAAAAAAAAAAAAAAAAAAAAAAAAAAAAAAAAAAAAAAAAAAGCCGAAGAAGAAGGAAAGAACCCAGGCCGGCGCGACCTAAGCCAGGTGAACCCAGGCCGCGCGAGCCCAGGCCACGCGAGCCCAGGCCGCGCGGCCTGGGTCTTTCAACTGATTTGATCTAACTCTTTCTCTGATCTGACTCTTTCTCTCTCTCTGATCTGATCTGGTCTTTCTCTCTCTCTGATCTCTGATCTGGTCTTTCTCTCTCTCTCTCTCTCTCTCTCTCTCTCTCTCTCTCTGATCTGATCTGATCCGGTGAGGTGAGGCCGCGCATGAGACTTCAAATTTTTTTAAATTTTTTTGCTTTGTAAATCGAGTCTTAGAGACTCGATTTCCACGTAGTCGCCACGTGGAAAAAATGCCACATCAGACGTGAACAACCCATGAAAATCGAGTCCCAAAAACTCGATTTATAGACCCTAAATCGAGTCTCTTAGACTCGAGATGCTAGTAAAAAATATAGTTTCAAAACCTTAACAACTAACTAGATAGTTAGGAAAAAAAAATTAGTTACCCATTTTCGCCCAGCTTTTAGTATTAAATGATTCTATAAAAAAAAAGCTTTTAGTATTAAATTTTAACTTTTATATAAAAAATTTTCAAATTTCAATTTTTTTCATATATTTCACATTTTTAACAAAATATTTTCAGTGAAAAAATTAAATAAATTATTTCCAAATAGATACAAGAGATGAAATCGTGATTTTTGTTAAAATTATAAAATCATGTTTTTTCAAAATTTTATTATTTTATAATTATAATTATAATTGTATTTTAAAAAACATGATTTCACAAGGATGTGAAAAATAGATTTGTCCAACAATAATTAAGGAAAATAAAATAAGTTGAGGTGATTAGGGGAATCAGTACCGTCAGCAGTAGTGTATCTCTGAGTCTGAGTTGGTGGGTATTATTAACGTATTATTATGGGCACATGCATTTGCATTACAAATGGCGCTTTAACCGACGAGAATATATGTGCGGCCAGCCAATCTTTTTATAAACCCAAAGGCTACTTTTTCAAATCACCAATTTATAAATCAATAACATAAAAAACAAAAAGAGTACTTAGTTTGGAATTGTTGGGGGTTTGGGAACCCCCGGTCAGTTAGAGCGCTGCATGATATGGTGCAACGTTGGAAGCCCAAAATTGTCTTCCTCATGGAGACAAAATCGAAAGTTAAACGAATGGAGAAAATAAAAAATAGAGTCGGTTTTGCAAATGGACTCATTGTTCCCTGTCAGGGCCGAAGTGGTGGTGTTGCTTTACTCTGGACACGTGAAATTAATCTGGAAATCAAAAGCTTTTCTGGGAACCACATTGATGCCATTGTTTGGGAGGCTGATAACAACTCTATGTGGAGGATCACTGGCTTTTATGGCCACCCGGAGACACACTGAAGGTATGAATCTTGGCGCCTTCTCGCTTTTTTAAATAGTCAGTTCCAACTCCCATGGCCATGCCTGAGAGATTTTAATGAGATATTGTCAATGAATGAAAAGGCAGGAGGTTCTATCCGTTCACAACAGCAAATGGATGGTTTTAGAAATGTTGTGGATTTTTGTGGTTTTTCAGACTTAGGCTATTGTGGAACTGATTTTACTTGGTGTAACATGCAAGAGGGTGAAAATAGAATTCAACTGAGGCTTGATAGAGCACTAGCCACCCGAGTGGACTGAGAAATTCGAAGGGATGAGAGTCTATCACCTTGTGGACTCCACCTCTGATCACTGCGCACTGCTTCTCACTACTACTCCGCCTCAACGATCACCGCATGCCAAACGTTTCCACTTCGAAGCCTTATGGACAAAAAATGAGGACTGCAGAGAAATCATTGAATCTTCTTGGGGGAGGGGGATAGATTTGAGCACACCAGAAGGCATTATGGAGAATTTAAAGCTTTGTGCCTCAGAATTATCCAACTGGAGTTCCTCTGTGTACGGTCACATTCCTAAGAAAATTCAATCCAAACGAAATGCCCTGAGCACCCTCACGCAACATGATAAAAATGGAGAGTTGGGTTCTGAAATCAAAATTTTGCGAAGGGAGTTAAATGAACTTCTTGATGAGGAGGAGTTGTATTGGGGTCAAAGAGCTAAAGCACATTGGCTCAAAGAGGGTGACAGAAACACAAAATTTTTCCATGCACATGCTTCGGAAAGGCGTAAGCAAAACACAATCATGGGGATTTGGGATGAACATGGCAGATGGTGTGAGGAGAAGGAAAGTATTGCTCAAGCTGCCGTTGCTTATTTCGAAAACATTTATGCCACTACCTGCCCCACTCGGGTTGAAGATGTAGTGGCAACCATTCCCACCAGGGTGTCAGAGGATATGAATGAAAGCTTAACCCATGTCTTCACTAGAGAAGAAGTAGCCACTGCCCTCAAGCAAATGCACCCAACCAAAGCACCTGGACCCGACGATATGTCCGCTATTTTTTATCAAAAATACTGGAACATTGTGGGAAATAGTGTAACTAACATGGTCTTAAATGTTCTCAACAACAATCTGCCCATAACCGAAATCAACAAAATCAACATTTCTCTAATCCCAAAAAAGAACAACCCCACAAAAATGACTGAATTTCGACCTATAAGCTTATGCAACGTAGTCTACAAGCTCATTTCCAAAACCCTTGCCAACAGACTCAAAACCCTACTACCCCTCATCATCTCAGAGAACCAAAGTGCATTCACCTCGGATCACCTTATCACTGACAATGTGCTGGTGGCCTTTGAAATTATGCACTTCCTAAATCACAAAACGGCTGGAAAGGAGGGCTTTATGGCAGCCAAGCTCGATATGAGCAAGGCTTTTGATAGGGTCGAATGGTGTTTCATTAAGCGGGTCATGGAAAAACTGGGTTTCTGTTCTAGATAGGTGAATCTCATCATGCAGTGCATTACTTCAGTCTCTTATTCAGTCCTCATAAATGGGGCTGCCTTCAGAAACATCACTCCATCTAGAGGTCTTCGACAGGGAGACCCTCTCTCTCCCAGTCTCTTCCTCCTTTGTGCCAAGGGTCTTTCGGCTATTATCCATGAGGCTGTTAGGAACCACCTTCTCACTGGCATCTCTATTTGCAGAAGCAGTCCTAGTGTCACCCACCTTTTCTTTGCTGATGACAGCATTCTCTTCTGTAAGGCAAAACCTAAGGAGTGCCAAGAGCTTAAACAAATTCTTCAGAAGTATGAGGATGCCTCAGGCCAGAAAACAAACACCAACAAATCCTCGATATTTTTTAGCCCAAACACCCACCAGAATACAAAGGATGTAATCTTTTCCATTTTGGGGCCGATGAATGACTCAAGACACACCAAGTATCTTGGACTTCCATCCTTCATTGGGAGATAAAAAAAGTAGGTCTTCTCTATTCTTAATGAGCGGGTGGGACAAAAACTTGCCGGTTGGAAAGGCAAGCTTTTTTCTATGGGGGGAAAGGAAATTCTTATTAAGGCGGTTGCCCAAGCAATTTCCACCTACACTATGAGCTGTTTTTAGCTCCCACAAGGCCTATGTGAAGATCTTGAGAGCATGATGCGGAGTTTTTGGTGGGGCCAAAAGCACCAAGAAGCAAAGATGGCTTGGGTTGGTTGGAAACAAATGTGCTACCTGAAGTCAAGGGGGGGTATGGGCTTCCAGAACCTACAGGCTTTCAACCTTGCCATGTTGGCGAAGCAAGCTTGGAGAATTCTTACAAATCCAAGCTCCCTTATCGCCCGAATCCTCAAGGCAAGATATTTCCCTACCGGAGACATCCTTAATGCAACACTTGGCTCCTCCCCATCCTACTCTTGGAGGAACATTTTCAATAGCCTTAAGGTTATTAGAAAAGGTACCCGGTGGCATGTGGGCAATGGAAAACAAATTCACATATGGGACGACAAATGGCTTCCTACCCTATCCACACAAAAAGTCATCTCCCCTCCCACTAACCTCCCAATCTACACAATGGTTTCCTCTCTCATTGATCCGGCCACAAAATGGTGGAGAGCTGAAATGATTAGAATCGCCTTCCTCCCCTTTGAAGCTGATGCAATTCAAAAAATACCCCTCAGCCACAGTCTACCTGATGACAAACTGATCTGGATGGGGAACAACTAGGGGGAGTTCACTATAAAAAGTGCGTACCATATTGCCCATTGCTTGGTTGAAGCAAAGGAAGAAGTGGAAAGTTCCAAGGGGGACCCATTCAAACCTCTTTGGAAGAACCTGTGGCGCCTCAAACTTCCTGCCAAGGTTAAAATCTTTGCTTGGAGGGCTTGTGTCAACGGGCTGCCAACTATGGAAAAGGTTTGCAGTCATGGCATAACTACTAGTAATGAATGTCCAATTTGTGGTAAGGAATTAGAAACCACTCATCATGCTTTACTCCATTGTGAATTTGCTAATCTGGTTTGGAATTGCTGGTCTGATATGCCATAAATGATCCAAAGAAACAAATGGACTTTCCATGATTCGGCTATGTACATCTTAGCCCACAAGCCTTCCAATGATTTGGAGCTGTTCCTCACGATTGCATGGGCAATTTGGTTCAACAAAAATAAAGTCATCCATGATGACAAGTACTCTTCTCCCTCCCAGGTATGGCAGATGGCTAAAAACTCAATTGAAGATGTCAATGACGCAGCAACTATAGACTTATTCACTCCTAGATTCTCTCACACTTACTGCTGGTCCCCCCCTCCACCCGGTGTCTTCAAAATCAATGTTGATGGGTCTTCATCTGATCTTAAGGAGTTCTCTAGCATTGAAGTCATTATTAGAGACTGCAAAGGCCAAACAGTTGCTGCCTTTTGCAAGCCCATTCAGTCCCACTACACGGCTGAACTGGTGGAGGTGTTAGCAATGGAGCAAGGTATTTTGCTTGCTCAAGAGTTACAGCTCTCTCGAGTTATGTTTGAAAGCGACGCTTTCACAGTGATCAATGCCATCAATGACTCTGCCTTTGGAACTCCCTACGGGCACATCATCCAGGACATCTCTCATGCTCAAGCATCTTTTGTTTATTGCTCCTTCAGGCACCTCAATCGGGCTTTTAATTTTGCAGCCCACGAGCTTGCCCAATTTGCCCGTAGGAATAGATCTCTCCATTTGTGGAAAGGGGTTACCCCTTCTTTTTTAGAACCACTTGTACAAGTTGATATGCTGCACTAACCTGCTAGGCAGGCTTTCTATTGTAATTCCTTTTATAATTGCAATGCAATTTAATTTCCCTTTCAAAAAAAGAAGAAGAGTACTTAGTCAAACTAATTATACGCTTTTTTTGGTACAATAATCTCAAAGAACAGTTTTATCACTTTATGTTTTCTATTCTTCTTTCTTCAAAGATTGTGCAAAATAGACAAAATAAAAATATAAAATAGAAATAAAAATCCCAAAAGAGTTTTCTTCTCTTCATTTTTTGTTCTTGGTAGCATTTTTGTAAATAAAAACAACTTGTCTATTTTATTTTATTTCAAATTAATTATCTCTTTCTCTTCAAAAATTGTGATGCCCTAGATTGATGGGTTAGATGCTTATAATTGTTTATAAAACACATTAATACAATACATGCCATATGTAGGACTTAAAACAAACACATTCACACAACAGACACTTTAACTAATTTAATATTAATTTCGGGTATCACAATCTCCTCCACTTAAATCTCTGATATCCTTGTTAGAGCCCACGTTATAAAGCAATTTCTCTGAACCCACGTAGAGTTATCAGGTTAGCTATAATGCCATTTGTGACGACCCAAGAAAAAACACTAGTCATATCTACGCTATAGCCAAAAAGATTAGTTTAATCACAATTAAGGCTCCTTGTAGTTATATAAACCTAGATCAACTCAGTATGTGTTCAATGTGGAACTCAAAACACACCCTTACAACAAACACTCAATTGATTCGAAATCAATATGGCGCATCACGTTTGTATTATTATTTGCTCTTGGTTTTGAAGTTAGGTGAAGGGTGTTGGAATTTGGTTGGATTCAAGGCTTTGTTAATTTGGTTTTGTGCATGGTTATGACTCGGTATTTTGGTGATGGGTGGTCAACTAATAAGGGTGGTGATCTGTGTATTTGGTCAATGGTGAAGGATAGTCGGATTACAGTAGTGTAATGGTGCATAATAGTTTGTTTTACAGGTGTGCAAATGACATATTCAAGTAACAATTGTATAAGCCAACAAAAATAATGTTATTGCTCGTTTTGGCCCCATTAAAAACAGTGTTCACATATGAATATTTTGGAAAAAGATTTTTCACTTGTGGTAAATACAAACAAAATGGCATGATCCGAAAATGTTGGTTCATTTACAATTCTACCCTTAACTATTGGGTTATTAGCACTTTTCTCCCCTTGATTATTGTGTTACCTTCAATTCTCCTCTCAACTAGAGGACGGGTATTTCAATCATTCCAGTATAGAATATAAATGAAATAAAAAAGATTACCTGAGTCTTAACAACAACAAAAAATAGACAAACATGAGGCTATTTACTTATTTCCAAGCCACCGAGCTCCGCCTCCCACCGATATCTCCACGCCGCCTTGCTGTCTTGCCTTCTCGCTGCCTCACCCATTGCTAGTCTGAGTTGTCTAGGTTATGGGTTGATTTTGACAAAACTTTGGTGGGTTTACGATATGGGGGTCTTGGGTTGATTTTGGATGCTGGTTGGTGGGTTATGGGTTGGCTGGTGGTGAGTTTCATGCGGTGATGGTACTTTGTGTGTGTGTGTGTGTGTGTGTGTTTTTTTTTTTTTTTTTTGGTGGTGGTGGTGGGTTTATTTAATTTCCTCCTGGTGGTTTTTTTGTGTGTGATTTTGGTTGGTTTTTTAGATGATTTTGTTGCAAATTTGGTTAGATTTTGGTGGGTTTGGGTTTTGGTCATGGTGGCCAGAGGTTATGGGGGAATTGGATTGTGAAATAATTTTTTATTGAGTTCATGGGTTGTGGAGTAAAATTAATATTTTAATTGGTTGGATATATTATTTTAATATATTTAATATTAAAATAAAAGATCCGATGTTTCTCAAAAAATAAAAAATAAAAGATCTGACACATGATGTATTATAAAGTTGTGTATTAAAATAGATAAAGTAAGTTAATATTTATTATAACATATTAAATACTAACCTAAAAACAAAATATTATATACCAATCATCATAAAATCACGGTGGCCATGGTATTACAGTATTACTAGAAAGTAGAAAGTAGAAACCATGATCCGTAGTATTTATGGTATCGCATTCGGTATTCCAGTATTTATATATATATATATATATATATATATATATATAATGATTTACAAACTCAACTTGAGCCTTAATGTTTTTTTTTGGCATATTAGTTTTTCACATACTCACCGTAAAAAAAAATTCTGCTACTCATGTCATAAGTCTTTTGGTATGAATGAAAGATTTTCCTTCACATCTCAATTCTATATTCAAGTTGATATGACTTTTCTTTAATGAAATTTTAGCCTTCTTCTCACTAAAAAAAATCATAAGAATTGGTAGCCTCTTCTGACTTGACATAGCAAGGGTAAACACAGGCAACTCTTTAATTAGTTTTTACAGACAAATATATAATAAACCACATTAGACCAAGCAGTATATAAGCTTGCAAATTGAGCGTTCAAAACTCCTGCTCCTCAAACTATCTGTACCCCAACTGTTACATGGTCCCAGCAATAAATCTGAGAATCAGTTATACACCATGCTTTGTCCCTACACTCAATGTTGCCCCACCAGAAAACGCGCATTAAACACCTACAATATTTTCGACACGAAAAGTTTGAAGTCAAATCTTTCATTCCCCATTATAATTAATAAATGGTCCCTACACTCAATGCTGCCCAACTAGAAAACGCGCATTAAACACCTAGAATATTTCCGACGTGAGAAGTTTAGAGTTCAAATATTTCATTCTCCATTCTAACTATCGAATTAGTTAATAAATAAATAAATAATTCAAACTATATTGAAACAAATAATGATTAAAAAATAAAAATGGCCAATGGCCTCTTGTAATCTTTGACCGTATTAATTTTTAAAATTATGGATATTTCCATTAGAGATATCTAAGATTCAAATCTTCTAATTATATTTTATTTTATATTATAAAATAAAATAATTGAAATGTTATTTTCTTTCATTGAAAGCCAATAATGAACCAGAATAGGATAGAGCACTTTCTCAAATGTTGGAATCAAGATTTATATTTCAAAGGGCCAAATTCCCAGTTGAAATGACGCATTAAGGAACTGATTGATGTAACATATATATTTAGTATTTGTTTGGATAGCGTGTTTGCACGTCTGCATTTGCAACTTTCAGCATTTTCCTCGAGTATTTTAAGAAAGAAGAAATGCTTTAATTTTAATTTTGGAACTCCATCTTCAATATGAAAACAACACATGATTTTCTTGGGTATTTTTTTTTCACAAGTAATGAAAGAATCCCAAATCTAACATAGAATATCTTATAAAAAGATTAGGGAGATGTATATTGTCGGTGAGAAACTACTCTAATAACTAATAACAACTAATTAAAGTCATCTGTATAGGAACCTAATTAATTCAAGTCTATTTAATTTAAAGAAGAAAAAAAAAAAAAAAAAGAGAGAGAGAGAGGAAAAGCCATGAAAGTATCCTCGTACTAGTTCTATGAGTTTAACATAATATATGACGTAAGACATGACTCCCATATAGTCATAGTCTCATTACATGCACGTTAAGAAAAATTATTTCAATATATAATCTTGTGGCTAGGGTTTTTCATAATATAATAAAATTTTAATTATTCTTTAGTTTGATCTAAAAGAGCCAGCTAATTAGAATTTGATGAGGTCTATGATTAAGAAGTAAATATTTGACCAAATCTATCAATTAATTTAATTAATACTGCCTGAAGTGTTCAAGTCTAAACCTGACCGCATAAACGTTTATGTTATATTAATAAATAGAATCGTATTTATAAGTATAACACGTTTTAAAATCGTTATTATCAATTGGAAAAGCACATGTTAGGAGATATGAGGACGGCTTCATAATAGAGAACCTCAATTTTCTTAGTTGCTAAGTATCATCAATTAGTGGCCTTTATTAAACCAAATGTCCTTGTCGTTTTGCTCCAAAATTAAATGGTTAATTCAGCTTTTGGTGTCGGCAATAGAATTTTTGTATCATACGCGGAAAACATTTTCCTTGTGAAATGAAATCCACTCGACTTAAGACCCTACCGAATAAGGAGGCAAGAACCGAACGGCATGAATATGATGTTCACTCAATTAACTGCCCCCACCAACGACTAATTAAACAATTGGATAATACAGAGGGTGCTGTTCAAGTTGAATCCACTTTTTTAGGTTTATACGTGTTTGCTCCTTCAGTGGCTGAATCTACTTTTCCTTTGGGTAAAGGTTAAGGGACATTTTGGCATGTTGCCCTGCTTGAGGATTTGGTGGGGACGCAAAAGACATGCATGTATTGGGTTTGGACTTTGGAGGATTATTTGATAAGAATATAATAATTCACTAGTCTAAATGTGTGCTCACAATGCCAACTAGTGTATATGTATATAAAAATCAAGAAAATAGAATATGTCCATTTCCACCGCAAACTTAATTTGGAAGTAAGTTTACTATAGGTTTAGGTACACGTCGAGGGAGAAAAGCAAAAAAAATAATATTTGTTAGGGAATTTTAGACACCGATTGTTAATAATGCAGCGAATTTAGTCCAAATATGCCAAATTACAGGTTATGGGTTCACTTATGTGCAAATCATTAAAACATACAAAGGCCATATCAAGTAGATGTTACCAATCACACAAGATCAATCACAATGAGATATAACGATAATGATCTGGTGACGAAATCAAGGGAGTCGATTCCGTACCGTATTGGCCGTTACGGCCGGTATATACCGTACCGGCAAGCAAACCGGTACATATAATCCCCTATTTCGTACCAAAAAAAATACCGGCCGTACCGGCCATGTACTGGCCGGTATAGAAAAAAGTTTTTTTTATATTTTTTATTTATTTATTTTAAGTTTTGTAATTTTTGAATTTTTGTTAGGGCAGAATGGTAACTTATTTGCATTAACTTATTAGTATTATTTGTTTTCTTAGTATGCAATGGTAACTTTTAAACTTTCTATTTTTTATATTGTATTTTTTTTTTCTTTTAATTGATACTAAAGTCTAAAACCATGAATAATTAGTTCTGAATTGAGGAAACATGTTTTATGGTAAACTTTTATGTTTATTATAATATATATATATATACACACACACACACACACACACACACACATACATATATACATATATATATATATATATATATATTTTATATTTATAAATATAAAAAATAGCAGTAAACCCGAAACGGTACACCGGTATTGATCGGTATCCGAAATATATCGTATCGCTGGCCAAACCGGTTACAGCCTCCGATACGGTATTAACTCCCTTGGACGAAATAGAAAACTCAAGGAAAACTATCTCGGGAAAAAACCACTATGTGGAAAGCTTTCTCCAAATGAGCCATCCATTATAGTAAAGAGAAAATTATCTACAAAACTCTTTTTTTTTAGACTTTACAATCCCAATAGATGAATACCTTACTGTAGAAATCTTCTACAATTTCAAAACCTGAACTCTTCTATTTTATGAATGTTCCGCATATGGAGTACTTGCGCTACAAGACCAAAACCTTCAACTAACTCTAAGTATTTGTTTGGATAGCGCGTTTGAGCGTCTGCGTTTGCAACTTTCAGCGTTTTCCTCTTCTTCTTTTTTTAGCCGCATATGTTGACCTGTAGCAGCACTGTTCAGGGGACAATTATCACTGTTCACGCACTGTAGTAGTACTGTTCATGGGATCCACAATTACTTTATTAAAAAAAATTTAAAAATAGGTCCTACGGCACTATTCACACATTTAAAAATTATTTTGTTACAGTGTTTTCAGTTTTCAGTTTCAGCAAAAATAAGTTGTATTCAAATAGACCTTAAAAATTTCTTGAAAGTTTACTTTCACAATAGTAACACTAATGTGATACAACTGGAAAAAACTTCTTTCTAAAACACCCAGGTACATAAGATGGATGCTAAGATCTTCTGTCTAAAAAGTTTAGGGTATTAGTCTCTCCAGCCTCTCTAAAAGTCTTGCATAATAAAGCCTTTATATAGGCTTTCTATTAGGGTTACAAAAACCCACATGTACAACCGACTTAATGAAATACATATTAGGTCAAATTTTGATTCTGCAATTTTCAGTCGATCAAGAAAGAATTGAGGAGTCTAGATTAAATCTTGATTGATTGGCCATGAGTCAAGATTCTAGAATCTTGCTTTTCTTCAACAAATCTTGGGTCTTCATCTTGGGCTCATAAATATACGTCATAAACTCAACAAGACAACACTTTTTTTTGTCATAGGTTACTAACATCTAATCTATTGGACCTAATAGAGTTGTAGAAAAAGGTAAATGGAGAACATAAGCTACTTACGCTGTTATACATCTATTTTTACAACAAAGTCTTGCATTAAAAAATCTTATATAAGAGAAGTATGGATCCCACTTAGGCAAGTACAACTTCATTTTCCACTTCCCTTGCCAACTTGGGAGAGTGAAAACATAGGGGCTATTGTGCGGGGTTGATTTCCACTCACATGCCCAGGGGTGGCTCTATGTTGAAGGTAGGGTGATCATAGGACTACCCTAACATTAGAAAAAAACTAATTATATTTAAATTTTTAAAAATTTATGATTTGTTTATCCTTAAAAAAAATTGTGACCACCCTAAATTTTTTTAGGCCCAACAAAATTAAAATTTGGCCCTTTCAAACAAAAAGAAAAAGTTCAAGAAAAATTTTATTGAACTAAAATTTGAAAGAAATATAGCTTGCAGTATTGATAATGAGACTATCATGCAACGATTTCAAAATATGAAAACTCATAAAAGGAAATTATAAAACTTTATGTATTTGTTTTTTTTTTTTTTTTTTGTCAATATATAAACTTCTCTTTTCATTAGGTTTTGTATAATTTAAATTTCTAAAAGACCACCTTGAAAACAATTTCTGGAGCTACTACTGCACATACCTATATTTACCCCCTTCATTTGTTGAACCAAGCACTAGTTTTAAAAGACTCACATCAATGAGTGTATAATAGAAAAAACGTGTAAAATTTACACATTTTAACCAAAAATATACCCATATTGGTGATTGTAAAAGTGTGCAAATTTACAAAATTGCTAATACACTTGTTGACCACCACAAGTGAGAACGGTGATGATATGTGCTTGTCGGTGTGTTGGGGGAACTTGGAATCGTTGCCTAAGGTCGTTGATAAGGACTATTGGTGGATCAAGTTGCTTGGGTTTATGTGGATCTAGTTGTGGATGGGTTAGTCTGTGATGGCAGGGGAGGACACCAATTGGACCACCAAGAGTAAGAATAGTGATTATGTAGGCTTGTTAGTGCATGGGAGAACCCAGAATCGTCAACTGGTTTGTGGAGATTTATGCAATGGGTGGGTTGGTTATGGAGGAGAGAGAGATTCTAGGGTTTGGAAAGGAAGAGGAGACTGGTTGTGATCCTTGTGGAGGAGGAAAGAGAGAGCCTTGGGTTTGGAAAGGAAGAATAGACTGTTGTGGAGGAAAAGAGAGAGAGAGAGAGAGCGCCTTGGATTTGGAAAGGAAGAAGAGACTAGTTGTGGAGGGGAGAGAGAGGCTTTTGGAAAGGATGAAGAGAGTGATTTCGGAGAGAGAGAGACAAAGAGATGTGGTGGTTCTTGTTTGAAAAGAAAGAGAGATATGATTTTGAAAAAAAAAAATGATAAAAAGATAGTATTTTAATAAAATGTAGTGTAACTTAGATAATTTGATGTGAGATGTTTTGAAAAATGAGTACGTAAAATAGAAAAAAAGTGAGTTTTTATGCAAAAATAGATAGAAATATTTATACAAACTGGTATGAATGCTCTTAAAGCAAAGATCTACCCATGCGGTTATCTTAATCAATCAGACTACCAACCTACATATCTTTCTCCTAGTTGTTTGGTCATTGCAATCACCTCCAAAGCAGTGCCAACTAGCTCCACTCACACGCCTATATTTACCTCCTTTATTTGTCAAACCAAGCACTATGCAACCCTTAGCACCATTATTACTCTATCATTTTCAATTTGGATTCCCGTTTAATCCACTTTCTAGGTTTTTACTTCTTTGCTTCTTCAGTGGCTGAATGTACTTTTCCTTTACATACATAGGAGCAGAGCTTTGAATACACACTGAATTTGTTTCCCAATCTAAAGAAATGAACTTTGCATTACGCTCAAATTCAATTCTCTTCACCATTCTCTATTTTCCTATCTCATCCTTCTCCCACTCAACATGGCTGGCAACAATGGAAACCATTTCATCATCAATATCTTAAATCCAGAAATTGCACTAAATATGACAGCAACTGCCCCTGAAAATTTTGCCTGACACTGAAATTTGGTTTAGACTTTCAGGCCAGATTTCTCATCCGAACAATCAATGCATCATTAATAATTCGGTTCTCTCCAATCACAATCGACATCGTAATGATTGATCCTATCATCAAATCATTAAGGAGCCATTTGGTAGAGCATTTTAGCAACATATTTTCAGTTTTTAAACAACATTACACACATTTCTACATACATTTTTTTACCCATACATATTTCAAAAAAATACAAATAACATTATTCAAACTTTTCTACTAAATGGGTCTTTAATGATGGCGTTGATAGTTCACTTGAGAAATCTATTTAAAAGCCGGTTAGGCCAGGCCCAAATGAGCATTGAGGTTTTCCCTTCTAACCCAACTCCTCAACTGGTCAATGGCCCGCCAGGCCCATGGGCTGAGTGTAAGACAGTAATTAATCCAAACAAATTACTATTTACTACAGAAAAAACTCCAATGGGTTTCCAAAGTCCAAACTGTGTTTTACTGTTTTTCACTTATAAGCTACCAATAAAGCTTACACATTAAGTCACCCAACTGTAGCGATAACGACCAATGAAGGGTCAATCATTTCACAGCTCCCACGCCACCACACCACTCTCCAAACCCAAAAGAGGAAAAAAAAAGATCCCAATCCAATCTAATCCAAACCAATCTAAAAAAACAATCTTTGATCCGACAACATCAACATGAGCAAAGAAGAGAAAAACAAAGGAGTCCCAGTTCCAGCTGAACACCACCACATCCAGCATCAACAAAATGACCCTCCTCCTCAGTATGGCACCTTCCAAGGTGTTGCCAACTACCCTCCACCGCTTCCACCGCAGCACCAGCATCAGCATCAGCATCAGCATGAGCCTGTGATCGGCTTGCCTCAGCCTGCTCCTCCTCCCGGCGCCACCTACCCCTCAGCTCCTCCTCCTCCTCCTCCTCCTCCTCAGTACTATGCTCAGGGCTATCAAACCGTTCCAGGTACTTCTACTTCTTTTTTGTTCTTTTTGAATTATTGGGTTTTTCTTGGTTTTGGATTTTGATCCATTTGTGTAAGTTGAGAATGGTATCTTATTGAAGAAAAGCTTGTGAAAACTAGATGCTTGGTTTTGATCGCTAGTTGCCCAATACTGGGTTTCATTTAAGCTCAATTGATAAGATTGGATTTTAACTATAGTCTTTTTCTTTCTTGAATTATTGGGCTTTTCTTGTTTTAGATTTTGACCCATTATTGAAAGAAAGCATTCTTATAGTGTAATTTGGTTGTTGTTGGTGTTGTTGTTGAGATCAATGAAAATGATGTGAAAATTAGGTGTTTTGATTTGATCACTAGTTGCCCAAAACTGGGCTCTAGTTAGCTCAATTGATAAAGGTTCTTGTAGTTGAATAAGGACCTGGGTTCGGACCCTCTATATACTGTTTGCCCAAAACATTGATTTTTGGGTTATATAGGTTGTTTAATTTATGCTGAATATATACATTGACACATATCCAAGTGTTGGGTTTTAATTTATGCTGCCAAGAGTGATTTTTGGGGTTATATAGGTTGCTTAATTTAGATGAGGTGGAAGAGGCTTATAGTGCAAGTTCATGGCCAAAATTTAAGTTTTACAAGTGGCTAGTTGTTTTCATTTTGAACTTGCTAACATTGCTTTAAGTATCAATGTTGGTCTTATTAAACGAAAAGAAATACTAAAATTCAAATTTGAAATAAAATTAAAGAGCGAAGATCCTTGTAGCTCAAGTGGTTGGCATCTCCTGGTTTTTCCAAGATATCTGCTAGGTTTCAAAACCCCTCTCCCTTGTTGTAACTATCAAATTATCAAAACAAAGAAATAAAGTTAAAGAAACCTATGGTTTTTAATTATTAGTAATAACAAATATTGAAAATAGAAACTCATAATCACATAGGTTTATAAGAAACAAATTTCCTTTGGTGTGATCAATATGATTAAAATTTGCTTATGGGAAGGTTTCCATACATATGTTTTGAGATAGATTTGAGTTTTTTTTTTTTTTTGGGTAAGGGGAGGCTTTGGGTGTTGAGAGATCTCTTATGGGCATGAGTGAGCCTTGTATATGGGCTACTAGTAACTTCCTTTGCTTAGGACTACTATCATGCACACACTTCAAACTGATATCCTTTGTGATTATCTTCTTGAAACATGTAAAAAGGCATTGACAGTGACCTTGTAAGAGTAAGGTGGAGGGTGAGAATGTGGGTTCAAGGCCAACTGGGTGCCTGTGAACTTGCCATAAAAAATGAGTAATAAAGTGTTGGCTTTGCATGAGCTATCTTCAACCTGAGATAATGGAACTAGGCTGTCTTGGGTTTAATAATCACTCATTCAATTCCCCTAAATGGTTTGGTTTATAATTCATGGTCGAGCTAAAGTATAGCAATGATATGAATAAAAAAAAAAACTAATTTATGGAAATATTTCAACCAAAGCTATTATGGACTGATAAGTTTTGTGATTTTTAAATTGAAATGTAGCTTTGCAGCACAAAATCTATTAATGATAGAATTTCATTAGTTAGTTTTTAAAATATTTTTTTTGGCTATTGAAGTCACTAAAGTAGCCACCAAAACCAGTAAATATGAAAGGAATTGTGAACTGTTCATATAATGATGTAATCAACTTTAAATGTTCTGGTCTTCTGGTTTCTGTATGATTCCACAGGGAATCTATTCTGGGAAGTTTGTAAGTGAGTTGGATAGTCAAGTTGTCAGTGCTAAACTCACTGGATCTGACTAATAAAAGAAATTGTGAGTGAGTTGGTTGAAATTTTCCTGTGAGGGATTTCAAGATTTCAAATTCCAGTGGTCATATCTGAAGTAAACTATTTCCAATAATGTCTATTCATACATTCCATATAATTTCTGGATACAATTTTTTGGTAGGGTGTTTTTTTTTTTTTTCCCATCACCATTAGTCTTCACCTAAACACATTGGCATTTGAATTTATTTACTAAAAAATTTGGATGTCATTAATTTTGCCAGGTTATGCAGTTGCTGAGGGAAGACCAGTGACAGTGAGAGAGCGTCGCCTTCCTTGCTGTGGAATCGGTGTTGGCTGGTGCCTGTAAGTTGTCATCGTTATTTCCTTATAATCAGATTTTTTTTAGACTGACAGAAGTATAAATTCAACACATACGTTCAAAAAGAATTGAGGATGAGTTTTTTAGTTATATCCTTGAATGTGGACGTTACTGTCAATTTGCGATTTCAGGAGTCAATTCTTCACATATAATTGATTTGTAATTTTGTACTGGGAAATTTGATTAATACCTGATAAAATTTTATTAAAAAAATATTAATGTTCAGAATATTATACTATTGAGCCTAAGATGCATAATTTAAAATAAATAAAAATAAATAAATAAAAAAAAGAAAAAGAAAAAGAAAAAGAAAAATAAGCAGGTATGAACATCAGAAAATCAAGATTGATTCTTAATATTTATACAGCATTGTGGTTTTTGTAATATGGAAAGCTGTTAACCTTCTGTCAACATCTTGAGGCACACAATTGTATAGTGCAAATTCTATCTTCCTGGCTTGCAGTAGCATGGAGGAGAGGACTTGATATGCGCAAAAATTCAAAGAAGAAGAAGACATTGAAATGGGGCCCAAATCAGATTCTCTTCCTCACTTTTAAGTCTAGTCTTGTGGTGTAATCCACTTGCTAAGTTGAGTTTATGTTAGAGATATAATTTAGGTTTCCTTGTAGGGTGCCAGTCTTACTTGTTTTTATGTTTATTTTTGTAGATGTCTCCCTTAGGTTTTTATGCTCATTGTTATTTAGAAAATACTCATAAAACTTCTTCTTTTTAAATATATATAAAAAAATAGGTAAATAATTTCATCGGGGTTCAAGTGAGAGCCCAATGGCAATGACATTTTTTGTAGTGTCCCATATTTGTGATTCGAAAAAAAAAACAAAGGTAAATAATTTCATTAAAAAGTAAAAAATAAAAATCATTAATAACTAGATTAGCTCCTTTCTAGTTTTACTTTGCCTAGGTACCCAGGCAATGATAATACTGAAATTTGGAATTTCATTAGCTTGGTTTTTATGTTGGAAGTTGGGTACCCATGGTATTTTCATTTATAACTTTGCATATGTCAACTTACGTACATTTCAATCACTTAAGGCGTTGCTCTGTAGATGAACATCTTATCTAATTAGTTATTTTTATATATTATTATTTAGTATTTCTCTGAAGATACTTTTTCTACAACTTTGTTTTTTCATATATTTCACTGTAATAAGTACTTTCATATTTTTTTAAATAAATTAGAAAATTGAGGCATCCACCCTAGTTGATTTGCTTTAGCCTCCATTTGCTGTATGTTATTTGTTTTTGGTGCAATCTTTCTGATCAGAAAACGTGAGTGTATACAGAACATTAGAAGTAATGATTTAAACATTCATGTGTAAATATGGAAATTATTTAAGAATGTTATGGTGAAGCTCTTCCAGTTTTATGACTTTACTGGGTGTGGAATAGAAAATGCTTCTTGGCCTTCTGGTTGTTGTGTTCATTCATAGACACTTAAGATCCTTTAGCATCCGTCTTGGGCTTGGTGCCACATTGTTTGAAGCAAAATTTTCCCTTATTCATTTCCTGTCTTCCTTTGCTAAAAAGAACTTTTATGTGGAAACAAATAATCTTCTCTCTCTCTCCACTTTATTTGGGCAGTAAAATGTTGACATGGCTTGCTTCCAGTTAACTAGTACTCTTAGTTCAAGAGAAAGGTTCATGATCCGGATAAATCTGATTGACAGTGATAATCTACTAGATTATGCTATCTGGTTCAGTGGCCTAAATCAAAGTTAAGAGTAGGTGGACGCTTGGGTGCCTGAAAATTTATGTCCAAATTTCTTGAATCACTCACTCTCAGTCAGCCTGGGACTGATGCATACATACCCTCAATAACAAATTTTTTTCTTTTGACAAGTACTTGCCCTCAATAACATGGTTTGGGTTTTTGAATTTTGTTGGCTGGGAGTATGTTTTTTCCCCCTCTCTGCTTAAATTTCTGGAATCATGGATTTGCCTTTTGGTTTTGGTTATGTATGCTATTGTTATGATGGGAACCATTAAGGATGTTGTGTCTTCAGTATTTATCATATATCTCTGTTCTCTCTATTGTTTGAGATAGAATATTATGGGTTGTTAATACTGAGGAAATGTTGCTCTTTTGAAGGTTTATTATTGGTTTCTTCCTTGCTGCCATCCCCTGGTATGTTGGAGCACTTATTCTACTCTGTTCCAGAATTGATTACAGAGAGAAACCAGGACTTATTGCTTGCACAGTTGCTGTGAGTAACATCTCTCTCTCTCTCTCTCTCTCTTGAAGATATGCTCCACTTATTATTCTATTAACATATTCTTTTACCAACAAGCTTCGTGGATTTCCCCCGTCACAAACAATCCCCTTCCTCTCTCTCACAACTTGCTCTTTTTTAACTGTTTATCTCTCTCTCTCTCTCTCTCTCTATATATATATATATATACACATATATACTTTTTTTTGATAAGTAAGAATAGAATATTATTAATAAAAGAAAAGCAAGAGAAACACAAAGAGTTCACGGTAGTGAACAAAGGAAAAAAAGAAACAACAAGACAAAAACAGACCCTAATCTATTCTAATAGAAGAAATAAAATCCGTAAGGGTAGAACAATCCGAGAAACCCCAACATCGAGACCAATCAAAGAGGGTCCTCTGGCAAAACTCTAATAACTGAACCACAGTTTTCCCCTCATCCTCAAAAGCCCGCCGATTCCGCTCAGACCAAATAGTCCACATTAATCCCAAATATCAAAACTATGCTTCCCAAGCCAATGAAACCAACAGAATAATAAGTCCTCAACTGAACCTGGCATGACCCAATCAATCCCAAACAACCGAAGCATATACATCCACAAAGAATGAGCTATCGGACAAAAAAGTAACAGGTGATCCACAGATTCCGCATTACAACAGCACAAATAACAACGATTTACCAAAGGACGACCACGAAGCATAAGATTATCGAAAGTTAGAATCTGACCATGAGCTGCTGTCCACATAAAAAAAGCCACCCTATTAGGAACCTTAACTTTCCAAATACCCTTCCAAGGGAAGGTGGAGGGATCTGCATTACGAATCTTATGATAGAAAGACCGAGTATCAAACTTCCCACTGCCGTTAAGATCCCAACAAAGCCTGTCACAACCTCCACCCCTAGGGATTCGGGTTTGGATGAAATGAAGAAGGGAGTAGGAAGCCGCTAACTCCCAATCATTGAATTCCCTCTGAAATTTTAAACTCCACACTCTGTCATTATCACTCACTGAAGGGCTTAACACATCAGAAATACAAGCCTCTTTATTAGTTGAACACAAAAATAACTGAGGATAAAGACTTTTAAGAGGGACATCCCCAATCCACTTGTCATGCCAAAAAAGAGTACGAGATCCATCCCCCACCACAAAAGAGAAATGCTTAGCGAAAGTTTCCCACCCTTTACTAATACTCCGCCATAACCCACAACCATGGGCCCTACTACAAGTTCTAGTGCACCAACCCCCTTTTCCCTCCCCATATTTCATGGCTATGACCCTTCGCCACAGATGAGAGGTTTCATGGCCATACCTCCAAAGCCATTTCCCTAAAAGGGCCTGATTAAACGGCGCCAACTTTCGAATTCCTAAACCACCCAACTCACGCGATAAGCAAACCTTTTCCCAAGCCACCAAAGGATATTTGAAACACTCAACTGATGAACCCCACAAGAAGTTCCTTTGAATGCGTTCCAATCTAGTCGCCACAGCTTTGGGGATAGTAAAAAGGGAAAGGTAATATGTCGGAAGGCTTGAAAGGGTACTCTTCAGCAAGGTGAGTCTACCACCCTTCAACAAATAAAGCCGCTTCCAACCTGAAAGCTTCTTTTCCATCCTCTTAAGGATCGGATTCCAAATGGAGGGTGTTTTATACACAGTTCCCAAAGGCATACCCAAGTAAGTCATAGGCAAACTGCCCACTCTGCACTAAAGAATATTAGCCAAAGACTGAATGTTATGCACCTCCCCAACAGGGACAATTTCACTTTTCCCCACATTCACCTTCAAACCAGTAAAAGCTTGAAAACAAGTCAAAGCCAGCCTAATAGACAGAATCTGCTCTCTAGAGGCATCACAGAAAAGAATGGTATCATCGGCAAATAAAAGATGAAAAACACGAATACCAGTAGAATTAATAGGACCCACATGAAAGCCCTGAATGAAGCCACCTTCCTCAGTTTTCTTCATGATACGACTTAAGACCTCCATGATCAAAAGAAATAGGAGGGGAGACAAAGGATCGCCTTGTCTGAGACATCTAGAGCTACCAAAGAAACCAGCAGGAGATCCATTAACCAGAACTGAGAAGCGAACGGTAGAGACACAAGTCTTTAACCATCTCCTCCATCTATCCCCAAATCCCATCCTCTCCAACAGATAAAACAAAGTGTCCCAATTCACATGGTCATAAGCTTTCTCAATATCCCAGTGTAGTCCAAGGCGTTTCAGGCGAGCGCCTAGGCGCTCAGGCGAGGCGAGGCGGCGTAAAAGCGCCTCAAGGTCACTGAGGCGAGGCGCCTTTAGTGAGGTGAGCGCCTCTGTCGACTAGTCGCTCGCCTTGAACCGTTTTTCCAAGCGTTAGGCGAGAGCCTCTGTCGCCTCTGTTTTCTTTCCGTCGGTTTTGTTTTCTTTCTAGTGCGAAGGACCTTTTTTTTTCTGAGGAACAAGGTGCGGAGGACTTGGTTATGTTAAAAAGGTGACTGGCTTTTTTTTTAATTTATAACTCAATTTTGTCTTTTAGTAACATTAGTGGGGTTTGAGTTGACAACCACTAATGTTTCAGACTTCAGCTTTTGAGAACCACAAATAAATAATAAAATAATATATAAGTACATCAACTTTCCAGCCACTACAAATAAATATTAAAATAATATATAAGTACATGAACTTTCCAGCCACTACAGCAGTTGCCCAACAGTACCCTACCTCAACAGGTTTTATTTCTACTTTTAAATTTTATAACATTATTTTATTCCTATTTTCTACATGTAATTTTAATTTAAAAAACTCTCTTTTTTACTATTACTTCTCATTCTCCGGACCTCTTTTCTCTCTTTCCTTTTTTGTTTTTGTCTTTCTTCTTTTTTTCTACTCTTTCTTACTCAGAGCAGCTCTCTCTGTTCTTTTCTTTCCTCTTAGCTCCCCTCTTGTCAGTTTTTCCCCCCTCTAGTCTCTAATAGCAACTCTCCTCTTTTTGTTTTTATTCCTATACTCTCTCTTCTTCTCTTTTTGGGCTCTATTGGATTCAATACAAAAACTGGTTTTATAGACTAATTCCTATGCATTAGGAACAAAGTAAGAGAGGCTTGATTATAATTTTCAGTGCATTAATATATATGATTTAAGCTCTATATATGTTTAAAAAAACTATATTTAATATTTAGCGCCTTGCTTCACTCGGGCTAGCGCCTTTTTGGCGCCTCGTCGCCTTAGGCAATACAAGGCCTTAGCGCCTCAAGGTTGCCTAACGCCTTTGACTACCTTGCAATATCCAACTTACATACCACCCCCGGGGTACGACACTTTAGTCTACTGTCTAAACATTCGTTGGCAATAAGCACTGAATCCAAAATCTGTCTGCCACCAACAAAAGAATTTTGAGACTCTGAAATAAGATTATCCAGCACCCACCTCAATCTGTTAGCTAAAACCTTGGACAAAAGCTTATACACACTGCCTACTAAGCTGATAGGCCTAAAATCTTTAATATTCAATGCGTTATTTTTTTGGGAATCAGCAATAGAAAAGAAGCATTCAGAGACCGTTCAAACTTTGAGCTCCTATGAAAATGATCAAAGAAAGCCATGACATCTATTTCCACAACACTCTAGCATTTTTAAAAAAAAGCCATCGTGAAACCATCAGGACCTGGGGCTTTATCACCCTCCATCTCTTGAAGAACCTTTACCACTTCCTCCGTAGAAAAGTCCCTCTCTAATTCAAGCCGCTCATCCTCTTCAATTCTAGAAAACTCTAATCCATCCATAGAAGGGCGCCAAGTATCTGACTCAGTGTACAAACTCTGATAAAAATGGACCACCTTAGACTGCACCTCTTCCTCATCCTCATAGAGGACACCATCCACCTCTATACCCCGAAGATAATTAGTTCTTCTATGGGAATTTGCAACCCGATGAAAAAAGCGAGTATTATTGTCCCCCTCCTTCACAAATAAAAACCTGGACTTTTGTCTCCAAGAAATCTCCTCCAAAGAGCCAAGATGTGCAATCTCTCCTTTAATCTGAGTACGACGAGTTTGATCCTCATGAGAAAGACCTGACAGGTCCTCCCTAGCATCCAAACCCAACAATTCCGATAAAAGACATTTCTTCCTAAAGGCCAAATCCCCAAATTCCTCCTTATTCCACTTTTTCAAGTCCTCTTTAAGAGCTTTTAATTTACGACTCAGAATAAAGCTAGGAGAACCCGAAAAGCAATACCCATTCCACCATTGCCGAACCCTCTCTACAAAACCATCTTCTTTCAACCACATATTCTCGAACTTAAAAGCACTCCGGCCTTTATTAACACTACCCGCCACCACCAACAGAGGGCAATGATCAGAAACTACACGAGGGAGAACCCTTTGAGACACGTTTCCAAAGTGATCCACCCAATCCACCGATGCCAAGGTTCTATCAATTCTTGACATACAATCTGACCCCGAATCTCTAAACCAAGTAAACGAAGCCCCTTCAAGGGGTAAGTCCACAAGGTAATTAGCCTCAATGAAGTCTGAAAAAGCAAACATAGCCGGACTAAAAGCCTCTCACTTGGATATCGAATGATATTGAAATCCCCAAAAACACACCATGCCGTATTCCACCTAGAGTGCATCCTTGAGAGTTCTTCCCACAGAGCACCCCGCTGAGAATCCTCATTAGGCCCATACACTCCTGAACAAGCCCATACAAAATCATCTACAACCCCCTTGAATAAAACATTAACAGAAAACCGCCCAACAGCACAATCAACTTTTTCAAAAACTCTTTTGTCCCAAACCAGTAACACTCGCCCTGCAGTATTGACTACATCTAGAACAACCCAATCTAGGAATGGACTACCCCAAAGGCTTCGAACAACAAAAGAGTTTAAAGAAGATAGCTTAGTTTCTTGAAAGCAAACTATATTGTTCTAAGAAATATGGGCTGCAGTAATAGTAAAATTTATTGTTCAATTAGATTTTAGAAGAGCAAGGTTAGAGCTTTTCCTTACATTTTGCCTTGTCTAACACTTCTTTAATACTGCTCCATCTACAGGCAATTCTTGGTACCATTGTTATTATTCTTGGTACGACAAAGGGAGCTGATGATTGGTGATCTTCCAAGAGTTATGTATGGAGCAAATCGATGAATATGCTTGCTGCGCTTCCCTGAAAATCTATTTTGAGCCTGGCATGGATAGAAGATTTAGTTTGAAAATTGTGAAAATTAAAAATTGATAGCTCCCTCAATGTTTTACGTTATGAGCCCAGAGGTGTCTTAACTTAGTTGCAAGGCATAGGCATCAAAATGGTTAATGTTAATGTTATGTATTTTGACCATAATCAGCTGCACTTTAAATTTTTACAATATATTTATTTCTGTTTGTGGTATTTTTGAGAAAGAAGTGTTCAACTATAGACCTGAAATTCTAGAAACGTGAATGTATCTACTATATTTTGTTATGACTTGAATTTTCAACTTGATTATGGTGGGTACGACGCAGAGTGTAGCTATTGAGGCCTTGAGTTGAAAGATGCTGCAGAGTTGGATGATAGCTATTGTGTTTTTGACAAGTTACAGTGCATTAAACAGAGGTTTTTAAGTTGTCGCACAGAGAAAATAGCTACCTTTTTCCTGCTATGATTCAGCAACAATAGATGAAAAAGGATATAAAAATGCTCTCTCTGCTAAGCATCTTTTAGCACATTTATATATTTTCCCTTTCTTTCTTTCTTTTTTCTTTTTTTTTTTTCCTGATAAACCCAGGAAATCCCAAACGCACAAAATAGACTGTGGAGCAGATAACAGCAATCTTTGCTACTAGTTTGTCAGCACAATTAATAGTTTCTCTACAGACGTGGAAAATGTTCATAGAGATATCTAATTGCCATTTTAGTAACCATGTGGGCTTCAATGTTCTTTCTCCATCATGCACAACCTCTAGCCAGATCATGATTCTTGTTTGAGTGCACAGCTCACTGATGTTATTCAAGGATTGATATCTCCACTTTGATCTGTTCAAAGTGTTGATATCTCTCCACTTTAACAGATTGATTGCATGGCTCAAGCTCAAGCTCATGCCAGACTAGCTCATTGCGTGATATGAACCCATTTTAGTAGCCATTTGATTAAGCATAGAAGCTTGGATATGTGCTCTGTTCATATGGATCCTTTATTACTGGGCTGAGTGCTAAATATAGGAAACCTATGTAAGCCACTTTCTCTTGTCAACCTCATGAAAAGGCTTGTACTAGTAGGCAATAGTACCATTTGAGCAGTGCATCAATCCCGTTAATCAAAATTGGGTGGCTTTTATCGATCAGATGTCATAAGTTAAAATTTTACATATCTATAAATAAAAAAATTAAGTGACTTTTGAGTTTTGAGGCACGGTTGAACCAAGTAATCATTCTTGCTTTGTTATGGGCTTGAACAATATACAACCAGCCAAACAATTTTACTTCTGTTTCTTCCCCCTGAATCACCTAAAAATTAAAAACTAAAAAAAAAAAATTAAAAAAGAAAAAAACTGATGAGAATCGGCCCAGACTATCTCCCTCATAAGAGCCCAAGACAAAGGAGGGCTGTAAAGAGCAGGCTGAATTGTGATTAGCAAGTAGCAACATACAAAATTTTGATCTTATATATTAAAACTAGTGAAATATAGTAATTGAGTGCTCATAGATCAATGCAAATTATCTCATATATTCAATACTTTTAAAAAGTCATATTATATTATATTGTATTATTTGCATTATTTGCATTATTATATTATTATGCTTTGTTACTTTAGAGATATGACTTAATTTATTAAATTTATTTTGTTATTTTTTTTTAGGCGAAAAGCACATTTTCGTCCCTACATTTTCACGCGATTTCTATTTTGGTCCCTAAATTTTTTTTTTACCGCTTTTAGTCCCTATCCTGGAAAACGCGTCTCATTTTTGTCCCTGCCGTTACATTAGAAACGGAAATTGCACAGGTGGCAAACGGAAGATGACGTGGCCATTAAAATAATAATAAAAAATATTATTTAACATTAAAAAATGCCACGTCAGCACCTAAATTAAAAAAAATTAATTTATTAATTTTAACTAAAGAAAAAAAAATTAAAAACTAAAAAAAAATTAAAAACAGAAAATGAGAAAACAACAAACCAAATTTACATACTTTTCTTTTCGTTAATTTTTTGGAAGAACATGTTCATGTTCTTTGTGATCTTTCCCAGAACATGATTTTACATGTTCTTTGGAAGAACTTGTTTTATTTTCTTTTCTTTGTCTTTCTTGTATTTTCTTTACAACCAAACACACTAAAATTCAAAACACAAACTCAGATTTAAGAACACAAACCCAGAAATTAAAAAAAACAAAAACCCAACCAAACCCTTCACTCTATCCATCACTCTCTCTCTCTCACACACACACACACACAGAGCTTCTGAAAATGGCTTCCAGTTCCTTTGTCTTTCTCACTGCCACATTTCTTATCCTGTGCACCCTCACCAAAGCCACGAAACCAGGCCTCGTTCTAACCCTCGTTAACAACTGCCCCTTCACCGTCTGGCCAGCCATCCAGCCCGACTCCGGCAACCCCGTCCTCGAGCGCGGCGGCTTCGCTCTCAACACTCGCACCCATCGCTCCTTCCCCGCCCCGACTCAACACTGGTCGGGTCGGATCTGGGCCCGTACCGGCTGCACCTACGCCAAAAACCGCTTCTCCTGCGCTACCGGCGACTGAGGCAACCGTCTCGAGTGCAACGGCTTGGGCGGCGCCACCCCAGCCACTTTAGCTCAGTTCAGTCTCCACAATGGCCACACTGACCTCTCCTTCTACGCTGTTAGCCTCGTTGACGGCTTTAACGTCCCCATGACTTTGACCCCACATCAGGGTAAAGGCCAGTGCCCTGTGGTTGGCTGCCGTGCCAATCTGCTCGCCACTTGTCCTGACAAATTCCAGCTCCGGTCACCGCCGGGTCACGGTCCAGTTGTTGCTTGTAAGAGTGGGTGTCAAGCGTTTGGTACCGATGAACTGTTTGCAGGTTATTTCTGCATTTTTTGAGTGTTTGATTTGCTAGGTTTTGGTGTTTTGATGATCGCTCCAACTTTTGTGTTTCCAAGTTGGAGCTGATTTTGTGTTTCTAATTTGGATTGGTGGGTTTCCAACTTGGAGATTGGTGTTGATTTTGTGAACAAAGAGGATGCAAATCTATTGATTTTGATTGGTGTGCGTTGGGTTCAAAATTATGGGTTCGATTTCTGGGTTAGGTTTTTAGTTTCAATTTCAGATTATTGATTTGTTGATGTGATTATTGTTTGATTTGAGTTTTGAATTTTAGTGTGTTTGGTTGTAAAGAAAATACAAGAAAGACAAAGAAAAGAAAATAAAACAAGTTCTCCAAAGAACATGTAAAATCATGTTCTAGGAAAGATCACAAAGAACATGAACATGTTCTTCCAAAAAATTAACGAAAAGAAAAGTATGTAAATTTGGTTTGTTGTTTTCTCATTTTCTGTTTTTAATTTTTTTTTAGTTTTTAATTTTTTTTTCTTTAGTTAAAATTAATAAATTAATTTTTTTTAATTTAGGTGCTGACGTGGCATTTTTTAATGTTAAATAATATTTTTTATTATTATTTTAATGGCCACGTCATCTTCCGTTTGCCACCTGTGCAATTTCCGTTTCTAATGTAACGGCAGGGACAAAAATGAGACGCGTTTTCCAGGATAGGGACTAAAAGCGGTAAAAAAAAAATTTAGGGACCAAAATAGAAATCGCGTGAAAATGTAGGGACAAAAATGTGCTTTTCGCCTTTTTTTTATGTTAATTTAGCTTGTTTCTCCCGGAATGTCAATTAATAGCTATGGCTGATTTGGCCACTTGAATATTTTAGTACGTTTTAACACTTGCTTCAGGAGGATCACTTTCACTATCATGAAGCTCTTTCATACAATTATAAAACCACAATTATTCCTATATTTAGAAACTAAAAAAGAAAAAAAGAAAAAAAGAAGAAGAAGAAGGAATCTATGGTTTATAAAAAATCTTACGATATCTTCAGATTCTTTTCTAATAACCAATAAAATAAAAAACACGTCAAGACAAAGATACTTTGAAGAAGTGAACTTTTTTTTTTTTACGTAGAATATACTCAATTAAACCCTTTTAAGTATACTTTGTTTATTTAAAGATTTTCAATGTCCTTTTCTTGAAAAAAAAAAAAAAAAAATTGTCCAATGTCCATTAAGAGTCAACTGTTTCAGTTTCTAATCAAATTATATGTGAAATTTGCAACAAAGGGTACCAGAGGGGCCAGAACTTGCATTTTCAATGCTTCACCAATGCGTCCATTATCTTCCATGGAAGCTGTGGCAAAGAACAAACAAAGTAGTTTGTGTATGTCCCGAGAAGACGGCGTGCACCACAATCTATCGAGGGTGTTTGGAGACCTCACCGGAATTGAGAACCACTGCAGCCAAAAGCACAGTGCATGCAGAAGAAATGGAAATGCCAGAAATGTTCTAAGAAATATGGGCTGCAGTAATAGTAAAATTTGTGGGATTGTAGAGTACAAATGTGATTGTGGAAGTGGAACACTCTTCTCCAATTGCTACTTTCCAATATATATATATATATTTGTTTTGTTGAAGAATTTAGTACTCTTAACTACGTAGATGCTTTCAAGGGTTGAAAAGGATCCTAATTTCACATACATTAAACCATATTCTCTAGGGTATATTAGGAACATATTTCAACCTGTTGGTAAAGTCCAACAACATCTCAATGGGTTCGTTGTGATCCAAATTTCCATGCAATAGGCACCCAAACTTTAAAGGAAGTTAAATACATGATAGAATCACAGAGAGATAAATTGTTTGTTAAAAAGTTGATAAAAACAATTAAATTATTATTTGTGTGAAAATTATTGCAATTTGTTACAATCATTTGAAAATTAAATAGGATATCCAACTTTTATTATATAGTATATAATATGATTATGAAAAGAAAAATAAGTTTGTAATTTATAAGTCCATCTAATAAAAATAATTTATATAATAAAATTATGAAAAAAAATAATTGCAAAATCTAACATGCATATTGAAAAGGGGAAAAAATTGAAATTCAGCTCAACTATGTACTCTAATTGTAAAATTTCTCTACCAAAACTCAAGAACTTGCTTACTAACAAAATTTTGATTACACGTGAATTAAGAGATTAATCGTTATTTTTCAATGGGGTTGATTTTTATTTTAGAAAACTTAGAGCCTATTTGGTAACTCAATTTTAAAACAATCTATGTCTTTAAAAACAAAAAAATGGGGACCCACTAAAATGCTTTTATTTGGCTGATTGCTTTTGGAAAATAGTTTACACAAACCTTTCTCTAATTTTCATTATGGAAATCTGTTTTTTGACCTCTCTCTCTCTACTGAGACCATCAACCATCACGAGACACCAATACACAACATTATAAGACCATACCCACCCTGAGACATTGATCCATAGCCACCGTGAACCCAATCGTTGATCTACAACCATAGCAACTCTAGGCCATCACCCTTTTTTTTTTTTGGTTAATTGTGGTTGATTGTTTTATTTATTAATTTTTAGTATGTAATTTGTTAATTGTGTTGTGAGTAATGGCAGAAACAAAGGGCCGTAAAAGCCTGAAAGAAAAAGAGAGAGAAATAAAGCCCAACGGACTTACTCGGCAGAAAATGGCAGCAAGCAGACCCACAGGTCTAAGAAAAGGCAAAAATGGAACAAGCCCATACCATCCTACATAAAAAATAAGCACGGGTAGAGAGAATGCAAGAGCAGAACAAGACAAAGTTGAGCAACAATGGTAGAAATAGCGTGGGAAAGAAAGAAAACAAAAAGGGAAAGTAGTGGAATGACCACACTATAGTTGGAGCATCACCAACCTGTACCCAGCTAATGTAAGGGAGGTGGGCCCACGGTCAAGGGATTTACTGAGGGTGTGGTTTGGTAGAGGGGGAAAAATGGCCTATTTTCGATATCTAGCCAAGGCCTCTTTTGGGAAATGTTTTGCTGGGATAGCATCTTTACCCAAATATAGGTAATAAATGACTGGAACCACTTGATGCATGTCAAAGAAGTAGGTAAAGAGAAATCCAAAACTTTACCCATCGGAATAGGAGGGAAAGGCTCACAGCAGAACCAAACGAATTAGGAGTTGTTGTGGAATGGGTAGTGGAAGAGAGAGAAAGTACTGGGCATGGCCAGGTGTAGTGGAGGTCAAGTGGCCAATAAGTTTGTGGGCAGCTTTAAAGAGGTGTTCAAAGCAGAAAAAAGTGGTTGGTGAGCAATAGGGGTAAAAGAGAGAAATCTCATAGGATTAGCCTAGTATAAATAGGAATAGTAGCCATAAATGGAAAGGGGGATAGCGACTAAGGCAAGAAAATAAAGAGAACTGAAAGAGAAAGAACAGAGAAAAGAGAAAGAGTGAAGTAAAAGAGAGGAGATTAAACACAGCAGAAAAAGGCATGCATCAGTAGACTATCTTTTCTTTTCCTCTTATAGCAAACACACTCTTTCGAAATCCTAATGAAGCAACAAGTAGTCATCCAGGCCCATTCCCCAAAATGCACAACTTTGATGGTTTAGCCCAATAACAAGGTTGTTCAAGTTGGGGTTCGGGCTCTCTTTGGTTCACTTCTTGTGAAAGAACTCATCTTTTTACATTCTGTTGTATTAGATATGATAAATGCTTTACTGACAAACCCTTTTCACTACAACTAACCTTTCTGCCATAAAATATTCCCTCTTAAATCTATATAAATGTGTACCACATTTGTGGACTAATATATATGTATTTGTTGATATTTGTTGTCTTTATTTTGGATGCTGGGAATAGTAAGTTAGGTGCAACTCTCCGACCCACAACATAACGAGCCCTAGCCCCCATAGAATAGGCCTTAGCCCGTTAACACAAAAAGCACCTACAAAAAAAAAATATATATATATATATATAGGGGTGTTCATGGTGCGATGGGCTTTGGCCATTTTTAGCATCGCACTTTGCGATGCGGTTTAGCTAAAATCATAATTATACCACACCTCATTTTTGTGGTCACATGTGTGGTGTGGTGCAATGCGGTTTAAAGTTTAGCCAAAACCATAACCGCACCGCACCTCATTTTTGCGGTCACATATGTGATGCGGTGTATAAGATGCAATTTGAAACTAGTATATTTTTCAAATTTTGGGCTTTTCCTGCCTAGCCCAAAATTGATTTTCTTTTTGTTTTGGGTCAAGTTTTAAACTATTGAGCTAATTTTTCTCATTTTGGGTTGGCTTTCCTAATCAAAACTTGGTAGGGTTATTAATTTTTTTTTTTTTTTTTTTAAAACTAGGGTTATTAAACTATTAATAATATATTTAATATTATATTAAAAATTAAATATATTAAAATATAAAGAGGGTGTGGTCTAGTGTGGTTTTCTTATTATAAAACTGTAAACTGCATTGCACCATGCGATGTGGTGCATTGTTACTTGCGGTGCGGTGCGATTATGTCATTTTGCGGGCAGTTTTGGTGTGATTTTTGTGGTTTATTCAGTTTTTGCAGTTTGGTAAACACCCCTACACACACACACACACACACACACACTCTTAAAAGGAGGATTTTTCTCTTTTAACCCGAACAAAAAAGACAAATGCCTATCATTTTCTCGGTAAATGTAAAACTTAAGTATAGTTATTTAGATGTTGTACATTAATTTCTTTAATTAAATTCAAATACATGATTACACTAATGAATTGAGCACAATCAATGTTTTCTTTTCAATGACAGTGAAATTCAAGGCAAAAATATCATCTTTGGTCATTAGATTTGGACAAAATTTGGCTACAAACTTAGTTGTAGCTTAATGCTACAAACTTAAAAAAAAATTAACATTACTATATATTTTGAAAATTTAATTGTTGAGTTACATGTTCTTTATGTTTTTTAATATATATATGTTAAATTTTGTGCTAATCAAATACTATTTATGTGTTAAATTTATTTATTTTTGGTGGAATATGTGTTGAATTTAGGTTAAAGCTAATATCGCATCACAAATTCACAACATTTAATTTGCTTATAACTTAACACGAGTAATTAAAAAGAAAAAGATTTGATTGCGGTGGGCCTAGCCCACCTAGGTTTGAGGTCTTTGACAAATTGAAACTGTTGTGAAATTATTGTAAATTTATGTAATCATTATAATTTTCCTTAAACGTAAATAAAAAAAAAGGAAAAAAGAAAAAGCTATTTGGTTCTAAAGCCCAAAGCCACCAAACGGGCCCTAGGGTTTTGTTAGAAAAACTATCATTTTTTCTCCTTGGATATAAAAGGCCACATTAAACTCGAAATTCTTTCTTTCTCTTCAGCCTCTTCAGGTCGTTCCCCAGGCGTGAACTCTCTCCCACTCCACACAAAAATGGTCAATTTCAGGGTCAGTACTCCCATTCTCTTCATATTTCTTTTTTCTTTTCTGTTTAAAATTTTGAACGATGAATTTGGTTGTCGAGAAAGCTAAGGAAGAAAATAGGAAAAACTAGATTCTGGGTCTTTTGTTTGATGTTTTTTTACGGTGCTTTCAACCTCAAATGGAACTATAACATGTGTATGTTTCATAGTTATATGTGGGTTTTCTGTCTTGTAATGGAAAAAACCTAGGATATGGAGTGTGGACCTAAATTTGTCTTTTCTTTGCTCTTCCTGCATTTTCCCGGCTGCCAAACGGTTAAATTTGTTAGCTTTTGTAATGGGTTTGGTTCTGATTAGATCTTAAGTCAATTATTTGCTTGCCCACATAATTGTATTTGGCTCAGTTTGTGTTCTGTGTTTTGGTCTTGAATATGGAACACTCTTAGGTATGATGTTTTATGATGATGAGTTTGTGGTGGGGGGTTTTGAATTGACATTGGTTTGGTTGGTTACAGTTTCATCAGTACCAGGTGGTGGGGAGAGGTCTGCCTTCTGAAACTGATGAGCATCCAAAGATTTATAGGATGAAACTTTGGGCTACAAATGAGGTCCGTGCCAAGTCTAAGTTCTGGTGAGTAGTCTTATCTCTGTGTATTATTCTTGCAATCGAAATTGGAATTAAAGTGACTGAATTTTATCTTATTCTCTTTTTTGTTGTTGATCCAACAAGGAGAGGCCATTGTGTGTCATGCCTGAGAGTCTTACATGGTTTTTACTTTTTGGGATGCATGGAATCAAATGCTTATGCACAACTGAAAGATAAGAGGGAAAAAAATATGGAGTGAAGAAGTTTGTGATTGTGTTTCATTTCTTGTTATCCCTTTGCCCAGAACACATCACTACCTTGAACCTTATTTGTATCATAGACCTGCACTTTAAGCATTTTGATTTTTCTTTCATTAAGAGCCAAAAAGAACATGATTCAGAAGCGTTTCCTTTGTAGTTGTCTTCTTTTGCTCTCATCACATTTCTTGGATTTTAAAGAGATGTTAATTTTCTGCTAATTATTGAATTTTATCATTTGTGTCACTGCTGTCAGAAGTAAATAGGGACTTTGACTAACGTATATTTATGTTCTTTTGTTCTGAAGGTACTTTTTGAGGAAGCTGAAGAAAGTTAAGAAGAGCAATGGACAGATGTTAGCAATCAATGAGGTATTGATCTCAGCTTCTTGATTGTTAAGACCTTACATTTTGATTGGTCTTACATTTAATCACTACATGCTATGTCTTTATTGTATTCTTTTTTTTTTTTTTTTGTTGGGAAGAACTTATTGTGCTATTGCAAATCAACATTTGGGAGATAGCTCATTGTACTTTACATGTAAATTTGCTTGGAGAAAAATGTTACGCTTTGTTGAATTATTGTCTCTGAGAGAGTAATTGTACATTGAGTGTTATTTGCATTTCAATCTGCTCTGTTAGACAACCATTAAGAATATGTAGTGATAATAAAAAAATTATGGAGATCTATAGTTTTTTAACTAATATTTTGCATCCTAACTAATTTTGATAATGAAGCATAGTATGTTGCCTAATTTATTTATTGAGATTGTGGGCAGCTTCAGTTTCACTTTTTGTTCTTTTATACTCTGTCAATGTCAGAAAAGGGGGAGGGGGAGATTGTTCAATTACTCTGTTATGAATTATTAGGGCCACTATTATTGGTGCTATAATCTAATTTCTGGTGTTAGCCTGTGTTAATATCAACTGGAGAGTATTTTGTTGATCTAGGTGAAGTGAAACTTATGTCACATTCCCATAACTTCTCAGAGACCAATGCAGCAGTGTGCTTATCTGAAGCTTTTGACCAAACTGTTTGCTTCAAGTTTTGACTTGAGTCTGTATTGGGCAATCCAAACATTGGCTTAATGTTCAAATTTTAAAACATAGGTGATGGATCAAAAAAGTGATTAAAATATTGTGCTTGAGGTTGTATTATGCCATCTCAATTGAGGTTAAAAGGTTAAAACATGCGTGATATATTAAAAATATTAGTGAAAGGTTGTATTAGCAGGAGTAAAATTCTTCAAGACTTTATTTGAGTTGCATGTAGTGATTAAATGATTGTGCTTGAGGTTGTATTAGGCCATCTCAATTGAGGTTTAAAGGTTAAAACGTGCGTGATGCATTAAAAATTTGAGTGGAAGGTTGTACTAGCAGTCTAGCATTAGTAAATTCTTCTAGAATTTATCCTGCGTATCCTATATGTGGAGTTGCATGTAGTGTGATTTGTGCTGTAAAAGGGAAGTTAGCAAATCTGTTCTTTTGACTTGTCAAATAGAGACTTTATCATTTTTTGCTTTTAGCTTTGTTGAGTTCTTGAGTTACACCGCCACATGCTTCATTGCATTTTCACAAGCCATAGTGCTATTGTTCTGATACATCAAAGGTTCAATAATGCAGTGTTTTTATTGCGTAAACTCGTGTTTCCATTGAAACCATGCTTTGAGGTTGTGTTTCTCACATCAATTTCTATCCTCATCTAATATTACTGATGTCCTAATTTTGAAGCTGTTGGTTCAACTACTATTAAAACTATGTGTGCATGTGTCTATGCCTCTATGTATAAATTTCCAAAAATTATACTAGAAGTTATTTGAACCCAACATGTGTGCACGTGTGTATGTATATGCATTCTTAGAATATTATTGAAAAGCGTATACATTCTTCTTAGGCTGAACTTGAAATTTTCACTTATGTCAAAGGGAGGAGCAAATTTCTGCCCAGTTTCCATAGCCTGAAATTTGCATATCTAGCATTTTGAAGTCTATCAGAGTTTGTCTAGATCTATTTAATTGGGTTGTTTTGTTGTCTAGATCATTTTGATAGGCTGTTAAACGGATGGGTAACTTGGGTTGTTGTGTAGATCAAATTTCAGAAGCACTATGACTGGTGGTCTAATGAATTTGGGTTATAGATCCTCCTGCCTCTTCCCTAGTTCTATTTGTTTTAGTAATCCCTTTGGACATTTTTTTCCTTGATGCTGCAGATTTTTGAGAAGAATCCTACAAAGATTAAGAATTATGGTATCTGGCTGCGGTATCAAAGCCGAACTGGGTATCACAACATGTATAAGGAGTATCGAGACACCACTCTAAATGGTGCTGTGGAACAAATGTACATTGAGATGGCATCTCGTCACAGAGTGAGGTTCCCATGCATTCAAATCATCAAAACAGCCACCATACCTGCTAAACTTTGCAAGAGGGAGAGCTCTAAGCAGTTCCACAATTCCAAAATCAAGTTCCCTCTGGTTTACAAGAAAATTCGACCACCCTCAAGGAAGCTCAAGACCACATATAAGGCATCAAGGCCAAACCTATTTATGTAACTCATACGCCGATTACTTTCTCTGGTTTCCAGCTAGGATTCTTTTTTAAATGAGCTTTAGATGTAAGACATGGGTTTTAAATTTTTAACACTTTGGACTTCATATTCTGTTTTGGTAGGAGAATACTTGTCACCATCCTTGTCATTTCTTCCAGTTTTGTTTTAGTTGTGTGGTTTGGGACTTTTTGAGTAATCTGAGAAAACATTTATTTCCGTTCTAATTAATTATAGTTATTTGAAGTTTCGTAGCTTTAGATTCACTTGACAAATGTGAAGATTGCAGGAGTATGTACTAGGTAGCATGTTATAATTATCTGAACCTGAACACTAACAAACATCTTAGGCATATTCTCTGCCGTGACCCCAGACCAATTATAATATGTTGCCTGGTTTTGATTGAAAGAGTTCGTCACTTGAGCACCAAGGACCCCTGGCACCATGCTATAAGAGTCAACTTGGGATTTACTGCTGTGGCTTTATACTTGATGAAGTAATTGAAGCAGGTCTTGGATGAAGATCCATGGATTACTGAAATGGATGTGACTACAGACTAGGATATATCTTTATAACACCTGACTTGGGTCTTCAGTTTATTTATTTGTTTTAAATAATAAATAAAATGAGGGTGTTCTCTTAAGTGCCTATCCTACCAATCCACGCATGCCAGGTATTTCAGGGAGGAACCGAGATGTCCTACGGTTGTTTCTCTGAGAGCCTATCCTCTCATTTCACACATGCCATGTAGTTTAAGAATCCTTGGAGGTGGCCTTGGTTGTTGGTTAAAGACTTAAAGTTAAAAGGTTTTAAACTCAAGTGCTCATGGCATCTAACTAGGGTTGGGTCTTCAAATCTCGATTTTGTCTTTGTTTGTAATTTTATTTCCTCGAGAAATAAATTTAGGGCTGAGTTGGGGCCATAATTGCTTTGCAAGAAATAAATCTATAAGAAAGGAAAAATCAATTAAGGCCTCCATGAGGAATGAAGAAATTGAACTATTGATTCACCCTACAATGCAACAAAAAAACATAGAGGGAACAAAACTGGTCAACCATGTAGTATTTGTTAACAAGACGGCACGCATGTGTTCCCTGTAGGTAGGTAACACCCAGGCTAGGCTGCCTCATTTTGGTGCTCGCCACACAAGAACATGGTAAACATCATAATAGAACGACGTCGTATCATCTAAATTTCATTTTAGCCTGTTCTCAAACGTTTATTTCTTTGTTATATATATATAAATATATAAATATATTTTTTTTTATTTTTTCTCTCTCCAATCTTTTCCACCCTTCCCCATTTTCGGCCAAAGTTTTTCGGTACCGTCACAACAAACCACCACATAAATCTGCAACCAGATCACAAAAATTAAACCACCATATATAGATTGCACAAACCACTGACAGCCACCATCGCATCGATGCGAAATAAAAAATAATAATAATATTCTACTTCTTTTTATGCTTTACAATGTTTCTTCTAATGAAAATTAAAGTAATAAAAGAAGAAATAATGATTAAGAACGAAGCATATAAACTGAAATGGGACAGAATACACATCCGGAATAATAATTGAAACATAGTCATGGTCAGATGCTTGAAGAACTTTGTATAAACCTAAGGGATGGAGGAAGATGGAGTACTTTTTTGCTTTGAGCTTAGTGAAGGAGAAGCACGGTGATTCATTGAAGGAGGAATATAGGAGCCTGGATTAGGCACAGACGGTTTGTAAGGCGCCTTGAGCAGTCGGCGCTGCAAAGGAGAGACATCCATGTGACCATGATGATCTCCGGTTGTTGTTGTTGTTGGAATATTGGGGACATTTGGAGGGGCTTCACCTTTCTGTACTGCGCCAAACCCAAACAATTCCTCCTTGTGATTGTTCATCCTATTTTGGTTTTGTCCTTGTGGGATTGTCCTAGCCTCATCTTGTGCAGGAAAGCACACGAGAAAAAGAACCAGCACTACTGTGACTTTGAGAGGCATAGTTGTTAGAATCGCCATCTTTGTCTGCAAGTTTAAGATCAATGCCTAGGGCTAATGGTTAAATAAGAAGGGATTATAGAACTGAACCGTGCAAGACGGGTGTGGATGTTTCGAAGATACTATGCCTGAATTATCATGGAAACTGTTTCGAAACAAAATTATAGGTGCCATGAAATTCGAACTCAGTTTCCAGGGATATTGTACGTAAATGAGGTGGGATTGGCATGAAGAAGCTAGAGTTGCAACTTGCAACTTGCAACACGTACATGAGATGAGAGTCAACATTTGCGGCATAAAAAGATACATACGAAGTTACAAATATAATGCCTTGCAACGGTGCCAAGGCTAAGGTATTCGCGCAAAGGTGCTTGAAATTTCCAGTTGCAAAGACGATCATGCATTGCATATATGCATGCCTGCATTTATTTATTTATTTATTTTTATGAGGTGGACGGGACTTAATGACGTACAGTGCAAGTTTCTTTGTCACAAGTCTTAATTTTCAAATTTTAAACAATGTGCTTGGGTTACCCGTCATAAAAGCACTTTCTGGGAAATTCTTTTGTGGGACAAGTTAATATGTACGTGTTCTCTATCGTATATATTATAATGAATTTTGCTTTATTATAAGCGGCCTCATTTTCTTTAAAAAAGTTTTTATATTTTATTTTTTAATTTTATTATTGTTATTTTTAAAAAGACAAAAATCTTGGGGCCTACCTGGCAGTGAAACAAAAGTCTTATGTGTCAGGCGCATGAGATACCTTCTCTATTAAGATTAAAATTATTATTATTATTATTATAGGAATCATACAAGAATTAGGTCATTATTATTATTATTATTAATGATTTTTTTTAATGAACTATTATTATATATATATATATATATATAACCAAAACCTTTGACTTTTTATTGACTTCCAGAGTTGGCTACATCATTATTATTATTTTTAAACAAAACTATATTTATATCTATAACACATCATAATTATTTTATTTCTTTCTTTTATGTTCAAATTCCAATTAAAACACGCCTACTTTGGTAATTATAGTCCATAACAAACTCTACTATTGGAATTTCAAATAGTAATTAAAACCCTTAAAACCTTCCTTTGCATTTAAAATACACAATTCTCTATTACTCTCTTTTTGTTTGTAGTTTCTGCCGCACAAATCTCACCTCTAAATCTTTGTAATTTTTTTTTTGTCACCTGTATTTTTCTAATTCTTTGCTCTGGTCCCGCGGCAGTATTTCTCCAAGGTCCATCTCTAATCTTATCCTTCTCTTTTTTGTGCTTTTCATTAGTTTTAGTCTTTGTTTAGCTCCTGTGAAATTTGTGGTACAGAGTATTTAGAACCATAGGTAATACTTAGCATCTGATTCAAATTTGAGAGGGTCTTCTATGTCAACTTTGATTATTTTTATTATCAAGTTGAGGACTTTATTGGTTTATCAAGTCATGGGTTAGTTGAGAAATCTGGTCCTCATATGCAATTGACAGTCGATTAGTAAGAGAGACAATCACTTATTATAAATAGAGGTTGAGGAGTTTAACAAGGTTTTGGGCATGTGGAAAGCGTGGCTCAATGAGTAGCAACATGACGAGAAGTTGGTGGAGACTTTAGGGTATGCAGGGTTTAAGATACTCTCCTACTGTCCCTAGACTCCTTATACTCTCTTTTTATACATGTAAAAAAAAAACCTAACGCAAGTTAAACTTCTAGCCAAATATAATAACACTCACCCACAATCCGTACTCTCTCTTATTTTTTTTTTTTTTTTTTTGAGAATCATACTCTCTCTTATTTAAATAAACTACTTCTACGCTTCCAACACCACTCTGCTGCACATTCTCTTGCATTGATTTTGATTCTTGGAGCACCTTCAAAACAAAGGGTATGTAAGGTTTTCTTATTAGGTTTAATGTTAACATATATGAGAGATATTTTGGTCAATTAGAAAAGGTTTGATGAAACATAAAAGGAAAAAGAACTAAAGAATGCACAATCTAGAAAAAAAAAAAAATAGTGACTATATTAGGCAGAGGCTTTGGAGATTGTTGTTTTTATTTTTGGAATTCTTTACGTTCATGTGTATGTATGTATTGGGTTTAATTGAATTAGAATTATCTTTAAAACTTTGGTTTTGATTGAATAATGAAAATGACAGAAGAAGTATGTTTCAATATTTGGAGTCTTCTGTATGTGTGTTGTTGTAGTTTAAACTTGGTATTTGAATTGTTAAATTGTTAATTCACAGTTTTATTGTTCATCTATTAATCATGAATAATAATATTGCTATTTGCAACCATCGTGATATGGTATCAATGATGTGATCATTCCGAATGCTTTCCTTTAGAGTTTAGATAGTTTATTTTATGATTAAAAAAATTTACAATTAAAAGACTTTTGAAATTAATTTTTTTTTATTATAAATTATTGAATACGTTGGATCTTAAATGACTTTTATTAAACTCCATCCTTTATGACATCATTAAAAAGAAAACTTATATAGATAGGTATTAAGATATTATTTGGAACTATCATAATAGACTAACGTATTACACATGGTACAGATCTAATTGTAACATCCTATGCTATAAAATAAAAATTGGGTCTATGATTATCTTCTCTTTGCAAAAAATGGTTAAATTCTCATTAATTATGATAGTTCACTTTTAGGAAAAATAGAAACTCTATTAACTAAGTTTTAAGAAATTCAAAATTCTATTTCAAAAAATTTCCAGAACATTAGATTATATTTTAATTATTTTAATTGTCTATCATAATAATTTTATATTGTAAAAGAATAAAATTTATACATTACATACAATCATTACTCCATTTACCTTCTAAATGATGGAGGATATGAGAATGCAATTTGTAAATCTACTATCAAGATAACATAGATTAGATTGGTGGTGGATAGTAGATTTAATTGTAGTTGAGTATTGTGTGAAGTTATCACCATAGAATAGCCTATGCTGGGATGTGTTATGTGGAACTAATGATATGAAAGAAAAAGAATTTTTCTAAACCATTATATTGAATAAAAAATTACTTATTTTCATTCATTTTCAAGTTATACAATTGTTTAAGTCAAGTCATAGACCTTTAAGAAAAATAAATATTTTTAATTTTTATTTAACTATCTTGTGGATCGCACGAGTTAGCAACTAGTATTTTAAAAAAGATGATTATGTAGCATAAATACTTTATAAAAAAAATTATATATTTAGCCTTTTTGTTTTTTGAATCATATTTTAGCTAATTAAAGGATATTAATTTGGGGCCATAATTGTAACTTTAAAAAATAAAATTTTCCAATTCATGCAGTTGTGGGTACCCCACTTTTTAAATAGGGATGGGTTCCAATTAGCCCAATTGATAAAGTTTTTGATAATTGTATAAGAGATCTAGGATTCAATTCTCGCCTACACAAAAAAACTGATTGGTGTCTTGGTCCGATAAAAAAGAGCTATCATATGGAGCGGATGCCATAGGTTAAAACTTTCTCAAAAAAAAAAAAAAAAAAAATAATAGGGAGTCCATATAAACCCTCAAAATGGGAATCCATATGCCCACACCCTTGAGCTATTTAGTATTTACCACCAAATATAGGAATGCTTATGAATTCAAGAGGATTTGTGACCGTCCTGAAATATTACCTAGTACAAACAAAAGTCTCTCTAGTCTATCAAAAAATAAACAAGAGTCTCTCCTTCCTATCAAAAAACAAAAACAAAAACAAAATTCTCTCCAAGCATCTAGGATAGAAGACTCTCAAGACATTTGTCTAAACAAATTTCAGAGTTTAGAATTTTGAAAAATTACAAGGTTGAAGTGCTTTTTAATTGGCACCTCCCCTAATGAGAGTCGGTTTTTTTTTTTTGGTCTTAGTCTCAGTGACTCTCTGTCATAGACTCTAAGCAGTAGAATTTCTTATCCCCTTGAATGATAGTTCTCTGATTTCTATCCTAGATTCTCTCAGAGCATCTAGGATAGAAGACTCTCAAGACATCTGTCCAAACAAATTTCAGAGTTTAGAATTTTGAAAAATTGCAAGGATGATGTGCTTTTTAATTGTCATCTCCCCCAATGAGAGTCCGTTTTTTCTTTTTTTGGGGGGGTGGGGTCTTAGTCTCAATGACTCGCTGTCATAGACTCTAAGCAGTAGAATTTCTTATCCCCTTGAATGATAGTTGTATGACTTCTCTCCCTCTTTTAACACTTTTATTGGTAAGGTTTTTTTTTGGGTGGGGAAATAGTCATTTCTTTCTCTCTCTCTCTTTTATTTATTTTCTCTTTTCACGTGTTATTCCGGTATTCCCTATTTATCTTGGATTTTGTTCTTCATTATTGGAACAAGTTTTCTCTTAAAAAAAAGAGGTTAGAATATGTCAATATCGACAAAAATAATTCTCACACAGAGTTTTTTCTTGCAGGAAAGTTCTTAACTAGAAGGGTTCTAAATATCGATATTATTGGCAAAATGCTTAAACCTTGTCAAGGTTTTAAGATTTGTACTGTAGGAAACCATGTTATTCTTTTTGTCTTTGACATTGAGAATGTTACGACCCGGACCCAAAAGAGTCCAAAGCATGAGAAATACATCCCAAGGTACTTGTAGATTTTTCCTTTTTGACAATTGAAACTGTAGGAGATCTTTCTTTTCCACAAGATAAGATTATATAACCATACTAAAATCTCCACATTACAAGTCAGAGCTTTATAACACATTTATGAATAGTAACTAAAAATCATGTGCCTCCACATAACACACGAATATATTACAAAACTCCAATTGGATTACACAAAGTCACAATCTTATCAAGAATAAGGAACCTTAACATTGAGTTTAGGCCTACCACACCTAAGGCTAACAAACCTCAGGTGCCCAACCTCCAATAGAATTAATCATGGCCTCGTTGAACATAGCAAGATCGAGTCACCAACCATTTACAGCACAAGTCTCCAGATTTAACATAGCACTCTAATCATCACCAAAGAAGTAAGCTCCATACCTAAGGTATAGCTAATTAATCTGAAAAATTGTTAGAGGGTGGGATGAGTTAAATCCTAATAAGTATTATAATTAATGAGGGTGGGGGAAATGCAAGTTTCTTTTTCAATAATAATGTGACAAGAATGATTAAATGATGAAACACAAAGTTTCTCAAAATAATACTATGAAACTATATACTATAATTTGTGAGCACTAATAGTATAACTCCAAAGCCATAAAATCTAACATAAGGTAATTTTTCACAAATAAACCACACTACCACATAGATTGGTCAGGGAATCCATCCATTCACAATTGGCATGATATTGTCCTCTCTGGTATGCAGTCTCTTGGCCCATGGGTAGCAGCCTCATCCATACTCTTAAAGTTTTGTCTCTCCCCTCATGGGCAGTAGGGAGAACGCGTCAAATAAGACCTCTGTTGCATGTGGTCTTTTGGCCCCATGGGCAGCAACCTCACACACACAATCAAGGAACCTCTTCCCCCCATAGGCACAAGGAAGAACACGTCATCCAAAGTGAAATGGCATTGACTTGGATCTGACACCATTGTCACAAAGACTACAGAAATCAAATCGGGTGATCACCGGGAAATCACACATGGCATAGAGTTAAACAACATAAAGCTCACATATATACATGTACTTTCAAATACATAGTTTATATCCAGGTAATTTCAGAAAAATAACCTTAAATAATTTAATTTCCACAAAGTTTGTAAGGTTTTCAACTTCATTATTGTCAAAAGGATTTTTTTATCAATTTCCCAAATAACAAGACAAGATAAGCATCTTTAAATTTTCCAATATACCATAAAATTCATGATTTCCTTATCAAAGATTAAATAAAAGATGCTCATTTTTCCATGTCAACAATTCATGCATTTCCCCAAATACAATGCTAAATATGATGCACTTTTCATATATAATAATATATAATAGGCTCACAACACAACACTTTTAAGAAAACATGTATCCATATATAATTTTCCAAAATGTGTTTGACCCAAAAACAATGTTTATGCAACATGGTTATTTTCCAAAAATCCCATTAAAAAGTTACTTACCTTGCAACCCGCAAAAGCCTAATTCTCCAAGCTCCAAAGGAGATTAGCTAGAACCTAAACAATATCAAGCAAACCTATCACAATAAGCATAAAGCTTGAGATTGTATCTAGCTACAAATTAGGAATTGCCAAATAAGCACTTGATTAGGTAAGCCTAGTATTTAACCTCATCAATAATATATTCCACTTTCAAAGTTTCTCAACAAATTAATTACTAGGCATAGACTCCATCTTATTCTCATAAATCATTCAAGGTATTATCTCTAACATCAAAACTTCAACACTTAATAAGTAGTTCCCACAAGATTTACATTGCATCAACAAGAGACCCATAACACCAAAATCATAATATCCTCCATAACAAACAATTTAAATCTTTAACTAGCCCCAAATAATCAATAAAAATTATATTCACAATCTATTTCACATTAAAAAGCCAAAACCACCAAATCTTCACCATTTAGATAACCACCATTGTAAAAACTATAAACCCACTCATCAAATAAATCCACCAAGACAAAACCCATACATATAAACACATGAATATCACTTCCAAAGCCCATAAATCACATGAATGTCATTATCAAAACTTAGCTTAAATAACCTCAAGCAAAAGAATATAAACCCACCAAAAAGATTAGAAAATTTTACCTCAAATAAAAGGGATGAAGATGCTTAGAGGTTACTAAGGATTTTCCGGTGATTTTGCCGGAGAAATCTTGTGGAGATGGTGGTATGAAGTGGCACCGGTGGGAGAGTGTGAGGGAGAGGAGTGTGTGTGTGTGTGTGTTTAAGTGAAAAGAAAAGAAAAGAAAGCAAATGAGAGGAAGAGAGATGGCCGGCCAACCGAAGGAGTGAGGGAGTGTGTGAGATGTGGTGGGTAGTGATTGGGGTAGGTGGGGCACATGGGACACCCAAAAATATCTGACCATGTATTTATTTATTTATTTATTTTTAATAAAGCTGGGACGTTACATTCTTCCCATTTTATAAAAATTTCATCCTCGAAATTTTACGTACCTTGATCCTGAAAAAGGTTTGGGTACCTTGACAACATAACGTCCTCATGCTCCCAAGATGTCTCTTTCACCAAATGATTCTTCCAAAACACCTTTACCCAAGATATTGTTCTATTGCGTAGCACTTGCTCCTTACAATTCAAAATCTCTACTTGAATTTCTTCATATGACAAATCATCTCTAATCTAAAGAGGCTCATAGCTCAATACATGTGAAGGGTTAGGAATGTTTTTCCTTAACATAGACTCATGGAAAACATTATTAATTCTTGACAAGGCCGGTGGTAGGGCAACTCTATATGCAACTTTGCCCACCCTCTCCAAGACCTTAAAAGGCCCTACAAACCTAGGGTTTAACTTACCCTTTTTACCAAATCTCATTACTCCTTTCATGGGTGCAACTTGTAGGAAAACTTTATCTCCAATTTCAAGTTCTAAAGCCTTCCTTTTAATGTCATAATAGCTCTTTTGCCTACTTTGGGCTGCTCGTAGTCTATCACGAATCATATTTACCTCTTCACAAGTCCTCTGAATAATCTCTGGCCCCAAGATTTTTTTTTTCCAACCTTATCCTAACAAATTGGGGATCTATACTTTCTCCCATACAAAGCCTCGTAAGGTGCTGCTCTAATACTTGAATGGTAACTATTATTATAAGCAAACTCCACCAAAAGTAAGTGACTAGCCCAACTCCCTTTAAAATCCAAAACACATGCTCTCAACATATCTTCTAGAGTTTGAATAGTCATTTCAGATTGTCCATCTATCTAAGGGTGGAAAGCTGTACTGAAATCCAATCTAGCAAGGCCTTTTGCATAGCACCCCAAAAATGAGAAGTAAACCTTGAATCTCTGTCTGAAACAATAGAAGCGGGTACTCCATGAAGTCTCACAATCTCATCAACATAGAGCTGAGCTAACAGATCAAGGGAGTAGTTCATCTGAATAGGGAGAAAATGAGCTGATTTTGTCATTCTATCTATAGACACTCAATTTTGCACCCATAATTTAATCAAGGAGAATGACTTGAATGACCATCTATGTACCACAAAGTGCATCACATGCATTAATTGGTTCTTGCATTACATGCATCAACTTGTCTTTGCATTACATGCATTAATTCATTCATTACATATCATAAAAATGATCTTGAGATTCTAACGGTCGCAACAGTATTTCCGGTTTTCAAATCGGGCCATCGGATCGAAAGATATCGCATAATCAAGTTTGCACAGTCAACATGCATTATGTCTTGGTAGAATCGACCACACATGATCAATTTAAATTAATTCTGATTGGTTAAACAATTAAAATTAATTAGATAATTTTGTGATTGGTTGATAACTAGTGTTAAAATAGTATGGCATGCATAGGAATAAAATGGATGATTGGATAACAATAAAATTGTGGATAATCTGAACTTTATCAAGATATATTTTAGGGTATTTATCTACATGATAATTGTTCTTAAATAGCCTGAATTATCCAAAAAAGAGATGAAAAATCATAAACGGAGGATGAAAACATGTGTAGGTACAAGTACCGGTCAAAAAACCCTAGAAGAGGAGTCCAAACGGCACCCGAACACGAAAGAGCGTTTGGTGTCCAAGAGCCCATTCGACACTCCAAAAGTGCCGAATTGGCATCTTTTGGGTTTTGGCCCAACGGCCTTCAGGTGACGATAAGGCACACTCTTTTCGATCTTTTCGCAAAAGGATGCGTCCGGATTCAAACCCTAATCGTCCATGCCTATTTTTTAGACTCTTCTAGCCTCTATAAATAGAGACTGAACCTCATAATTCAACACATTTTTTCTACGCTCTGGGAGGCATACATTTTAGGCTCTCAAATTGCCCATATTTTCTGATCCTTTCTCTAAGTGATGCTGCTTAAATTAGGGTTTTTAGGTTTCAAAGAGAATTGCATAAATTTCTTTGAACCCTAAAACATCCTCTCAAGAACAAAAGTGCTCATGCAAGAGGTTGTTTCTTACCCATTTTTCTTATGATGTGATGATGCATGCTATATCTTTTTCTTTTTCAAATGTCCATAACATGAATTGTTAATTATTGTTTTGTTTACAACATGATTGTTTTTATTTATTTATGTGATTGTTATAATTTCTTTTTTGAATGTCAATAATCTGCATGTGAACAATTCTTTTTCTTAAAATAAAACAGATCTACATCTTTCCTAGATGTAGATTTGAATTTTTCTCAATACAAAAACAGATCTACATCTTTCCTAGATGTAGATCTGATTTTTTCTCAATAATAAAACAGATCTACATCTTTATTAGGTGTAGATGTAGATCTGGATTTTTCTTGAAATAAAACAGATCAACATCTTTATTAGATGTAGATCTAACTTTTTCTCAATAACAAAAACAGATCTGCATCTTTCCCAGATGTAGATCTGAGTTTTTCTCAATACAAAAACAGATCTGCATCTTTCTTAGATGTAGATTTGAATTTTTCTCAAATAAAAACGGATTTGCATCTTTATGAGATGCAGATCTAAATTTTTCTCAATTAAAAATTGATTTGTATCTTTCTTAGATACAGATCTGATTTTTTAATACATGCTGATTTTTGAAATAAAGAAAGAGATTAAACATGATTGTCTTTGTGTTTGTTTTCTTTAATTCATGTTGCATAAATTTAGATTATGGGTAAAACTCTCTTCTTAAAAAAAAATCTTTTTCATTCTTTTAAAACATATAAAAACAAATATGATTTTTTTGTCATTAAAGATCATCTTTTTTATCATCATAGAATAGTTCTGAATTTTTATTTCCAAAAACCACCTTTTTTAAATACTACAAAACAGATCTGGTATTTTGACAAATCAAAATACATTTGAATTTTTTTAAAACAAAAGAATAGACTTCATTCATAAATAAATTTGTGTGATCTAATTGTAGTGTCACATGTTCAACATATCATTCATGACATGCATAAAATGGTACATTGGTCACAAGAGTCTAGAAGACCATACTTTGTCTGGGCGGAATGGGTGCCTAACACCTTCCCATTCCATAACCTAGCCTCCGGATTTAGGTCTTTGGTTAAGTAGACCTAGCATTGTCTTTGTTTGTTTTGGGAAGAATGTAACTAGGACAAAAAGCCATGTATTTTGGTAGATTGTAACTAGGACCCCAAAGCTATGTAATTTTAAAGTTTTTCAAGATATGTAATATTTATTCAATCAATGAATAGAACAATTCAGTCATGTATTTATTTTTTCTTATTTTTTTGTATAAAAAAAATAAGTGATGACTCCACATCCCTTACCCAAAAAGAGAGGTGCCCTAAAAGGTACCCGAATCTCTTATTTGAGGGACGCTTTTTTTGTTGAGATCTCTCACACTATCAACAATCACCCAAATAGCATCGTGACCCTTAGGAGATCTTAGCAATCCTGAAACAAAATCCATAGTAATTTTCTTCCACTTCCATTGGAGAATATGAAGTGGTTGCAACAAACCTGAGGGTCATTGGTGCAACACCTTAACTTGCTGACAAGTCAAACATTACTCTACAAATTGGGCAATCTCTCTTTTCATATTATTCCACCAAAAGTTTTCACGAAGATCATGGTACATCTTTGGACTACCCAGATGTATTGTATATGGGGAATAGTGAGCCTCCTCTATAATCTCCTTTTTAATCAGTGGATCATTTGGCACACAAAGTCTACTCCCAAATCTCAAAGCACCATCCTTAAAAATAGAAAATTCAGATTTCTTTCCCTATCCCTGCTACCTAAAGTGACTCTGGAATAATCCTCTCTCTCAAAATGCCTAAAGCATCAAATGTTAGGAGAGGCAAGATGTTAGTGGATGCACTAGTGTCTACCAAGGCCTTTTTGATTTGAGATGCTCCCAAAAAGGTAGTAAGATACAAAGGTTTGTCGCCATCAGCAACTTGATTGGCTAAATCTCTATTAGAAAAGGTGATCGAATCTTTTGCTTCTTAGTATGCCATTTGCATCAGACTTCCTTCAACAGCTGCTACTTCGTGATTCTTTTCCATCACCCTAGTCAGGGCTTGGGTTGCTTCTCTCTTAACCAATGGCCTAAGACCTATTCCTTCAAGAGAGGAATGTATCTTATCATCTTGCTGAATTCTTGTGACTATTTCTTCATCCTATAAAGGCGGAGGTGTGACCTACTGCTAGCCATATTCTCAGCTTTTTCTTCCATGGGGTCCTCACAACCTATGAAGAAAGTCATTGCCACCTCTGGCCTACGCATTCTTGGGTCTGCTCTCTTCCCCCCTTTGATAACCAAATCACCCTTGGCTACCCTATCATGGAAAATGTTCCTCAAGACATAACAATCCATGGTATGGTGGTCACACCTCCTGTGGTACTTGTAGTAAAGTGGACCTTGTTTTTCTTCCTCCATGGTTCATGTTTGCATTCAGGCAACACCACCACGCCATCTTTTAACCAAGCTTCTACACAACTCTTTAGTGGAAACAGTAAAAGGAGGAGGAATACTACCTCTCTTCCTCTTTTTACTCTTGGTTGCCTTCTTAAGCTCTTTTGCCACAACAACTTCTACCTTCTTGTCTTCTCTCCTCCAAGGTTGTCTGGGTGTATTTGTAGTCTGTGAAGTCGAGCCCTTTGAAAGCTTCCTTATGGACATACTTGTTCTTCTTGAAGCTTTTATAAGCCTTGTAAAGCTAGAAATCTGCAAATTCTCAAGATAAGGTCGATATTCATACAACATACCAGTGATACGAAGATCTACCAGCCTTTCCTCCTCTACAGGGTCATAACATAGCAAAGAAAGGTCTCTAAACCTGCGAATATACGCCAACAACCCTTCAGATACCCTTTGCTTTTCCTGTTGTAGATCTGACAACGTGAGCTTTTCTTCCAAAGTAAATAACTTCTTCATGAACTGTGTTGCCATGTCGTTCCAACTCAGAATCGACCCTGGTGCAAGGCTAGTGCACCAGGTAAAAGCACGGCCTTCTAATGACTTAGAAAACACCCTGAGCCTCAAGTCATGTCATAGGAGTGAGCCGTCAGTGCATCTACATACTGCCTGATGTGTTCCCTAGCATTCCCTGTCATGTCATCATACTTAGGAAAGATGGGAGGAGTATAGTTGACAAGATAAGGCTTTCCAGCTACTTCCTCAGAATATGGAGGTCTGGTGTCAATATAAATAGGACTCTCCGCTTTCTTAGCTTCAAACAAAATAGCAGAAATATCCTCCTTAGTTAGATAAAGAGATCCCCGAGGACCTTGACCACCCTGAGGGACTTGAGGTATGGATGTCTCTTGATGTAGAGATTGGAACTTTGTCCACATGGCAACCTGAAAGCACTAGAGTTCTTCGATGGTAGCCACAATATTCCTGTTCTCGGGCTGACTAGCCTCACCAGAAGACTCTGTGCCCTCAGAATGCATGGATATATGATCTACGCTTGGTTCTGCTCGCTAATTTTCACCTGAACCAGCTAGTATCCCTGTAACTTTCTTTCTCAGAGGCATGGAGAAGATGAAAGCAAACGGAGGTATACAAACCAATAGAAAACTCACTCAAAAGTGTATACAAACTAGAGATTCCCTAGTGGAGTCCCCAAAAATGTACATGCAAGTGAGATTTAAGCTTATATGAGAAATAAAATAAGTTATCTAACAGTACATCTAAATGAAAAAGCTTATGAGTGACAAAGGTACAAGCTTTGACATCACAAAGGTTAGAGAAGGAGAAAGTGATTGCAAAAATGGTAAAGTTGACACAAGATGTACGTGGAAAACCCTAAGAAAGGGATGAAAAACCACGGTTTGAGCAAGGGATGAAAAACCCTAAGAGGAGGTAACTCTTGTACAATAAGGGTGTTCTTCCTTAAAAGAGAGACCTTATTTTCTACCTTCGTATCTTATCAACTTTCTACTCTCTTCTCAAAAGATCTACTTGGAATCTTACCCCAAAAGTCTAGCTGCATTTTCCTTTTATAATCGGAGGAATATGGCTGAGTACAAAGACAGGTGTCAAGTTATTATTTTCCTATTTTTGGACCTTTCCACGGCTAAGGTACTATTTAGTGATTGGAGGAGAGAGAATATGCCAACATGGCACTATGGCATACAGGTAGGTGACTTTGCCACTGCTTGGGGAACAACTCTTGAGCAATGAGAGGGACATCAGAAGTACTGTAAGTGATACACGTGTCTCTGAAGTGGTCCAACATGCACTCAGCCAATAAGAGGTGTTCCTATAGCTACTAACCTTAGAAAGTCACTATCTCTCTTTTGTGAGTGCTTGAGTACCATGTTAGATGCATATCTTACTTCCTTTCTAAGGCAGTCACGCCTTTGGCGTAGGCCAAGGATAGGATTTTGTAGCCAACGTTTCCTCTTCCTCTACTCACAGCCACCCCACGTGTAGGGTCTAGATCCAACCACATAGACATTCCCCCATGCCTTGGTTGGTGTAACGCACATGTATTCAAAACAATTTACCAAATACCATCATGTGTGAAAATAAATGTTTTTTCTTATATTCAAATTCAAGATTTGAATATAGAAAATAAAAAGTGGATGCACCACTTTTTGAAACCAAACAGGCCGTTTAGTGACTGGCAATGGAGGTTGGGGACAAAGATTAGACTAGAGAGAGCGAGAGTGAGTTTTTTTTTTTTTTCATTTTGTTTGTTAAGATTGAATTGAATTATACTGGGTTGTTATAGCGTGTGACAATGTAATACTATTAGGCACTAATACTATGGTCTTTGAAAAAAATTAATCAAATGGCCTGTTTTTAGCTTCTATTAAGAGTGCCAAGAAAATGAGATTTTTTCTTTGCGGCTTGTATAGTTTGTGTGTGTGTGTGTGTGAGAGAGAAAGATCATTTCCGGTGATGATTGGAAAAATGAAAAAGTACCAAGAGAAAATAAGATTGAAGATATGTTTTGTTTACATGTGGATTTTATTTTATTTTTTTAGTACACATGGCATTAGAATAATTTTTTATTTGTATCTCTAGTTACATCAGTATTTTCTATTCATGACTTAATAACAAAGACACAACCCTCAAATGTTATAGACTAAATTGACACATTATGGACCAAATTGACCCACAATACAAAAGTTAGGAACCAAATTCTTAATTTCCACTGAGAGAGAGGAAAATTAAGAATTTGAGTTCACGAGAAACTTTAACACATAAAAACACCTTGCATTCAAGGGAAATTTGCCATATAGCATAATTTTAGAAAATTATTTCGTTAGCAAGCACATTTTTGAAACTATTTATGAAACTAGCATCTCAAGTCTTTGAGACTCTGAGTTTGGTGACAAACTTGAGCCTTTAAGACTCAAGTTCTATAGAAGTAGATTTGAAGAAGAAGAAGAAGCCAGACCCGGAAGGAAGAAGAAGAAAAAGAACTGATTCAAAAGGAAGAAGAAGAAGAACAGAGGAAGAAGCGGAAGGAAGAAGAAAAATAATAGAGGAAGAAGAAGAAGAACAGATGCAGAGATCTAGAGAATGGTGGAACTCGAGTTCCACGTGGATTTTTTTTCCATGTTAGATTGCCACCACTTTCAACTCGAGTCTTAGAAATTCAAGTTGCATATTTGAACTCGAGTTTTAGACCCTCAAGATGCTAGTTTGCTAAATAATTTTGTAGACTTGACAACTAATTAAAATGTTATAAAAAAAAATGATGCTAAAGGCAAAAAAAATTCCTTGGATTCATAAATTGTATGGGTTTAAATGATTATACTGGAAGTGTCTATATACATATGTACAACGGTCACATAGTGTAACGGTCAAGTTTGCATATAATGAAATAGTAAATATCAGTAATCCATGTGAACCCCCATTTTTTAATTGGTATGTGTCTCTATGAATTTTTTTTTAAATGAATAATTACATTTTTTGTAATACTACTTACACATGTTAAAACTTAGAAGTCTTTGAGGAATTGTTAGTATTAACTTGAAAATTTACATATATACTATAAACTCTGCATCAGCTTCAAATTCCAAAAATATTATTTTTGCTTCTTTTTCCCTGCAAGAATTGGTTTGATTTGCAAGTGCCTTCTGTATGCCTCATTGAAAAGGAAACGAGTCTGGAATGCAGATATGATTGGGAGCCACGCCAAAATAGCTATTGGTGCTAAAAGAACGACACCCATTCCATAGTCAAAAGCTTTAGCAAGTACACGGATGAAGTACCACAATCCAGTATTCTCTATCTTGGGCCTCACAGCTTGTGCAATCTGAAAAAAAAAATGAAGTATCAGTTGACAAATGACCAATCAAGAACAAATGTGCCAAGAAAGAAGTTTCCTTTAACCAAACTTACCAATATCAAACCCCATCCAGTCGGAAAAAATGCTAGACAACACACAATTAAATCCATCAAAGATAGATCACAGATGTTGGAAAGAGTAAATATTATGGACAGAACACCCAAGAAGAGGAATGCTTTGAATAGTCTAAACCACAGGTGATGATCAGCACTGAACAGTTGTCTTCCCAGGTTGACTGCCTGCATTGTATATTCCCAATTATGCCATTGACTCGAGAAAATCATGCACACTGTTATAGCAACTAGTATATAAGCAGGTTGTATCACAAAATTTTTATAGCCAACCAGATGTTGCCAGAAAGAATTATTTTACAAGAAAGTAGTGCACTCTTTAAGGAATGTTCTATTCCTTCTTGTCAAATATGGTCCTTATTGTAATAGATAACATGTGTCCTGGGTTAATATGCAAGGAATTTTATCATTACAAGGATGCATGTTTAGACAGTGTCTGCAGATAAGTTTTGAAACTAGGTCTGCAGAATGATGTTGTCATCATACATTCACACCGTAAATAGGTGGTTCTTCAGATATTAAAGGAGTACCAAGAATCAGGTTCTATAAAAATATATATGTTATTTAGTAAAGTGAGGTAATTAAAACATAAAATTTCAATTGCATCTGAAGACAAAAGAGCATGCATGTTTGTTTGTGACTTTGTGTCAGGCAAATCACAAAAAAGGTTGTCTAAGACATGCACTAATCTCAAATGCCACCAATATCTTATAGGTCAGAAATTATTTCAAGTGAATAATCTAATTATAAATTTTTAAAACTATTAAATTTTCATATTTTCTTCATGAAGTAATTTCTGCTAATCAAATAATCTCAATAAGTTCAACCAAAGTAGCTACTGAGACTACGAGATGTATTTCATGTACACAACATATTATGCAAGAAGATTAAGTAAAGCATATAGACTAATTCCCTGGTTAAAGGCCAAGGCAAGAATTTACCTTGAATAGTAGGAAAACTGCAAGAATCACAACCCATGAAAGCACATACACCAGAAAATTTTTGCTCTGTTGGGATATGTCAAGGTGATAGACCAGACCATACTGATATATGAAAAACCGAAAAGAGAGAAGTATTTCTATCAACCTAGAACCCAGCCCTGATCGACGAAGATGAGCTTGTTCATCATCCCACCAAGATTGCCAACTTTTATCTTGTTGAACCCCTATACCACCCTGCTGCCTGATCCACTTATTCCAATCTTTCCAGTCATCAACTATCTTGTCCCAACTGAACCCTGAGGGATTAAAAAGAATTGGTGCAAACAACCAAGTGATTGACATGAACCAAATAGAATAAGTGATTAACACATAAGCCATGCTGCTCTCATAAGACCTCCTAAACAAATCATAGACAATCAACAAGAGCAATATTTCAAATCCTTTGACAAAGTGGCTTCTTGAATACAATCTGTAGTTTTCAGTGAAGCTAGTATGAAATACCACGACCTTACGCCCAGTGGGTCTGTACTTAGCACCCCCGTGCAGAATTGTTCGACCATAATAATGGGTTTTTGTTCCAAGGGAGAAAGTAAAGAAAACAGAAGCCAGCTGCAATTGCATAAGGATAAAATCTTTAATGGCTGTAAGAAACCCTTTCTCAAGTCCAATCTCCATCACCATTGGTAAGCCTGTTAGGAGCCCAAGCTGAATAAATGATTGTGAGGCAAGAGCTGTTTCTAAGGATTGTATGTTCCGCACTTTAGCCTCAAGAAGAAGTGCTTTCTCCAACCCACTAAGAACAAGGTACAGCTGTCCGTAGAGGAACACATAAATTCCAATTACTGATATCTGTGGATTTGTAAAGAAAATTTCAAGTCAACTACAAATGACATCAACAGTGAACAGAAAAGCAACGTATAAGAATGTTGTATCAACTCCTCAAAAGGCACACTCACATTTTCACATATAATGAAGGAAAAAAAAATGGACTTCAATAGAACACACAACTTGAACATTACAAGACATCATTTCCCCTTAACACAATGCATCTGCATATGTAGAAAACCAAAGCACTGACGAACATCAAGGATGTTGGCAACACAATATTAATATAAGTATTCTCTGATCATATAATTAGTATCTTTTCAAATTTTCACTCCAGCTATCATATTCCTAGCCAAATCTATTTTCCTTGTAAATTCAGATGTGTTGGTAGATACATAATTTTAGGGAGTGAAGTTCTGCATGATAAGAAATTTAATAAGTAATCTTCTCAGGGGGGGAAAAGGAAACTTTAAAAGTAATCAGTTAACTAATGCTGATAGAAATAAAGGGATGCTTTTGCAGTTTGAAATGGTTTACCAGGCTACTGAAGTAAAACCCAACAGTTGTGAAATAACAAGATAGCATCCGGAAGAAATCAAACTGCCGTCCAAGGCGGTGTACATCACGACTTATAGTTTGTTCACTGTTTCCATTAGCTACCTTGGCTTCAAACTTTGAGATCTGATTTAGGCCTACATCACGACCTTTCCCAACTTGCATGTACTCATGATATGTAATACATCCCCGCCGTAAAGTAGAATTAAATCCTACACGAGATCAGATGCATGTAACTGTGAATCAATTTTGACCATATGTTGGGAATTTAATATTACAGTAATTCTTACCCGCAAAAACATCTTCACTTAAGTTAATTGTTTTGGATGCTTTACTTATACCACCTCTTGTGATGTGAAATATCCTATCAAATACATCTGGATGTCCATAGTGGAATCGTACCCTGATATTAGAACAAAATTATAAGAATGAGAACTAAGCAGGAGCACATAGGTAAGCGCAGTTGAGTTAAAAAATACAACCAAAGGATCTAAGAATACTTAAAAAGAATATATAATGGTTGCAAATATATAACCAGTAAATGTTTATGCTGTTTTGAGATTACCAAGTCAACCAAACTTGTTTGAGGTTACAAAGATGACTAAAAATTAAACCACTTAGACAATGCTTACTTGACCATACCGAGCAAATAATCAACCCAACATAGAGACATGCACATGTACACATGCATGCCTTGTCTTCTAAGAATGAGCTCACAGAAATGATGTATCCCTTACCTGAGAGGACTGGCAAGAATCCGTTGACCGATGGTGACAAAGCTGGTCTCTTGATATGACATGAACCATGCTAGAGAAGAAACACTGCAGTGGAATAGAAAAAAGAAGACAGCCTATAAGTTCTGATATTTCTAATATAAATTCTCAGAGATCATTATATTTCATATACAATTTAAAATAACATAAATGCTAGTTGGCGATAGTTTCACTATAAGCTGATGATTATAGATTTCCTTCTTCCACAAATGTCAGAATAATAACAAAACTTGAGCAAGATGTGTCATTTGCTTTGAACCTTATCCATTAGCATTTTTAAAATATCATTGGGTTGAAAAACACCTCAATAAAAAAAAATTCAGATATCCTTTCCAGTGCATTTAGTATCTCACTCAAACAGATTATTCAAAGTTTTTACAGGTGAACAGACTAAGTCATAATTTTTCAGGCCTAGAAATTACAAATCAATTCATTTAGAAGCCTACTGACAGAGACTTGGTGTTCATATACATGCTAGTGTCAGCATCTTTAAGTCCTGCATTAGAAGTGATCACATAGGAAGGTGTTTCTGAATTCCTAGTGCTTACACCAGCTAGTTAGAAAAAAAAAAGTTTGCTTATGTATGGAAAGAGAAAGAAAAGTGAAAAAATAGTAATGAAAAAAAAAAAGCTTAGAGGAGAAACGGAAGAGAAAAAGCAGCAGAACAAAGGATTTACTATCTGATATACTGCCACTTATCCCTAAAGCTTAAGTTATTATGAAATGGTGAATTTAATCATTTAATCAATATTCTAAGTTCTAACACTCCCTCACCTGTGGGCCCATATTCCCACTTATCCCCCAACATGTGTGATTTTTAATCTTTTTTAATGGGAGGTAGAGTGGAGATAGGGTTTGAACTCAAAACCACTTGCTTTGATACCATGATAAACTAAAATTTGTCCCAAAAGTTTAAGATATTAGGAAATGATGAATTTAATATTTTGACCATTATTCTAATTTCCAACACTATTCTCTCAATAAATTATTTTCATTGAACACATTATATTGTCGGAGTAAAAAAATACTCCAGTTAAGTGATAAAACCTCCTCCTGAAATGATATATGCTCAAGGCCATAGATTTTATATCTCAGTCATTGTATTGGTATATTTTATACATCTAAACACCCATGGAGTCCACAAAATGGTCATGATGCTTATACCATAGCAAGAATTAAGTTCCCATATTGAACTACGCTACCGAACTTATCATGAGCTTAGTGAGTGTTCTTGAATTTGTTGTTTAATGTGAAAAAATATTAAATTCATTCAACAGCCTATTTGGGGTTTACATATCATTTCAACCACTGCAACTCATGAAGTTGTACACTTCTTGGAGTTACTTATCCAACTCAATTGACCATCACTCATATTCCCATTGAATGGTATTGACCACTTAGTTATGTGACATAGTAAGTGAAACATAAAACACAAGAAAAAAATCTAACCTTCCTGTGAATATGTGTTCCCTCAGACCAAGTATTGTAGGAGGCCTCCTCCCTTGGTGACGATGAAACTCTTGCAGAATATTTCTAATTTTCAGTGCTTCTTCCAAATAATTATCCTGAAAACCCAAACGGCATAAGAACAAACATGGAAATTGTTAATATTTAGTCACTTGAGAAGGAGCCTACTTGGTTCATATCGATTGCTTGGAGAGCTTCACCACGAGTGAAGATTATGGCATGGTTTTGATTTTCAGGCTTCCCTTCTCCAACATCTGGTGGGCCTGGAAGCTTTATGCGATATATAACCTATAAAAGATAACAGCATACTCAACAACTAAATGTTTATTTATATATGTAATTAGATTTTATAATTCACTCTAAGAAGAGACCGTGTGAGGATGCAATCATGCATTTAAAGTACAAAGACTAATATTACCTGTTCATAACCATTGGCAGCTTTAACCAACAATGAAGAATAAACCTTTCGAGGTTTTCCTGAAACAATCTCTTCTTTGTCCTCAACATAAGCAACACAGAGAGATGGATACCTTCAAGCAATAAATGCATATTCTGAGTTATATGACTTCTAATTTTATATATAACATATACAGATTGAATACTTCTGCAATCATTTCTTTTTTGGGTAAAGGAGTACTTCTTCATCAAGTCAATTATGTCATCTGCATGGGGATCTCCAGAAGCTTTTTGTGATCCAAATGATTGACAAGAAATAACGTATGTGAATTTCATGTCTGCTAGTGCATCTACTTGAGCTGAGAATTTATGGTTTCCTTTTCCAGCAGTATCATAACCATCAAGAATATCTGGACGAGAATAATCAGTAAGTGGCAAAAGATTGTAGTCAAACCATTGTTCAAAAATAATCTCAAGCATAGCTAGTAAGGCATCAGAATGGCCTATCACTCTATTAAAGATATAATGCATTGATAATCGCATTTCAAACAAAGACACCTGAATATTATGAGCCATATTTACAATCACAAACCTTCCTCTGCAGCCATGTCAATAAATGCTTGTAATTTTAAGGCTTCTCTATAGTACATCATTCCTCTAACTGCAATAACCACAAGATAAAATGGAGAATATAATGAGTACGACTACATAATCTTATGTTTAGTATAACTATCCAATGTTACAAAGATTTCTAGCCTTTTTCATTCACCTGTTCTACTTAATGTTTGTCCTCGGAATGAAGCCCAATTTCGCACTTCCTCCCTAAGCTCCTCCTTTGACTCTTCCTCCCCAAGCTGCTCCTTTGATTCATCATCCTTTGATTCAACATCCAGCTCTTCACAACCCATGCGTTCCAAAAAGTTTTTCCACTCATCTAAGAAAAAGGATAAGAAATAGCTGTGAGCTAAGAGTTGAATCAGAATAGATATGACTAAAATATATTAACAAAATCCAATCTTATAGTAACCTGGAAATATCTTTTTCATATAAAAGATTATGGAAACCCCTTGCTTGCTTGAATAAAGCTCCTTTTTTGAAAAATTAACATCTTCCATGTAGTGTGGAGTTATGACACTGTACCAATAAGAACAACTATAAAGATTAGAGTAGATGTTTATATAACTGCCACAAAAAGTGGGGAATAGAATAGGATAGAATGATAAGATATCAATTTCAATTACATACAAAAGATTGCACCTGTGGAAAGAATGCTAAAGATAAGTTGAATTTGTCAGATTCAAGAAATTGCTTTATGGTGTATTAAAATCTCATCGCTTATGACATACTAGAATTCTTATACTACTCTCACAGATACGCCATGTGAAAAATGAACATGTGTTATTCTTTAAATGCAAAAACGCTGGCTAGTTAGTGATGTGCCTGTGAGGAAGACATTCAACAATTTGGACTCTAACAGTGTGAATACTTTAACAAGGATTTTGCTTTCTTCCTAAAAGAGTATGATATTTATCTGATCAATTTTCACAATGCCTGCACCTAAATAAAGTTTTTATTTAAACACACAATGATTAAGCTATTATTTCCAGCAATCATTGATTTGTAGCAAATTGAACAAGTTACATAATATGAGTTCTAAAACTGTGACCTACCATATCATCGTGTTCTAAAATACTTGCTCATTGGGCCTTTTCAATTTGAGCATCTTGTAGGAATTAAACAATTTTCAGTTTCCTAAGGGGTGTGGAAACTAATAAGGACTCTTAACAGAAATGGAAAAGAGATGTAACTTCTGTTTCTTTGTAAAATGCATTCGTGCAAATAAAGGGGTTGATTACATGGTTCTACAGATACTATAATACATGTCCTTCTACTCTTATTTTGGTCAATCTATTTTAGTGACTGATTAAATTTTAAATTGAGTCCTTTACAACCCAATTTGTTAAAGTGGCCTTATAATTTGGATGTTTGGTTTTTCTCAATGAAATAAATTATAACATAATCTTACCACCAACAACTCACAAGAGCTCTCATGTTATTTTAATAAATCAGCTCTCTCTAATAACCTTGAAAAAATAAAAAGGCATAATGCTTTCTTCTACCAACAAGTGCTCTTTGAAATCCTATGAGGTGCAAGTACTGACAATCACTCCTCATCTTGATCCTATATGGAATGTTATTCTTCGCTGATTCCAAAATCTAGTGTTTGCCTACTTAGCCTTCATAATTTTTTATCCTTATATTTTAGTACTTTTAATCTTTCATATTGCACCATAACAGGGAAATTGTACAGATCATATGGAAAGGAAAACAAATTATGAACTTTAGACCCAAGCATCAAGAACAGGAAAAGTCATAACTAAAACAAAATATTTTAGTTTTATTTCTTCTGAAGCATAAGTCGGAGATATGGATGACATGGTGCCCATAAAAGTAGGATAATAAGCATTAGCTTCAATACTTTTGACAATTATATTTTCATTCTATTCAGCAATTAAAACAAAAAAAAACAAAACTTTTTCAAAGAGAACTAATTACATTGTTGTATATAGAAATGAAGTGGCCTAGAAAGTAAATACATGAAGTAAACACATGTTGAATGTACCAAGAACAAAAATGGGAGATAACAAATTTGACCTGAATGAAAGCATATTCCGCACTTTAGGAGCACTGGGCATATCCATAAAGAGAGAAGTAGCAAAGAATGAAATACGCCTCCTTGCCTCTAAGTTTGAAGGTATGTCCATTGCAGTGTCTTTGATGGTAAGCAACAAATGAAAACGCTTGATCTGCCATTGAAAACTTTAATAAGTATTTATCTAATTCTTACACACAACTGCAGGCCGCATATTTTATAATGCTAATCCATGTATTGAGGAAGTGGACAGGCAAAGCTGTGCATGTTAAAGATAACAAGCCATGAACACTGATGTGAACAGGAGATATGGATAGACATGACTGATGCAAACATCAAGCAGCAGTGGTGTATGCCAATGTGATGTATCAGATACATATCACATACGGCCAAACCGGTACAGTGCCTATTATAAAGAAACCGTGCTTCCAAGATTACAAACCCAATAAATGATTGAAGTCTAGGTATGATGAACAAGCCCAAGCAACTAAAAAGAAGAATTAAAGGAAAACATTATTGAAAGAAGTAATGAACATCACAATCACCTGCTCATCCAATGGATTGCTATCTGGCAAGGGGAAATGGATAGATTTCTTGTCAGCAAATGATGCAAATAATTGTGGTGCAATATCATTGAAATTATCATTGAAATCACCCTCTATCTTCTGGGATGAGTAGAGAAAGTCCAATATTCTGCCCACATTTAAAATGAAAAATAGTGAACTTGAGCATTAGAATTAATCTATCTTGATGATAATAATAATAATAATAATAAACTCAAAGATGGTACTAAAGTCTAAGCACACCAAACCTGGAATCATTAATCACATCATTGGTTACAAGCTCAAAAATATCTTGGAGAGCTTTCACAACTTTATCATGATGGCTTTCATTTCCCTCGATCTTAAAACATTTGATACTAAAAGTCAATATGATATCAAGTATTGACTAAAAAATTCATTATAAACATTATTATAGTAGCTTTGCGGTGGATGCAACAATTACCAGAAGTTCAGCTAATTCGGTACATTTTGTTAATACAGTTGGTAGTTCTTTCATCTTGAAGTCCTGAAGAAGACTCGATCTTCCAATGCTATCTTCAATTGCATTTACTATGGCAGATATTATCCTGGAAAGCGATGCAGAATATAGCATTGCATCCACAAGGAAAAAGGTATGAAGTCAGGAGCTAGCAAAATGGCATACACAACTCTCACTACATTTGCCTAGCAAGGACCCACAGGGGTGGGAGGGGGGGCAAATGAAGTAAAAATTTGCCATAAAATACTAGCTAAATCTATAAAAATTTTCTATCCACAAAAAACTTTATATGGAACAGTATGTTTGACCAAAAATGTTGTCATCTCTACCTTTTTTCCAGATTGCCCACAACAAGAATTTGAAGTATGTACTTCAATGACTCATAGCACTCCGTTACAGCAGAATGCATGTACTTATCTTTCTTAATCTTTCGGAAAAGAGCCCCATCCTTTCCCTTAAAATCTTTTGCAATGCTCAAGGCTGTTGAAAACTAGTATAAATAGGAAGACACGTTTACAAGTGAAAAACAACACAGAGCAAAATCAGAGAGTAAAATATAAGCAATATACCTTATAAGCAAGGAGGAAAACAGGCCAATGAATACTGCCAGAAAATATTTCTGCTGACATAGGAATTCTCATCAAATCCAACTCCCTGCTCATAGAAACATACCCATTTCAGGTATTTTCTCATGCATCACACAACAATGCAAAAAAATATTGAAACAAATAAATCACCTGTTGCTTATCAAATCCTCTGATCGAAAATGACTAATAATTTGGTTCCATAATAGAGCAAACTTGGAATCGTCAATTTTTCCATTTTCCAATGCCTGAGACAATCAGTTTAATCATCAGACAAGTAAAGAAAGAGATACTTAAAGTAATTCTATAACATTGCATTGTGAAAACCTCATACCCTCCGAAATCCTTTTTGAAAGAAACCGTTTCTTTTCTTCTGATCATTCCTGGATGAGGGTGGTATAAGGCATACATTGAATGCATGAGGCAAGGAGTGAAATCTGCTTCTCAGCATTCCCAATGTCCGAATCTGTAAGAAACAAGAAGAGTGAGACCATGATCACATTACTTTGATAAGAAATGTACTTCTTACCTCACCAAGGTGATGCAAAATTCCATAAACTCCACCAAAGATTGTACAGAAAACAGAATACCATATCTGTGTGTCCATAAAATACACCTAGAATAAACAAAATACAGAATAAATGAATGTCCAAGTATCAGAAATATCATGCAAGATAAAAGTATGCTTTTCCCAGAGCTTTCAATATCATTCTAAGAAGGGTTCATTTTCATTGATTGACTTTTGTACTTTTATAATTGACAGCGATCTTGTTTCCATCTCAAACTTCTAAATGCGGACCATCAAAAGGACTGTTATAGATATTATAATCAAACTCACAACTATTATGGGAGCCCATACAGCAACAATTGCACCAGCATTACTTTTGACTGCAACAGGAGAACAAATTTTATCAGGCATGTTGACATCAATGGTATTCAAATTTACTCTTTTGGCACATAACATAGAAAGAAATAACAACTACCTTTTGGGAAGAGCTCATGCCATTCATAATTTTTCACACCAATTTTCATAATTTGTTTTGTTGGTGCCATGAGTGGTCTTATCTGCATTTTTATATTGGTAATAAGAAACAACTGATCATTAGAGAACTTGCATCTGAGCATTTCTAAATATGGTTGAAATGAGAAAGATAGCATATACTGTTTGACGCCATAAATCCGACTAATGAGAGATAACATTGAACTTTTAAAGCTTCAGTCACAATAATATGAAAATTAAAAAGAAGAAAACATTTAGTGAAGATTCAATTTCTCCTCAGTTGAATACTCTCTTTTTATTTATTTATGGTTTTTTAATTATTGGGAGCATTGGAGCCCCATGCTAATTTCCCCGTTAGTATGTGCGTAATATGCATTATTGGTCTACTTCCTGACAGCTTAAATTCTTGGAAGTGATTGTTTCTAACATTCTGAATAGCTTAGGCTTTAAAGATTGATACTTCTATCATAGCAAGGTTGCGAGTGAGGCCTTTCATTCAAGCTTAGTGATCCTCATTAGCACCAACCTTTTTTTTCTGGGAGAGAGAGAGAGAGAGTTACTTTGTGTCCTATGCTTAATAGCTTAGAGTTTTGGAACTGATGATCCGCAACATAAACCTGAGACCTTTCCCTACAGCACTCATAATGGAGCCAATGAGAAATGGGTGCTACCACATTTGAAAATAGTAAACACATCAAGTCTTTCACATGAATGCTGAACCAAGTACCAGTTTATGTGGATAGGTTTTGCATATTCTTGAATTACGCAACCATGCAGAGACATTAGATTTACAGTCATGAATAAATATAAACCAATGGAGAAGGTGGATCAAGTTTAATTTATCTCATGAGACTTATTACAAATCACAATATTTTATTGTCATCTCATAATATAGACAGTCACATTACTACTCACCTCAAAAAAGTAGCTGAACAAAAATTTGCTTAACAATACTAGTATCCAAAAAATTGTATACCTATATAGCAAGAAAAAGGATATATTAGGAAAATATTTACATAAGTACAGTACCAACAAAATGTAGAATGGCTATATAGTATATACTTCACAACTGAAACTTGGCTTTCTTGCATCCCACGTCCAACATATATTCCAGGCTACACGATAAAAAGCAAAATTTTCAAAAAAAAAGAAAAAAGAAAAAAGGCAAAGTCAACAAAACCAAGCTCAATAAAATTGAAAACATAATATAACTCATATGTATGATAATGATTTATCTTTACTGCATTTAAGAAGAAAACTCCAAACGAATGCCACTTTTGAATTACTAAATTTTCTCGTATGATATATGTATCAAATAGTCAAAAAAATTTCAGTTAATTTCTATTGTACCACTTTTTCCACGTCAAACAATATCCACAAAATTCTCTAGAGAAAAGAAGGTTGAAAGAGGAATGTGTGACTAGAAGTACACATAGCTAGTCCCACCATCCTGTCATAGTGAACAATGAAGAAAGTATGATAAAGAATCAAAGATACATTAATTAAAACTGAAGTTCTGAGATGGATATAATCTCAATGATATTAAAAGGGAAAATTAGATCTTCCTAGTGATAATAGTTATTGTATGGCATCATGATCTTATAAGTCGCATCTTATTACTACATGTATGAAACCCCACATTCAACAGCAAAAGATTGACTTGAATATTGCAAGAAATTCACTAAGATATATCGTGAACTTACCTGAGTCCACCATCTTAAAACTGTCCATATCCGGTAGTTTGAGACCTCAATATACTTGCTAACAGCAGGAACGAAAAACAACACCATGTCAACTGCATTTGTCGTCAAGTAAATTGCAACGGCAACCATATAGGAAGAAAAGCACCATTCTCCAAGCCAGCTCCCATATTGTGTGGAATAACAAGTGTATTTTCTTCTAGATTTAGCATAGCACAGAGGAAGAATGAGAGTCCAAATCACTGCAACAGCCATCTTCATCACATGTTTCCTCTTCTGAGAGAGTCCCATTGTGCCTCTAGCTTTCCATGTACAGGTAATGTCAAGAATTGCTGCAAGCACATATATCTTTTAGCCATCACTCTAGGCTAGTAGCTCTTATTCCCTATCTGGCCAGGTGATAGATGCTTTTCTGAACTCAGACTTACATAAAAATAAAAACCAAAAAAATTTCAACCAAAACCTCCGACTTTTTAACGTGATGTTGTTACCATACCAGAGAAAGACCTCATCTGGAATATTGACTTAAAAGTGAGAAATGTATAATATGTCTCTTGACTTTCTTCCATATAAAGAAATCTGTTCGAGAGTTTTAAAAATTGGCTCGTGCATAAAGCTTGAAAGACCACCTTTTAGATGAAATTTGAAGGGTGCATATGGTTTGAAAAAGAAAAAAACACTTAAAGATATTTTCTTTACTTCCTTCTATACTTCTTAACATTAAGTATAACGTATTTAAATTAAGAAAAAGGACCATAGTAGAGAATGACCTACTTGAAAGATTTACTCAAGTAACAAATGATATTTTAGATAGCCTACTGGGATTAATTAGGTAAAAAAAATCTTAGGTGGTAACAATATCTAAAATGGAAAGATGACTAGAAGATATGGCACTAAAGAGAGCCCACTATCTTCAAAATTTACACACTTTTCAGAGAAACTGAAAAAGAACATGTTCATGAAATAGGTTAGTTTTATTGAGAAAATATCTTTTTTGTTTGAAGGATAATAGTACAACCATTACACATGCTAAACTATCCAGCCAAAACAAACAATGTTACGTTGCTGTAAATACTGCATGTTGTCTTCTGATACCAGAACTCAAAGTAGGAAGAACAGCCAAGGACCTTTAGGGAAATTGGGAAAAGCAGACAACCATTCAGTGAATTTCATAAGGTACATTGAAGTCTAAGAAAAAATGGGTTTGATATATAAAGCAACACCAAATATAGCTGCTTCTGACAGCAAACCCATTAAAACATAACAGGCACCTTTAAAAAAGCTTTTGTGATGGTTTATGCACATAAACCAAACATATGGTGACTCAATGCCAATCTTTTGATAAATATTACAATTGGGTTAAGAGGAAATTAGGAAAAAGAGGTAAAATTTTGTAGAACCTAGTAAAATTTTATTTTTTTCACCTTATCTGTTTTAATAATCCCACAGTAAGATGCTGGCATCATACCTTGAATGAGGTTAAGTATGGCAGAGGTAATGAAGATGCTCAGAATGTCCTCAAATATTACTGTGTCAAACATCTGAAGTGGAGATGCCACATCATGGTACGCCATAATTATCATTGCCTAGGAAGAACAGAAATTATCAATAAATATGGCAAAACCATCACAAGAAGCACGCAATCCAAAAGGCAAGCATACTAGGTCCTAGACACACCTGAAGGGATAGAATGAAAAAACTCCACATTCTATCAAAACTCCTAAAAATCTGCCAAAATGAACGGATCTCTACAAAATTTGTCTTCCCTAACCATTTCTTTTCTTGAACTTCCTCCATAGTAGCCTGTGGGAAAAGAATATGTGAGAGACTTTAAGAATAGGGTATCAACTAAAGCAGAAGAGTCATGCAGTTGGAAGAAAAAATCCATAATTAATATTCTTTTTCCCATGCCCATTGGAAAAAAAAGGCAGAACTAGAAGTACTGGGTCTTGTATTTACAAAAGACAAGAACAGCCTCAGCTGAGGAAAGTTGGCGAAAGCAATCTTACTTTTCCATACTAGTCACATAGGATAAACTCCATTGAAACTCATGAATTGAAGCAAGATAGTTCTATAATGTTTGTCGAAGATACCAACATTTTTTAAAATTTTGGTTCCAAATGTGTTTCTATTTATGAATATGCTATAATATTTTAATGTTGATGCCACAATCTATTTCCACATACCAAGGATCACTCATAATATATTAGATCCTAGTATTAGCTGAGAATTAATTCCGGAATCAAGTATCATTTCATGTGATAGAAAAATGTCCAGTTTTTTAAATTTCAGGTTTCCATCTCTTAAGAAAGCCAGAAACACTGAATTTTGCTATCAAAATTCTTGAACCCAGAGACTTCTCCGAGATTCTCACTGTGTAGACCAAACAGCCATTCATGTCATATTATATCCGGGTAGGACATAAGAAAGTACTAGAAACTAGAAAGTAAATTATTATATCATGTGAAACGAAACAAACACTTATGTATTTATTTTTATATAGATAATTAATGTTTTATTAAATGAAGAAAGAATTATACAACCACTTATATATCTGTCTATACTAGGAAAAACATGCTTTATTGTCTCTTTAACGAGTTTTATATTATACTATTTATTGCAATAAATAGTAGTATTAATAAATATAATTTACCCCTGATTCTTCATCTTCATTCACTTCTCTATTCATCCTTTCTTCTACCGTATTATGCGATACCGGAGTTTTCTTGGCTTTAGGTTTGTTTGAAGATTGTACACAAAAGAAATTGTGGTCCAGACGCATGGGCCAACCAATTTGAAAACAATCAGGAGACCTGCAGAAATTGTAGATATAACTACCTTCTTCTAATTTCTTGAACCCAACTTGGCAAATACACACAAATTTATTCTAACCAGAAATACTCATTCAGATCATCGTAGTTTCTCCATGTAGAATGGTCAGCTGTCCCATTTTTGCTTTTCTTTGCTTCCTTCAGTTTTGGATAAGAAAATTAGTTACATAAAATAAGACTAAAAGAAAAAGACAAGAAAATCAGTTCTTGGTCAGGAACAAATACAGTAATAGTGTACAATAAAGAAGTACCTCACTTATAACCCTGTATATGGGGGTAACTACATTGTTAAGGAAGGATTCTGGCTGTCCTCCATATGCTGGCATAACCTTCTCCCAAGTTGTTAAGTTCAGATCACCACTTAACATACCATGCAACTCATATGCCATCTTAATCAAATAAAGACATAAAATGAATAATAAGACATGAAACATTAATATGTACATTAATTTTCACATGCATTCCCTTAAATGTATAATGTAAGAGTGCAAAGGAAAGCATCAAGTTTAATAAAGACACTAGTTGCTCAATTAGTGAATAGCTCAAGAGGTATATTTTTTCGTATACTTTAATTGACCATTAGACTAAATACTAGTTCCCTGTACTAAACTATAGTCATGCTCAAAAGTCAATTATCATGTATGTTAATACGAAATTTCAAATAGTTTGACGAAACGTGGCAGAAGAAATAAAAGAATTCAGATTTTCTTGCCACATATTGTATGTGGAATTGACAGTCACTATATAATGAAAGGCTTCCATAATTCCTTCAAACAGATTCAGAAGTTAATTCTAAAGAATTATAATCTAGAAAGACAGTACAGACCAGACAATGATTATTTGGAAATAAATAAAGCAAATGTGTCCTTAGTGCAGTTTGCTCATAGCCAAGCATTTATTCAAGGCATCATTGTTGGGTTACACGTGTGAGTGAAGTCCCATGTTGAATAATAAATGGGACCTAAAGCATGGGTTTTTTAACTTTTGAATAGAAGGTAGAGTGGTATCAATAGATTTGATACCATGATAAATTACTAATTCTCCCAAAAGCTTGAGCAGTTAGAAAATGATGAATTTAATTATATAACCAAAATTCTAATCCTAATAATAAGAAACTTAGAGATGTCTTAATGTACCTTTGTCCTTCTGCATTGTTGTAACAAACTTATGTTTAAGTTCAATGTAATAGAACTGGTGTATTCTTAATATAAATGCTGTGAAGTTGTAGGTGAGATAATAATACAATGGAGTCTTTCAGAAACCATGGTCTAACATATTCCAACAGTTTCCAGGAGTACTCAAACAAACAGGTTTGTCTGGATTTTTTGGTTAGTGTAGTTTGCTTTCAAACCCAAGAATAAGTTTTCTAATCAACTAAGAAGCATGGATATTTCAAACTAGCAGCTGTTTCTGTATTGGAGACGTATCCAATTATTTTAACTCTCCCTCTCACTCACTTTCTCTCTATGAAAAGCTTCTAAATTTGTTTCATTATTTAGACATATTTTACACCCTTTAGAATTTGTTGTTGATCTTTAAACTATAACATAGCATAATATGTATTTAAAAATACTTATATAATGATTAATTAAAGTATCCCTGCAGTATCATATCCTAAATTTTAAAGAACTGACATATCACCATGTCCAGAACGTATCGTATATGTGTCCCATTTATGTATTTGTGCTTCCTAGCTAGTCAAGTTAACAATATTATGTACTATTGATATGTAAACATGTAAAGATGTACTTCAAGTTCAACCTACAATAAAAAGACCAAGCTAAGATTATTTATACTGAGAACAGCAATAAAGTTTCAGCTCACATGGTGAAAAATATAACAGAGGCACTCTGGCATGAAACGCAAGTTTGCAGCCTCCCCCCATATAAGAACGTAAAGCCCTATATATAATAGTTTATATTGATGTGCTTCCTGTTTCACAAGAGGCAACCTGCACAGACAAATAATATATTGTAGTAAAAAATAAACTGAAGGACTAAAATAAATTATAAAAAAAGAAAGTTGTGAAAAATAAAGAGAGAAATGGGAAAACAGACAAGGAGCATATAACAAAAAGGATATTAAAAAAATAAACATGCGTAACAAGCAATAAGAAACAAATTAATTGCAATATTTTTCCAAAAAAAATAACTATGAGTAAGAAAGATAGGAAATTACATTATTTTGTTATCATAAGAATGATGGACTAAGATTTATATTCTCTTTGATGCAAAGAAAGGAACACACTAGATCACATATCTTACTTGATGTTGCTTTCTCTCCCCAAAAATTTGCACCAATTTATGTAATTTTTAACGAACTTTGCCATCAATTCATCCACAGCACCATCTACTAACTGTCAAAATAAGATTATCAAACATTACAAGGTAAGAAAGTAATATAAAAATTTACAAACTAATAGAAAAGACACCTTTGAGTTAGATGTCTTCAGATTTTTTTGCCGAATGTGCTTGTTGGCAAGGAGTAGAATCAGATGCTCCCTCTGGTTAGCTACATTATCTTCCTGATCAAAACACAGTAATGATATCAGGGAAAATCTTCAGTGTCTGAAAGTGGCAGCTTAGAAAATTGAGGACTATTTCATCAAGTTCCAAGTTGTCAATTTCATATGTCTTGTGAAACCATGTGATACAGTATAGAAGAATAAGAAAGGAAGTAAAACCAAAAATCAAGAATAAATAACCTGAAATCCAAACCAATACTGAAGAAAATCAAACAAATCTCTAACTCTCCCCCGTTTCTGAAAATCTTGGACTGAAGGTAAACCACGAATATTGCGGATGGCTGCAATTGCAGCCACAATCTGTATCATTTCATTAGTGTATTAGCATACTTATTCAACTCTACTACAACTTAGGCAAGAAGCACCATGTCCTGATATGATCACTCGGCAGATTAAATGGATATAAAAAATTTTAGATTATCCATACAGCATCAGACCTCAGGTAGTTGCATAATCGGTTGCTGGATGCCTCCATTATCAAGTGCCAGAATGTTGTACTCAAAATTTGTGTGGATGCTCTCTCTATCAGCAAGGGCCTATTGTGAGGTAACAAAAAAATCAAACTAAGAAATAAAATTATATCTCCTCTGGAACTGTTAATGTTTTGTTAAGTCCAAAAATACTAGAAACAAAATAAAAGAAAAATGAATACACAAAAGAGAGGGGGTGAGGGGTGGAGCACCTGAGGATCAGCTGCATTCGTAACTGCCTCCAACACTTCGAACAAAACAGAAGCAATATAACGTGCATGAATCCACCTCTCTTTGTCACTAATTGAAATAAAGTCCTCAGATTAATTAGGCTTAGGGAACGCAACCTGGAACAATTTAAATTTACCTGAACAGAAGCACACATAATCTAAAAAAGAGTCTTGTTTACCTGATTTCTAAATCAAGTACTCCGCCAGGTTTGATCAGATCTTTATATGCATGATATACACGTTTGAGTTCACGTATATCATTCGTTTCTTTCCTTCTCCTAATTGTGATTCTTTCATCCTATGATTTCAACAAAGACAAGAGACATGAAAATTTAGAATGGAAAAAGCTGAAATGAAACAAAGAAATAAAAGGGAATAGACACGGTTGGAAAATATGATACTCCAGAAAATAATTATGCTTGGTGATGCTCTTAATGTTCCAAGAGCTCACAAAAGGGAAACTGCATTGCTTCACAACTAAGAAGGTTCTGTTTAAATTGGTTTCCAGATAAGGAGCATAATACAATGACATGTAATCCAATATAAGCAGTTGGTATGACATTAGTGGTGAAAAAGTGATTTGGAGCATCATCTCAACCATCAATCTTAATTTGTACTACATAATCACCTTCTGAAAGTTTAAGATAGGTTTAAGTTATGAGCTTTAACTTTGACCATGGATCAAACTTTAAGTAACTAAAAGAAACTGATATAGTGGAAGATTTTTTATTTTTTAATTTTATTTAGTAATTTAGTGGAAGGTTTTGAAAGAATGAGAGTAGTAAATGGGGAAGCTAGAAACATTCCCCAATGGATTAAGTTTCTTTGTTACTTCTGAGGGTTGAACAAATACGTATTAAATTAAATGCTAAACTATTATAGATATGTTACAGGTTCATGCTCTTGCTCCACTCTTTTATTCTAGCGTGAACAAAGTGAGTGAGAGGTAACGAAGGGAAGCATAAAATTATGTTAAAGACAGGGCTAATGCTTAAGGTAAGCAGCAGAGATCATAACCATTAACATTAAAAATCAAAATCAAACTTTCATTGGCTAACTGTAAGTATTTATATTATCTGGTGAACACAAGACAAGACTAAACAAAAATAAAGCTAGTTGACCACATATCAATGCAAGCAAGATGTAAGAAAAGGAAATCTATGAAACCACCTAAGAAGGAACTTCCCAGATTTATAGGACAAGCAAGCTTCAATGGGGGTGACTACCTGCTCAAGTCGTTGAAGTAGTGACGTTTTAAATTGTCGAACACGCCGTCCGCTCGAATTGCGGTCCGTGTAATGTGCTATCGTAAAGGCATGGAAGCGGCCTGCCAAGGAAAATTTTCTAAGCAATGCAAAATACACTATGCCATAGTTCTAAGTAAAACTTCAATCTTTTTCAGTATTAAGTTCTGCCCCTTATTCTAGAAAAATTATTCAATACTCCTAGAGTAATGTTCTCTCCTCTCACATGAATGGTGGGACTTACTATGAATTGAAAAAAAAAAAAAAAAAAAAAAAAAAAACCACTATTATATGATATATGAGAGGAGAGAACATTGTTCCCGAGGTGCTGAATAATTACTCATCTTACTCAGTGTCAATTCAAAGAAAAGAAAGAAGCTACTGGGAGGCTCCCTTAATCTAGATCAAATTAATTCCAACTTCTTACAAGAAAATGTTTTTTTTAAGTACTTTAAATTTATGTGAAATAATGCCACACACATTATTTGTCTCTTTTGCTTTGTTGAGGAAAAAGAAGAAGAAAGCAAAAATAAGAAATGCTACTTAAAAAATCATTAAGCTTTGAAATTCAAGTAAACAGAAGATCTCTACTCCAATTGTTCCTGATCCAATCATTTGGTCTTGCTACTAGTTTAATAAAATACCATTTATGGAAATGGGTTTGTCCAAAATAGTGATTAAAATCATCCAATTCAACCTCAATTAGAACAAGAATGGTATAGCCTTGGTTTTTTTTTTTTTTTTGGACAATTGTAATTAAAAAAAAAAAAAAAGACACTTTTCGCCAATTGTTCAATACTTGTGAACCAACATAACTTGCATTAATTAGCTTAAAACATTCTATACCTTCATTCACATTCAAAGCCAATAATATCCAACAAAGAACTAGTAATTAACACAATAAAATCAATAAATAGATCAAACCCAATTGCCCAAAATTCACACAATTCTTGAACTTACAAAGATAAGCAATACGAGGCTCCTCTCTTTCAATCAAATTAGCAACACGAAGAAACCTTTGGATTCCGGATTCCAAAGTGGGAGGCAACCTTTCACTCTCAAATGGCTCAGGGACATAATAATGATCAATATCATGTTCAGAACCAAAAATAATTGGCCTTGTAACAGTTGTTGGTGCTGTGTACTCTGTGACTGTGTCAAAGTCACCTTCATAGTCATAGCCAGGGTCTGCAAGCACAATCTCTGACGACATTGGGTTGTTTGGAATATTGAGAAAGAGTAAGAGTAAGAGTAGGAAATAGACATGGGTGCAGTGTATATATTGCTACTATTATGAATGTATGTGTGTAAGATTTCTTTGTGAATAAACGTTTGCTTAATGGGTTTGCTTTGCCTTTGCTGCTTTTCTTTTTCTTAAAGCTTTATGTTGTGATTGGAAAGAAGATTGTGATCTTTAGCTTTTGCTTTTGAAGCTTTTTCTCTTTGGTCTGAGAGAAGGAAGGAAGGAAGGAAGGAAGGAAGAGAAAAAGTGGGGAGTTTGGTGTGGTTGGCCTTTGGGATTTGGAGTTGGGACTTTGTAATTTGTATTGTAAAGCTTTCGAAAGTGGACGTGTGCGAGTGCAAGTGATTGTGAGAGAGACAGAGAGTGTGTGTGAGACACAGAGAGAACCTGAACTGGCGGTCGTTGTTAGATACGTGAACTTTATGATGTTTGTTTGATTGAATTGAATACCATGTTTGTCACATGAATATTCATACCAACTTTTCTCTCTCTCTCTCTCGGTTGAAAATATTTTTCATGTTTTGTGTCAAAATAAACCCAACTTAAGATTAGGACATCAGGACATTGTATTTTACCTACTGTTTTTCCGAATTAGTAACATAGTAACTTCTGAGTTCCAGTTATCTTAACCAGTGATTGTTGAATAAGAGACCAAAAACTGAATTATTGTTTTGGTCTAATGATAGAGAGAGTAGGGTCACTTATGGACTAGAATGAAAATGATGTTATTCTTGTTACAACAAACCATATCAGAAATTATGAAAAATGTTGTATCTCTTATATCTTTTTTTGCCTTTTTTCTTTTAAACTTTTTTGTTACTAAATTTTTTTCCTCAGACTGTCTCACTAATTAATCTTGATCAAAAAGTGACAATGTTTTAGCTGGCATGCATCCAAGATGCAACCCACCAACTCAATCCAATCCAAACCAACTTGGCACCTAATTGGGTTTGATTCATTAGTTTGGATTAGGTTAGATTTTAAGACTTTGTTTAAATATGTTAGTTTGATAAATTTTAGTATCTTGATACTTAACTTTGATAAAATTAGAATTTTATGTACAGTTTTGTAAAGTCATTAATTAAAAAATGAGTTTAAATGTATGAATGAGAGCCTAGTTATTTTATTAGGCTTAATGAAATGACCTCAATCTAACACCACACAGTAGAGGCATTATGGGTTGAGTAGGAGATTTCTCAACGGGACAAGGTTGAGAATTACGTCAAACCTCAACCCATCAACACGGGGTATGGCTTTATAATAAAAGTTCTCATATCGTTTCACATGATATTTGATAATTCTTAAGTGATTCGATCATTCGAGACATGATGCTTCAACAAATATATTGTACCCATAATAATAACCATATTAAGACCCCATTAGTACGCATTGCATCTTATTATCACCTAGCATGGGTTGATAAATCAACACATAAAACCCTCTTATTGGAGGAAACAAAAAAAAAAAAAAAACCAACCAACCAACCAGTGTCAACCCTCACATTCCAACGTTCAACGTTTGCAGAGAAAAACGGGGATCTCTGATCTAAACTGATATGATGGATCTAGCCAAATGGGTTAAAATAATAATAACTCTGGAATCTACGTCTAAGCTAGGATGCAACGGGCCCATGGTATCAAAATTATGGTTCTGTACAGTACTGTTATATTAAAAAAAAAAAAAAAAGGTGGACGTTTTTATTAAGTAATGTTGTAGACATAAGCTACAAACCAATTTTGTAACTAAATTTTATTAATATAAAATAGGCATTAGTTTAGAATCGAAAAAGCTTATCACTATGATCAATTATAATTTCATAAGCAGTAATTGAAGGCTATCGTGCATGTTGCCATATCATAGAATGAATTGCCTTTCAATTTGTCCAAAACCAAAAACCATTTGTGTTCTCTCTTAGTTGTCCTCCAAATCCAATACCACTGAATCACTATGATTAATTAAGAGCCAAACAAAACGAAAGCTCTAGAGCTAAGGAAAGCAAAGACAGTTAAGCAGATTAATTTGGGCAAAATATGTGAAATTAGCCGAAGTCATCAACCTTTTATGAGTGGAAAAGCTTTGATCATTCACTTTTTCCTCGCAGAGAAAAAGAATTAGTAAACAATGGCCACGTTCATGTCATGGCTGTTTTTCACTATTGAGTGCGCTGCATGGTACAGCAACTTTATTGAAAGAATTATTTAAATACTATCCTCACTTTAATTAATACTTTTTCTAATACTACAAGCCAAGAATGAAATGAAAAAGAGTCAAAAGTCTTAAAAAGTGGCCTAGTGCTCTGTTTTGGGCAAATTTCTTCCTTGTTAAGATTGTCATTGTAAGTCACTTAGTCCAAGTCTTACTTTAATACTTCTTGTAATACTACAACGCCTTGCATTGGTTTGAATGACAAGTTTTGAAGCCTATATAGAGCTTGATCGGCTATAATATTTCACTCACGAACTTTGTACCCAAAAATAAGAAGAAAAAAAGGACCCCCTTTTATTTAAGCCACCTTGAGATCGGCACGATTTCACTTACAAAAGGTGAAAGCATGACATATATATATATATATAGAAAAGTATATAAGTATATTTTTATGTAACTTATTTTTCAACTAAAATAAACTAACAATAATAAACAATCACATATGCTGTTTTACCAAGATTTGTACATGCAGCACATGCATAAGCAATTCTATGAAAAAAAGCCCAACGCATACAGCATATTGTTAAACAAGTAAAAACAATGAGAAAAAAATTCGAATTAACTATATCCATGGTTTTGAAAATTAAAAAGGTCAAAGAACTAGAAAATGATTTGGTTCCCATTTTTACTAGTTGAACCGGTGGTTTTTACAGTTGAACCTCCGATTTTTATAGTTTTTATCAAACCTTTTGAAGGTATGATTTTCAATTGAACTAGCCAATCCAATCTGATCCATTTTTAAAACCATGACTATACCTAGTTGTAGAAATTATTTAATACAATAGGAGGATAATCATGAATCCTCCCAACAAATAAGAAGAAGCTATTTATTATCAATATCTAATTTCAAATCATTAAAATTTGTAATGGTTTACTTATATTGACTTGGTGGACCACATTATATAATAACAAGATGTTAATAATTACAAGAAAGCTAAATAATGTGTTAATGCACTAGCTAAGTTAGGTTTTAAACATTCTGTTACTTTTGTAACTTTTGACCACTCATCACCTATGATGAAAAATTTGTTGACTCTAGTTAGGATAGCAAACATATGTAATACACTTATTTCAATTTCAGTTTAATCTACTATTTTAGCCCCTTTTAATTAAAAATTAAAAATAAAATTGCAAGAAAATTTAGCATGGAAACGGATGGCAGTTAATGATTGACATGGCAAATGTAGGCCCAACATGCTGACCAGTTCGGCCTTCAAAAGGGTTGAGCCATGGACCACAAATGGATGCTCCACACCTGTAAAGCGATCCATGATGGCCCAAACTCTCTCTTTCCGCCCAAATCAAATAAAGCCTAAACCATAAGAGCATGTTTGGTTGGGGTGTTTTAAGGTGGATAGAAAATAGAAAAGAAAATGAATGAGAAAGGTGTTTAGTTGGGAGGGAGAAAGAAAAATGATAAGGCCCAACTTTTTTTTTCTGGACCCATCAAAACTCAATCTCCTCAAAATGGGGAGAAAATAAGAGTAAAAATATGGTGCAAAATTTTGAACTAAAATGCCCATATGCACGTTGACAACGTTTCTTTGTTTTGCGTTTTGTTTTGTTTTGTTTTTTTTTTGTGTGTGTGCCATTTTTTTCATTTAATTTTCAACATCAGTTTTGTTTTTTCTTTTTTAGGTGCTCTCCGACTCACTCACTCACTCTCTCTCTCTCTCTCTCAGTTTTGGTTTTTTGTTTTTTAAGGTGTTTTTTTCATTTTTTTTTCTCCCATCAGATTTGGTTTTTTTTAGAAAGAAACTTATTGTTCTTGAATTTCTTGTGTTTTTTTTTTTTTTTTTTTAATGAAGTGCCCATTCATACTCTCTCTCTATATATATATATATAATAAAAATATAAAAAAGTTTTTTGTCTTGTTTTATTTAATATGGACACAATTGTAAATTTATACAAATTACATTTTCTATCCTTTCATTTTTCTTCTCAACTTAAAAAAAAAGATTTTCATCTCCATTTTTCCACTCCTCCAACCAAACGCAAATGAGAGAAACTAAAATTTTTTCTATTCTCCTACTTTTCCATCATCTTTTCATTTTTAATCCTCCAATTTTTCCATCCTTCTAACCAAACGGACCCTAAGTGATAACTCTAGTCAACCTAAAATCTCTTTACTATCACATATATAGTTGCAATATGTGTTGACACAATTATGAGTCAAAAGATTTGAGTTCAAATTGCATATTTTCCTTTGAGTTCAAATCGAGTTATCAGGTCAAGTCCAATTTTGCCAACTTTAAATCACCTCTTGGGTCTTTGTGAATATGGAGTGAGATAATCTTTCTATTTTCTTTTGTTGTTAAGGCAATATTATATGTGTATTTTAAAAAACAAAACCATTCTATTATTTTTATTAAAGGAGGAAAAGGTTCTATCTCACATTACATTGCGACTTCACCTCGACTAGGCCCATCACAACACAAAAGCATAAGTTGAATTAAAACATCCCCCACTTTGGTTCTATGTTTTTGAGATTTGAATCAGATTAGAAAGGCACTCGCCGTCCATCTCCTTATAAGAACTAAATCTTTTGGCTATTGGGTTTTAGAAAAATGGAAACGTTGAATTTATTCTTAGTTGGATAATAGGATTAGCTGCTTTAATGATATATTTGAGTAATTCTTTGACCAATCTCATTTTCCTAAGTTTACTGAAGTGAAACACCCTTTAAGAAACTTGCTAAATTTGTAGGAACAGGTCTAACTACGCTAAAAATAGTTAATCTACTTATTTCAGATTTTATGGCAATTCCGAATTTTGTGGCAAATACCACAGGCCAGATTAGTGTTTTTAGTTGTGTTTGTGGTTAATAAATGGGCTTGTTCATGGACCTTTAGCTTTTACAAGCGTTCCAAGCTTACTTTGTAAAACTTGAGTTTAGGTTCATCATGAGTATGCTCAAATAGCCCATTCTTTACACTCCAAACCACTTTCCTTCAATTTCAAATAAAATGAATGAGCTTTGTAATTTATGAAAGCAAAACTTTCAAACTACACAGCCTCAAGTACTCATGCTTATCTTAGATAGCATGTCAAACTTCTAGCATGTTCCCAGGTAAAAAAAAAAAATCATGTAGATAGAGCCGGTCAATACTCAATAGCATGTCAACATGCAATCTCCAAGTCTAAAACTTTTATATTTGAGGTCGAAACAATAAATAACTAAATTGTCAAACACATGATCATTTGAATATTTTTGAAAAGCCAAACAAATTAACACTAGTAGTACTCAGGGCATAGGAGTTTTTTTTTTTTTTTTTTTTTTTTTTTAGAGAGACCACCGACCACAGGAATGGGTAGGGTGACCTATTTTTTGGTGGTTTTTTATTAAAATAAATAAATAAATAAAGACTTGAGGGGAGAAGGGGCATAAGGGGATGGCCCACTTAGTCTATTAATATTTAATCCTCGTACTCCTAGAGAAACTTCTGTGTGTTTCCGTTGCATGCTTCTTCACCCTCACATGAGAGTGGACCTCAGTTTTTTATTAAAAAAAAAAAAAAAATTAAAGACTTTGAGGGGAGAAGGGGCATAAGGGGATGACTCACTTAGTCTATTAATAGTTAATCCCTGTACTCTAGAGAAACTTCTGTGTGTTTCCGTTGCATGCGTCCACCCTCATGTGAGGGTGAAGAAGCATGCAACGGAAACACACAATACCATCTCGTACTCCCATACTAGTTCTTGGAAGTTTGACTGGCATCCTAGACATCTCTTTGGATAACTGGTGGCTCCAGAGAGAAAATCTCATGAGGGTAGAAATCACACTAGAGAGACTGTTTATAATGAAGAGAATTGAGTCACTCTGGTCTAAGTTTCTTGCCCTCCATTTATAGAAAGCAACATGTCTCTTTACAGAGAGTTACAATTATTGTAAGGTGTAGTGTCTCTTAGAACAAGTGCAACTATTGAAACTTATCATCATCTTTTCTATGAGAAATAGTATGAGATTGGGTACAAGGGGCACACTAATGTTATGGATAATCAGTCCTTGTTGCTTCATCTTCCACTTGATCACACTTAACCATAGGTGATAGTCAACCGGAAATTCCCTTGTGGGTCTTTAATTTGTGGACATGGAGTGAGAAGATCGTTCTCTTTCCTTTTGTTATTAATGCAGTAGAATTATATACAATTTTGTACATGAATATATATGAAACTAACAATCATAAGTTGACATCAATTCCCATTAGCTCAATTCCTCCAATTGAAATTTCGTTTGCACTTAACAAAACAAAAACCTTATTAGTGTGTTTTATTTATTTACAAAGAAAGCCCTTATTAATTAGTGTTTTGATTTAATTATAAAGAAGAATCCTTGTGAAACCATGATAATCAACAATTTTATTAAAACTAAAATTTAGTCAATAAGTCTACAATCACAAAAATTTTCACAATTGTTGAAGTGATGAGTTGTAAATAGTAGATAATAAAGCGATATCAATAGTGGATCGAGAAAAGAATCAATAATAACTTAACAATTCAACTGTTTACCATCACACACTCTTAGGGCGATGGTTACTTCACAAGTATAAGTACTTGTGGGGTATAGGGGGCAAGAGTTGGAGTTCAAGTTTTTAGGAGGAAATTTTACACATATATACACTTAGATTTGGTTAGAGTAGAATTTATATCTTAAATAATAAAATAACAATACAATTGTTTGAGAAATTTTGTTGTGAAAAATATCATGTAAATAGAAATAGCATTGTTCGAATATAATTCTCTCTACAGGTGATTCTATCGTACACCCACCACCCCCCCCAGTTTTTTTGTGGGTACAGTACCCACTAGTAGGCAACCAAAACATCACATTTGACGGTCCTATCCTCACATTGTACAGTTCTAACATCACATATGACAATTCTTTTGTCATATTTGGTGGTTTTTTTTTTCTTCTCACATTTGATTATTCTATTCTCACATTATGCAGTTGCAACATTACTTTTGCCACATTTGGTGGTTACTTTTTTTTTTTCCTTCTTACATTTTACGGTTTCATCCTTATATTGTGTAGTACCAACATCACATATGATTGTACTTTTGTCACATTTTTGAGGTTCCTTTATTTTTCATATTTAATCGTTCCATTCTCACATTATGCAGTTCCAATATCACTTATGACTATTCTTTTGTCACATTTGGTGGTTCCCTTATTTTTTTTCTCACATTTAATGGTTTCATTGTCACATTTAGTAGTACCTGTAAACACTTGATTTTGCATCCATGATTTAATCAAGGAAGATGACTAGAGTGACCATCCATGTACCCCAAAAAAAAAAAAAAATTCATTCTTGCATCACATGCTTCATTTTGTTCTTCCATCACATGCATCAATTTGTTCCTGCATTGCATGCATTAATTCATTCATTGCATATCATAAAAATGATCTTGAGATTCTAATGGTCACAACAGTGTTTCCGGTTTCTAAATCAAACCATCGAATCAAAAGATATTGCATGATCAAGTTTGTACGGTCTATATGCATTGTGTCTAGGTAGAGTCGACCACACACGATTAATTTAAATTAATTCTGATTGGCTGAACAATTAAAATTAATTAAATGATTTTGTGATTGGTTAACAATAAGTGTTTAAAATAGGGATGCATGCATAGTAATAAAATGGATGATTGGATAACAATAAAACTGTGGATAATTTGAACTTTATCAAAATTTATTTTAAGGTATTTGAACTCTTAAAAAAGCCTGAATTATCCAGAAAAGAGACAAAAAATCATAAACGGAGGTTGAAAACACGTCTAGGTACAAGGACCGGCCAAAAAACCCTAGAAGGAGAGACCAAATGGCACTCGAACATGAAAGCGCATTCGGCCTCCAAGAGCCAATTTGGCACTTTTGGAGTGCCGAACGGCACTCTAAAAGTGCCGAATTGCCATCATGTGGGCTTTGGCCCAACGGCCTTCGGGTGACGATAAGGCACACCCTTTTCGCAAAAGGATGTGTCCGGATTCAAACCCTAATTTTCTGTACCTATTTTTTAGAGTCTTCTGGCCTTTATAAATAGAGACTGAACCTCATAATTCAGCATCTTTATTTTATGCTCTGAGAGGCATACGTTTTTTACTCTCAAACCACACATATTTTCTTATCCACTCTCTGAGTGTTGCTGCAAAATTAGAGTTTTTAGGTTTCAAAGAGAATTGAATAAATTTCTTTGAACCCTAAAACATCCTCTCAAGAACAAAGTGTGCTCATGCAAGAGGTTGTTTATTTCACCCTTTTTTTATGCTTCTTTTTATGTTGATGATTGTTTTTATCTGTAGCATAAACTATTGATCATTGTTTTGTTTAAAGCATGATTGTTTATATGTAATTTTTTTGATCTCTTTCTTGAATGCTGATAGTCTGCATGTGAATAATTATTTTTCTTAAAACCAAAACAAAACTGAATCTTTATAAGACATAGATCTGACTTTTTCTCAAAATAAAAACAGATTTGCATCTTTATAAGAAGTAGATCTGACTTTTTCTCAAAATAAAAATGGATTTGCATCTTCATTAGATGCAGATTTGAATTTTTCTCAAAGAAAAGCTGATTTGTATCTTTCTTAGGTACATATCTGATTTTCTTAATACATGCAAATTGTTGAAATAAAGAAAGAGATTGTGTATTATTGTGTTTGTGTATATTTTAATTCATGATTGCATAATTTCATATTATGAGTGAAACTCTCTTCTTAAAAGAAAAATCCTTTTTATTTATTTTTTTAAATATTACAAGACATATTTGAATTTTTGTCATCAAAAACCATCTTTTTAAATATTACAAAACAGATCTAAATTTTTGTCATTGAAAACCATCATTTTAAATATTACAAAATAGGTCTGAATTTTTGTCATAAAAAACCATCTTTTTAAATATTATAAAACATATTTGAATTTTTGTCATCAAAACCCATCTTTTTAAATAATACAAAGCAGATATGATATTTTGGACAAATAAAAATCATTTTTTTTTAAATACTACAAAACAGATCTGATTTTTTAACAAAAGAAGAGACTTCATTCATAAATAAATTTATGTGATTTAGTTTTGTGTCACATGTTCAACATATCATTCATGACATGCATAACATAGTACATTGGTCACAAGAGTTTAGAAGACTAGACTTTGTCTAGGTGGAAGGGGTGCCTAACACCTTTCCATTCCATAACCTAGCCTTCGGATTTAGGTCTTTGGCTAAGTAGATCTAGCCTTATCTTTTTTTGTTTTGGGTAAAATGTAACTAGGACAACAAGCCATGTATTTTTGGTAGATTGTGACTAGGAACTAACGCCATGTAACTTTCAAGTTTTCCAAGATATGTAATTTTTATTCAATCAATGAATGGAACAATTCAGTCATGTATTTTGTAATTAGTATTTTTTTCTTATTTTTTTGTATAAAGAAAAATAAGTGGCGACTCCATACCACTTACCCAAAAAGAAGGTGCCCTAAAAAGGTACCAAATCTCTTTTGAGGGACGCGTCTCTCACAATGGCGACTCTGCTGGGGATGTCGAGGGCTAAGCTTCGTATTAGACTTAAGTGACCAAATATGTACCTTTGTTTTGCATGGTCTTGCATGATATTGTTGTTTGTTTGTTTGTTTATTTATGTTTGATGAGATGTTGTATAGTATTTTTGTTGTATGATATTTTGTTGCTTGTATTGTTTATTAAAATCTTTCCCTAATTGTCATTGCGTGTGCCATCCAAACAATATGTATGCACCCCTCTTCAACAATTTTGTGGTGGTAGTAACCATGGATTACCGGTCTTCATTAGATTCAGGTACCCAATGGCGAACTCACCAACTCATAGCCCAAAGTCACTGGATCATTTCCTGCTGACTATAATGGACAAACCATGCCGTTCAGACCAACGCAATGTTCATTACATTACAAGTTGGGAGGTGTAACATTCTAGCTATGGGAAACAATGAAACAACAAACCTATCCTACAACATAATGACTTAGGACCTACCCTTAGGTCGGTCTTGGTTAAAATTACATTGCACGTTGTGTGTGTTTGTTTTGCTTGGTTGTTTGATGTAGATGGTGACCTAGCTTTAATTGACCCAAGAGAGCTTGTTCTAGAGAGAGAGAGAGGGAGAGAAAGAGAAAGAGGGGAGAATTTGGCCAAGATCCAAAGGAAGGCTGTAAAGAGAACCTGAGGCCGACACTCAAGCCAGTAGCTCCAGTTCCAAGCCCATCACTCCCATCATGGTACTAAAGCCCGTGAGCATAGAGGACACTCTGCTACTGCAACATCACAATCCCATGTCTGACTTAGGAGATATTGCAAACCCCAACCAAACAACCCGATACCCGCATGTGGGGGGAGACACTTCAAACCGCAGTCAAATAACACAACATCCACAAATGAGGGGAGACACTTCAAACCCCAAGATACCAATCCTAATGACCCAATACAAATTGTCCATATTACAAGAGGGGGGAGACACTTCAAACCTCCACATCTGGAGACAGACAACCTAAAGCTAAAGTCCATCGAGATTCCAACCTTTTGGATCATAAGTTCAAGCCCATCAAGCTCAAGGAAGGTTCAACCCTAATGAGCTAAGAAAGAATTGAAGATGTTCTCAACTCCATCCTGGAAGGTCAAGAGAGGATAAATGAAGAACTAGCTCAAATCTCCTGGATAGCCAACTCTGCATTACAAGTCACCTTAGCTAATCAATCTATGCTATCTACCTTGTGCAAGGATAATTCATCAGAACCCGAAAAGATTCCACACTTCCAATTTCTGAAGAAAAGAATTAGGGATTTCAACAAGTTATCTTTCCAACTATCCTCTCCAATCAACAAGAACATGTCAATGGACTCAATCCCTAAGGAGGTAGTGCCTTATCACATCAATAATGGTGTTGTCAAACCATCAACTGGCAATTGTAGGCGTCAAAGAAATTTTTCAGAACTACACATGACTTTGAGTGAAGCCTTGGAGAAGCTACAAGGTAAGGGATTACTGAAGCCATTGGATCCCAAGCCAATATCACATCCCGTGCCTAGAAGATACAATCTTAATGCTCATTGTAGATATCATCAAGGGAAAGACCATACAACTAATGATGTTATAATCTAAGGCATGCCATTCAAGATCTGATTGATCAACAAGTCATCACTCTACCTTCATCAGCTAGTAATCCTGACTTTGTTTGAATTTTACTTTACAAGTTTTTTTTTTAGATTAACTCTTTGATTTTATTGTTTATTTGGGATTTTCTTTCTAGTTGGTTATTTGCTCAATAAAGGTCATGTTGTGTTTGATGCATTTGATTCATCATGTTATTCATATGTAAATAAATAAATAAATAAAAAAAATAAAAAAACAAAACAAAAAATAAATAAATAAAAAATTTAAATTTAAATTTTTTCTAAAAACCCTTTTTTGTTCTTTCAGAGACTCCAAAATTTTTTCAAAAGCCTTCTTTTCAAGAGAATACAAGAAGATCCATTTGACAAAGCTTCTTTCAAATCATGATGATTAATTTCTCTACCAATCAATTTGTTCCAAAGAGGGATTTGATTTTATTCAATCCATGTAAGGACTTTTGCTAAACATTCAAAATATGATAAGAAAAGGTCCTAAAAGGCAATCAAAGAAATTCATCAATTCATTCATAATTTCTCAAACCACATACACTCAATCCCAATCTCTCAAGATTTTGTCATATCATTGGAGCATTTGAACTCTTATTCCAGGAACAATTTATTAAAAGAGTTTAAATCGCTATGCTTACAAGAAAGCATCACTAGGGATAGGAGGCTGCCTTCAATAACCCACATTATTCCTTGACACCTATTACAATAATTATCCATTGCTAGCCAACTTGAGCCTTTCAACAGTTAGCCTGTTTTTCAATGAACCCACTAAAAACTTAAACCTTGGGTGGGGAAATTAAGTATGCATGCTTAAATCTCAAAATGAGGAAGTGTTGACCTTATGGATTCAACACCACTCCGTAAGGTCTTCAATGAAGACAAGGAGACCAATGAAGAGTTCATCAAGTTTAGGAGTTCATCAAAGAAAGGGATAGTTCACTCCATCAAGGAGAGATAAGATTTTGAGAAAGCATCAAGCTGTGAGAAAAAGAGGTCATCAAGCTAGAAAAGACTTCAACCAAAAAAAAAACAAAAGAGAGAGAGAGAGAGAGAGAGAAGTAAATGCAAGAATTTTCATCAAGTTGTGAGAGAATACTAATTCATCAAAAGACACGAAAGATATGAGATTCCATGAAAGATCATTCAAGTTGAGAGTGATGAGCAAAATTGAAAACTCATCAAGAGAAGAAAATCCAATTAAATTGAGGAAGATGAGGAAAAGAAAAAGTAAGACACATTTCATAAAATAAAAAAATAGTGTGTTCAATCAAATCAAGAAAAATGAAAGTGGATTAGAAAAGATAAAAGGGTATCAAGGAGAAATACAAATTCATCCAGGAAAGATGGAAGTCTGTCAAATTGAAAAAATGCAATTGAATGAAAGCCAATAAAATTTCAAAAAAAAGAAAAAAAAAAGCTCGCTAGGTTGAAAACCCGAAAGGGAATCTACGCAAAAGGAGAGTAAAAAAAAAAAAAAATAGAGAGAATGAGAGAGTCTGTTAGGCTGAAAACCTGAAAGGGCGGTCTAGACAAAAATTAGGGCAAAAACCAAAAAAAAAAATTTTAAAAATTTTAAAAACAAATATTTCAGAAATGAGAGTGAGTGATCTGACCACAAGATAGGATGCTAAGAAGACCAAAAAGAGGAAGTTGTTGAGCTAAAAAAAAATCAAGACCAAATGAAAAGAATCAATGAAGACTGTAAGGGCTTTTTTTGTGTTGTGCGTTGGGCTGGGCTGCCTCCTGCGGTGATGGGTCCCAGTATTCTGAGTAGGAGAGTTGAGACCAGCCCAACTGTAACTCACTTTGGGCCGGCTTGTACGCAAACTAGACCTTGTCTGCCAGGAGTGTACTTATGGCAGACAGAGCTGTTTCAAATGATTTATGGCAGACAGATATAACAATAACAGAAAGAACAAAAATACAATGACCTTTTCTTAATGAAAATGACCAAGTAATCCCTATTTATGACAATCACGGTAATAACAATAGCTTTTACAAAAGAAGTAAAGAATTAAGTGAAAATATGAGTTAATCAAAGAAATAATATCAAGTCAAGTTTAGGTCCTTAGAGGCAAAGATCAAAGAGGAAGAATGCCTCCTCTCAATGAAACTAATCTCCCAGAAAAATGCCGTGGAGATTAATGACTTTGAGGGAACCGGACCTAAATGATTAGTGCCCAAAGGAATCTCTATTATTTACTTGCCCCAAAGAGAGTGGGATTTTGAGGGGGAGAGAAGGGAACTGACCTACTGGTGCATGCCCATTATATTATCTTTCTTTTGTTTTCTGTTTTCTCTCTTATCTTTTTTCTCCTTCCCTTATTTTTCTTTGGTTTTCTTTTTACTTCCTCATACCTCTGTTTTTCGATCCCCTCTACAGGACACGGCAATGGTCCTTTTTATAGGGCCTGCCGTGACCGGATTTTACCACTTTACCCCTTAACTGCCTTTGTCTGGTCTAGGCGTACTTGCCGACCACCAAGGAGTTCGTTTGTGTACCACTTTCCCTCGCCAGACAAAGGCAGGTTTGTGTCGTTTATTAGTCTGCCGTGGCACCCTTTCCTGGCACGGCATAAATGCTTTTTCTCTCTCTCCCTCATGGCATGCACCCAACGGTTCCCCCCTTAACCTTGCCTCTTTTGGGCGGTCTATCATCCCAGCAATACGTACCTCCAAAAAGGGCTTGGGCAGGAACCGCAGAATAGGTATTTTCCCCTTTCCCCACTACCAAACCACACCCCCTTTACCTCTTACCTCTGACTCATGACCCCACCACGTCCCATACTGGCTGGGTACAGGCTGGTGGTGCCTGGGCATTGCGCGTGCTTCCCTGTCATGTATGTCCAAAATCTGCTTGCTGCTCATGCGGTTTCCGCGATCTGGAGCTTTGTTTGCACAGTCTGCCGCGCTTCTTCGTTCTTTTATGTGGGCTGTTTTATAATTCACTGTTCCCTTTAGGGGCTGGGCTTCATTTGATACTGGGTTTTACGTTTCTCTTAGCCCATTTCTTGATTGCCATCATTTCCTGCTGTACTATTCTATCATTCCTACTGTAATGACTTGGTCCTGCTGGTCATCTATTAGATCTGCCGTTTACTCTCTTCCCCAAATGGCTTTGCATGACCATGGGCTTTCTTATTTAGGGGCTCCTGTGTCCCCTTGGGCATCCTCGGCCCTTTTCCTAACTTTGTGTTCCCATGGGCTTTTACTTACTTCATTGGGCTTCCCCGGCCCAATTACTTCATACTCATCCTTGGGGTTTGTGGGCCTGCCAACAATCCCCTACTCTCTTTGCTTACATTACTTTGAGCCTGCCACGGCTCATTCTTACTTTTTCACATCATACACTGCCCATGGGTTTGTTATTTTCTCTTTCCGGGCCTTTCGAGCCCACTTGCTTCCTCAAGGCCCATCTATTTATTTTATGGACCTGTGATCCATTATTCTTGCCACTTGGGCTTTTAATGGTTTTATTCTATGCTTGCCACTTCTATTTGCTGCCTGCGTTGCTGAGTTGGGCCTCCTTCTTGTTTTACAAAAATGACCCTCAACAAAGACCAATGAGAAGATGATGAACATGACAAGGATTTTAGCACAAGAGTCAATGATAGAAGATGTGGAAAAATCTTCCAATACTTGAATTTAAAGTATTGCATACTTGGGGAAACACCATAAGGGTTTTTGAGACTTTTATATCCTTATTTTCAATAACCTGAACCCGGCCTACATTACAACCTTTGAATAAAGCCCTCCTTGAAGTCCTGCTAATTGAGAGTACACATTTAGCTCTGATAATATTTTCTCTTGAATTGAGAAGGAAAATTGCTCAAGATTATCAAGCCCCATTAGCTGATATCCTTAAAAGACAAATTTCACAAATTCTCAAGTGACCAAAGTTTTTTTTCTAAGCCCCAAACACTCATTTTGTTTGCTCCCAACAAAAAAATGACTCTCAAGAGAACAAATTTCCAAATTCTCAAAAAATTTCAAATCCTCAAACTTAGGATTTTTTTCCCTTTCTTGCTTATTCCCAACATGTGTGATTCCTAAGTGTTTTATTTCTTTGATTGTCTTTGAAGACTTAATCTAAAAATTTTTTAGAATGAAGAAGCAAATTTGATTACATGTTTTTAATGATTTCAAATCCTTTCAAGCCAAGGAAATTGAGTTAACAATTGAGCATATTGATTGGTCAAAGAGGTTGTTCAAAGGATCACCTTTTGTTCATTTGAAAAAGATAAAATTTCCAAAAAAAAAGAAGACACATTTCAAAAGAAACTTCATTTCAAAAAAGATTTTTCAAAACTTCATTTTCCAAAACTTTTTTTGCAAACTACGTCTAGACCTGATCCTCTATGGGAGAGGTATGTGGGCAACCTTTTCAAAGGGCCCGGTCACAATAACTCAAAAAAACATTTTTTTTTCAAAGGCTCAAAAATGGTTTTAATAACTAAAAAAAATGGTTTTTGATTTATTAAAAAAAAGGTTTTTGATAACAGAAAAATTAGTCTGTTTTTTATACGTTTTAAAAGAATGAAAAAGATTTTTTTAAGAAGAGAGTTTCACTCATAATTTAAATTTATACAACATGAATTAAATAAAACTAACACAAACACAATCATGTTTAACCTTTTTCTTTATTTCAAAATCTGCATATGCTTAAGAAGAATCAAATCTGAATCTAAAAAAGATACAAATTAGTTTTTTTTTTTTTTTTTAATTGAGAAAAATTCAAATCTACATCTAATAAAGATGCAAATCTGTTTTTATTTTTAGAAAAAGAGTTGTTCACATGCAGATTATTGATATTCAAGAAAGAGATTATAACAATTACATAAAAAACAATCATGCTTTAAATGAAAAAATGACGAACCATTCATGTTATGGATAAAAACATTCATCAAAATAAAAAAGAAGCATAAAAAAGATAGGGTGATTGCAAACAACCTCTTGCATGAGCACTCCTTGTTCTTAAGAGAATGTTTTAGGGTTCAAAGAAACTTATTCAGTTATCTTTGAAACCTAAAAACCTTAATTTTTGTGGCAAATCTCAGAGAGGATCAACAAATATTAGCAATTTGAGAGTCTCAAAACATATGCCTCTCAGAGCGTAAAAAAAAGGTGCTGAATTATGAGACCCAACCTCTATTTATAGAGGCCAGAAGACTCTAAAAAATAGCTCTGATATGTAGAACGCGAATCGGGACTCATCCTTTTGCGAAAAGATCGAAAATGGTGTGCCTTATCATCACCCGAAGGGCGGTGGGCCAAAGCCCAAAAGGGGGAAATTCGGCCCTTTTAAAGTGCCGTTCGTCATTCCAAAAGTGCCGAATGGGCTCTTGGACACCGAACATTCTTCCATGTTCGGGTGCATTTTGGACTCTCCTTTTAAGGTTTTTTGATCCAATCCCCACACCTAGACGTGTTTTCATCCTTAGTCTATGATTTTTTTAATCTCTTTTCTAGATAATTCAGGCTTTTTTAGGAACAATTATCTTGTAGATAAATACCCTAAAATAAATATTGATAAAATTCATATTATCCACAATTTTATTGTTATCCAATCATCCCTTTTATTCCTATGCATGCATCCCTATCTTAAACACTAATTATCAACCAATCACAAAATTATTTAATTAATTTTAATTGCTTAACCAATCAGAATTAATTTAAATTGATCATGTGTGGTCGACTCTACCTAGACACAATGCATGCTGACCGTGTAGACTTGATCATGCGATATCTTTCGATCCGATGGTCCGATTTGGAAACTGAACATACCATCACGATCGTTAGAATCTCAAGATCATTTTTATGATATGCAATGAATGAATTGATGCATGTAATGCAAGAACAAATTGATGCATGTAATACAATCATGATTTTTGGGGTACATGAATAATCTTTTAAGCCACTCTCCTTGATTAAATCATGGGTGCAAAATCGAGTGTCTACATAGATAATTTATAATTTATATTTATAAATATGAATATTCTTTTGGGTGACATACGGGCTATTGTATGGTGCATTAAAATGTAAATTTAGGGAGAAAATTCCAATCTTTTTTTCATTATAATTGACCATGCCAATTCATAAAATGTCATGCCATTATTTGTCTAAAAGTTAAAATTTAAACCATTAAAATGGTTAATTTAATTATTTAGCCATTATTCTACTAATAAAGACAAAACCATACAAAATGTAAAAGATTGTCATAGATCAATATACTGTTTAAGTAGTACAAGGTTGATGAATCTAATTTTTATAAGTTCATAAACAAAAATCATTCTAATTAACTCAAAAACATAATTTCAATTAGAATTTGTTATTAAACATTAATATATATCTATGAAGGGATTAAAAACAATTTAGTCATGGTGTTTACCATATATAAAGAAAGAATAAGTTTTAAAAAATAGCTTACAAACAAGCTTGAACATGTTGTTCAAAAAAAATGAACCAAACTTGAATATGTGATTAGGTTAATATTGAGATTAAACTCGGCTCATGTTCAAAATAAATTAAATTTTCTAATTTTTATCTTGTAATGCTTGACTCAGTTCGGTTTTTACATGATCTTACTAATAGAGAACTAGAAGAGAATCAATAGAAGAATATATATATATATATATATCAATGCATATAAGCATTTGTCATGCATTGGGTAGAATAAATGTCCATAAGCATATGAAAAACTTGGTTGGAAGAGTTATAAAAGTCTTACTGAAAAATGCATTAATGAGGAGAAAAAAAGGTAAAAAGGTTATAGGCATGGTCCCACGAGGTTATGATTCCATGAGTGCTACTTTCCTTTAACAAATGATATGTCATTAGTATAAATAAAGCATGACACATTGACAAGAAGGATTTTGTAGGAAGACCTAAGAAATGCATAAAAACATTTGTCATGCATTGGGTAGAATAAATGTCCATAAACTTGGTTGGAAGAGTTATAAAAGTCTTACTGAAAAAAGCATTAATGAGGGGGGAAAAAATGTAAAAAGGTTATAGACATGGTCCCACGAGATCATGATTCCATGAGTACTATTTTCCTTTAACAAATGATATATCATCAGCATAAATAAAACATGGCACATTGACGAGAAGGACTTGGTAGGAAGACATAAGAAATGCATAAAAGCATTTGTCATGCATTGGGTAGAATAAATGTCCATAAGCATATGAAAAACTGGGTTGGAAAAGTTATAAAAGTCTTACTGAAAAATGCATTAATGAGGAGAAAAAAAGGTAAAAATGTTATAGACATGGTCCCACGAGGTTATGGTTCCATGAGTGCTACTTTCCTTTAACAAATGATATGTCATTAGATGCATTGGGTAGAATAAATGTCCATAAGCATATGAAAAACTTGGTTGGAAGAGTTATAAAAGTCTTACTGAAAAAAAGCATTAATGGGGGGAAAAAAAGGTAAAAAGGTTATAGACATGGTCTCACGAGGTTATGGTTCCATGAGTGCTACTTTCCTTTAACAAATGATATGTCATTAGCATAAATAAAGCATGACACATTGATGAGAAGGACTTGGTAGGAAGACCTAAGAAATGCATAAAAGCATTTGTCATGCATTGGCTAGAATAAATGTCCATAGGCATATGAAAAACCTGGTTGGAAGAGTTATAAAAGTCTTACTGAAAAAAGCATTAATGAGGGGAAAAAAGCTAAAAAGGTTATAGATATGGTCTCACAAGGTCATGATTCCATGAGTGCTACTTTCCTTTAACAAATGATATATCATTAGCATAACTAAGCATGGCACATTGACGAGAAGGACTTGGTAGGAAGACATAAGAAATGCATAAAAACATTTGTCATGCATTGAGTAGAATAAATGTCCATAGGCATATGAAAAACTTGGTTGGAAGAGTTATAAAAGTCTTATTGAAAAACACATTAATGAGGGGGAAAAAAAGGGTAAAAAGGTTATAGACATTGTCACGCCCCGAACCCAAAAGGGTTCAAAGCATGAGAAAACATCTCAAAGGTACTTGTAGATTTTTCTCTTTTGAACAATTCAATCCAAATAAATCATATCAAGAAATGTCATAATAATTCCAAAAAAATATACTCCCAAAGTAAGTCAGAGCTCTGTGCAATAATTACAAGGACCATTGGCCACAAAAGAATGGAGGTCTAAATAAATAATTACATATCATCAGCTTGTCCCATCAGTGGGAAAAAGTCACAACCACTATAATATACAAAAGAATGAGTCAAGCTTACTCTGAAATGTACATCATCTAATATCTCCATCACAAAAGTTCAGCCTCCATCAGTGGTTAGTCTAACTACTGTTACCCACCAAAAAGCTGTCTCAAAAGATTTTGCCTACTCTAAAAATTTGTAAAATAATGGGATGAGACTGAGCCCAGTAAGTAGTATAATTAATGGGGGTGGGGGAAATGCAAGTTTCATGATCATGATCATTTTAACATACTAAAATTTGGGAATTTCCATTTGAATTCTGCAAAATAAATTTCCTTAACATCATGATAAAGAATGATAGACATATTGTAGCACCAAGCTTCCCAAAGTAACTATGAAACTACATATTATTCACTGTGAGCCGTAAAAATATCCAATACTATTTCAAAACCAAAAACCTCACCCAAGGCCACATAACAAGATCGTCACACAGACGGGACGTCACACAGACGTGATCGTCACACAGATGTGGTAATCACCAATATCATGGCACAACGGTGAAACCACATCAAAAGCTCAGTAGTTAATGTATTTGAAATATGCAGTTCACTTTCAAGTAGTTTCATAAAATATTCCAATAACCAAACATCCATAATATTCTCAAAGTCCTCAAAACCATTTTTTATCATAAATATTTTGGATAAATTTCCCAAATAATACAAGCTAAGATAAAGCATCTTTAGAATTTGCAAATAATGCAATAAATCCATAAAATCTATTCCCAAGAATTATATCAAAGATGCTCATCTCTTCCATACTAACAAATCATGCATTTCCCTTTATGCAATATTAAACCTAATGCGCTTTTCATATATAATCATATATAACAGGGTCACAACACAATACTTTTTAAGAAAATATGGTTCTACAAATAATTTTCCAAAATGTGTTTGACCCAAAACAATGTTTATGCAAAGTGGTTATTTTCCAAAAATAATCCCATTAAAAAGCTACTTGCAACCCGCAAAAAGCTTAGTTCCAAAACTCCAAAGGAGATTAGTTAAAACCTAAACAATACCAAACAAACCTATCACGATAAGCATAAGGCTTGACATATTATCTAGCTACGAATTATAAATCGCTAGATAAGAAAGTAATTAGGCAAGCCTAAGTACTTAACCTCACAAATAATGTATTTCACTTCCAAAGTTTCTCAACAATTTCATTTACAAGGCTTAGACTCCAATTTATAATCATGTCATTCAAAACCTCTTCTTTACCATAAGAGATCCTAGCACTTTATGAATTTCTTCCACCATATATGCACATCATTTTCAAGAGACCCATGAAATAACATATATAACAATATCCACCATTACCAACCCCAAATGTAAACCCTCCACTAGCTCCAAATAAACAATAAAAATTAGATTCATCAATTGTTTCACATTAGAAAGTCAAAACTCCCAAATCTTTACTATGGGTAAATCTCAAATGGCTACCATTGTACAAAATCCACTACAATTCACCCAAATAGGTCCACCAAAGCAAAACCCATAAACATTATCACAAGAATATCACTTCCAAAACTTAGATTACAAAAACCACTAGCAAAATATGAAAACCCACAAAAAGTATAAAAGCTCTTACCCAAAATAAAATGAGATGCAGGAGCTTAAGAGGTTTTTATGGAGATTTTTCAGTAAAACTAGTTGGAAGATAATGGTGGAGGCGGTGGAATGATGCACTGGTGGGAGAGTGAGGGATTGTGAGAGAGGATTGTTAGGTCTTTGAGACAAAATGAAAATGAAAAAGAGAACAAAGTGAGAAGAGAGGAGAGCTAGCCAGCCAAAGGGGAGATATTTTGAGAGAAAATGTGTGGTGGGGAATTAAGGAGTAGGTGGGTGGGGCTCATGTGGGTCAAAAATTTGACCACCCTTTTTTTTTTCCACTTTGACTAGGACGTTACAGACATGGTCCCACAAGGTCATGATTCCATGAGTGCTACTTTCCTTTAACAAATGATATGTCATCAGCATAAATAAAACATGGCACATTGACAAGAAGGACTTAGTAGGAAGACCTAGGAAATGCATAAAAGTATTTTTCATGCATTGGGCAGAATAAATGTCCATAGGCATATGAAAAACTTGGTTGGAAGAGTTATCAAAGTCTTACCAAAAATCACAATAATTAGGGGAAAAAAAGGTAAAAAGGTTATAGACATGGTCTCTCAAGGTCATGATTCCATGAGTGCTACTTTCCTTTAACAAATGATATATCATCAGCATAAATAAAGCATGGCACATTGACGAGAAGGACTTGGTAGGAAGACATAAGAAATGCATAAAAGCATTTGTCATGCATTGAGTAGAATAAATGTCCGTAGGCATATGAAAAACTTGGTTGGAAGAGTTATAAAAGTCTTATTGAAAAACACATTAATGAGGGGGAAAAAAAAAGGTAAAAAGGTTATAGACATGATCCCACGAGGTCATGATTCCTTGAGTGCTACTTTCCTTTAACAAATGATATGTCATCAGCATAAATAAAGCATGACACATTGACAAGAAGGACTTGGTAGGAAGACCTAAGAAATGCATAAAACCATTCGTCATGCATTGGGTAGAATAAATGTCCATAGGCATATGAAAAACTTGGTTGGTATAGTTATAAAAGTCTTACTAAAAAACGCATTAATGAGGGGAAAAAAATGTGAAAAGGTTATAGACATGGTCCCACGAGGTCATGATTCCATGAGTGTTATTTTCCTTTAACAAATGATATGTCATTAGCATAAATAAAGCATGGCACATTGATGAGAAGGACTTGATAGGAAGACCTAAGAAATGCATAAAAGCATTTGTCATGTATTGCGTAGAATAAATGTCCATAGGCATATGAAAAACTTGATTGGAAGGGTTATAAAAGTCTTACTGAAAAATGCATTAATAAGGAGGGAAAAAAGTAAAAAGGTTATAGACATGGTCCCACGAGGTCATGATTCCTTGAGTGCTACTTTCCTTTTACAAATGATATGTCATCACCATAAATAAAGCATGGCACATTGATGAGAAGGACTTGGTAGTAAGACCTAAGAAATGCATAAAAGCATTTTTCATGCATTGGCTAGAATAAATGTCCATAGGCATATGAAAAACTTGGTTGGAAGAGTTATAAAAGTCTTATTGAAAAATGCATTATTGAGGGGGGAAAAAGGTAAAAAGGTTATAGACATGGTCCCACGAGGTCATGATTTCGTGAGTGCTACTTTCCTTTTACAAATGATATGTCATCAGCATAAATAAAGCACAACACATTGACGAGAAGGACTTGGTAGGAAGACATAAGAAATGCATAAAAGTATTTGTCATGCTTTGGGTAGAATAAAAGTTCATAGGCATATGAAAAACTTGGATGGAAAAGTTATAAAAGTCTTATTGAAAAACGCATTAATGAGGAGGAAAAAAAGGTAAAAAGGTTATAGACATTGTCACTCCTCGAACCCAAAAGGGTCCAAAGCATGAGAAAACATCTCAAAGGTACCTGTAAATTTTTGCCTTTTAAACAATTCAATCCAAATAAATCATATAAAGTACCAACATCAAGAATTATCATAATAATTCCAAAAAATATACTCTCAAAGTAAGTCAGAGTTCTATGTAATAATTACAAGGACCATTGGTCACAAAAGAATGGAGGTCTGAATAAATAATTACATATCATCAGCTTGTCCCATCAGTAGGAAAAAGTCACAACCACTATAATATACAAAAGAATGAGTCAAGCCTACTCTAAAATGTACATCATATAATATCTTCATCACAAAAGTTTAGCCTCCATCAGTAGTTAGTCTATCTACTGTTAGCCACCAAAAAATTGTCTCAAAAGATTTTGCCTACTTTGAAAAGTTTATAAAACTAGTCGCTAACCCGTGCAATACACGGGAAAGTTTTTAGTAACTATAAGATTTTAGCAAATCAAATGCCTTAAAATTTGAAAATCTTAAAGAACTTACATTAGCACTCATCAATTTGTTTACAAAGCCAATGCTAAATAGATCTACCAATTGCATTCTCATATCCTCTGTCATTTTCAAGGTGAAAGGACTCTTTTGATTGCGGTTTGCATCCTTCTATCCTTCAAAAGCTTTAAGAAGTGCCATGTGGTCACTGCAAAAGAATGTGTATAAGGTTATACAAAATTTTGTCATTATAATCAACATCCTAAAGCTAATATCCAATCCAAAAATGTGTAAGCAATGTTACATATTATAACAAAATCTCAAAGAGACAACAAAAACAGTCGTAGGTATATAAGAGAGAGAATTAGATCAAACATGTATTTCTATTTTTGCTTACTTTGAGATTGAATTTCAAGACTGAAACTTAAAATCCAGAATTCCAACAACGAAAGCACAGAAAAACCTCTCTATCTAACAAATCAAAAACTCTACAGAAAAGTACCAACTTTGCTTTGAAAGAAGATCACAAAGACATCACAATAAAGAATTAGATGGAATGTACTCCTTCAGTCTACCATGCTTCCAATCAGCTAGTCTTCTTTTCCACTCTCCCAACCACAAAATCCAATGCTAACTTTGCATTTAGAGGAACTTATAATAATAATAATAATAATAAAGCAGACAACAAAAATGAAACTATTCATCCTTTTCATCTAATATGTAACTTGATAGATGGTCTTAGGCACTTTTTGCACATAGATTCTTTAAATTGTATATCAAATTAGAAGAAAGAAATTACATGTAAAATATATATATATATATATATATTGTAGCAATCATCATTGTGGGAGAAAGATTTCTAAATATGTATATATATATATATATATATATATATATATAATTTGCTCATGCGAGTTCTAGCTTTAAAACATTCAAGTTAAGTCTGTAAAAATCAAACTCCAGAAGATACAACAATGATATTGTTTATAGGTGAAGCACACATATAATCAACATGATCATTAAAACAGAGTAAAATTCAACCAACCTTAATGACTCTTTTACAATTTTATTTGGATTGTGTGCCTCAACAGCATACCAATGCAATTATTAATTACTTGAAATTTCGAAAAAAAAAAATTATTTATACATGATAAGTTACAATTCAAATTGAGTTTCATGAGTTCTTTAAATGTAAAGCGAACACTACAATATTTAGAAATTAGATGTACATAGACAAATAGTTAACTCTATACTAAAAAAAACTCAAAAATTTAGTACAGTACCATACCTTTAACCTTTAACCTTGATTCGAATGGAGGAAAAGACTGAAGAGAAAGGCAATAAAAAAGCAGAAATTAATCAGGAATATTAAATCTAAATAAAAGTGAATGGAAGAGCAAAAATTAAGAATGAAACCTGCTTTAAAATAGCAAACGAATGTACAAAGAATTAAATCTGTTGCTGTTTGGTATTCATTGAAATCTGCTGTTTTAAATCTGTTGCAGAGAAGGAACAATACAAATGTACAAAGAATTATAAATTGAACAGCCGTGAATTGGTTTGGTGCACAGAAAATATATATAATATTAAAAAAAAAAAAACATTATCGCAAAAACTATTTATAAGATAATGGTTATAGTCCTAATTAAATTTGTTTATAGTTACAGATTTCTAAACAAATTTGACAAATTTGATTAAAAAAGACATGATCTTGTACAGAAGAGGTAGAAGGTTTGAAAAAAAAAAAAAACAGGGGACTAAAGAAGGCTGACGTTATAGGTGCCCAAATAATTATTCAATCAAACAAATGATTAAGCTAAGCTAAATCAGATGTGCTAAAATACCTAGATAGCAAAATAAAGCAAAACTTGAAGGTAAAGCAAAACCTGTAGGATTGTTGTCAGATTTTGAAGGTTGGGAGGCTCTTCAATACATCTCCACTTTCTTACAAAACCTGTAGAATTTGAATTTCTATGAGTGTTTCCCTGACTTCAACAAAAAAGAATAGAGAGAAAAAGGGGTTAGGAATTGAAATCCCTAAATTGACAAAAAAAAAACCTAATTAAAGACGAAATCCTTAAATTGACAAAAAAAAAAAACCTAATTAAAGACAATAGGAAAAAAGTTTATTCATAGATTAATTGAGAGATACCAAGAGAGAATGCTCTGATATGGAGGTTGGGTCGGAGATTGAAAACGTTGGCTCCCTTGATTGTGCCCTTGTAAGCTTTCTGTGAAATAGCTTGGATCTGTGTTTGAGAGAGTGTATAGGTTCTGCTTTTGGTGAGTAATGTCGAAAGGAGGGGTGCTGGGTTTAGTTTTGTCGAGAGGTGAGGTTCTGCCTTGCGTCTTTTGGTTTCAGAGGGTTTTGGTTTCAGAATTATATCGGGGAAGAGTATTTGGTTTGTGAAAGGAGAGTATATATATTTAATAAAAAAGAAATAAATCAGATTTAAAAATTAAAAATTTATGACTTTTTTTTTTTGGGTTTTATTTTTTGGTTTTATTATTATTGTGCTGACGTGGAAAATTGTGGGAGCTTCAAAAGCTTCGGTTTTATTTATATATATAGATAATGGGATGAGACAGATCCCAGTAAGTAACATAATTAATAGGGGTGGGGAAATGCAAATTTCATGATAATGAACATTTTACAGACATACTAAAATTTGGGAATTTCCATTTGAATTATGCAAAATAAAGTTCCGTAACATCATGACAAGAATGATAGACATATTGTAGCACCAAGCTTCCCAAAGTAACTATGAAACTACATATTATTCACTGTGAGCCGTAAAAATATCCAATACCATTTTAAAACCAAAAACCTCACCCGAGGCCACATAACAAGGTCGTCACACAAACGGGGTCGTCACATAGACACGGTCATCACACAGACGTGGTAATCACCAATATCATGACACAATGGCAAAACCACATCAAAAGCTCACAAGTTAATGTATTTGAAATATACAATTCACTTTCAAGTAGTTTTATAAAATATTTCAATAACCAAACATCCATAATATTCTCAAAGTCCTCAAAACCATTTCTTGTCATAAATATTTTGCATAAATTTTCCAAATTATACAAGCTAAGATAAAGCATCTTTAGAATTTGCAAATAATGCAATAAATCCATAAAATCCATTCCCAATAATTATATGAAAGATGCTCATCTCTTCCACACTAACAAATCATGCATTTCCCCATATGCAATATTAAACATGATGCGCTTTTCATATATAATCATATATAACAGGGTCACAACACAATACTTTTTAAGAAAATATAGTACCTTTCCAAAAATAATCCCATTAAAAAGCTACTTGCCACCCGCAAAAAGCTTAGTTCCAAAACTCCAAAGGAGATTAGCTAGAATCGAAACAATGCCAAACAAACCTATCACGATAAGCATAAGGCTTGACATTTTATTTAGCTACGAATTATAAATCGCTAGATAAGAAATTAATTAGGCAAGCCTAAGTACTTAACCTTACAAATAATGTATTTCACTTCCAAAGGTTTCTAAACAATTTCATTTACAAGGCTTAGACTTCAATTTATAATCACGTCATTCAAAGCCTCTTCTTTACTATAAGAGATCCTAGCACTTTATGAATTTCTTCCACCATATATGCATACCATTTTCAAGAGATCCATGAAATAACATATACAACAATATCCACCATTACAAACCCCAAATGTAAATCCCCCACTAGCTCCACATAAACAATAAAAATTAGATTCATCAATTGTTTCACATTAGAAAGTCAAAACCCCCAAATCTTTACTATGGGTAAATCTCAAATGGTTACCATTGTGCAAAATCCACAACAATTCACCCAAATAGGTCCACCAAAGAAAAACCTATAAACATTATCACAAGAATATCACTTCCAGAACTTAGATTACAAAAATTTCTAGCAAAATATGAAAACCCACAAAAAGTATAAAAGCTCTTACCTTAAATAAGATGAGATGAAGGAGCCTAAGAGGTTTTTATGGAGCTTTTTCAGTAAAACTTGTTGGAAGATAATAGTGGAGGCAGTGGAGTGATGCACCGGTGGGTGAGTGAGGGAGTGTGAGAGAGGATTGTTAGGTGTTTGAGACAAAATGAAACAGAAAAAGGGAACAAAGTAAGAAGTGAGCAGAGCTAGCCGGCCAAAGGGGAGATATTTTGAGGGAAAAGGTGTGGTGGGGAATTAAGGGGTAGGTGGGTGCGGCTCACGTGGGTCAAAAATCGGACCACCCTTTATTTTTTTCCCTCTTTGACAGGGATTTTATAGACATGCTCCCATGAGGTCATGATTCCATGAGTGTTACTTTCCTTTAACAAATGGTATGTCATCAGCATAAATAAAGCATGACACATTGACAAGAAGGACTTGGTAGGAAGACCTAGGAAATGCGTAAAAGCATTTGTCACGCATTGGGCAGAATAAATGTCCATAGGCATATGAAAAACTTAGTTGGAAGAGTTATAGAAGTCTTACTGAAAAATGCATTAATGAGGGGGAAAAAAGGTAAAAAGGTTACAGACATGGCCCCACGAGGTCATGATTCCATGATTGCTACTTTCCTTTAACAAATGATATGTCATCAGCATAAATAAAGCATGACACATTGACAAGAAGTACTTGGTAGGAAGACCTGTGAAATGCATAAAAACATTTGTCATGCATTGTGTAGAATAAATGTCCCTAGGCATATGAAAAACTTGGTTGGTAGAGTTATGAAAGTCTTACTAAAAAACGCATTGATGAGGGAAAAAAAGGTAAAAAGGTTATAGACATGGTCCCACTAGGTCATGATTCCATTAGTGCTACTTTCCTTTAACAATTGATATGTCATTTTAAGCATGGCACATTGATGAGAAAGACTTAGTAGGAAGTTCTAAGAAATGCATAAAAGCATTTGTCATGCATTGGGTAGAGTAAATGTCCATAAGCATATGAAAAACTGTTAGGATTAGTGCCCTTAAATCCTATTGTATGATGCTATGTAAGACATTATGTGTGACTTTATGTATGACTTAATGTTGTAATTAATAAAGTTATTTTATTATTATCTAAAATAATGGTAATATGAATATTTGGACATTATCATATAGTCCATGAGATGCATAGTATGTGTTTATGTGATTTTGTCACAGAAAATATAAGTCACAAGTTCTTTATAAATTCAGAATTTTAGTTCGTAGTCGGTAATGAAATTGGGCATTTCATCTGCGAAGACTATAACATATCAATTAAGTTGATTTGTCTTGATCATGAAAGAGGAGAATTTTAGTTGATATGTTGATATGTTTTAAGAGTTAAGGCATATTGAACTGGACCGCTGTGAGATTTATTATTCTCCTAACGACTGTCAAATGAATAATAAATCTCACAACTTCTATTTACATGAACTCTTAATTCTGAAATAATAATGGACCTAATCATGAAGTGTAGGTTGCTTTGATATATCAGGAGTGAGATCTAAAGTAACAATCAAAACCTTAGTATGTTGGGCAACCACATTTAGTGTTGATATATCAATTAAGTTGATTTGTCTTGATCATGGAAGTGGAGAATTCTAGTTGATATGTTTTAAGAGTTAAGGCATATTGAACTGGACCGCTGTGAGATTTATTATTCTCCTAACGACTGTCAAATGAATAATAAATCTCACGACTTCTATTTACATGAACTCTTAATCCTGAAATAATAGTGGACCTGATCATGAAGTGTAGGTTGCTTTGATATATCAGGAGTGAGATCTAAAGTAACGATCAAAACCTTAGTATGTTGGGCAGCCACATTTAGTGTTGATGGAATATATATTCTCAATATGGAATTCATAATCTCTTAACGGAGATATAAAATATTCTCTGGAGATAAGTTTAATGAGTTTGGTTATTCAGAATGTTAAGCCTAACTACTTTAGTAAGAAGTTACTAAAGTATATATTTATGAAATTGGATTTCATAAATATATGATGAATAACTTAAAGGATTAAATCGAGTATTCAAGGATTAAGATGTAGTAATTTTCAAAGTGGCAGTCTACATTCATGACTTTGTATTACTATGAATATTTTATGAAGGGGTTGCATGTATAATAAAGTCTTGGGATATAATTTATTAATAAGGCCTAGAGTGCAATTATATTTATATAGTGGTATTAAATATAATTAATGGTAACTTTGAACTTGTCAAAAGTTGACAGAAAAGCCTAAGACCCATTAGAGCTAGTGTCTTATTTGTTCCCTTTTGGTCTCACTCCAAGCCACATACTAAAGCCCAATTGGAATGACTCAAAAGGCTAGCCCAATTAGATAATCAGTTATAAGGATAGAAACATACAGAATTTTGTAAATGAATGAAATGATTTGTATGTGAGTGTTGGACACTCTCTTATTCTCCTTTGAACACATTCATATAAACTGATATTGAGAGATCACACTTCTTGGGTGTTAGTGGAATTAGAGTGAAGATTAAAAGTATTCCCAAGTACTTCTAATCTTTGTTTTGAAATTCACCACATCAAGGTACACTCTCTTGTTCTTATATTCTGAAATTTACATAGCACATGTTATCAATTGCGAATGAAGTAAATTTGTTAATTTTCCGCTACGTATGTTTTGCATGCGATACAAACATGTATTTTTTCCAACAAAAACTTGGTAGGAAGAGTTATAAAAGCCTTACTGAAAAAAGCACTAATGAGGGGGGAAAAAAAGGTAAAAAGGTTACAGACATTGTTCCACGAGGTCATGATTCCATTAGTGCTACTTTCCTTTAACAGATGATATGCCATTAGCATAAATAAAGTAGACACATTGATGAGAAGGACTTGGTAGGAAGACCTAAGAAATGCATAAAAGCATTTGTCATGCATCGGGTAGAATAAATGTCCATAGGTATATGAAAAACTTGGTAGGAAGAGATATAAAATTCTTACTGAAAAAAGCATTAATGAGGGGGAAAAAATGGTAAAAAGGTTATAGACATGGTTCCACGAGGTCATGATTCCATGATTGCTACTTTCCTTTAACAAATGATATGTCATCAGCATAAATAAAGCATGTCACGTTGATGAGAAGGACTTGGTAGGAAGACCAAAGAAACACATAAAAGCATTTCTCATGCATTGGGTAGAATAAATGTCCGTATGCATATGAAAAACTTGGTTGGAAGAGTTATAAAAGTCTTACTGAAAAACGCATTAATGATGGGAAAAAAAGGTAAAAAGGTTGTAGACATGGTCCCATGAGGTCATGATTCCATGATTGCTACTTTCCTTTAACAAATGATATGTCATCAGCATAAATAAAGCATGGCACATTGATGAGAAGGACTTGGTAGGAAGACCAAAGAAACGCATAAAAGCATTTCTCATGCATTGGATAGAATAAATGTCCATAGGCATATGAAAAACTTGGTTGGAAGAGTTATAAAAGTCTAAAAGAAAAACGCATTAATGAGGGGAAAAAAAGGTAAAAAGGTTGTAGACATGGTCCCACGAGGTCATGATTCCATGAGTATTACTTTCCTTTAACAAATGATATGTCATCAGCATAAGTAAAACATGGCACATTGACAAGGACTTGGTAGGAAGACCTAAGAAATGCATAAAAGCATTTGTCATCCATTGGGTAGAATAAATGTCCATAGGTGTATGAAAAACTTGGTTGGAAGAGTTATAAAATTCTTACTAAAAAACACATTAATGACGGGAAAAAAAGGTAAAAAGGTTATAGACATGGTCCCTCGAGGTCATGATTCCATGAGTGCTACTTTCCTTTAACAAATGATATGTCATCAACATATATAAAACATGGCACATTGACGAGAAGAACTTGGTAGGATGACCTAAGAAATGCATAAAAGTATTTTTCATGCATTGGGTAGAATAAATGTCCATAGGCATATGAAAAACTTGGTTGGAAGAGTTATAAAAGTCTTACTAAAAACCACATTAATGAGGGGAAAAAAAGGGTAAAAAGGATATAGACATGGTCCCCTGACGTCATGATTCCATGAGTGCTACTTTCCTTTAACAAATGATATGTCATCAGCATAAATAAAAACATGGCACATTGACGTGAAGAACTTGGTAGGAAGACCTATGAAATGCATACAGGCATTTGTCATGCATTGGGTAGAATAAATGTCCATAGGCATATGAAAAACTTGGTTGGAAGAGTTATAAAAGTCTTATTGAAAAACGCATTAATGAGGGGAAAAAAGGATAAAAAGGTTATAGACATGGTTCCATAAGTGCTACTTTCCTTTAACAAATAATATGTCATTAGCATAAATAAAGCATGACACATTGACGAGAAGGTCTTCGTAGGAAGACCTAATACTTATAAAAGTCATGTCCGACTCATACGCTCCTTTGGAAAAGCCATAGACATGGTCTAAGGTTCAAAAGAATGAAATGGACATGTTGAGCATAATTATGGACTCCACCTAAGGAGTGATGTCAACATAATACTATAAGTTTTACTATATAATTTTCATAAATTAATATATCACTATTTTCATTTAATTTAGATTTCATAAAAATTAAATGAACCAATTTTTATCTTTTAATGCTCGTCTCAATTTGGTTTCTTCACAATCTTACCGATAGATAACCAGACGAGAATCCATACTAGAACATATAAATAAATGAGCACAGGAAAAACTTAGAAGTATTTATAAAAGTCATCAATACTGCCAAAAAGCATTGATGAGAAAACGCGGGTAAAAAGCTTTATCCCTATCCCATGACTCTATGAGTGCTACTTTCCTTTAACGAATTAATGATATGTCTTCCAATAAGTTCTCATTTCTTTTGCGGTGTCTTTTTATAGCAATTTCCCTTCCCATGTGCTCTAATTGGCTGTCCAGGTTGACACTAACCACACGTCCTTTGCCATCTTCCGATAAGTCCTCATTTCTTTTGTATAATTATTAACAGTCTACTAGTAGGAGCCGGTCCTTACGCAAGTTTACTTTTTTATTTATTTATTTATTTATTTATTTTAGCTGAATCCATACGCAAGTTTACTAAGTTATAATTAGTTTTTGAATTAACGTTGATTAGGATTGAGGTTGATAGTGTGGTTTTTATTTTTATTTTTTTATTTTTAGTTTTTTTTTTTTGGGGCTAAAACATGGTTTTCAAAAGTTCAAATAACAGAGATCAGGAATGTGGCCCGAAGCCAAGAGCCTTAAAAGCTCAAATGACATCTCTTGGCAGAGACGTCTAGGTTCAAATCATCTTCCATTGTTGTAACTATTGAATTATCAAAAAAAGGAAAAATTTATAAACAGCATTAAAAAAGAATCCACTCTACCAAAGAACCTCTATACATTTTACAACTCTGCAAAAGGATCATATAAACCTGGCATTCTTTAAGTTACTGTGTACACCATATAGGATAGTAGAAAAGCTTCATCAAGTATCTCTAATTTCACCTGGATGTTGTACACCATCTAGTTAATCTGTATACATCAGCTGGATGTTCTTCTCTGTTCTGTTGGATTCACAGCAACTTCAACAAAGCTGCCAATGCCCTAAATAGGGTCTTAGTGTAACTCTAGTTCCTATTCTCCTTTAACAATTTGCCAGATGTGAGTTCTGCTCTCAGGAGGGTTTGTGAGTTGTTTTTGGTGTTGCTGTTGGCCATCTTTTCTTACAGAGAAAAGAAAAGAAAAAAAGACAATTATGAGTTGACAAAATTAATTGAACCATCCACACAGGACAATATGCAACGTGTTTTGATTGTCTGATTGGTGAGTGTGTAAGGCTAATTCACCTTTTATACATCCTTATATAACAATTGATACTTAGGTATTCGCTCTGGTGGCAGAGGGCAACTCACTATCAGCTTGCCTTTCATGGCCCCTCTATATATTGCCTACAAGAATGTTAAGACAGGAAAAAAACATTATGCATCCTTGAATTATACAAACATCTATAAGCATCAGTCATTTACAAGATGAAAGTTGTTTACATATTATCCTTTATATAAGCAAGGAGTGTATTACATAAACATAAGAAACCAGTATGACAAATAGTTTAAAGGGAAATTTTTTTTTTCATAAAGAACAATAGAGTTGCAATGTTTCCTAAAGGTGACCCAGATTTGCCACTGAATGAAGAATAACATTTCTTGTCCTAGTAAGTTTAGTTACCATCACATTTTGTTTGTCCATTATTTTGGGAGTGTTCTACTTTCTATGCCACAAAGTTTTAAATAAAGATGTGAAGAAAGAAATGCTACCACCAAATCTGCAATGTTGCCCAAAGATATACCAGACTTTCCACACAACCATACATCAATGTACTTCTTGTTACATTACACATTTTTTCTATTGAGAGATTTATGTTGTAGGCCATATGCCAATGCCACAACAAATATTAACTGCTAGGGCTGATGCTTGCCTCATCAATTTAGTCAATGAGGTTTTCCCATATTAATCTAGCACCTAAAACACCTCCAACTTTTAATTTTCAAGTATCCAATATCTACACCTGGAAAGAAAATTTTCCCCATGCCTCATCATTTTAAGCGACAAAAGTCTTTTCCACATTGATTCAGCCCCGAGATATCATTGACAAGATCAAAGTTGTAGTTTAAATTTTCAAGTACTCCACCTCTACTGCTCAAAAGAAATTACTTTAAATAAACTTTGCTGCAAAATAATGATTTAGAACAGAGGACTCAGTCTTGCGATTAACTCTACAAAGGATTGGTGAAAAGAAAAGGTCTTCTGGATATTGATGTCACTGCAAGGCAACTCACAACAAAACCTATGAAGAATTACATTTATGCATTTGCTAATGGAGATTGGAAGCAGCTTAAAATTGTTTCAGTAACAAGGCAGACTAGTTTCACACAAGCATAAAAAAGAAAACGATTTTTCACTCCAATGGAAGACTAGCAATTTATATAACTGACAGCCTTAAAATCGTTCAGTTTCTGAGGAGCAAGATATACCTCTACAACATCAATAAAATCCTGCTTCTTGTGAAATGCGCCAACCCATTTAGTGTGATCTGCAGTCCTGCCAACCAAAGAAAACAAACACAAGAATCTGAGATTTTGAGTCCCTAAATTCTTAGCTGCATGACATCATTTTCAGAATTCAAGCCATTTAGCTTATAATTTTAGTTCAGAAACAGATTCTCATTCTTCAAGGGCATGATCAAATATTTGCAATGTATGATAAAATTCACAACATTATAATACCTACACAGATTCACCACATTGCATACAAAAATACAATGTGACGGAGACTATTGTAAGAATAAAATTCCACAGCAGCTCAAAAGAAATTACTGCAAACCAATTTAGGGAAGGAAATTGTAACAAGTTTGTGAAATTCCAATGAAAAGGAGATCTTGGTGCAAACTTCGTTTGAAATTCAAGTGCAAGAGATCAAATTAATTGTTCCACTCATCTTCCAGAAGCCCAATCACCATGTTTCACAGGAAACTTACAAGTCTAAGAAAACAAAAAGAAAAAAGAAGAGAAAACGAATCACACACATTAATTACAAGAACTCACAATTTATAGTTCAAACATTGTATATGATAAATAAACTACTAGTCAGCAATATTAGAAAGGGTTTTTTAGATATCCAACTAGGTTGGAATAATTTTATATCAAACAATGAACAAAAAAACAGTCATCATATGTATAACTTCTCAAAAAAAATGCAGAATTACATTCCTGGGAGATAGTCCATGTACTCAAATAGATATATACAATTACAATATCCAACCTAGAGTTTTGTTAAAAATAAATAAATACATAATAACAACAATCAAAAAATAAGAAGAGGGGGGAAGACAATCCATGTACCCAAAATCCATTTTCATGTGATGAGCATTGAAAAAGAAAACTGTTGAAGGTATGAAAGTAATGTCAAAATACTTGACATAAACTTGAATTTCATTGGAATCAATATCTACAAGTGCTACACTTCCAAATTTGGATACCTCCCGAGCAGATTTAGAAAGCTGCATAGAGAAAAACAAATTGAGTTCATTCACTTCATAATATTTAGAATAAATAAAAACTCAAAGAGAGAGAGAGAGGTGGCATACAACGTCATCAAGTTGAAGGCAGACAGGATCAGAAGCACGGCCAAAGCGGAGGACAAGGACCTTGTCAATGGTGTCTCTGATGATTGCGTCCACCTCTTGTTTCTTTGTCAGCACCGTCAATAGGTAACTACTCATTCTCTCCACTTCAAGATTATGGGGCTTGTCTGTTATATTGTCATTTTTTTTTTCAGGCAAAAGATTACTTATAAAAAAAAATATTTATAGTATCATATTCCACTATGTACAAGAAAAACTTATAAATAAACAATAAATATTTCTAAACCCCATTCCCAGGATGTAAAATGCAGAAGGTAATGGCATCTCAAGAAATATAGAGATGCTGTATATAATTAGAAATTAAAACTAAAGTGAGATTCCAAAACAAGTTCTCATAGTCTAATATTTTACCTATATATCAATTATAACCATTGAACATATCCAAATTCTTCCCAAAAAAAGTAAACACTTGGTACTTTTTTTCTCATAAAAAATAATATAAGCATTTATTAATATGATGAATAAGATATAGAAAAAATTGAAATTCAAATTGTTACCCAAATTTTGAATCATCGCATGTGATCAAATGGCATTGAACAACCAAAAGAAAAATAGTCAAAAGAAATACAATGTGTAAATTACCAAAGTAAAATTCGAAAAAGCTTGTTGAACCATATTTATATTAATGAAATGACATAATAGAAAGCAAATTTAAAGATATGCAGTGGCGAATTATAGTTGAGCATGTACCTCTTTTCACACCTCCAATACAAATCCAGTACATAATTCTAGCATAATATGGATTGCTAGAAAATCTATCAACTATTTTCCTCAAAGCTAGAGTACAGTGACAATCTCACAGTTGTGTTAATGAAGTCAAATACCCTTCTTCAGTCTTCACTTACCCTTGAGTCTGGGAGTATCATATACTACTACCAATTTTATTACAAGAGCTTTATAGTTTAACATGGCAATGAATGTGATTGATGCTACATCAACAATATAACATATTACTTAATTAAGATATTAGCTTGTAAGACTTATATAGTAGTAACTAGTAACCTTAGCATCCCTGATTCACTAAATACTAAAAGGGGGAAAAATCTTATAGCATGAAATTCAGCCATGTGTTTGCATTGACTAATAGATCACATGAATGATTTTAATTTTCCTTGAAAGAGATAATATTTTTATACTAAATTGATGTGGTTAAAATTTTAATGGAGAACTAAGATAAATTACCTGAGGAATTCAATTGTACTACAGTTTTGCCAAAAAAAAAAAAAATTAAAGATACATGTCAATCAATTGTCAGCAATAACAGGATCCACAAATCCATTTTACCATTGAATTAAGCTGCAAAAGAGAATGAACCAAAGAAATCCATCAAAAAAGTGTCAAGCATTGGCCATATATTGCTGTTTTTGTAATCTGAACAGCAAGGTAGAGACAAAGAAAGAGGAAGGGAGATCTGGATTAAAACCAATTCCATCGATTTTCATTTCTTAGCAAAGAATCTATAAGTCCACAAAAATAAAATTCCTCCAACCAGGAAAAGGAAATTTGATTTTGAGAAACATCGGTTGGGATTCCCCCACCCTTATCTTCTTAAAGCTTTAACGCCATTCATATTGGATACTGAGAAAGAAAATCAGATTTTGTGGTTCCATGTCATTAAGAGAGGAAAAAAAAAAAAAATCAAACCATAAAATCAGAAAAATCATTGGACGGAATTGACTGAGAATTATAAGAAGGTCCTTACTGCTTTAAGAAGGTCCTCAGGCAGAATGAAAACGTATCTCGATTTTCTAATGAATCCAAATAATATTATTGACGATCAAAAGCATAATACAGAGCAAAGAGCCTAAGAAGACTCAAGAAACGAGCAGAAAGAGAGTACACTCATGTCTGCAAAGACACATGAAACCCATTACAAAACAGCTCACACCAACTCTAGCTAAAGACAGCACTAGACAAGACAAACTAACAGAACTATATTAGCCCATCATTGAGCAAGATAGAGAATAATGCCCCAGTTAACAATATTAAGATTTAGATTTAGTTCAATATTTGGTCATTGAAATAGGATATAAAAAACAATAGCAAGCATATACATCAAATAACAATCATGCACCATTAGAACAAACCTAACAAAGTCAATTTTTTTTAATTATAAAATTCCAAAAGATAAAATTTAAGAGAATTTTATAAAAATCAGATACATATTTCTAAATTATCCAATGGGAAAAGAGCCATAGAGATGAGCCAAATCAGTAACATTTTATCCTTATAAGTAAGAGTCCAGAGGGACTTTATTCGTGTCTTCATGAATGAGGAAAAAAAAACAAAAATGAAGACATGGGTTTGGATGTTTGGTACTTTTGGTATCAAATTAAAATGAAAAGTTTAGGAATTGCATACCGTTTGTGGAGAGATTCCCTCAGAAATCTGTCAACAGAGAGAGAAGAAAGCTCTGATTCACTCTTCTCCCAGGTCTTGCTGTAGCTGCGTTTGCGCTGTGGTGAAGAGAGAGTTTCACTGATAGAGAGAGCAAATTCGGGAGGAAGGAAGAAAGAGAGAGAGAGCGTGAAGAGCTCGGCCAGGAACAGAGAGTGAGAACAGAATATAAAAGGTTAAAATACAAAACTGACCTCTAAGTTTCACCTTTTGTCATTTCAGTCCTTTAAGTTTCAGTTTTGTCATTTCAGTCCTCTAAGTTTCAAATTTTATCAATTCAATCCTCCGTTAACCTTCTGTTAAATGCTGCTGTTTACTAACCAAAACTACGTCGTTTTGGATGAATTTTTTTATTTTTTCATTTCTTAATTAAAAAAACTGAAAAATGTTAATTAAAAAAAAAAAAACCAACGGCTCCGGGAACGACGTCGTTCCCCTAGCCATTTCATTTTACATCTCTCCAGGAAAGTCTCGTCTCTTCTGAGAAAAACTTCTCTTTCTTTTCAAAAAATCCGGGATAGAAGCACGTCCAAAGATCATGAGGTTAGTGCCACGACTTTAGAAGCACAGAACAAGATCATGAGGTTTTTTTACTTTCTTAGAAAAGTTGGATTTTGGTGTTTGTTTGGATACATAAGCAAAAGCAAACCGATGAGGAATATGGCAAAAAGTTACAAGAATTGCAAGCAGAGTTGGCTTCCTCCAATGAACTGCAGCAAAAACTGGAACGAAAGGTTTGCACTCAACCTGCTCGACGAATTGCCTGTGATAAAAAATCTAAAGTTATTGTTAGTAATAGGGTTTTTCTTTAATGGTATTTGTTATTGATTTAATTATTCAAGTATTTTACTCTTCACCTTTTGAGAAGCAGTTGCAAGAAAATGAATTCAAGCAATATTGTCTTTACTTGAACAAAACAGCTGTAAGAAAGTTCATCTTTCCATTGTTGAAGAATGAACTAGGAGCTAGGGAACGATGTCGTTCCCTGAGCCCTTAGTTTCCCTTTTTTTTTCTTTTTTTTTTCTTTTTTTGTAATTAACGTTTTTTAATTTTTTAAATTAAGAAATAAAAAAAATATTCATCCAAAACGACGTAGTTTTGGTTAGTAAACGACAGCATTTGACAAAAGGTTAACGGAGGATTGAATTGACAAAATTTGAAACTTAGAGGACTGAAATGACAAAACTGAAACTTAAATGACTGAAATGACAAAATGTGAAATTTAGAGGACCAGTTTTATATTTTAGCCAATATAAAATTAAGGATAAAATTCAATCTTCATCAACCTCAGCTTTTTTTTTTTCTTTTTTTTTTTTTTTTTTTCTGAAAAATATTTTTTAATTAAAAAAATTTTAAAATTTTAACCATTAGCAGCAACATTTAATAGAAATTAATAGAAGACTTAATCAATGAGAATTTTGATCATGAGTTTTGCATTTTTGCCAATAATTAACTTTTCCTACGAAAAATTTATAAGATATAGCAATATATTATTTTGTAAGTTAGAAGTATTATATTTATAAAGATTGTGTCAAAACTCCATATAAAAATAATGTTATTTACTTATTTAATTTTCAATAAAATAAAAGAATTGCAGAGTGTATATGACTAGCTATCAATAACTACCTAGGCTTGATGAGAACTCCAGTCCAAGTCTTAGCATGAATTTTGCGAGAGCTTTAAGTCTTCTTTCTCATCTTTTATGGGATCCATCTTTCATGAGTTCCACAATCATGGTGAAAAGTTTTACTTCAAAAATATGACACTATGACACTATATTATTTTTTTACTTGGGCACGGACAATTTCATTGCTTCTATATCATCTCTATGTGCATCTCAATAGAGGATAAGATTTGAGGACAATAACTTCTCTAGTTAAATTCACCAGTTCAATTTCCATGCGAGTTTTACTTTGCATAATTCTGCTTTCAATTGTGTTTTCGATTATTTTTCATTAAGCAAGTTTTACTTTGCATAATTCTACTTTAAGTTCACAAGTTCAATTCACAAGTGCATGATTAGATTTTAAGCAACAACATCTTTGAAGCATAGGCAAATAAAAAATCAACTTATTCCAAAGCAAAAGTATCACATTTGATGAGTTGAAACATCTTGCTGACAAAAAGGTTTCAAAATGTTTAAAATGAGTTTTACTCTTATCATTTTTAAAAAATTATTTTACAATCTATATTAGCTTCTTTTTTTTTTTTCTTATAAAACTTGGTAGTTACAAAAAGGGAGAGACGATTTGAATTCTAGATATCTCTGTTAAAAAAAATAAAAAAAATGCTTGTTGAGCTATAAAATTCTAAGAAATGCTTGTTAAGCTATAAGATTCTAAAAAATGCTTGTTAAGCTATAAGATTTTTGGCCTTTTTAATAAAAGATTGGCCTTACATGATAAGCATTTATTATTAACATAAATTAACTTTTTTCTTTTCATGTGATTTTATATTTACAAAAAAAAAAAAAAAATTATTTATAATATGTATTCAATATTTAAAATATTTATTTAACTTATATATAATTCTTGATTAAGTTGCATAATACTCTAGCATTTAAAAAATAAAATTAATGCCCTCGCATTGAAAGCTACAAACATGGTCCAATTCCACCAGTTATAATTTCAGACAAACGAAAAGAAGTAGAAATTATATATATATATTTTGCGAAAAAGAATAGGTATTTACTAGGTTATGCTAGCCCCCAGGCAGGGCGCTAGAGTTGGACTTATATGCGAGCCAACTCATTCAGATGCCCACCAACGAACTCCTGCTAGCAGCGGGACTCGAACCTAGCTGGGTTAGACGAAGCATCTGAGCCTTACCAGCTGAGCCAAGCCCACGTTGGCAAATATATGTAATTGCTGATTAAAATCTCAAGTTAGTTATATATGAAAACAACTTATTTTAATATAATAATCTTACAATAGCATTCATTGAAAATATGAAATAGTACAAACATCTTACCTGACAAAGCTCATGTCCAATTGCAAGGATACACTTTTATTTTGCTCATATAATATGAAAGCAAAAAAGAAAGACATAAGAGTTATTCCTGGCTGTATGTATTGCTCCTCATAATGATAGCCGTCCCTGCTGCCTCCGCCCCACATTCCTATGTGCTCGGTATTGTTTTCCTCCAAGGTACAGCTGTGGGAAGATCCTGAATAAAATGCCATCAACCTGTTTGCAGTACCGAGTCCTCCACCTCTTACAAAACACAAGAGGCCAAATGATCATCCCAAAGCCAAAAACAAATCCCAGGTCTGCACTTAGGTGATTCCAGTCAATTAAAGGCCGAGAAATTGAGTTATTATCTTCAAATGTTGGAGGTGGCGAACTTGGCTTTACAGATGTGCATGCTGTCTTCAAAGGGAGCCCACATAATCCTTTGTTACTTTCATATGAAGTTTCTGAAAATGTAGCAAACTGCTTGAAGATAACAAGGGTAGACATCATGTATCTGGTTGTTCCCGATGTCCAATACCTCCAAATTTATGCAATTGGCAAGAGACTTTGGTAGCATTCCTTCTAGTAGGTTTTTGTTGACATTCAGATTTTGTAAACTACAATTGCTTGGAAATGTATCGGAGATTTTGCCAGTGAGGTTGTTTCTCCTTAGATTCAAAACCCTTAAATTTATACTTGTTGAAAAGAAGCATTGGGGAATTGTTCCATTTAAGGAATTATTAGATAGATCTAGAATTTCAAGAGATGTAACATTGCATATTGATTCAGGGATTTGCCCATGGAATTTATTGCTTGAAAGATCTAAGATATTAATGTCAAGGCTATCATACCATTGACAAGTCCAAATATAAATAAAAAAAATGGTAGGGGAGTTGGGAGTTGCCCTTGGAGTTGGTTGGAGTGAAGGTCTAGCCAAAATATTGAAGGAAGATTGTGTAAAGGTCCCTTAAGGTAGTTACATGAGAGATTTACATAATTAAGTGGAAGTTCCCAAAGCCAGTTGGGTATCTCTCCATGTATTTGGTTATCTGAAAGGTCTAGATATTCTAAATTGGCTTGGTTTCTCAAGAATTCAGGAAATGTTTTCGACCTGTTAGAAGCCGAATCCAATGAACCAATTTGGGGAAAGGAGGATAATGAAGAATTAGTTCCATTATATTCAATCAACAAGTTGTTATTGGAAAGATCCAGATTGAGAAGATTTCTCAATGGTTGAATCACATTAAGCTGTAAAGAGCCATTAAAGTTGTTTGAGGAAAGTGATAGGGTCTGAAGACCTTGGAGTTCAAAGATAGACATGGGAATTGGCCATTCTAAGCAGTTGCTACTCAAATCAAGCTCTTCCAGCAAGAAGGAAGAAACATTTGAAAATTCATGAAGACCAGAAAAATGGTTGTTGCCAAGATACAATTTTCGCAATGATGGAAGGAAAAAAAGGGACAATGGAATTTGACCTGTCAAATGATTATGAGAAAGATCTATCACGGTTAGATTCTTTGCCATGCTGAATGATGGAATTGGTCCGGTGAAGTAATTTGATGACATGCTGAAATAAACCAATTGAGTAAGGTTTGCCATGGAGTTTGGGATTGATCCATTGAAATTGCACTTTGAAATATCTATTTCAAATAACCTTTTAAGGTTGCCAATAGAATCAGGAAGTGTCGCTGAAAAGTTTGTACCGCTAAGCCACAGAGACTGAAGAGAACCATTTGGATGAAATTCTGGCAAAGAACCTTGAAGTAGTTCATTATCTGATAAGTCTATCGTCTGCAGTGTTGGAACTTGGAAGATCTTTTTTGGAAATTGTCCATTCAATCCACAAGAACTGAGATTCAAGGATGTCAAATTTCTGAAATCTGCAAAAAATTCGGGAACTGGAGCAGAAAAATTGTTATCGTTGAGAATAATTATAGAGAGAGATTGAAGCTTTTGTAAGGAGGAATCAAGAGGCCCTGGAAGATGACAATCTGACATGCTTTAGTAACGTTGTTTGCATTTTTTTGAAATACGTATGAATGAAAAAGTATGCAAAAATACGTGTAATGTTGTTTAAAAATTGAAAACGTGTTGTTAAACAACTCTACCAAACGGGGCCTTAGATTTGGCAGTGAAGATGATAAGGCCTGACACCACTCATTTCCTTGCGATGATATAATTACACCATCAAGATAAAGTTCCATAAGGCGCGTTAAGGTTCTGAACCAGTGAAGCTAAATTTGGGTTCTCAAGTTTCAGCGGGTTCTGATCTAAGTAGACATTAATAATGCAAGACAAATCGAGAGTAACTAACCTTGTGAGGCGAGAAATCTCAATGGGAATCTGCCCCGCAAAGCCACAGAGTAACTAACCTTGGATATTGATCTTTTGTCGGTTGAGTTAAAGTTATTTTTTATCGAAGGAAAAAAATAAGTAACAAGTTCACATAAATTTTACTATGATTAACAACCCTTCTCATAATTTTAATAACATTAACAACATTAGAATTGTAGCCTTTCACTTTTTGTATATTTTGCCTTATTTGGGATTTCTTCCCTCCTTTTTCTTTGTCGAGCAGATAAGAGTATCCAAGTCTTTTCCTAAAACCTTGACTGAACTAGGCACAATTTCTATATTTGCGTTTGCTTAAGAACAAATGAGATCGTTGAATCTTTGCTCCAATGACATGAGACTCAAATAAGAAATCCAGTCGATGTTAAACTGAGCTTTTATAACAATGAGTAGATGACAGATAATTGATTAATACAACATCACTTCAAAGCACAAGAAGTATGGACCACTAAAACACGGTCAAACGTAGAATACATATTGCTTTGAACTACTATTTTGAATGTATAACGTGAAAATGTCAGAAAACTTTGCCTTCTATTTGTTCTAAAAATGCAACATATTATTTCCCAAAACCAAAAAAGGGAAAACAAAATCAACTCTGGAATTCCGTAGTGTCTAAAACAGTAGTTATTCCATTTTGGGAAAAAAAGGAAACTAACAATCAGAATTTTCAGCACACATTAACATGAAATGAACTACACATCTTCCATACAGTTGCTCAATATGCTACACTTTGACCAGATTCTGACGAGGACAATTCCTGATAATGTCTTTGTCGCAATTTAAGTAATCTCAATTCCTATGCTGACTAAATCCTTGTCTTCCACCATCATATTAGCCAAGTTCCATTCTTTTGGCAGATCACAGAATAGGCATGTCTAATGCTTGCAACACATCCTTGAACTCAAAATCATGTGTTTCTTTGTTGAACCGTTCAACCAGCTTGTACCTCACATCATTCAAATAAAAAGATTGGGTTGTTTCCAACAGCCATTTTGCCTCTGTGTCACTAATCTTGCTTGTGAACACAACATCACCACGGATTAGCACCAAGTCCTTGCTTTCTGCAAATTCATTGTAATAAGATACAGTAAAGTAAGGAGCTGATTGAGTTCCTCTTGCCTTGTAATCTTCAAGACCAGTGAAAAGTATGTGCGGCATCTGCACTGCAAGAAAAGTTCAAATAAGCATTTTAACCATAGCAAATACACTGAAGATCATCTTTGTTACTGATAATAAGTTGTAGTGAGCTGTAAAAAGTTCGTTACATGAAAAAGCACATCTATAGCCGTGGATGACTCATATGCTGCTCCCTGTCCCATATTGAAATATTGCTTTTGTAAGAGTGTAAAAACATATAACATTCTTAAAAATCTTTTGAAAGCACTAGCTAAAATAGCCTTTTACAAGATATTAAATGTATTGTTTCAAATAGTACTCCTACCAGGTTAACATAGCCCTAACAGATTACTTGAAATAGATTTTCTAGAACAAAATTGTAAAAAGAGAATAAAGAACTGGGGCTCAACCATTTCAGGAGATAGACCAATCTAGTTTGGGAAAGAACTTTTGAAACAGGATAGTAATGTTGAACAGTCTTGTCAATTTAAATTTTTATTCTTTAATTGAATTAATTAGAAACATATCTCAGGGTATATATTAGAATACTAGTAAGGCAGTTGAAAAGTCTTGTCAATTGAAGACCTGAATAACAGGGCACTAGGCAATTGCAACAGGCACTTGCAGTACTCATTAGTACAAAGAAGATGAATTTAGTTATTATAGAAAGTCTACTAAGGACCACAATAATTTTAAGTATAAAGAAAAGGGTAAATTCAGTCCAATAGGATTCCTCCAAGAAGGAGAATACCAAGTCAAATATAAACTTCATTTAGCAGTTTAATATGTGTTGCTTACAGAACGGAATGTTTTCTTCAATTCTTATTTATGTATTATGCCAAGAGCCTTTTGGCTCAATTGGTTGGCACCGCCTGATGTCGACATCCACGGCTTAAACAACCCCTCCAACTATCAAATTATCAAAAAAAGTCTTTGAGAGATAATTATAACATGCTGCTAATCCCGCAACTTGAACCCTTTCCCCCCTAGACTCCCGAGCACTTTGTGCATGAGGAGATGTCAATTCAACTACAAGGCCTTTGGAAAAAAATCTTATTTATGTATTATAGTTTTTCCTTAATCCCTAATCCCTATCAGAATATTAGTGTGCATACAACATTATCAAAAAAATATCTTATTTATGTATTATACTTTTTCCTTAATGCCTAATCCCTATCAAGATATTAGTGTGCACACAACAGCAATAGTAGGAGAAGAATGAATTGACCATCAAAAATTGTAGATTTTCTTCCATTGGTTACTATAGAATGATGTAAACCCTCAAATAGATGCTTTGTATTTTTGAGTGATTCAAAGTAGATGGTTGAGTATATACCCATTACATTGATTCCAAAATCTATTGTACTTCCTTCTATATAACAATTTTAATTATTATTCTTTTAATAAGTATATAACAATTTTTATTAATAAAAAAAGACTGTGTCTCCAAAACTATTTGTGTTATGACATATCAACTATAAATTGAAACACATTCAGCTCAAGCTTTAATAGATAGTGCTTTTGTTTTGTTCTGCAACACAGACCTTGCCAATGCATTTTTCTCCTTTGAACGTTCCATTGCATACGCTTCAGCTAATGTGTAGAAAACATCAAAAGAAGAGAATAGATACTTCTAATATATTAATGATCATAAAAAAACACAAGCTTGTTTGAGTTTGGTGGCAGCCTCTATTTGGGTTTGCACACTCGCATGTGTTACAGCTCCTGGTCAAATGTATACATGATTTACTAGCAAAACAATACTATTACATTTCATAACTAAATAGACCAGTAGATTAGTAATTTGCACCAGCGTTAAGGTAAAGGAAAATCTGATGATGTGATTAATTATCTTAATTAATATCCAGGGTTATTTTTTATAAGAATTTCCAGGATTATATTACTCCACCAACAACGCTAAATGAAATTTGCTCAGCACATATACAAAGCTTAATAAAAACAGCATGTGTGATATAAAGCCAATAGTTAAAAACCAAACCTTGAGCAAACATTGTTGTGTAACCACTTCCTCTCCATAAAGGAATAACAAAATATTGGCTGCAAAAAAAGACAGAAGTATGGATAGCAAAATATGGAGAGAAGATATGCATACAGTACAAACATCAATATCTTTATTTTTCCCAATAAGTATTTAATAAAAGGTGCAAAGGGAAACAAGCATCATCTAAATGAATTACCAATCAGCTGCTCTTTGCTCCAACAAGTAATAAAGCTTTGCTTTCATAGATGCACCAATATGGCCTCTTCCCAAGTGATACTGACAAACATAACACCTCCAAAAAATAACTAAATATATACATAAGAAAAAGAAAAAAAAAACTATCTATAAGCTATGGTCCTAGAGTTCTGTCACTATAATTTTGGTTCAAAATAGCAAAGGAAAATTCAATTCACTCATAAAGATTCTAGTTTCCATAGAAACCTTAACCTTCTCAAATATAGTCCCAGGCTACAGATTCTCTAAACAATCATTGTACAAAAGAACTCCTCATATGCTAATTAGTTGTCCAAGGAAATTAAGCTCATTCCATAAAACGCATTCTAAAGTTTGGCCAACAAATTTAGAAAGGCCATAAACTTGGAATGAATCATGAAAATACACTTCATTTGGCAAATGTTGACCACAATGTGGTTATGCTCACATGAAAGCAACAAGAATTGAAGAACCTTCTATAAAAGGCCTTTCCTCTCACAAGAAGCAAAACAGTTCTTGGGGTTTCACAAAATGCATATTATTATGACCAAAAATAAGGTAATAACATCAAAGAAGAGAGAGAGTAAACTGACAGCAGAAATCATTTATACATTCTCTTAGAAAAACCCAAAGAAGCATACACTAATTTAGATGGAAATCAACCCATGTAAAAAGCTACACCAAGTACAATCTTTTACTTCAATTTCCTTCACAACCAGATGCAATTAATGTGGACAAAGAATTTTCATGTTTCTTAGAAACAAAGAACACAAGTCAATGAGCTGAAATTTTAAAATTCACCTAATTGAGTAAAACATAGTATTAGCTTCATCAATGAAATAACAATCACTAATTTACCACACAAAATGTTGATTACTTTGCAAAAAACTTATTCACTTTAGTTAGTGGAAATAATTACATATTTTTCATTCACTCAAGCAATAATATTTATATTAATCTTAACAATTTACATTACTCTCTTTTTAATGACATGTAATATAATTGAATCTATTTCTTCAAAGATTATAACACATAATGACTATTATACATAGACCATAAAATAATTTCTTACAACATATTTCAAAACGAACCTATAAGTAACATACCCACACATCGTATCAACTAGTTCATATATGCCTCTATGTTCTAACCTAAAACTTTAAAATTGGGTTCCTAAGATAAGGTTCTAATGTGGTGATAAGGTGTAAAGTGTAAAAGATTTGAAGTAGACCCCATGAATTGAAATCACACCATTTTTCTCTTCACATGGTTACTGATCAATTTAGTTGTTGTCTATTTGAGTAAATGTGAAGTTGACCTTGACAGCATTCATAATGGCAATCTGGATCACTCTTCCTTGCATGCTGCCAATAACATGGTCAAATAAAGAAAATCTACTCTAAGACAAGAAGTGCATTTTTCAAATCTCCGTCTTCCATTCTTAAGGATCTTCCCTTGCCAGACTCGCTATTTAATTGGGATTCCTTCTCTAGAGCAGCAGCTGATCATTTTTGTTTCTCATTGGTACTATTTCAATTTTCCATACATGTAAAGAACTTGCGTCTTCTTTTATGTTTCAGTGTTATTAGCACACCATTTCAGTGCCTGCTTAACCTTATCTTTAACAAACTTAACAAATGAATATGCCCTTCTTGCTTTCAAGTCCATATCTCAGTTGAACCTGAAAATCCCTTGTCACATAACTGGTCTACCACAACATACTTTTGCAACTGGATGGGAGTCACTTGTAGTGCTTGGTACCAAAGAGTCATAGCTTTGAATCTTCCTAACATTGGTCTAACTGGCACCATTCCTCCTTACATTCTCTCATTCTTAGTTTCCATCAACTTCAGTGACAACAACTTTAGTGGCCCATTGCCTGATGAACCAAGTCATTTGCATAGATTAAAAATCTCATTAATTTGCAGTACAGCAATTTTAGTGGAGTTTTTTCCAACATGGCTTGGAACGTTATCTAGGCTGTGAAACATACTTCTTGAAGACAATGACATCACAGGTAGAATCCCACCTTCCCTCTCCAACATCTCAAACCTTGAGACATTGAGTCTAAGCACCAATGACATATACCAGAGGAAATTTGTTATCTTCAGTACCTGAAGATAATATACCTGGATAATAACCAGCTCATGGTTTCCATACCATCCACTATTTTCAATACCTCCTCATTGCAAAGCATCATTTCATAAATAACAGCTTAAATGGTAGCCTTCCAATTGATATGTGCTATCATGTTCCATTTCTACAATGCCTTTACCTTTCTTTCAACAAGTTAGCTGGACAGATTCCTTCCCACTTATACAAAGGCAGGAAGCTACAAATTCTATCGCTTGTCTTCAAATATGTTTACAGGAGGCATACCAAGAGAAATTGGCAACATTACCATGCTTGAGACTTGAGAGGTTGTCCCTCGGCCTAAATAGTTTCAAAGGTATAGTTTAAGGATAAATAATTTGGGGATTTGGGAACATAGCTATGTTTGAGGGGTAGTTGGAATGTGACAATCCTACTCATTTTTTGTTTTCCCATCAAAGTAACACTAAAAATTAATCTATGTTAGTTGCATCTTCTAAATTGTTCCATTTTAATTCTTTATGTCTAATGTTTAGCTACTCTAAAGGTGAAATTCCTGAAGAGATTGGGAACCTACTCAATTAGGAGATATTAAGATTACAAAATAATGAACTAACAGGAGTTTTACCTTCTTCCATCTTCAACATATCTTCTCTGGAATATCTAATTCTCAGAAACAATGATCTATATGGTAGTCTCCCAACAGATATATGTTACCATCCTTCTGTACTTGAGGTACTTTATCTCACCAATAATAAATTTTCTGGAACCATACCTATAAAAATCGGGAATTGCACTTCGCTACAAAAGTTGGACCTTGGTGAAAACAACTTGACAAGTAACATTTCACATTTCATTTTGTTAACAGATCATATAATATCATGTTAAATTGGAAGAACTCTTGATATGTTTATAACAAGTCATTCAGCCAAAAAAAAAAAAGTTTATAACAAGTCAGTTTATAATTGAGGATAATGCGCACATTCAACCTGCACCAATTACATGATTGTACCTGTAGGTAGTCTTGGGGCAATATGAGCCAAGATTGAGCCATTCAAGTAAAATGTTATCAGGCAGATTTATGAACCTCTGTTTTTTTTTGGATGTTAACCACTTTGGCAGGTAATATGCCAGAAGGGAAATTGGATTTCTTTCCAATTTAAGCAACTTGAAATTGAGCAACAACAAACTTACAGGCTCCATTCCTCCGACCCTCTTTAGCATTTCAACAACGGAGTCCACTGGTATCAAATTGCCTTTCGGTCAGTCTTCCTACAGATATAGGCATTTCACTTCCCAATCTTAGAGAAGTATATTTAGGAGAAAATAATGCTTGGTAGAAATCTTCAAAGTTCTAACACTAATAATTCAAAAGTTACCATTCTAGATATTAGGGGGCAACTTATTCACTGGTTATGTACCAAAGAACTTTGGTAATTAGGGACAACTCCAATTGCTCAAGTTGGGGTATAATAACTTGACTAATGAACCTTTTCCAGAATCTAGCTTTATTGATTCTCTGGTGCTTTACCCAAATTTTCTCAATAAACAAACTGCGGTACCAACCTCTACCATGTTCATCATTCTTCCATTTCAATAGCTAAAAACTTAAAATTGCAGCTTTAAAAAAAAAAAAAAAAAAAAAACACAAAAATTACATAATTTACATCTTCAAAATTCGTTTATCTTTTCCAACGATTCCTAACCAACCAAATAGATCTATGACAATTTAACCTCAAGTCCCAAAAAATTTAAATTTCCGTCTACTTTCTTGCGAACCAAATAGAAACAGTGTAACAAAAAAAAAAAATCAGCTTCAAGATTCTAAGCAACTAAACAGGCTATCAGCTAAGTACAAATAAATTACATTTACTTTCCCACACTTTCTCTCATTCTCTGATAATAATCACATTCCTTTTGCAAGCAAGGTCAGCAAATATGCACACAAATAAACATACACCTATAGTACCTAAATTGATAGTAAATTCAATCAGCCAAGAATTCATCTCAAATTCAATTCGTTCTCACTTCTACAATTCCACAAAGCGATCAAAGAAATTCATGCAATAAACCAAAAAAAAACCCATTTAAAAAAAAAGAAAATCACATCAACTAAGATTCATATAGGCAGAATAGAATAAGAAAATTGGGAGTTTTTGTGAGAGACATTACATCATCCCAGGCGGAAGCAATGTCCTCAGGCGAGCGATCCTTCACTCTCTGAATATCCACAATAGAGTCCAACGGCTTGTGCTGTAATGGCGAGAACCCAGTGGCAAAGCTTGAAGTTCTACAAAAACCAAGCGAACCCCATCTCACGAAATCGCCAGGGATCACTCTCTGTTGCAGTTTTTGAAGATTTGGTTGCGAAAAACTGGCGGTGAATGAGTGTTTTGGGACAACATAGACTGAGGAAACATGGTTCAGTGTCTTTGAAATTCTTGATGACAAACGTTGCAGCATTTTGTCGAAATGTAAAAGAGATAAACAGGGTTTAGTTATATATCACAAAATGACGTCGTTTTGAGTGTTTTTTTTTTTTTTTTTCTTAAAACAAAAACTGATATAAAACGAAGTCGTTTGGACTTAAGACTAATTTTAATGACTTGTTCAAAACGGCGTCGTTTTATCCTATGTTAAACTGAAACATAAAGATTCGATTCATCTCGCATTTGCCAAGATGGATGAGTTGCACCAGACCGCTAAAAAATATTACAATACTACCTCACGAATGGTGAAATTAGGCTTCACGAATTCTTGAGCTTCATGAAGACTGAAGGTTATACACAAATGAGTAACAAGCACTTTTTCAACGACCTGAACGGAAAAAATAAATGGTGCTCTGAATTTTTTGGGAAGTCATGACTCTCTTCTATATAAAGGATATGTATTTCACTTGTGTGAAATGCTTTGATGATGCCGATACCACCTTCAATCTTCGTGCTCTTCCTGTTTCCACAACAATACCTTACCATCATGAGCACAAGCAGTTCTTGGATAACTTCGTACTACTTGAAACGAAGAAGAAGGAAGCTTTAAAGAAGAAAAAAGCATCAACACATATCCAGGTAATAAATCAAAGAATCTTCTAACATACAATATCTTTTTGTCACTTTAATGATTTTTGAGTAGGGGATTTTTCTTGAATCTTAGTTAGAGCCCACTGTATTTTAATTGTCCTGCACTCCTATTGCATTTATGTAACACTCATAAATGTGCGTTCATAAAGTCAGTCCTTTGTACATTTTAAATACAATTTATGTTTAAACTTTTTGAATAATGAGTAAGTTTAGACCTACACGTGATGGTGTATCAGAATGTATCAGAATTATAGTTAAGTTATTGAATTCACCATCCGGACTCATAAGTGAAGGAGATTGTTAGATTTATGATTAAATGATTATATTCATCAATATAATAGTTGTATAACTCGGTATCAATTATCATCCTGGCTCTTGAATATATGCAACTTGATTAGTAGTATCTTTTTTTTTCTTAATGCGGGCAAGTGCAGTTAAAAACTTAAAATAGAGCCAATGTCTTCTTCTTCGCTACAATTGGTTCCATTATATCCAACGGAGAGATCTAATTCTTTCTCTTTTTCTTCTTCTACCAAGAAATTAGAGGTGAGGTGAGGTTTTCTTGGCCATAGCACAAGCATGAAAAATATGCATGCGGGCTACCTCTATTGAGATTATATCATCTGCTAATGACAATCTTTTTTTTTTTTTTGATAAATTATATATTAAAATAATATATACAACATATTAAAATAATATTTACAACTCATCAACAACATTCAACAGCCACCACACAGCTGCCAACAACCAATAGCCACCACCACACTAATGACAATCTGATAAACCTTTCAATCAATCAATTAAGTATTTTGCCTCAAACTTATGAACTTTTCATTTTAACTGCACCTTTTCAACTTAAAGAATAGGACAAGTGCAACCAAGTAAAAATATTGCAGAGAATATGATCAGGGGTTTCCATTTTTTTTTTGCCTGTTTGATTATGCTTCCTGAATAAGCGGACGATTGCATTGAGAGCACTTCAGATTGCAGTCAGAACCTTGTGTAGAATTATGTGATGTAATGGGCATGGGGAGACCTAGTTTGTTCGTTCATGTGTGTGTGTGTGTGAGGTTTTCTTAATATAGTCAATGTTCTATGAGACGTGTTATGCTTATCGTGTGAGTGTGAGATGTTTCTCAAATTTATAAACTGTACTACTGTATTATGTCCAAGTTATTGTACTGTGCCTATCAAAAGAATAAAGTTATTGTACTACAATATTCTTACACACTAGGGTTTCTTTTTTCTTTGTTACTAATCGCGAACCCATGCGATGCACAGGCTAGTTTTTAAATAAAATGTTAACATGTTTAGGTTTAAACATCTCTCTAATTTCAATTATTGCAAGTTAAATTGGCTCTAATATAAGATAAAACATGTAATATTATGAAATAATATTAAATATGAGATAAATACAAATATTATAAAGTAATATATTACGATAATCATAATGTGCTCTTACATTTGGTTTAATAAGTATTACAAAAGAACACGTGCGATGCACGGGAATGCTACTAATTTTTTTTAATTAAAAATAAGTAAAAATTATATCCATAATAGAAGGACATGAAATATCACTGCTATCCCAAAAGATGACACATACACCACAGAATGCTTGTTTAGCCAATCAAATAGCAAGCCATTCTTAGACGAGTTACCTGATTGTGTTGCTATTGGACCAACTGGGTACACTGGTGTTTTTAATACATAACCAAATAGTTTATCATCTCTGAAAGCCACAACTGTTTTAGGCTGAAGCTCCTCCCAAAAGTTTTTTATTTGCACATATTGGGCAAATGTCCCAATACTATGTATTTTTGCTATGGCTTTTTTTATTTTTCAATTTCATTTATTTCATGACTTCTACTAAATATTCAATGTATTCATATAATTTAAAAAACATTGAAGTAAAGTTGTATTCTCAAATAACTAAATATAAGAGTTTAATTCCTCTCTGTTTTAATTTAAAACCAAATTGTGCATAAAAGCAAAAAAATTTCATTTGTTCCTATATGTCTTTAGTACGAAAATCACAAATCCATTAAAACCAAATTGTGTATAGAAAATCTTAGAGATTGAAATACAACTTTAAAGTGTTTTTTGTATCTTCTTCCTTTGTTGCTTTGTAGTAGTTCTTGAATATGCCCTTTTGTTTTCCTTGAGTATAGATGTTGGTGTGAGTTGCACATTGCTTTGAACATCAAGTTTTTGAAATTTTGTACAATCACCATCTTCTTCAGTTGATAAGTTGTTGCTACATTCATTTGAAGTATCACTGATGTAAGCCTGGCAATAGAACAGGTTAAGGAATGTATTACAACATATACATCTTAAATATCATATTTGTAATTTTGCTAAATTAAAGAATACGTACTTTTGTCATTTTATCAAGCTGAATTGCTTTGTCAGTTTCTTCAAAAGAGTCAAAAAGTTTCTTGACAGTGTAGAAATCCCATTCATACTTGAGATTATAGTCATTTAGTTGTATTTGGAAAACAAATTGTTTTCCTTTCAGATTTTCTATTTGCACAGGAAGGATGACTTCATCGGGCTCCTAGCAAAAGTAACATTTTTCAAATTGTACACTCAAGTAAAGTTTAATAAATATTAAATACTAATTTTATCTTCCACATTCTCACCTCTAAAGATTTGTTCAAAAGGTCTTTTGTTGATATGTTGAGTAATTTTTCTGCTTCTGAATCAAATAAAATGAATGTGGCCATTCTTGAGCTATCTTCAACCTTTAATTGAATTCTATACCTGATAAAAGAAATGGCATATATAATGTTACTATCATATTAGTTATTTTGTATTTTAATATAAAAAGTAAACATTTTCATTTTGTGTACCTTGGGATTGGGAAGCATGTCTTTTTGTTGCAATTGTTGCACCATAAAAATTTTTCTCTTGACTTTACCTTTTTACAACATACTTCGCAAGAGATGAATTACCAACCAGAATTATCTATGTGAATGTTTATAATCTTTTCTTGACAGGTAAAGATAGTTTCCTAGAAATTGAATTTAATATCAATCCATTCATAATTTTATAGTTAAATTTTGTAAAAGCAGGTCTATAGTATATAAAGCAATGTTAAGGACACAATGTTATTGTTGAAGGTTTTTTTTTTTCTTACCTCATTATCAAAGTCCCACATAATTTTTGTTATTTCACTTATGGTTCTTCTGTTGATGTTCATCTCTTCTTGAATTGTCACTTGTGGTTTGAATTGCTTTGGCATTTGTACTATTGGTTGGTTATTTTCCACCAGCTTATTATATTACATAAAGATATTAGACATAGTATTGTAGAGACTGTAAATATATTAAAAATGTGAATCCAAAACAAAGCACTTACTGATCTTTGAATTCAGCAATCTCAGGAATGTCCAAATCAATATAAACCCTTGTTCCACTTGTTGATGATAAGTTATATTCTCCTGCAATGCATGAGATTCATTAAAAAAAAAAGTACATTGACTTAAAATGCCAAAATGACTTAAAATGTTCAGGTATAACCTGAAAATGCCTAAACATTTTCATGTATATCCCTCAATAAAGAGTTTCATTTTGGGCCATTAATGACAAATATATTTTGTTTCCAAGATATATTAACCATCATAACACCATGCAGACAGTGATTGATCAATAATGAAGTTCAAATAAATGTTAGATTTGAGCCCCAAGACCGTAATAACAACATTGCACTCATATATCATATCATCCACCACAACACAAGTTATAGATTCACAAATAGCAAAATTACAATCACAAATTGACATAGCATATAACTATAAATCAAAGATACGTTTTCAGATTTAGCAAAAAACCCAATACGCCAAAACACAATATATATACTACATACCCCTTGAATTCTCTTGCCAGTGACAGGACACTTGGGTCCACTTGCCCTCTTCTTAGAGGTTTGATACACCAACTTCCCACCTTAAAAATCCACACAAAAACACAAACATTAACACAAACCCATATAAAAAAATCAAACTAAAACACCATTTTTCAAAACAAAAACAGAAACCCAATATTAAAAATTTAAGATTTTTAAGTAAAGTTTAGTGGTTTGCCACTAAAGGAGTAGGAGGCCAGTGCCCGTGGACTATAGATTGATCATAAATGATTTCTTTAGGTTTTAACAATTATGCATAAAATAGCATTGTTTAGGAACACAACCTTCTTTTTATTCTGCTAAAACTGATATAACTAAACTAAAATTTAAAAAAAGCTAAGAAATCCTAACTATTCTAAGTCTGAACTTGAAACAGTCAAAACACAAACCTACCAGCTGTATTTTTTTTTTTTTTGCACAAACTGATATAACTACACTAAAATTTGAGTTTCATGAGTTCTTTACAATTCAAATTGAGAGAACACTAAAATAGAGTAGAAAGCGAAATCATGTACATAGATTATCACAGAGGCAAACGAATACCATACCTTAACCTTGATTCGAATGGAGGAAAACAACGAAGAGAAAGGCAATAAGAATAAACCTAAAAATTGAAAAGCCATGAAAAAAATAATAATAATAATAATAATAAAAAAGACCAATAAGAATCAACTATTTATAAGATAATAGTTAGAGTCCTAATAGTGATAGAGTTCGGATTCAAAAAAATAAATAATATTAGAGTTCTAATTAAATTTGTTTATTAGTTACCTTTGGGCTGGTCTCGATGGGCTGGGTTGGGTGTATTGCCGACCGACATAGTTGATGGGCCATGGGCTGGATGAGACCCACGGCAAATGGGTCCCCGTTTCTGTTCTGAGGAAGAGTGGAAACTGAGCGAGGTGGATATGGGTATGGTGGGATCTATGGCCATGGGCTTGATGAGACCCAGGGCAAATGGGGGCGCCGTTTCTGGGTTGTACAGGGTGGATGTGGGTGGTTTGTGGCAAATCGGTGGTTGGATGTGGGTGGTTTGTGGCAAATCGGTGGTGTGAGGAAGGAGATATCTGTGGTGTGAGGAAGGAGATAGATGGTCTGAGGCAAATCAGTGGTCTGAGGAAGGAGATATCGGTGGTCTGAGGGAGGAGATCGATGGTCTGAAGAAGGTGTCTGTTGGCTCTTTAGATGCGATGGTGGGAAAGGTAGAGCATCGGGAAAAGCATCGTGAAAGGGAAGAGATGGTTTATTACGGTTTTTGGGTTTATTACGTTTTTTATGTTGGTTTAAATTTTAATTTTAATTTTTTTTTTTAATATTGTGCTGACATGGAAAATTGTGGGAGTTTCAAAAGCTTTGGTTATATATATATATATATATATATATATATATATAGATAAGTGAGTGGTTGTAGCCCCTTGGGCATTAAGACTTTCTTTAATAAAATTTTCTGGGAGGTTTTCTCTTCATCTATTTGCTCGAGAATTCCAACATTCTACTTGCGAATTCAAAGATTTAGGGTCTATTTGTAAGAGATTTCTAGTAACGTTGTTATTGTTTTGTAAAAATACGGGTGTGTAAAAAAGTGTGTAAAAATATGTATAATATTATTTAAACACTGAAAACTATTGTTTAAACAACAGCACCAAACACTCCCTTATTCTTAAGATATATATGTGTTATGTTTCTTATGACGATCAACTATATATGTCATATCTAGCCCATCCTTAGGGCATGTTTGGTAGACCGTAATAGGAGTTGTAATGTAATAGTTATTCCTATGGTTTAGTTATTCTTTAGTTTGGTTATGTTTTTATTACAAGGAATAATCATTCCTTATGAATAGCTATTCTTCAAAATGAGGAATAATTATTCTTCTTTAAAAGGTTGTATTAGTTATTCCTTAGTAAGTGCAATAATTTCAAAACTTAATATATTTCCAAATAAACAAACTTTCCATATACATCTAACAATTATAAAAAATAAAAAATCATAAAAAATAACACATATCTCTCTTGAATTTAAAAATAACATTTTTTAAAGAGATATAATTGTATGTGTAAGAAATTTCCTAAAATAAATGTTAAGTTTCATTCTAATGTTATAACTCACAACCAAACTAATGAATAAGTTTAGTTATTACATTACAACACATTTTATTTCTAGTAATAAAGATTACAATTCATGTCGTAATCCTCATTCAGTGTACCAAACGTACCCTTAGTTTCCTAATGTAATATTTTCATGCTCACAAAACTATTCTTTTTAAGAGTGGGGTATTGGTATGAGTTTGTTTCCCTTTATCCTTGGGGGCAGTGGTGAAGTGAGGAATTTTTCTCAGGGGTCCAATGAGTAAAACTTAATATATATTTTTCATTTCTCATAAAAATTGCAAAAGGGAGTAGGGATTTTTGCATGTAAAATAATAAAGTTATATTACTGGAAAGAGAACTAAATTTTAAAAAAATAATAATAAAACATAACATATTAGGTAAAGAAAAATAAGCAAATATTAAATAAAAATTACACCTCTACTCAATGATAGTGTGTGTATGTATATATATATATATATATAAACAGTTTTAAAAAATAGGTTGGATCGGGTTGACTTGAAAGAAAAATGTTAGGTCACTCAACCCACTTCTTGCTTTAGATCAAAAAATTCAAGCTCGAATCACGTATTTTACTTCGAGATTGGGTCAGGTTAATGGATCAGGTTCAGTTTTGCCACGTCAAAATCTCCTGTTGGGTCTTTGTGAATATGGAGTGAGAAGATCATTCTATTGGCCCTATGAACTTATCCTGTCTTCCGAGTTCTAAGGGTACGTTTGGTATACTGAATGTAGATTATATTAGGAATAACAATCTTTATTACTGGGAATAGAAGACATTGTAATGGAATAACTATTACTATTCACAATTTTGGTTGTTACGTATGGAAAACTTGTAAAAGATGATGTATAAGGAAACTTTATATTTTTGGAAATATATTAATTTTAAAACCTATTATATATACTAAGGAATAACTATTACATCCATTTTAAAGAGGAATAGCTATTCTTCAATTTAAAGAATAGTTATTCCAATGTAATAAATAATCCATGTAATAAAGATGCAACCAAATGACCGAATTGATATTACACAAGAATAACTATTTCATTACAGGAGCTATTATAGTGTACCAAACGTACCCTAAGTGTCAATGCTATTCTCAAAGCTTTGAGAAACATGCCATTCTCAAAGCTACAATGTCCAAAGATGGTTTTGGATTTTTTTTCCTGACAATCTTTCACTAAACCAATTTCTTTTATTTTTAGGGTGAGATCCACACCAGAAAAATGGGACATAACCATTCCTTCTTTTCTACCTACTGATCGACTAGGTTGTGGATGATCAATGGTGTGAGCTATTTGTGACAATGGACCTTTGTTCCTTTTCTACTGCGTAAATTAATGGACCTTCACTCTTTTTCTGCTTACACGAAAACTTCAAAGCCCAAAGCTCACTTTTTCTTCTTGAGATTTATTTATTTTTAAAAAAGAACAAAAAGGATCTCAATCAGTGATTACTTTAATAAGAAGAATTTTAGTGGGAGAAATGGGTGAAAATGGCCAAATACCACCATTTTGTAAAATTTGTAGCAAAAAAGCACTGTTTTCGGAACTAAATGGGAATCTACCACTTTTTATGTACTTGAGCTCACTAAACTCAAGTCCTAAATGGTACTTGAGTTTAATAAACTCGAGTTCCTAGTTTCATTCCACCGTGACGCTGTTGACCTGGAATTTGTGCAATTAAAAAAAATAATATGGTACTCGAGCTTGGTAAACTCGAGTTCCATGCAACACAATACTCGAGCATACCAAGCTCGAGTTCTTTGTAAATAAAATGGTGGTTATTTTTTTTTTTATAGTACTCGAGCTCACAAAGCTTGAGTTCCTTGTAATATGGAACTCGAGCATGGTAAACTAAATTTCCTTATAACTTTTTTTTTTTTTTTTGGATAATCGACAAATAAACATAAACTTAAAAATAAGTAGTTTTTTTTATGATTTTATGGAACTCGAGCTTGTTAAACTCGAGTTCCTCATAACTTTTTTTTTTTGGATAACTGACAAATAAACATAAACTTAAAAATAATTATGTTTTTATGGAACTCGAGCTTTCTAAACTTGAGTTCCTTATAACCGTTTTTTTTTTTTTGGATAATCGACAAATAAACATAAACTTAAAAATAAGTAGTTTTTTTTTTATGTTTTTATTTATTTAAATAGAAGCATTGTAAAATATAGAGATTTTAATTTCAAAATATGAATTTTTAGGCCACTCATACCCCTTGTTCATTCATTTTTAACACACTCATCAATTTCTTACTTCTCGGAAGCGTTATGGTCAAATTGGTTAAAATATTGGGGTTAAAGAAAAATCTCACTCCATTTTTAGCTATGGGCACACCGAAAGAAGTTTAAGCTAGATATTGTTAATTTATCAATCCTGTTTGGAATTACCGTATGGTCAAATAATTGATAAGTATTGCAGAAAGAGTGGACCACTCGGATATAAAGAAGAACTTAAGCTTTACCACATCTGGATATGTAAGTTCTTCACTTGCAGTGTTTCTAAGAGGAATGTGAAACATTTTTTTTATGTATATCTAAATTTTTGGCTGATGATGTGAAAGTTGCTTTGGCAACTTTTTTTCTTGGCGAGTAATAGCACCCCATGTTTAGATATTGTTCACTGTTTTCTCATAAAACACCTCCTAAAATTGTGTTCTCTAAATTTAAAAGCCAAATCTGTATGCTTTTACATGTTTAAATTTCACAATAATTGAATCTGTTTTTCTGCATTGATAAAATCTATTTCTACATTAATAAAATTTGCTCTCTGCTCATCATATTTATTGTATATTCGAATCTGCTTACTGCATTCATAAAATCTATTTTCTGCATTAATTAAAACTGTTCATTGTTTTCTCATAAAAATTGTTCACTATTTTCTGCATAAACAATTTCTAGCATTCTGCATAAAATTATTTTCTGTTTAGCATTATTTAAGAAAATTTTCACTCTCTTTTCTGCATAAATTATTTTATGTTCACTATTTAAAAAATTGTTCATTGTTTTCTCATAAAACACCTCCTGAAATTGTGTTCTCTAAATTTAAAAGCCAAATCTGTATGCTTTTTCATGTTTAAATTTCACAATAATTGAATTTGTTTCTCTGCTTACTGCATTCATAAAATCTGTTTTTTGCATTAATTAAAATTGTTCACTGTTTTCTCATAAAAATTATTTACTGTTTTCTGCATAAGTTGTTTTTAGCATTGGCGCGGTTATTGCACTTAAATGGTTTTTGTGTTTTTTTAAATATGTAACCATATGAATAATGGACAAACTTCATGAAAGAAAAATGAATGATTCGTATAAATCACCTAATGGTAAATGCCTCGAATAATTTGAATTTGTAAAAAAGTTCGAATTAGTTGAATGTAGAAATTCAGGAAAAATCAATGGAAATCAATGAACGTACCAAATCGTGAAGGTGTACATAAGATGTACAGATAGTCTAGACTTGTTAAGAAATTTGACTCCGTTGAAAGTACAAAATAATGAAAATTCAATGGAAAAGTATGTACGTTAGATGTACAGATCATATGAATTTGTTTACAAATTTGAATTCGTTGAATGTACAAAACCGTGAAAACTCAAGGAAAAATTGTGTACATTAGATGTATAGAAAGTACGAACTTGTTGAAAAATTCGAATTCGTTGAGTGTGTAAAATCATGCAAATTCAAATGAAAATTGAAGAACATACCAAATTGAGTAAACTCAATGGAAAATTAATTACATTAGATGTACAGATCGTCCAAATTTGTTTCCAAATTTGAAGTCGTCAAATGTACAAAATCTTGAAAATTCAATTTAAAATTGTGTACTAATGTACTAATCATCCTGATTTGATGAAAATTTCGAAATTGTTGAATGTACAAAATTGTGAAATCTTAATGGAAAATCGAAATTGTTGAACGTACCAAATCGAGAAAATTCAATGGAAAGTTGTGTACATTAGATGTACAAATATTCCGAACTTGTTGAGAAATTTGATTTCGTTGAAAGTACAAAATCATGAAAATTCAAGAGAAAATTGTGTACATTAGATGTACAGATCGTTTGAATTTGTAAAAAACAAAATTTATTCGTTGAATGTATAAAATCTTGAAAGTACAAAATAAAATTGTGTAAATTAGATATACAGATAGTCTAAATTTGTTGAAAAGTTTGCATTCGTTAAATATACAAAATCATGAAAATCAAATGGAAAACTGTGTACTAATGTATTGATCATCCGAATTTGTTGAAAAATTCGAAATCGTTGAATGAACAAAATCGTGTAAATGCAATGGAAAATCAAAGAACATACCAAATCGTTGAGCAGCACATGTAGCACTGTGAACATCAGTGTAGTAATGGTGGACAGCTCACCCCCAAAATTGATGCATAAACTTTCTAGGGATGCTTTGCATCCTTGAAAATGGTGCATTACAAAGGGTTGCATATCTATGTATTCACGTGAGTGTGGATGGGTACTTTTGGTTAGGGCTCAACAGTACCGAGCTGTTGAGCAACACATGTAGAACTGTTTATTATCTTTGGTCATTTTCAAGGATGCTAGTCAAAACGCTCTTCCCCTAATCTGTGACTACTGGTTAGAAGTAATAGCACATGGGTACTTTTGGTCAGGGCTCAACAGTGCCGAGTTGTTTATTATCTTTGGTCATTTTCAAGGATGCTAGTCAAAACGCTCTTCCCATAATCCGTGACTATTGGTTAGAAGTAATAGCACATGGTAAAGCCATCTTGAACCCTGAAACTAAGCTATCAAACAATCACATCTCATAAATATGTACATTAAAAGCATCACTTTGCTCTCAGAACCATCACTCTTACAAATTAAGCAGCCCCACAGCCTGAAACACTGAAATATCTCTTGTAATCATAGCCAATTATTGTTACGCTACAGATTTTGAATACATATTTACTCGACTGTTTGATCAAACATCGTGGTCATATACGTTTGATTATGAGAGCTAATGGTGGACACAGCTCACCCTAAAAATTGATGCATAAACTTTCTAGGAATGCTCTGCATACTTGAAAACGGAGCATTGCAAAGGGTTGCATATCTGTGTATTCACGTGGCAAGTCCTTGCTTTAGGAGCCATATGGTTTTTTTGTGAAAGAGTGGTTGGTCTCTATGGTTTGGATGAGTCTGTGTGGTTTCTTACATTACAAAGTAGAGGACATTGTCCAACCAAAGCACAAGAATCAAATGTAGCAACAAAGAGCAACAGGGAAAAAATGAGCAAGTGATTTCATATAAACTTAGCCAAAACTAATGAACAGTTAATCTTTAGATTTGCAAAAGTTGAATGTACATAATCATCAGTTGTCAGGCATTAACAACAACATTCTATATTGCACGTAACGTGTAGACATTAACAACAATGTCTAATGTTCGTAGGTAGAAATTTTTGGAAATCATCATTGCTTGAATCTGAGAAGTCTGAAATATCTCTATCATCATCTAACGAAGTAACTTCATTAATAGATTTGATGGCTCGCTCTTACGCCTTCCCCTTTAGATGCTTCCTAGTTTTTTGGATTGCATGAAAACGGTCTAATTGCCTTTGCATTTGATTGTTCTCTTGTTCAAGACGAGCAAGAATGTTGGCAGGTTCATCTCTAGGTAACTCGGCTGAGCGTGCCTTAGGAACTCGTAACCTGTGCCATCGACAATACACCTCCAACTCACACATTTTCTCGTATAGGGTTGACCATGGTAGTTCTGCTACAGTGAACTCTATTGCGGTGGTATCTGTACTTAGTTTTGTAGGTTTGCCAACCATGATGTGCCCGACGCTTCCAAGACTCTCGTACGTGTATAATGGCATATTAAGAAAATCTCTCTTCTTTCCAACTCATTTTCCTCTATAGTGGTCTATGTATGTTTGTAGTTTTTGATCTACTGGAACTTGTGATAATCCATTTGTTGAAGTAGATCCAAACTTGTTTCGCATTGTACGATTTGATGTTGAGGCGTTGCGACTCATAGCTTAGTCAATCTACGAATTTAGTGGGGTAGAAATAAGATCATTATTGTGGTGCATTTATAACCTCATTTCATGTTCCAAGCATTATAACTTCAGTTATTAGGGCTTGTTATATCAATACAGTCTGGAAAAACACTATATGAATAGGATTTTAAATGTTCCCAATGTCACAGTGAGATTTGAAGATGTGGACGGTAGTTGCAGTGTTCTTGAACAGAGCATCATATTTAATTGACACAATGCTATGTCCCTGGCACCAGGGTATGATTATTCATATATTTAAGTATTCACGTGAATGTGGATGATATGACTAGACAATGTGTGAAATCGTGTCGATCTGTTGAGCAGCACGTGTAAAACAGTGGCATTTGTTGGTGCATGTGGTTCTATGACTACAGTTGGTGCTACAGCAGCGGGTTAGTGACGTGTCTTCAAAAAACTACTTGTGCCACAGTTGGTGCTACATCATGTTTACTGTATATTCAAATCTGCTTACTGTAGTCATAAAATCTGTTTTCTGCAAATCTACTTACTGCATTAATTAATTAAATAAAAACATAAAAAAAAAACTACTTATTTTTAAGTTTATGTTTATTTGTCGATTATCCAAAAAAAAAAAGAGAAAGTTATAAGGAACTCGAGTTCCATATTACAAGGATATCGAGCTTGGTGAGCTCGAGTACCGTAGAAAAAAAAATAACCACCATTTTATTTACAAAGAACTCGAGTCTTGTATGCTTGAGTATTGTGTTGCATGGAACTCGAGTTTACCAAGCTCGAGTACCACATTATTTTTTTTAATTGCACAAATTTCAGGTCAGTAGCGCCATGGCGGAATGAAACTAGGAACTCGAGTTTAGTAAAATTGAGTACCATTTAGAACTCGAGTTTAGTGAGCTCGAGTACATAAAAAGTGGTAGATTCCCATTTAGTTTCGAAACAGTGCTTTTTTGCTACAAATTTTACAAAATGGTGGTATTTGGCCATTTTCACCGAGAGAAATGGATATTTTCCCGTTGTGACTGTGAGACTCCAAGTCGAGTTTAATGGAGGATGAGATGTGGTTTTGGGCTTTTTCAAATAATGGAGGTGGAGTGTTAATAATTTATGGGTTGCTGTGAAAAGCTTAGCTTAGAGCTTGGGGTTGCAACTATTTAGGCCTGGTTTTGTTTTGGGTCGGGTCAAGACGCAAGAGTACTTAAATAAGTGGGAAAAACAAAAAATCTGAACCCGACGTGAATCGAACACGCAACCTTCTGATCTGGAGTCAGACGCGCTACCATTGCGCCACGGATCCGTTTGTTTGTTTAATGTCCTATTAGCTTTATATTTAATCAAATCTTAGACTTTTCAATTTATGTGTGCAAATAAGCCACTTTTTCGCAATTGATTGAGCCACTTTTAATAAAATAATTTCTAACATTTTATAAACTTTTGTTATTTTTGCTGCTTTCCAATAACGTAAGTGGGATCCATTTTATTTTCTTACCTATTGCTTCTTTTTTTTTTTTTTTTGCTAAACTTAACTATTGCCCTAAAAAAATCAATTAACATACTCCTAATTAAGTAGTAAAGCTACACATTGAAGGGAATTGACAACCCATTGTTGATCTGTTATACTTATAAATTTAGAGTTTAGAGATGCCTTTTGTCCTCCTGGGTTTTGCTCCCACATGGCTTGTGAACTCTGCCACAAAATCGGCCAGCCCTTCCTATTGATAGAGGTCATGGGCAATACTGAATATCAATTGAATTCTTTCAACTTGATTGACCACTGCTTGTGATGACAAACTTCGTTTGGATTAAATTGGAATTTTTTGATTGGTTGGTCAATCAATGGCTTGAAGTACTTTTGGACCTTTCGCTTTGCTTTCATGAGCGGAAAGGAGAGTTTCTCGACCCCACAATATCATTATTATACTCCCCTCAAGGCTTTTTTGGTGAAGTATACTAACTTTTGTATCTCTTACTCTTCCTGAACCAGGGCTAAGCTTTATTACAAATGGGAATAAAACCAAATAGAGGTGTAGTTCTTCACTTGGCTAGGTTGGATTAGACAAGAGAGATAGATTTTGAGTTCTTCAAATGCTTTTACACATTTGTTTACCTGCTTAAGAATTTCATAAGCACCTTTAACAATGCTTGAGAGACAAATTTATTCTGTGTGGCTACACAACCAGTAAGACTTCGAACTTCTTTGGTCGTCCGAGGAGGTTCCATATTAATGTCGGCCTAGATTTTTTAAATGTTGGCTTTAACTCCTTTCTAGGATATCATGAATCTTAGAAACTTTCCTGACAATACTCTCAAAGTGCACTATTTTGGGCTCAACCTCATTTGGAATATTTTTATAGTGTAGAAGGTTTCTTGTAGGTCATCAAGGTGCTTAAGGGGGTCCTTTTTTTTTTTTCCAAAGAAAGTTTCCAATTGTGGCATTTCCTTTTCCAATATCTTTGGACTAGGTCAAAACCATATAACCTTTTTCTCTCTAAGGGAAGTCACAATTGTTGCTTCCTACAAATGGCACTAGTTGAGGATGATCCCGTGGTTAATGAAATTTCGAGTTTAGAAATGCACTAGATTTTGGATGGATTCCTCATTATGCATTTAATTTTTTTTTTTAAAGTGCTTTTTTTAAGTAAAAAAGAAAAAAAGAAAAAGAAAAAGAAATTAAGGTGAATTGAATTGAAAAAACTCACCCACTCTACAATTCCTAAAGGTCTATACATCTTATGTATAAAAGGTGTCAATGCTATAGCAACAGTGAATTTGATTTATTCAATTCGCACTCTTTCACGCTTTTACTTGCTTTTTTGTGGTAAAATGGCATATCGAACCTTTTAATTTTTTATTTGTTTATATACATATGAGCTACTCTAAAAAAAAATATTAACACAAAAAATTGCCACAATATTTTTACAATTGTTGAGGTATTAATTCCTTATAGGCCAAAATAAAATAATAAAATATCATACTAGAACTAACTACAACTAAAAATAATGGTATTGTGAAAAAAAAAAAAAAAGTGCAACATCCATAACATTTTTCACAACACTTTCATAATAAATCTTAAGAGGTAAATTGTTATTGGTTCTAATTTAAACTTACCAATGAAATTACTTTTTTGCCCACCAATAAGAACCAGTAACAACATACTACTTGTGATTTGTTGTGAAAATGTTGTAGACATAGCATTTCTCTTGTGAAAATATTAAGACAATTTGTTGTCGTCATGATATTTTCGTAACTACTAAAGTATCAATTCTTTACGAATCAAAATAAAATATAACAAAATTATGGTATTATGAAAATGTTGTACCATTATGTTGTGTTTCTAGAAATTATTTTTTGGTTTAGTCAAGTTTGTTTAGCCAAAATTCACTATTTCATGTACAATTTTCTTGAGTTGACTTTTTGTATTATTTTTAGGATAAAGTTTAGCTACAAGATTGGTTGTAGCTTACGGCTACAACCTTACTCAATATCTTTTTATTGGAGGTGAATTTCGACATGTCTATCATTCGATTACATCTTATTCTTATATCCTCCATGCTTGCAAAATTTTAAGAAAATTAAAGATCAATAGCTATGTCATCAATAAATTGTTTAAATTACAAGTTTTTATAATATAAATTATGCATAAAATGTAAGATTATAGATAATAAAGTAAATAATATCCAATTGGCACAAAATTTGACATATGTATTAAGAGCGTAAAAAATATGCAACTCAACGGTTAGATTTTCAAAATATGTAGTAATATTTATTTTATTGAGTAAGGTTGTAGCCCTAGGCTGCAATCTATTTTGTAGCTAAACTTTGTCATTTTTTTAAGGACCATTTTAAGTGAAAACACATAGTTTTACACACACACACACACACACACACACACAAAAAAGAAAAAAAAAAAAAAAGAAGAAGAAGAAGAAGAAGAAAAAATGAAAAAAGAAAAAAGAAAAAACCTTAGGATAAAAACACATTTCATCCTTTATGTTTGGGACAATTCACAGTTCCTCCTTAAACTTTAAAATCAAACAATTCTTCTCTTAATATTTTGGAAAAGAACAAATATGTCATATTTTTATTCTCTCAATCAAACCCGAACGAAAGCTTATAATTCTTAAAATATTACATTATGTAATGTCTAAAATACTCTCACTAAATTTTAACATTTCAAAAAATTTATTCACATATTTTGAGTTTTAGATGGTAGTAATGATTAGAAAGTTGAAATGATAATATAAGGTGTTTTATTTATTACCTAAACAACATTGATTTTCTAGGTTTAAATCTTCAAAACTTATAATTTATTTAATGTAAAATTCGAGACACATGCCTTTTGTTATCATTTTTTTTTCTTTTCTTGCCTAAAATGGGTGTTCATTAAAAACTAAGCTAGCTAAACATTGTACCTAGACTCATGTAGAATGATAAAGAAGAAAGTATGAATGAATTTTTTTTTTCATTGTGTATGGTTGAAGGTATTTGATGAAAGGGTTCAATTGTAGCATATGACATCTTTCATTATGAAAATTTAAATATTGTGACAATATCTTAGCAAAACTCAGTTGTTTACTATTGGAAGATGATGATATTTGTTATCATTCTTAGAATTTTTTAGTTAGTGGATATTGTCATTAGCAAATAAGTACTAACAAACTATTATAATAAAATAGATATATATATATATATATATATATATATATATGTTAAATAGCTACCTTAACTTTGTGAGTGACATACATTTTTTTTATGTATATAGTTTCATATTCTTCAAATAAAATTTTTATCTTAATTTTCTCACTCAAGAGGTAGCACATGCCTTGCACGTGCCACCCTAACTAGTCTCATATAAAAATGGAATTTTTTTTTTCCTTCTATTAACTATATTTAAAAGACTGAAGGTGTGTGAGGAATAGTGGTGGTTGGCTTTAAAAAACTTGTTGAGTCCTCTTAGGCCCTTCCACTAAACTAAGTGTAGTTTAGTCCTAAAAAAAAAATCCTCAAAGTCTTGGAATTTAGAGAAATCCCCAAAGAGTCAAGAAAAGTCAGAATTTGTAAAGAGGTCCCCAGTGGAACAAAAATGTCAGAATTTCCATGGGAATCCCTCGAAGAGTTTGAATTTGCAGAATTATCCCTAAGAAGTAAGAAAAATGTCAAAATTTGCAAGAATTATAGAAAATATCCTCAATGATTTGATAAAGTCATAATTTGCACATAGGTCCTTCAAAGGGTTGAATATCACTGAAAAGCCCCAGAAGATTCGATTTTTATAGTAGAAGTCCCTCGAAAAGTAAAAATCAAAAGCACATACCTGTAGGAACAAATTTCCCCAATGAAGACCTTCTAGAATGGATGATTCTCAACTTTGCAATTTGGTCCCTAAAAAGGGCATTTGACAATCCGAAGACCCCTAGCGGTACAACTCTCCGATTTTTGCAATGTGGTCCCTCTAGAGTGGACACATTTTAGTTTCATTCCCCAGTGGGGCATACCATCTCATATTCGACTTCCTTAATTGGTCAAAGGTGTCAGGATTTACAAAAAAAAAAAACCCTCGAGGAACCAAGATTTGCAAATAGGTCTCTACAAGAGTCGGTCTATTGTACCTTTACCCCAAGAATTGAATTCTCGTGATAAGACCCCAAAACCCCAAGAGAGCCCTTAAGGGCGAGCTTTTCACCATGATTACAAAGTGATCACCATGATTATAAAGAGACATCGGATTTTGTGCACATATCCTTCTTGGAATTAAACATGTACACAGAAATCCTCAAAGACCTTTAGAGTACCACAAAAGAGAAAATCCCTAGAATAAAGATGAGATTGAGATAGAGGCAAGAGCTACCGAGAACACAGTTGAGCTTCAGATAAAGGAAAAAGCCACCCAGAATAAAAAAGAGATTGAGATAGAGGCAAAAGCCACCCAGAAAAGTTTAAGACAAAAGCTGTGGACTGACACCCCAAATAAGTTCCCTTTCTAGCTAGTAAGAGCACCTTTGTTTGATTTGTGTGATGTTTGTAAGTGTCGAATGATCTCCCTATCTTGAGTCTGTTAGCCATGTTTGTTTTCTTTTTAGTGACTCTAGGATAGTTAATCACTCACCTTTTACTTGACAACTGGCAAACCAAACTCTTGGATAGTGAGTCTGTTGCTACTCGTTTCCCGAGCAACACCTGTGGGAATTTGGATATATCAAATCCCACGCTACTCTTCAGAGTTGCACCCGTCCCACATGTGTGTATGTGTCTTTTGCTCTTAATTGGAGTGAAGTATTCATTGATTTGTAGATGTCTTCACTTTATTAAACTTAGATTGTCTTGATTCACCATTAAAGCTCTTGCATCTTTAAAGGCTTAAAAGAGATTTGATTAATTAAGAAAGATTTAATTTGACTTTCATGTTATCATTTAAGTTCAAATCAAATATTGCAATCACATTAAAGCTTACTTTCCTTATGTTTGAATAGTCAATCTGTTAGGTTCTTAAAGATTTAAGTTTAAATGTTTAGAATCATATTTTTATTGTGTTGGTAAACCGAGAACAAAATATGTTTAGTCTAAGTGTTAGGCAATGCTTTTTAAATGTGTTGGTTTCAAGGTTCAAGTCTAGCTAACTTCAGAAAAAGGAAGTGAGTTTCTACCTTGCTCGACTGATCAAGAAATTAGGCTTAACCAATTGAAAATCGCAGGAGCAAAAATTTGCAAAATTTTTAAAACAGGCCCAAGCCTGAAAAAACATTTAGGGTTTCACTCTAACTTCTCTACATATAAAAGGGAAACCCTAACTACGTTTTTCAGACTTTTAAAAGACTTGTGTGTTACTCTTTGTGAAATCTGAGAGGTTTTGTACCTTCTAATTACACAAGAATCTATCGGAGTAGATCTACAATCAAGCATTGGTAGAACATAGTTGCTACATTGAGATCATTACTGATGGTAATCTGAAACCTTTGAGTGGGATCTCAAAGTCACAAGCAAGGGTGCTTGTGTTGGTGTAAATCCAGGAAGAGAAGGAGTCCGTGGATTCGGAACTTGCACGTAGTTGTGTCAGTAAGTTACTACATAAGGTAGCAATAGATTTAGGGTTGAATCTGATTGTAAAAACTTCAATTCTCTTATAGTGGATTTACTTTACCTTGAGGATAACTTCAAATCCTCCTTAGGTTTTTACCTTGAAATGGTTCGTTTCATCGGTTTTCTTGAGTCATCATATCGTGGTGTTATTTAGTTTTCTGCATTTGTGCATGATATGATATATGCTTGTTAATAAACCTAATAATCAACTTGGTGAATTAATTAGGTTAAACAATTTGGTTTAAGGGGTCTAAGCGAACAAACACAATCAATTTTGCAAAAGGGGTTTGTAGACACCTCATTTTGAACTTGGTTAATAACCTTTAGTCCCCAGCCCTAATGATGATCTTGATGTGTCTACAAAGGGTAATTGAAGTTATCTTGATAGTTTAGAAGTAATCACGACTCAAAAGTGATCCAAATCACTTTGAAAACAATTAACTACTGACTTTAAGTTTTAGAAAGTATTTGTCTTTTAATAATACAAAAGGCTTCTTATTTAACTCTAAGACTGTTATTTACCTTATTAGGTTCATATCAGAATTAAAGAGTAGATGAGAGAAGAGAGATTGAGTGAATTAGGGTTTGGTATGACAAAAGGAAAGGAAAGGAAATAATTTGAATATTTTGCATTTATTACATTAGACAAAAGGAAACAAACATTATTGCAAATATACATGATCGAAGTAGATAAAATAGATATGGAAAGAAAATAAAACATGGCATTAAAGGCAAATAAGACTAAAAAGGAATGAAATATGGTTTCTATCCAAATTGGCGTATGCCATAAGAAGAATGTGTATGCATCCTTCTTTTAGCGTACGCATCTAGGCTTCAAGCCAGATTCCTAGAAAAAGGACCAAAAGATGAACACTAGCCATCCACAGAAAGCATACATGCATGTGTGGATGTGTATGCGTCTTACAAAATGTGTACACACCCTGAGGCAGATTAAGGTTCTAACATGTTTTCAACAAAACATAAGAAATAAATTAAAAAAAAAAAAAAAACATAGGATAGATTATTATGCACAAAACAATACATTAAAGCATTAAAAACAACAAAAAAAAAAAAAAAGTAAAGGAAACAAAAATCAAGGAGGAGAGTGTGGATAATGGGAAAGATGGTTGAAGATCAATCTAGTCCTCACCCTTTTTTGCCCTTCTAGCCTAAAAGACTTTTACATTTAAGTTTCAGGAGATATTTCTACAAATTTTTAGTAAGGAAAAATGTCTGACCCTTTTGGTTGATGAAAATAAGGGTATTTATAAGGGAAATGAGGGTCTAGGGCTTAATGGGATGTTAGGGTAGCCAGTCAATCAGGCTAGTTGCTCTAGAATCTCATAAAAATGGAAATGAAGTGATTTAAAGCTTTCTGTATAGAAGGTGTGTACGAGTTATATACTCGACATATGCACCTTTTGTAAGCCTCGGCCAAATTAGGTCAAAAATGGGTTTTTGGGGATTGGGCTTGGACTGTATCGGGCCACTTTTAGGGTTTATATCCTCATTGGACTCTACACACGATGCTAATCATTTTGGTAGCAAAAGATTGTCTTGTCATTGGGGGATTCAGGTATAGGTTGGGACAAATGAGGTGTCTACACATGGGCATACATAAGAGAGAAAAGAAAATAACTTTTATTTTTGTTTGAACACTCTTTTTCTTGCTGTGCAAGTGCTACACCTTGTTGTAGCACAACTTTTATGAATTGCACACAGATGTTCATGATTGATGAGTTTTAGTGGTGAGATGATTATTTATACATTTTTCTTAGGATCTTTTTGTCATTTATGTCAATATAAGTGGTATAGATATGAGTAAGAATGATTAACTCATAAACTCTAATCATATAATGAGCCACAAAGCTCAATATTTTAAGTTGTGCATGAAGATGCTTATCCAAACGACAAAAGGTACACAACATGAAACAATGTTTCATTTGCCAACAAAGGTACACAAGTACAGGTATACACAAACACACATTGTTTTTGTTTTTGTTTTTTTTTAATTTTTTTTTCTAATTTGTTTTCTTCAAAGCAATAAAAGAAGTAAAACACACACACACACACACAGGGCGATGACCACTCGAAGACTGAAAGGATATAACTTAGTCGGTACAATTGTGATATAATTTACACAATTGTGTAAATTCCATGTTCCAAATGAACTAACATATTCATATATAATTATTCTTGGTAAATGAATTGTGATATAATTATGCATAATATATGCTTTATACTAAGGATACAACTTAGGACTTTACACAATTGAGATATAATTTATCTAACCCCAGAACCTACTCTCTCCTCTAGAGACATCTTGCGCAATAGTTTGTACCAATTTAGGGACTGATGCAACAAAGGATACAATTAGGGCTGTCCACAGGTCGGGTTGTGCCTGACTCGAACTTGACCCAAAATTTTTGAGTAGATAAAAATAAAACCCAAAATCGACCCAAAATTCTCATCGAATTGGCTAGTTTAGGTCTTTTCAGGTTTCGGGTTGTACTGGTGGATTTCGGGTTTTGTCGCCGGGGTCGAGATTTGGCTAGATCTGTCAAGATCAGGCCGATATCTTGCCGAATCTCGAAGGATTTGGACTAGATCTCGATGGATCTTGATGAGATCTCACTGGATCTAGTCTGAATCTTGATGGACTAAGGATGAGAGAGAGATACTGCCGGTAGGTTTGGTTTTCGTCAGGTTTTGAAACCCAAAACCACCACTCGACCCGCACCCCTTTGGTTTTGACACCAAAGACCCGCCGCCGATCGCAGGTTGCTCTAAACAAGTCGGCCTCAGTTTAGGCGGCGTCGAGTCTATTGCTTTCAGCGGGTTATCGGTTCACTTGGACATCCCTAGATACAACTCAGCCAAAACCGGCCTAAGAGCACTATCCGAGATGCAAAAGGCCTATCCCTCAGGCAATGACCACTCGAAGACTAAAGAAAAGTTCCAAGACGAAAAAAAGAAGAATGGAACAAAAGGAAAAAGATGCCTAATCTCAAAATAATCTACCATCAATGCATAAACAAAGAAACAAGTGTGGGAAGGAGGAGAGTCATACTTGAGAAGGGATGCTAAGAAGCTTGGGCTGGGAGGAAGAAACATTGTAGAGGAAGTAAAAGAGAAGAAGGAAAGAAGAAAGAGGAAAAAAAAGGAGCTGAAAAGATGTCCCCAAAAATTGGAATGCTAAAAAACCAAAGGGCACATCAAGAGGCATAGCCATGTCCAACCTATGAATATCTAACATGCAGCCATGATCTGGCCAGCGACATCATGTCTCATTAAATGTGAGTAGAACGAAATTTTAGGAGTCTCAACTGACACAGAATGACCTCTCGCATTCCTTGGATTGTCAAAACAAGTGTTGACGACCTAGGAATAGGGGGCAAATGATGAGTACATAAAAATGGGTAGTCCATTCTTATGCTGGACAATCATAGCGCCTTAAACAAGCATTTAATGCACAACTGTTACCAATGGAAACACTCAGAGACAAGACCGTTGAAGACCTTATCAAGAGCCTCATTAAGACACCAAATACGTTCCCAAAGACATAAATACGACCATTAAAGACCTCCAACAACTAGTAAGAAATAATCTATATAAATCACTCTAGAACAAGAGAAAGGTACACACATACAAATACACTCATCTTTCTTTTCATTCTCTCTCTCATTTTAAGTATCTAACTTTGTCATTAGAGATTCATTGGCTGGCACCACACTAGTATATTTAGGGGGAGTAAGGTTCCACTATTGTTTTGCAGGTCGTGGTCATTCTTAAGTTCGACTGTGTCTGGACTCTGGACGACAATATTACTTACGAACTAGTGCTTTGTCAATTGGGTCTAGTGGTCCTACGCTCTAAACCCGCGAAAATTATGATACATGGTCCGGAAGTGAGTGAGTATTACACTATCATTATTTTGACAAGTCCCACACAAAAGCACTAGACTGAGGCCAAATCCCAATAGGTGAGGCGTGGAAGACCTAAAAAGTCCTCGAGGAACTTCAAAAGGGACATTTGACGTGATTATTCTAATCTTTTTAGACACAAATCATCGTCTTTACGATCTATTACTCTTATACATGGAACTCAAACTAAATCCTAATGACATCTTTACAGTCTAGCGCTGCTCTAATACACTGAACTATAGTTATTAAAACGTGAATCGTATCGTGAATTGATTTTTTATTTTTATGTATTGTGTATCGTATTATATCGTGTATCGTAAGATACACAAATACTTAATAAAATTTATAAAAAGTTATAGATATACATATATAAAGAGTATATTCATTATAAATTTTGAATATATTCAGCTAATGACTAATTCATCACTTATATAATAATATTTAACAAACTAATTAAATAAATCCGACTAGTACATATTTATAACATACACATTCAAATTGCTTAAATTCAAAAGTGATAATATATTACAAATGGCCCAAATATTAATTTATTTTCATCATATTCATCATATTGGCTAATCAACCCCATCTAAGTCAATACTATTATCACGGTTATCATTTTTCAAATTTATTTCGTCATTAAAATTTTCTTCATTGTCTTAAAATTTACTATCTCTTCTTGTTCTTTATATTTTAATAATTAAAAAATATCTTCTTGGCATTCTAGTTTCTTGGACTTATAACAATAATGAAAAAAAATAAAAAGTAATTATATTTTCAATTAATATCTTAAATTTGTAAATATCAAAGTGAAGTATAAGTGTGTACTATGTAGTCTAAATTTTGTAGAAAAAAGAGAAGGAAAAAAAAAAAAACTTATGAATATGTTATTTTATTAGGTTAAATTAAGTAACCTAATAATTTTGTATTTGAAACAAGTCTACAAACTTGTTAGATTCAAATAAAAACAAAAATTTTAACAAAAAATCTCATTTTAAAGCATTTGTCTATGTATCGTACGATACGTACAATTTTACGATACGATACAATTTATACGATATACACATTGTATCGTACGATTCATGAACACTTACAATACACCAATACGATATAGAACTTTTTACATACGATTCGATATGTTTTGTACAATACGTATCGCATATCGTACGATACTGAGATCTATGCACTGAATTCAAACTAAGTCCAATAAGGTGCGAAAGACTGGAAAAGTTGAAAAGTCTTCACGAGAAAGTTGGAAAGGACATTTCACGTGATAAATAAAGACATGAAAAGTACATGTTGGTAAAATCTTAATAAACAAATAAAACAGATATAGACTATAGTCTTATTCGGAAAAATGTATCACTGATGTTAATATGTGGACCCAGCTCAAACAAATTATATGGTTGGACATGTTTTGAAACACCAGTAAGTATTCTATGCCCAGAATGTAAAGCAGCCATTTTAGCTGCATCTGAAGCATCTAGACTTAACTTCAACTATGTTTTGTTTGAAGAGGATTCCCAGCTCACATTGAAGGCAATCAATCAAGAAATCCATCAAGATTGGGAGATTGTTAATATAATTCTTGATATTAGAATTATGCTTAACTCTTTTTGTTGCTTGGTATTTTTCCTCCTCCCCAAGACAATCTAATTCTCTTGCTCATAATCTAGCTTATTGGGAAGCATCTTGTAATGCTTGGGGTCTATTCCCATTTCATAATATAATTAGGTTTTTGTTGAAGAGTAAGATGTGTTAGTCCATTTTGGCTTTTGTCCTTGTCCTTGTATTTGATATGTATTTTGTTTTTTCTTCTATTGAAATCATTTATTAAGCCAAAAAAACAATAATGAGTCCTAAGCAAGTTGTCCAGTAATGTTTGGAAGGAAATAGAGAATTTGTGCTGCACGCGAGACTTTTGGATACTACATTGCAATTATGTTTATGCATGTGCCACTTGCCATTCAAACAGTATTCCAATGATATTTTTGGATTCTAATCAATTTAACTGGTAAGATTTTTTTGTCACTGAATAAGAGATTTAAGTTCAAAACTCACTTACACCAAAATTAATTTGTGTTTACCAAATACAAATTGATATTTTGGCTTAAATGATAATAAAAACAATCCTTATGAAACAGATGTTATTGATTTAAATTTTATCGTATTTATATAGAAAAAATATATTTACATTCAAAAGATACTTAAATGGCTGTTGTAAATAACTTTCCATCACTATATACTTATTTTAAATTTCAAGAAAAAATAAAGAGGTTAAGTTTCAATGAATTCTAGGATGTAGTTTAGTAAATGAGTTGATTCATTTTTTAGGTTAAGAACCCCATAACTTCACTAATCTCTAGAATTACACTATCTAGGATTTTGAAAATTTAGGAATTTGGCATTTTGGGATGTTCTATGGCAGTTGAGTGTCTTCTACTTTTTTGGTCTTGCACTCTTGCTTATCAGCCATTGAAAACACCCACATTTTGTGAGATTGTTTCTACTTGACCTTAAAAAGAAGAAGTGAAAATGCAGAAACTTATTTTCTAAATTCTCTAACAAAAATATGAATATGTATGTTACATAAACTATAGCAAGAAGTTTCAATTACTCGTTTATTTTATTTGTTTTTGATTTTTATATCTAGTATTCTTTAGTGATTCATATTACATAAAAATGCTAAACTATTTATAATGTAAAAAATTTACTATTTATAAATAAATATTAAATATGTCAAAGTTATTTTTATATGGAATTTGTATAATTTTAGTGTTTAATTATTTTTTTATAATAAGATATTATTGTCTTTCTAAAAATATTTTTAAATTACATGGCTTAAACAAAAACTGTCCTATGCAATCCACATAAAATCTTACCATGATTATTTTTATTTCGGTAAAAATTTAAAATTCTGGTCATTATTCTGCTGACTTTATTTCTTATTCTATATCATTTATGTATTATTTCAAGTCATTGTTCTCTTATTTTAATAAAAAAGAAGATAAATAGAATATGTTTAAACTTTTTTAAAAATTTATAAATTTTTGCAAATAAAAAAATACATAAAAATCTGATTTGTGAAAGATCGAATAAGTGTAATAGGTTTTAAAAGCCCATTTAGGGTTAACTCGTTTCTATCCGAAACGGCTAAACCCAATTGATTCAAACCTGAACCTGCTTGACCCAAATCATTTACCAAGTCTAACTCTATCCATTGATTGTAGATAGGGTAGCCCCATCAATAATGTAACCTTTATACGTGAAGTTTTTTTTTTGATCTACTTTTTACGTGAACTTTGTCAAAATTGTTTGGAAGCTTTAATTTCAACATGTTGAAAAGAAATGACATATAAGTTGGAATTGGAGGTAGATGCTTGGAAAGGGAATCTCCTAACCCATCCTCATCTCTTATTCGATTTTAAGTTCTGAAAGCTACAGTTGTCAAGTGAGGACAATGACCATTCATAAAAGCAATAATCACATATAAAGTGAATGCGTAAGAAATAGGACATGGGATGGGTTTGTGGGCCAAAGAAATGAATGTCTATGATGAAAGTCTAAAAGTTTTCTTGGTGTTATTTGAGTGAAAAGATCTATGCATATAGAATGCAATGTACACGGAAAAAAAAAGGGTTAAATTTACAAACAATCCCAAATTAGCAAGCCACATAATTTAAACTAGAAATTGTGAAGGACTCATGTATGAATTGGCATCCGAATTTAAAAAATATTATGAAATTATTGTAACCTTTTGTTATATCTATAATATTACTCATATTGTAGCAAGAATCAACAACAAAAAGAAACATTTCAATAGATGAATACCATCTTAAAACATGCAATAAAAGTTGAGGATTAAATGTGCGTTTGAGATCAGTTTATTTTACTTTTTGCCATTTTTTTTTTACTAAATGTGTGCCAAAATACTCTTGTATTTTGAAAAGAGTGAAGAAAAAGTAAGGATTTAAAAGTTTGTGCACAAAAGCTAAAAAATAAACAGAATGTTGAACCAAACAGACATTAAATATTTAATGTCTGTTTGGTTCAACATTTTGTTTAAACCTAAAGTTTTATTATCTTATAGACTAATTCATCATTTTTAAACGTAATTTAAAGAGTTCTACTATTATAATAAAAAATCTCACAATATTTTTTCAACAAGTTGAGATATCAATTTACCATACGTTAAAATAAAATAAATTTATACCCAAACTAACAATAGATCAAAATAAGATTATTGTATAGATATTGTGAGATTTTGTTGTGTTTATGAAATTTCTCTAATACAAAAATAATAACTAACTATTTATTTACTATATTATTGATTTAACACTATCATTTATTGATATATTTAGTTAGACTATCATTTCATATTTAACAGTCTCCATACTCTTTCACATTTGTATAATATGATAGATGTGTTTATTATACACACCCTAATAAGGCTAATACACACAAGTTTACATAGGCTCACAAAATGCACTAAAATTGTGCATTTTATGAGTAGGGATTTACTAACGTATGCCTTTAGGGCATATGTTAATAAATCAATTTAGAAATTTTTTTATAAAAAAAGGAAAAAGTAGTTAACTTTTTTGACAATTTTCTCAATATTTTATAATTTTTTAAAAAAAATAAGTGATTTATATGTGCCTAAGGGCATATATTAACGTTTTCAAAAAAAAAAAAAAGGGCATATATTAACCAATCGTTACCAATATATGTAAACTTGTGTGTAATAAAGTATTTACCCTAACGTGACTGTCATGTGAAACATTTCACATTAAGAAACGGGAAACAAATAGTTTTTTTTTTTTTGAGCGAAAGACGATAGAAATTTTATTAAAAGATAAGTAATAGTGTACAGGTATAAACTAGATAGCTCTAGTGTTGGTGGACAACAACAACTAGACAAAACTGTGATGTCCCACGAAAGTAAAACTGACAAAATACATAAAAACAATGGCAGGAGTCATTCCAACACTTTTTGCGCTGCATTTAGGCGTTGATACTCCTCCAGCAGGCCATTGCGCTGTCAAAAATATACTTCGGGTGTGCCTGTACCTGCTCAAAATAGAACCTATTCCTGGCATTCCATATCATCCAAGCCGTGATTGCCCACTTGTCCAACTCAGACGAACAAAGCTTCTGCCGCTACACGGGAAACAAATAGTTGATAGATAGAGACTATCATGTGAAACATTTCACATCAAGAAACGGGAAACAAATAGTTCATAGATCTACGAATCCGTGACCGTGACCTCACAACACATGTCAAGAGGGAATATAATTAGGCTAAGGCCCATTGGAAACGTGCCTAGTCATGATTGTGGGTCCAGGTTCTTTTTCCCATTGAAATGAAAAGTCTTGCCAGTCATACGTTTCTCATTGTTTACCCGGTTTGAAGGAAGAGAATAGAAGTTGATGATGCTAGGATCGTCAGTAGAGATGTTCGTCCAGAGTGATATCGTCAGCCTCCGCTCCAGATCCTGCAAAGAATATTTCTGAATACAAATGTATGTGGTCACCGGTGTGGCGCCAGCCACAAAGTCTCCGATGCCAAAGTTAGGAAAGGTCCTCCTTTATCAAGAAAGAATAAAATACCTTTTAATAATGAAATTTCTAGTGAGTGTTTCTTGTACCTCTTTCGGATCCCGTTTGGGGATATATATAGGTTGTTTTCAGTACCCTTCTAGCCGTTGGTTCTGCCATAATGAGGGTGTAATTCCTTGACTTCGTAACGCCCGTGCAGGGTAGTAAATTTGACAGATACTTCTTCAACGGTATTGGTATTTATTGTTCATTTTGTAACGGACGGTCGTGACAGGTGTATGGACGACTAACTTGTAGGTTCGGGCAATCACTCTCGTTCCTATTAGTCGTCCACAGGCAAGGTATGGACGGTCATATATTTTTTGGATCTATCAGAAGTGAACTGAGAGAAGAGAAAATGAATCAGGATAAAAGGAAAAATAGGGGCCCAGGTGATAAATTTTTTAATAAATTTAGTTCATTTTATTTTCTATCTTGCTATCTAAACCGCAAAAACAAAATTTAATTTCTCTTTCTTTCCTTTCTCTTCCTTTCAAACCAAACAAAGTGTTAATTTAGTCTCTGGATGGTTTTTTCGCATTCAAAGGTCTCATCTATGAAGTATGACCCGCTGTTGTGGTCACGGTTTATCTTTTTCTAGTAGAAAAGTCTCCGAATAAACAGATAAATAAATAGATAATTATATCACATATATACTGTCTAAACAAAAAGTCATGCACCAATCAATTACTTTGATATTTTCTTTTACTTTTTGAGCATTTACAATCAAGGTTGTAAAAAATATACTTATTTTACCATTAAAAGGTTGTTTTATTTATTTTATATTTTCATTTTATAATTCACTTCACATCCAATTTCTATTTTATTAATTTCACATTCTCTCTCTCTCTCTCTCACCACCTCTCTCACTTCATATCAGCATCTCTCTCTTTACCCACAGATCAAGCCCCATATCCAAAAAGAAATCATCAATAACAACCCCCACCCGCACCAGAAATCAATCACCACCGCCACAACAACAAAAACAACCACAACCAATAGCATCCACCATTATCATATATACCCATACTAGAAATCGGATAATAAAAAAATAAAAAATAAAAACAAAACAAAAAACTGCAACCCATTGTGATACCACCACCGCAACTCACCACTACAATCTACCACACCATAGACCAAAACCCACCATTGCATGACCCACCAAAACCCATGACCCACGACCTCCACAGCACCACGAACACTGCATCACCCCACTACCCACTAGCAACCCCCAGCCCACCGACCCACAACCTACAATGTCTCCACCACATAAACACCCCCACTGCCGCACATGAGAGAGAGAGAGAGTAATCATATAACTCTGTGTCTCTCTCTTTCTCTGCCTCTCTCGTCATTCCTCAAGGAATATATCCCAACAACCTAAAGAATATACATTAATTGAAAGCGTAATCATATTTGAAGCTTCTTGTAATTATTTATCCACCCAATTCAGAATATCACAAAACTTCTTCACTGAAATTTTTGGAAAAACTCCAAGCAGATATGCATTTAACACGAAAAGATTAGTAAACAATATGAGTCCCTTAGGATAAGTTATAAAGTTTAAATCGAATTAGCTAGAACAGGTTTAAGATCAGATTCAACAAAAACATGTGAAACACGCACTCATAAGTTATTACACTGAAAGATAAGTTAAAACATCCAAAGCAATAGTAGCAATGCTAGGCTTTATCTTTGTTGTATCTATGCTAACCGAGAAGTTTCTCCATCTTAAACAATTAAGAGTAAGAAATAGATATTTTCCTCAAGAAAACCAAAATAAAAATAAAATGTTTATATTAATATGAGAAAATTTATATTTAAATTAAAAATTCATTTACTTCAAATCCCATGCACCGTTATAAACAAGTCAATTAATTGTCCCTCCCTTCAATCAAGAAGTCTTAATTTCAACTCATTAGAGAAAAATCTTTGGTATAATCTACTGCTACAGAAAAAGCAAAAGGGAAATTTTTTGACTTCGTAGTATTTTTTTTCTTCTAATATTTCATTCTGAACAATAAGTCAATAATCACACCATAACATAACTATTTCCGACTTTAGAGAGACAGCAATAATTATAAAGCTTAAGAACTACTGTTTTTAGTTTCCGAGGAGTCATCTCGATTTGTGATACTAATAGTAACAGAATCAAGACCAGGGTAACTTAATCCAGTACTAATTGAACTTAACTCAATTCCACTAGTCGACTCCAACACCTGTCCGTGGTAAACACTGTTGTACCAAGGAGCTCCATTGGTAGTAGCAACACGGAATGATACCACTTCTAAATTGGTATCCTTGGTTGCTTCTGCATACTCTTGGAGCTCTAATGCAAACTCTAGCTTTTCCATCACATCATTCATCCTGGGCCGTTCGATTCCATGATCACTTACACAACTCTCTGCAAGTTCCACATATATCTTGAAACACTCTGGCGCAATCTTGTTCGTTAGATATGGATCAATGATTTCACTGATGGTCCCTCTCTCAATACATTTTCGAGCCCAGCTTGCTAAATTTCGTTCCTCTTCTTGGAGTCTTTGGTTCAGTGCTTTTCGGGCACACAACACTTCAAACATCACTACACCAAATGAGTACACGTCGGATTTCTCAGTTAATTGCTGGCGTCTTGCATAATCTGGATCCAAATACCCCCATGTCCCCTTTACTAGGGTACTAACGGCAGTGTTATCCAAACCCATTTTGGACAACCCAAAATCCGAAACCTTGGATACCCATTTCTCATCCAATAGAATATTTGTTGTCTTCACATCACGGTGGATAATAGGGTGCTTTGTACATGTGTGGAGGTAATGCAAACCACGTGCTGCTCCTATGCATATATGGAGCCTTTGTTTCCAGGTGAGGGGATCATTAGGGGTGTCATAGAGGTGGTGGCGAAGGGTACCATTTGCCATGTACTCGTAAACAAGTATCATCTCACCCTCATCATTGCAATATCCGATGAGAGACACAAGGTGCACATGACGAAGTTTAGAAAGCATCTCGATCTCTGTCATAAACTCATGAGCACCTTGTCGAGACTCTTGTTTCATGCGCTTGATTGCCACTGTTACATTACCTAAAGGATGAAATATTATATTATTGTGTTTCTAAAATCCAATAAATGTGGCAATAAATGTGATTTGTGGATTTTAACAACCTATGAGAACACATTAGTTTGTATATTTCAACAATCTACTAGAACACTTTAGTTTGTAAATTTTATATGATAAAATTTGTACTATCTCTAGCACATTTATTGGGTTTTATTTTGCATAAATAAAGAGTATGACTTATGTCTAGTTTCTATGCTCTTTGGAAACTATAAGATGTGAAGGCGTCCTAAAATAGGACACGGTGGTTACATTAAACAGTTTATATATATGGGCAATGATACTCACTTTCATGTTTTAAAAGAGGACATTTTCTTTTATCTTCTAAAATGTGTATGTCAGCACATTGATTATGGATATTATATAAAATAGTGGATGTAAAATGAGTGTAAGAAAATTTTCCCTTCATATATGACCATGTCCAATATGTATAGGAACTTGACACAAGTCGGATTTGATCAAATTATTAAACAACTCTGCAAGATATAGTATCAGTAATCTTAATTATATGCAGTCAGACTGCAATTAGGACTATTTCAGGAAAAAAACTAAAAATTAAAAGATAATCATGGTATTATTCATTACCTTGCTCAATCAGACCCTTGTAAACATTGCCAAAGCCACCTACACCGACAATTAGATCTTCATTGAAGTTGTTGGTTGCTATTTTGATTTCATCTAGTCTGAAGTAGCGGCATAGTTCTCCAGGCAGTGATGAAGCTGTTCTCCTTTTGAACTCTCTTTTGTAAGGATCTGGCCTAAACCAACACCACCACTTTGCTAGTGGATGGTAAGAACCATAACGCTCAGTCTTCTTCAATTTACAGAGAACCATGAAACACACTAGAGCGGCCACGACTAAAAAGCCGATACCACTTCCAATAGCAATGAACATTGTTTTATTTGTCTTGGACTTGTCCATCGGTGGAGGGACCATATTTACTCTAGCAAGATTGCCAGATGGGTCGCTCAATTTGAACACTTCCACACCGTTTAAAATGGCATCGCGGAAAGTTGCATCTGTTCTAGGGTGTAGATCAATGGCCAGAGTATGACTGTCCTCGCCCTTGTTTTGGATCATTACTACGTAGTCCTTGTAGTATGGCGTATCGCTATTGTCAGCCCACGATATTACATCTGCCGTTTCTTCTGCTAGCTGATAATCTACATAGATGGTAAAAACCCTTGAGCCAGAGACGTGTATCCCAGGATCTATTTCGCAGAAATGGAGCCTCACCAGATAATTGAATCCCGTCTCAACAGGTAATCCCCATGTCAAATTAGACATTGAGTTCCTAATCCTGTCTGGACCCATTGTAACTGCAGACTGATAGACAGCATCAGGTGCAACGTATTTTGGTATTTTTGAGTATTTGAGTTTCAAAGATGGATCACGAAGGATTACACCTTTGCTCAAGAAATAATCAGTTCTGCCTACCTCGGACCATTGTCTAAACAATCCAGTGTCTTGCACTGGGGACATGGAGCTCCCGCCAATGTTTAATCGATAAACCATCTCGAGTGCCATGCTGTAGTTTATGTAGAACTGAGGAGCCTGGCCAACATAAACAGGAACTTTACCTTCTATATTAATAGAACTACTTGAGGTATAGTACAGGTCCATAGGCATGGAGACAACCTCAATACCATTAATGAAAGCATAGTAACTAATAGAACCACTTGTAAAAGGAATGAAGGTTAAGTTCAATTTTGTATTTTTTTCAACATTGATGCAGAACTCTTTGACAAAATACTTTTCGCCTGAAGAATCAGTATGAATGGAAGCACTGAAGTTTCTAAGTAAGGTGAACGAACCCGCTTTGACAGTAAAAAAGTCTTTAGACTTGGTAAAACCTGAGTATGCAGCTGAGTAAAAGTACAACCGAACGAATTTCGGGCCAGGTGTGACCGGAAACACATATGTGAATTGGGAATAAGACAACCGAGCTGTACTGTAGGGGATAGACTCAACGGATGATGCTTGGCGTTGGGCTTCAGAGGTATTAGATTCGTTGTTTTGTTCCATGGGACCGTACTTGGAACCTATGTCTCCGATCCAGTCACGCTCATCGGTAGCCTTTGAGTTGCCGAAAGAGCCACAGTCGAGGGTAATATTATCAACAGCAATGTCAGGGGGTGTAGAAGTAGCAACTGTGATATGGTGAAAGATGAAAAAGAGGAAGAAGATGAAGAAGAAAGGTGTCAACATTGAGTGGTTCTTCATGGGAGCAAGAGGTTACTGAGTAGCAAATTGAAAGAAAATTAAAGAGGAGGAAACGCTCCTTTTCTGTTTCAACTTTCAACTATACGAGAAGTAAAAACAGCAAAATTATTGTATCGCTTGATGATGCTATCAACCACAATAGCTTTTAGGTCTGTACTCTGTACAGAGTTAAAAATGCTGGAGGAATAGGCGGGTGGGGGTCGGGGCCGTGGGAAGTTGCCTGGGGAGACTTGAGTATAGCAAGTTGACTCGGTCATACTTACTTTTTGTTTTGGTTTTGGACTCGGTCATACTTACTTTTAGGGACGTTTGCTTCGTGACAAACATTATGGTCAGAGACCACCGGGCGCGTTGGTCAACTGGTAAGGGGTTGTCCTATCTTAACCAAGGTCTCGTGTTCGAGCCTTGGGTATGCAGCTGCGTTAAAACTCGGTTGGGAGAGCTTTGCCGCCCTTGTGGTCCTACCCGGCTCGAATCCGGATTTAGTCGGAGCCCCTGTGGTTCCGGATACCGGGTGGTTTAACCAAAAAAAAAAAAAAAAAAAAAAAAAAAACATTATGGTCAGAGGCTGAGCTAGGGGGCCTAGCTTTTTAATTTTTCCCTTAGAGCAGGTGAAAATACGTACCTATAACTTAGATCAAAATATGCAAATTAGCCCCCTCGAAATTTCAAATTTTGCCTCTTAAAATGTAAAATTTAGATCATAAAATTACTTTCGCTGCTCAAATTTTCAAGCAGTCCAGAAAACAAAAAGAACTAAATTAATACAAGACTTCGAACTACGATAATTATACCATAATTATCATTCATTTTTAGAGCATTAGTCAAATTGAATGCTTCTTGAAGTCTTGAACTAATGACACTAAACCCTATGTGAATGCTCAAAGTTCAAACTCCTTTTTTTTGTTGAGAAATTTTTTCAATGACTTCTAATCAGTCACATTCAAAATTTATGCTTTAATTTATCTAATGATATAATCACAAATTCACAATATATAACGAAATCTTTTTTTTTTTTTTGTTATAAAAAAAAGAGGCGTTTATGGTTGTATTAAACCCCCGGGCAGGGAGCCGCGTCGTGAGATACTCACTTATTGTACACATGTGAGAGTCACCTCATTTCTGAGTACACCCCTCACTAAGTATACCCACCAACAGAAGGCCGTTGGCAGGACTCAAACCCAAGCCTGACAAGCAGGGAACGAAAGTCCTGACCAACTCAGCCAACTCCCCATTGGCAACGAAATCTTTGATTGTTAATAAAAATGATTAATCTTTTGACGGGATCTTGCTTTGTTTGTAATTGAATTCTTTGCAACTATTGAGAGGCGTTTTAGTATTGAGGCAACTTAAACTATTTGTCCATCATTCATTATTTATAATCTTCAAGCAAAATACTTATAGGTTCTAGCTCTTAATTTTAATTTTATTATTATTTTTTAAAAGACTTCGAACTTCGAAAATGCTTTAAACAAGTTTTACAGAAGTTGGTAATATTGATGCAATTTTAGAAAATATAACTAATGGTTTACAGTTTGTTACCCCATTTTGAATATTACACGGACAAATTTTGATATATCCATGATGTAGGCTAAGTAACTAATCATAAACTCCACGTATCTTTGTCTATGTTAGATTACACCTAGGGTGTGTTTGTTTGGAGGTGAAATAGGGTGAAAGGAAAACTTTGGAGAGAAAATGGGAATGAAAACTATTTTGGATTGTGTTTGGTTGGATGGAGAGGAAGGAAAATAAATGGTGGAGTCCAGGTGTTTTCTCTCCTAGCCCACCAAAAAGTTTTTTCCCCAAAATGGAGAGAAAATTGAAGGGAGAAAACTGGGCTACTTAATAGACAAAAATGCCCATGTGCACTTGCACTCATTTTTTCTTTTTCTTTTTTTCTTTTTTCTTTTCCTTTCCTAGGCACATTGCTTTTGCCAATTTTCTATTTTTTTTTCTTTGTTTTATTTTTCTTTTCCTTTTCCTTTTCTGGACACATTGTGTAATACCCTGATTTGATTTTATGATCATCACCGTGATCATCATTATTAATATAGAGTTGAGATACTATATGTGTGTGCACAGTAAGATGGGAGTAGACAATTTTGTGGTGCTACAAAATATGTGAAAAAATTAAAGTTTTAGTGCATATAATTTAGTGCAGCAGTTAAAATAATAAATAAAAGAGGAAGATGTTTTATGGGCTTCTTGTAGACTAAAGAGATAAGTTCTGGTGGGTTTTAAACTTCAGTCCACTACTCCACCAAGCCCACATCTCTGATGCGTTAAATATAGGGTAGAGGAAAAGATAAATTAGGGTTACGTTGGAAGGGTTTCTTGGTAAACGTGGATGCCAAAGAAAATTTGAAAGGAAGAGAGAGAGGTGGCATGACAAAAGAAAGAGGCAAAATTGTTTAGGGGCATAAGGTTTGGCTACGAAATCAAGGTGAGAACCCCATCTCAATATTACTGTACTGTTTATAAATCTTGAGATATATTTATGGTTTTGGCAAGGTGGTAAAATTAAGTCATGTCAATCTGATTACAGTGGAAAGATGTTTATATATTAGTGTTATTTAAATAAAGATCTGATGGTAATACTCTTAAGTTTATGGTAGTGTTGTAATTCATTTTGGTTACCTGTTGAGTTTGAGGACTTTGGGTCTAACAAGAGATGATATATATTAGATTAAATTACTAGTAGTCAGTACACGATTTCACTAGGTTGCCTACTGTTAGTATTTTAGAACAAATGCACATAAAAATGTATGGCTGACCTTTTTTCAAGTTATCTAAGGTTGCGAAATTCTTTTATGGTTCTACTCAATTCAAAAGTGAATTGAAAAAAAGTATTTTTTTCTCTCACTCTAGGTGAGCTCTTCTTCTCACTTTTTGGGTGGGTCTTCTTTCCTCACTGTAGCGGGTGAGTGTCTTGCTATTCATTACACAGTCCATATTATCCATTCTCTACGTCACAAGAATGGACTCTACTTTCATTGACCGATTACAGAGGATAACGTTGACGGAGGAGGAAGGGGAGGTTATCAAGGTCAGGGGGACCCAACGAGGAAAAACCTTGGAATAATGCTCCCTTAGTTTAATAGGATGATTTCTCACAACACAATACTACAACCAGCGAGCGGCAAAGGCTTTGCTAAGATCAGTTTGGAAATTAGGCTCTGATTTAAAATTTGTGGACATGGGAGAAGGTCTCTTCCAGTTCAAGTTCAAGATAGAGAGCCAGCTAATGTAGATCATGAAACAACCATACAAAAGCACGGAAACTCAGAAAAGGGCACGTGGAAAAGGCTAAACCGAGAGTCAAACCCTAATAAACAAAATAAGCCGAGTGACCCTACAAGTATTAGATCAAAGAGGGGCTATACATGGATTGAGGCAGACAATGAAAGCGGCAGAACAATTGGGGGGGGGGGGGGGGGGGGGAAGAGTAGAAAATTGGATGGATAAAACACACAATCACATTCAACGGTGGAGGCTGCAAATTAGCTCCGCCGAACGCAATGAGTATCCTAAGTTGGAACTGCCAGGAGCTTGGGAACCAATGGGCAGTTGAAGTACTCTCTCATCTGGTGAGGGAAAAAGCTCCCAAGATTTTGTTTCTCATGGAGACAAAATAGTCAGGGGACGAGATGCGACGGCTCCAAGCTGACTTACCCTACCGTTGCATGTTACCGGTACCTAGTATACGACGGAGTGGAGGATTGGCTTTGTTGTGGAAGGAGGAGGTGGATTTGCATGTGCAAACCTACTCACCGAATCTTATTGATGCACTTATTTTCACTGATGGTAATCCTATTTGGAGGTTGACAGGTTTCTATGGATGGCTGGACGAGAAGCGGAAGAAAGAATCATAGCATCTTTTGAAACATTTACACTTGAGGTACTCTCTCCCTTGGTTATGTTGTGGTGACTTTAACAAAATTCTGTGTTCAGGAGAAAAGCAAGGTGGTCTCCCAAAGCTGTTCCAGCCCATGCAAGAGTTCCGGTCAGCCTTACTTCATTGCGGATTGGTAGATATGGGATTCCAAGGGAACCAATTCACTTGGAACAATGGAAGACCAGCTGAAGCGTTTGTCCAGGAATGCTTAGATTGAGCTTGTGCTACGGATACCTGGATGAACATCTTTCCAAATGCCAAGGTTGCCCACATACAAGCTTCCTATTCCGACCACCTGCCCATCCTCATCAGAACCACAAATTCGGATCAAACAGGATGTCGGAAAAAACTACCTAGGAGGTTTGAGGAAAAATGGGTGTCACACCCTGATTGTGAAGTTGGGGTACATGAGGCATGGAATATGGAGGTGCCACACAGAAGCCCTATGTTCAGACTTTTCGAAAAAATAAAAAAGTGCAGGTTGGCTTTGGTGGAGTGGAGCTGTACCACTTTTGGGGGAGGTAAAGACAAGTTGAAGGAGAGGTAGTCAAAGTTGGAGGCTTTAGTAAATCAAAACCAAGCAGACCATCTTCCATGAATAAAGGAGCTAAAGGCAAAAATCAACACAATCCTCCATCAAGATGAACTATTTTGGAGACAACGCTCAAGGTCTATATGGCTACATGCTGGAGATAAAAATACAAAATATTTTCACCAAAGAGCTAGCCATAGACATATGAAGAATCAAATTTTGGGAATTAATGACTCAAATAGGGCTCGGTGCACATCAGAAGATAGCATAGTAGAGGTAGCCGAACTATACTTTAAGGAATTGTTCCATTCAGCCAACCCCACGGCCTTGGAGGAAGTCTTGGAAGCAGTGGATCGAGTGGTAACTCCAACTATGAACAATACTCTACTCCAACAATACACACCTGATGAAGTCAGACAGGCACTATTTCAAATGTACCCCTCAAAATCCCCCGAACCTGATGGTATGTCCCCTTTCTTTTTTTAGAAGTATTGGCATATTGTGGGGCCAAATGTGACATAAGCAGTACTATCTGTTTTAAATTCGGGGCACATGCTAAGAAAAATGAATTACATCCATATTGTGCTAATCCCAAATAAAAAAAACAACCCTAGTTGTATGTCGGATTTTAGACCAATAAGTTTGGGCAATGTTATCTCTAGAATCATCTCAAAAGTAATAGTCAATCGATTGAAATATGTATTGCCTAATGTTATATTTGATGTGCAAAATGCTTTTGTCCCTGATAGACTTATCACAGATAACACCACAGTAGTTTTTGAGTTACTTCACAGGATGCGGAATAAAAGAAACGGGAGAATGGGACAAATGGCAGTCAAACTCAACATCAGAAAAGCTTATGACCGGGTGGAACGGAGTTTCTTGTGCCAAATAATGCTAAAAATGGGATTGCATCCTAAATGGGTAGATTTGGCAAGGGAGATGGTTACCACAACATCATATTCAGTCCTTATTAATGGAGAACCTAGAGGCTTTATAGCTTCGTCATGGGGGATTAGATAGGACGATCCATTGTCACCCTATCTATTTTTGTTATGTGCTGAAGGATTGCCGGCTCTATTACTGAAGGCAGAGGCAAACAATTCTTAAAAGGTATCAAATCTTCCCAACAAGGGGTTTGTATATCTCACCTATTATTTTTTGCTGATGATAACCTTTTATTTTGTTGTGCAACGGTGAATGAATGTCAAAGGTTAACTACTCTCTTGGGAAAGAATGAAGCCGCATCGGGACAATCTATCAATAGACAAAAAACAACATCGCTTTTTAGCAAGAACACAAAACCAGAGGTGAGGAATGCTATTCAACAATTGTTGGGGGCAAGGGTGATGACGAATTGTGAGAAATACTTGGGCTTACCGATGAGTGGAGGCAAATCAAAGGTAAACACCTTCAAGGAGCTACAAGAAAAAATAACAAAACGGATGGGGTGGAAGGAAAAGTTTATATCAAAAGCAGGACGTGAGATATTAATCAAGACCGTAGCTCAAGCCATTCCAACCTATTCTATGTGCCTCTTCAAGCTGCCTAGAACCATATGTGATAATATAAACTCCCTATTAGCCAAGTATTGGTGGGGACAACATCAAGGGGAAAAAGGAAAAAACATTGGATCAATTGGCGAAAATTGTGTACTCATAAAAAGAAAGGAGGAATGGGCTTCCAGGATCTACATGCTTTTAATTTGGCAATGCTTGCCAAACAGGGATGGAGATTAATCCACAACACTCAGTCCCTATTCTATAGAGTTTACAAAGCACGGTATTTTCCCAATAGCTCCTTTATGCTGGCTGAGTTGGGATGTAATCCATCCTTGGTTTAGAGTGTTGGGGAAAAATTCTAATCCCCTCTATGTCTATATGTGAATTAAAATTAATGACTACCAAGCAATAACAACATTATGGAAACAAAAAAAATTCCAGCAAGCACCACATAAATACAACCACACAAGAACACCAAATCTTATGTGGAAAACCCTCTAGTGTAGAGGGAAAAACCACGGGACAACTCCAAAAAATGTCCACTATGAAATAGAGATTACAACTATCAAGTTTATGCTAAACTTGAGTCCACAATAAATTGGATATACAACAAATAAATCTCAAGGAGTAAATACAATCTCACCCCAAAGCCAGTAGCAAAATCTTCCTCTGAATACTCCAACTCTCCATGGTTGTAGCACTCAAAAACTCCATGAGAACTCCATCAATTTATCTTCCTTGTATGTAACTTGAGCAAAGAAAAATGTCTCATTTTTCTTTTTCACTCTCTCACACTCACTGTGTTTCTCTCTATCTCTTCACACGGACTGCACCTTTCAAATGGCTGAATATCTCTTTGTGTTTTTGCTCTCTCTGGAACTCACACACAATGGCCGAATATGGCTTTCTATTTCAGCTCTTCACACTAGGCCGAATGGCCTTTGCTTCTTTCTTTACCCAATTTTCTTTCTTCCTTCAACGTGTTAGACACGCTTGAGTTAAGTCTCATTAAGAGACATGGCTTCCTTGAAGACTTTTGGAGGCAAGCTAGAATTTTTTTTGTTTCCATGAATATGGCTTTAACGTTTGGGGTTATATATATTAGGATGGCTTTAACCTTTTTTTTTTTTTTGGGTTATGTATATTAACTTAAATCCTAAAGTATTAGCTGTTGCCTTTGAGTTTTGATAAATTCAAGGAAACATACTTTTGGGTAGAGATGCTTTGCATTAGTGTTATTATTTAGTTCAGCAAAGTATTTTCCTAGTGAGTTAGTTTGTATAATTCGATAAGCTTTATATTTTTGTGGAGGATATTAAGTAATTTCCATGGTTGATTATAGATCCTATTCAAGAGTGTTTTGAGACTTTTTGGAGGGTGTTTCAGCTGGACTTTCAGAGTGATTCAAGTGCTGTAAGTAATTATGCATAATATGCACAAGTTTTGTCCATTAGGTTCTTAGAAGTTAAAAGTTTTCAAAAGTTATGTATTTCAAACTTATATTTTCTAAAATTTATCAAAAGCATTTTTACATTATTGAAAGAGAAACTTCGACTTTTAAATAATGTTTTAAAGATAAACTTTGAATTCTAAATAACGTTTTGAACATCTGAATCTTAATTAAATGATGATTTCTAAACTAAACTCTTTTCAGAAAATAATTGAGTTTCAAAGTAAGTTGTCTAAAAAGGTTCTTGTTCATTAAATTTGTTTAAAACCAAGTGATTTCAAAGTCATATTCCTACTTTTACAAATGGTATTTAAAATGTTTCTTTTACCAAATTGGGCTTTCAAACTTACTCAAGAATTGTAAAATATTTATATAAACTCCTCAGTTCTTATTCATTCCCTAAGAGAGTCAAGCATCCTTCGATTTATGTTCAGTTCGATATTGTGAGCTTTGATATGCCTCTGTATTTGGAATAATTGTTAATATCAAGTAAATTATTCTATTTTGTATGAACTTTGCTTTTGTGATATGTGACTCATAACAAGTGTTTTTAGAATTGATCAGGTATACGTGTAAGCCCGCTCACACAGTTGTATGTGAGAATAAATGTTGATCCCTCACTAGCTGGGGTTAGATGCTGGTATTCACTCACAGGATTATATGTGAGAATATGTGATATGTGTATGTGACACTGTGCTCTGATCAATTATATGTATGTGTTTTCGAATGATTTTAAGATGTGATTCCATATGTATTAAGTTATTCATTATATGTTTTGGAATAATTATATTTGATATTATTGAGTGAGTTTGTGAAAAATCAAAATACTCGTACTTTGCTTGACTCTATTCTGTTGTGTATTGTGTATAATTGCTTACTGGATGTGTGGCTCACCCCATTAATTATAATATTCAGATTAAAGTTTAGTTGGGGAACAAAACCTTGGGATTACTTCGTAAGGTGCAAGGTAGAGCATGAGAGTTTTTAGGCGACGTCAATAATACTTGAAGCCTTAAAGGATTATTAAGTTATTTTTATTCCGCTTTAGATTTTATAGTATTTGGAGATTATTTCTAAATTGTAGATTTTAGTTATTGTAAGAGATTTATCAAGAGTATTGTTTACTTGGAGTTTTGAATTATTTTTTTAAAATTAATTTTGTTTATTGGGTTATGTGAGTTCAATAGGTTAGTCATGCATCTAAATTCATAGTATATGGATTTGGGTCGTGACACGTTGCCTTTCCTAATTTTTTTTTTCTTTTCCTTTCCTAGACGTTGCCTTCTTCCTTTTTTTATTTATTTATTTAACTAGGCATGATTTTTTTTTTGGGACATGATTTTTATTTTTTAATAAATTGGGTGTTTACTTTCTTTTTTTTTTTGGGTTGTTTGTTACTTTTTTGTTTTAATTGACCATCATTTTTTAACTAGGGTATATGAATAAATTTACACAAACTCACTTTTGCATCCTTCCACTTTTTCACTCCCAACCTAACAAAAAGGAGAGAAATTAAAATATTTTTTATTCTCCCACTTTTCCATTCTCTCACCATTTTCTATCATCTCACTTTTCCACCACTCCAACCAAACGAATCCTTAGAGTATAAATCCAAAGAGCTTAGGCCAGTAGTTGTAGGTTTCTTATATATTGTATATTGTCTACCTATATATAAGGTAAACTATTTAGTTTATTTCTTACAGTTTAATACACATTCTTTTAGACTTTCACATGATATCAGAGCTAATATTTGATTTACTAGTTTCTCAACAGTAATTAGTTATTCTTCTGCTGCCTCGTCTTCACTAGTCAACCACCATAGCCGTCGTCGAAAAACAACTCCAAAAAAATAGTCACCCTACTATTTTAATCTAATACTACTTTAACCTGTATAACCATAAACAGGAGTCTCTAGGTCAAGAATCCGCAATCTCAATTCCCCCAAATCACACTGATAAGACTTTACATGCTCCGCTTATCAAATCGAATCTCCAACAATGCAACCACCAAACACAAACTCTCCAATCAATATATCATTGGAACTACCGTGATTTTCATCCTCCAATCTACAAAATATAGGAAGTCTGGCAACAATTTGATAGTCCACACACCTGGATGCACTGACCAAAGCCTTTGCTCTTACGCTCATACGTCACTTATCCGTTTCACGTGCCACACGCACCAACATAGAATTGCTGACATCATCAAGCCACGTTAGCCCTAATTCCATGTCACCTACCACATCACTTGACACGTCAACCAGCCAATAGAAAATGCCATGTCAGCCACATTGACCCTTTGATTGATACGTTGAATTTTGTTTGACTTTGACCGATGAGATTGACCTATTGATTTTGACCAGCATAGTATAACTTTGACTTTGACCAAGGTATTGACTTTGATCCTAGGTTTGAATTTTTCAACCTAGTGCTTCCTAGCTAATTTTTGCTTCCTAATTTCATTTTTGTATTTGGGTTTTCCTTATGGCACAACTGGCACAACAAGATATTTCTTATCCAGTTCAAGTCATCCTTAACAACGACAACTACTCTCACTAAGCACAAGCCATATATAGCTTTCTCAAAGGTTGCAAGTTATGGCTTTATGTGACTAGGCAACACAAAGCTCTTGAACGTAGAGAGGGTGAAGCTGATGATGCATATGCTCTTCACTTTGAAGATTGGGATTATTACTTGGCTTTGCAACACCTCCACTCCTACTGTTCACATGGAATTTGGGGGATACAATACAACCAATGAAGTTTGGTATATACTTGGTTCCCAATATTCTAGATCTGATGGCGCAAGAGATCATAACCTCATGGTTGCTTTGTATCAACTCCTACAAGAGCCTAGCGAGTGTATTACGACATTTCATAGTCGCTTGCATTTTCTTTAGGATCAATTGACTGTTTCATCAAGACTTTATCCGAGGCTAAATTTGTAAGTGCAGATTGCGAAAGAGTACAACTGCATCAATTCTTGATGGGTATACTTCATGGGTTTGAATCTGTGTGTAGCTAACTGCTGCATCTCACTCTATTTCCCTCAGTTAATAAAAAGGTCAATGAACAGGTTCGTGAAGAGGCTCTCTTACTATCTCCTTACTCTACCAGATTCCTTTGCCCATGGTACTTGCTACTCCTACCTCTATCACTACTACTGATACAAACTTCGCAATGCCTCTTGGCTCTTCCCAATCTAAGATAAATGATAACAAACAATTCAATAAAAATCATGTCATCTACAAATTCTGTAATGACAAAGGACACACCTTGGAGCAATGTTGCACTCATGCTGGTATACTTCAGAATACGACAACCTTGTTTACCTCTGACCTACTCCACCATATGCTGGCTACCTTTGACCTACTCCACCATACGTCAACCCCACTCACAATTATGTTGTTTTCTTTGTTATAGAATTGAACAAAAGGGGTATAGGTGTTATGATCCCGTTGCCAAATGGCTTAAGATCTCTCGTCATGTGGTCTTTTTGGAACACAAAATGTTTTACACTTTGTCCAATTTCATGGATTCTACTTCTCCAACTTTCAGTGTGGATCCTATTCCAAACATGTTCCCTAAGATCCCATCTACAAACTCACTTCCTAATGAACCAATCGTTCCAATTCTTGCTAGGCCCTCACCATTTGACCTACCTGTAGATCTTGCAGCTACTCCTAACCTTAAGCTTCATCAATATATTTGGGTAACAACTCTTCCCTCTCACCTTTGTGTCTATAATTGTATATTTATCATTACATCCCTTCATGAACCTCAGAATTTTCGTGAGGCTTCCTCTGACCCATTGTGGAAACAAGCTGGGAAAGAAGAATTGGATGGACTATATAAGACACAAACTTGGAATATGGTTGATCTTCAAGCTGGCAAAACTGGTATGTGTTGAAAGTGGGTATATAGGATCAAGTCTCGCTCAAATGTAGTATTGATTACTACAAGGCCTGCCTAGTTGCCAAGGGGTTTACTCTAGAGTATGGGATTGAGTTTGTGGAAACCTTTGCCTAGTTGCTTGTCATTCATCTATCCGATCATTTATTTCCATTGTAGCATGTTTCCAATGGTCTCTATTTCAGATAGATGTCTAGATGTCATTTCTCAATGGCGAGTGTAGACATCCCATTTTGTAACTCCTATTTGACCTAACTTGCATTGTAGTGCTATGTCATCACCATTACATGTCTCCAAGATAAGACCAAAATTTGGCCATTTGATCTCCAAATATGAAGAAGTAGACCATTATCTAGGCAATAATGAGCCAAGCTAGTATTTACGATAAGAACTCCCAGTTCTTTGGAAAATACAGCCCTTTTGATCATTTCTTCGCATGTACCTGCCATACCATTCAAGTAATGCCCTTTGATTTCCTCTTATCCATTCTCATTTGATCACGGCAGGAGAGCAAGTCAAAATAGAAAAACTTACATTGGGTTTAGGGATAATCAAGCTCGAACTGATGACTTCCACCACGTCAAGGTGACACTCTACGACACTTGGGTCAAAGCCTCCATATTTTCTTCCTTAATTTTTTAGTTCAACTTGCTCCCCACACAAGTTGACCATGAATCCTACATTTTTTACTTTAAAAAAAAAAAAAAAAAAAATTCCTAAGTCTCTTATTGCCTAGAAACCTAACCCTAACTCCCTTACTCTCAGTATAAATGCCCCCATCACCTCCAATTCAAAACACTTAGAAATAGTTTAAAATCCACTCAAAAAAGAAAACCCACAAATTAACCCATCCACAATCCTCATTAGTCATTTCCTTTAACAAATATTTTTCCTTTTGTTATTATTCATCTCCAACAGATCTTCCTCTCAAACTTGAACATGAAAATCCCTCCTCTCTTAATATATAGAGAATAGAGAAGATTACATGTTCAGATATAAGGCTTAGAGTGGACATGGGGTTTCATCCAAGGTTTTTTGACTCGAACCATTCATTGAACCGTAAAAAGGAGAGGTTCAAGGTTTTTGAAGTCGAACCAGAGTCGAACCGTGATGATGTCGTAATTAATTTAATAATCATTTTAAATATATATAAAAACATTAAATTAATAAAAAAATAGAAAAATTAACTAAAATAGTCCAAAACAAATATAGATAGTATTTTTTATAACATAACTTTCACAATACAAATAAAAATTATTAAATTCTAAAAAAACATAAATAGCTATTGAGTTTTTAAATTATTTTTAAGTCATGACAAAGCACACTTTAGTACCCAATAATTTTTATTTATGAAACCCAATAAAATAGTTAAGAGACAAATTAGTTTATTTGTTCATGGCCAAGTCCATTTGACTGCCGATCATTTTTTTTCCCAAACCCATTTGAATAGTCACTGTTCACCATTTATTATGAATTAAAAAAAAAAAAAAAATCAGAAGCTAGATCTGAAGATGTCCATGCATTTAAAAATTGTTAAAGTTAAATAAATAACAAAACCCAAGAAGGAAGTGCTTGACAACAAGCAAGCATTATATGTTAGTAGTTGACACTAAAGCACGCAGCAGCAAAGAAGAAGTCTCCAAAAGCAGCGAAGAAGTCTACAACATTTTTAGTCATATTTTCATAACAAAATTTATGTGAAAAGTTATGACTAGTTTTAATTTAAACCCACTATTAAAATTATTTTTTTACTCACCAATATTAACTAATAACAATCTGTTACTTAAAATTTATCGTGAAATATTATAAAAATATTGTAGTAACATTTAATTGTGATTTTTTATTCTTTTTCCTTTCTTTCCTTGCATCCATACGTTTCTTTTCCTTTTCTTTTCTTTTTTTCTCTTGTTTTTTCTCCTCCACACACGTATCCCCACCCCCACTCCTCTCATCTTGTTTTTATTTTTATAGACTCTTCCTCCACTTAGCGTGTCCTCTTTGCTTTTATTTTTCTTTCTTTATCTCTAGCTCTCTCTATCTCATTCTTTTTCTCTCATACTCTCACCTTGTCACACACACATTACCGGCGGAGAACAAAGCCAGAATTTAAAGCTTGCTTCGCCTAAGAGAAGAGTTTCTGAAGAGAGGGAGTTGCGTGATGTGCTCTGAAGAGAGAAGAAGAAGAAACATAAAGACATGTTGTGTTTCTCTGAAGATGGCAATGGCAGAGTGTCTAAAGACATGATGTACTCCTAGCAGTTGTGTTTTTTTTTTTTTTTTTAGGTTCAGATTCAAAGGGAACCGTGAGAAACGGTCTGATCACGGTTCTTAGAACTGTGCGGTTGAACCGCGGTTCGAACAGTTCTCTGCTTTTTTGGCATAGATCGGTTCTTAAGATTAAAAGAACCGTGATTGTGAGAGGTTCGCGGCAAGGAAGACGATACCGTACTGTACCGGCCGCTATAGAAATGTTGGCATTCTGTACCAGTTTAAATACCGGCCATACTAGAGCCATTTTAATTGTACCGGAGAAAAATCTGGATTTCGGCCGATAAATCTGAACCGGCCGATAAAGAAAAGAAAAAATAAATAATAAAACCTTGTCGTTGCTTGCCACCATAGATCCGATCACCGACACAACGCCGATATCAGAGTTCTCTGCTTTTTCTTCTCGGCCTCATTTTGCTACTACTACTGCTTCGTCCTCTTCTTCTTCTTCTCTTACTTTTTTTAGTTCTCTTTGGATCCATTTGGATACCGCTTATTTTGCTGAAAATTGAAAACTGAAAACAATAAAAAAGTTACTGTTCACGCGTTTGGCACTATTCATAAGCCTAAAATCATTGTTCATGAACATTGAACAGTGCCAGACGAGTTTAGGAAAAAAAAATGAAACGCAAAAAATGCAACAAAAGACCCAAACGCCACCTTTGGGTCCGTTTGGATACAACTTATTTTTACTGAAACTGAAAACTGAAAATACTGTAGCAAAATAATTTTTAAATATGTGAATAGTGCCGTGGGATCTATTTTTAATATTTTTTTTTCTGAATAAAGTGGTTGTAAGTCCTATGAACAGTGCGTGAACAATAACTTTTTCTCCGCAGAGTGTAATCACGTTCATGAACAGTGCCATTTACTGTTCATGAATGCTAAAATAAAAAAAATAAAAAAATAAAAAACGCAAAAACAAAAACGCAGACTTTGTATCCAAACCCCACCTTTATCTTCCTTTCTCTTGCTTTATCTACCCCTACCCACGAGAGTTGATTAGTTTTTTACTACTAATTGGCACACTTTTTAAGGGACTGACACTGGTTTGACCTGTAAAGATTTAACAAATGGGTCCGGTTAATGTGTGCCCTAAGGGCACACATTAAACCTTCCACTTTTGGAAATTTTTTCTCGGAAATTGAAAAAGCTGTTAATATTTTTTCAATTCTCGAGAAAATTTTTTCCAAAAATGAAAATTAATATGTGCCCTTAGGGCACACATTAGTAAAATCCTTAACAAATAGTGAAAATTTGTACGTAACTTTTTAACCATTCAAACTCTCTTTTATCACATCAACCAGTAGCTAGTAAAAGTCACACTCACGTGTTCAACACTTCAACTATAGGCTTTATTTTGAAATTCACTTTTCTTTTTGTTTTAATTATCTAACTACATTTATTATTATTATTATTATTATTGGTGAATTGAATAAATTAGGCCTTTATATTCAATGAGACATAGACTTATGATTTTATATAAAAATAGCAGTAACTCCGAAACGGTACATTGGTATTGATCGGTATCTAAAATATATCGTACCGCTGGTCAAATCGGTATAGCCTCCGGTATGATATTGACTTCTTTGGTTCACAGTTAACCCGGTCAGATCGTACGGTCCGATCTGGGTTTAAAAACCTTGGTTTTATCAAATATCAATATCACGCATGCCCCATCCACCCTATCTCGCACTTGTAAATTCATATCAGTTTTATCTTAGTCCATCAATTTTTCTTTTTCCAGAATTTTTTGAGCTTGCATCAATTTACATTACCCTTAGCATTAGTGTTTGTGGTGCTAAAAATCTATATTGTTATTTTTAGCACCACCAAATACAAATTTATGACTACATCAGTGAAGTTAAAGCTAAATAATTTGACTTCATAGCTACGCATGGCCAAAAGTGGTTGTACATTGTAGCTCATAGGAAAAAAAAAATATATATATATATATATATATATATATTAAATTACGTGTTCACACTGCTTTATATTAAATATATTATTTTATTTACGTGTCAACTGCTTTGTAATAAATATATTATTTTATTGTAATGGATATATTATTTTATTGTGTTATTTATATTATTTTATTATTTTAAAAGCTAAAATAAAACCGCTGATATTGAGTATTTTATAAAGTGTAAAGGTAAAAGAGAAAAAATAATTTTTTATGAAGTCATATTGCTAAATTTATGACTCTACTCATGTACATGCTCTTAGCACATTGCGGTAATCAGGAATTATCCAATAAACAAACGATACATTCACTAATAAACATGTATACCGCTGATATTGAGTATTTTATAAAGTGTAAAGGTAAAATAGATAAAATAATTTTTTATGAAGTCATATTGCTAAATTTATGACTCTACTCATGTATATGCTTTTAGCACATTGCGGTAATCAGGAATTATCCAATAAACAAACAATACATTCGCTAATAAACATGCATACACACGGATTCACAATCCTTATAGTTATTGGTTGTAATATAGCATATCCTTGGTAGAACGAAAAAGAAAACAAAAAACGAGCAGAATTCCATATAAGTGAACAAGTGTGCAGCTGAAGGGGAATACATTTCCAAGATTGAAGGGTGCAGTGAGATTATTGGCACTGGATCACGCGGTAGTACGGACTTGGACGTTCCTTACAATTTTCCTGGAGGCAATAACGAGTGGGGTCGTTAGGTCTCCCACAAGGAGATAAAGCTGCTTCACCGGGTTTCAAAGCCTTATTTGCAGGACCTGGCTCATTAAGCCTCCGGCGTACGTAAGGGTTCATCGGGAACTCCATGTCGTCCTCAAGCAGCAGGCATTCGCCAAGGCCGCCATTGCACGGCGGAGTGGAGTTGCTCTCAACAAGGACAGCCGAACTACAACAATATGCGCTGAGAATCAGCATCGCTAAGAATGCCAGAAGATTATAAGCTTCCATTTCACTACCAAATGATCTCCCTCTCCTCAATTCGTTCACATACACTGTCCACCTAGAGTGATATATCATTTATATAGTTAGATAAAAAGGTCAGTGTAACAAAAGAAAGGACGATAATGTCAAAAAGTGAGTGAACTCCCTCCACAAACTGAATCACATGCATTGTACTGCACTTGAAAAGTATTTTTCTTGTCTGATGTCGTACTTTATTGTTAATACATGGACTCCATTCAAGCAAATTTCTTTGCAACATTTGTCGGTGAAAATGGCCAAATAGCACCGAAAAGGACTGGACTTTCACACTACTGTACAGTACACTGTACAATGTACATCACTGTACCTATCTTAAATTTCGATGAAAAATGATATATATATATATATATATATATATGATCCGGTTAATGTGTGCCCCACCGTACGTATAAGAGAATAATTTAGTAATTTTTTTTTCTTTTATGGGAAGAAGAGAAAAGTATCTGACAAATTATATTTTTCCTGTGAAGACTAAATTACCCTTCACTCATTTCTCCTCCTCCTCCTCGAAAGTTCAAACACAGTTACACAACTCAAACTCTTAACCGAAACCTACACTCTACCACCAAACAAACTCTTAAAAGAATTCTCATTAAAAAAAAATCCTCTTACAAAAATTACAACTCATACAAATTTCAGATGTTACTGGAACAAACCCAGAACATATAATCAATAAAAAAAAATTATGACTTAAATATTTTTTAAAAAGAAATTGATTAAAAAAAAAATCCTCTTACAAAAATTACAACTCATACAAATTTCAGATGTTACTAGAACAAACCCAGAACAACTAGTTGTGAATCTCGGCGCCGGAACCGTTCAAAGCTGAACAACTATTTGTTGCCGACGACAGGAGGGGCCTTGAAATGGGTTCGTCGGCCAGGCGTGGTTCATGATCGGGTGTTCCTTGAAGCCATCCCCATTTCGTGCTTGAGTTCTCTTTGATTTCAGTGGTCTCTGTCTGTTGAGGGAATGAAAGAAAGAAAGAAAAAAATACACAGAAAGAGATGGGATCTGAGAGAAAATGAAGGAAAGAAAGAAAAAAAAATGTTGGGAAACTGAAAGAGAAGTAACAGTAACTATTGAAGACCAAGACTTGCCGTGTAGCAGTTGAAAGGAAGACAAGAGCCACATGTTGTCCTCATGTGGATACGTGGTAAACAAAGAGCCACACAACATTATTATTATTATTATTATTATTTTTCGGTAAAGGCCTACACTATACGGTGAATAAACTTTTAAGAGATGCTACGTCTACAACAATTTTACAACATTTTTACAACAAATCACAGGTGGTTAGTTGTTACTGGTTCAAATTTGAAACTAGCACTAAGATTATTTTTTTGCCCCAACAATAACAACCAGTAACAACCTGCCACTTAGGATTTGTTGTAAAAATATTGTAAAATTGTTGTAGACATATCATTTCTCTAAACTTTTTGACTGGATTCTTGGCTCCTTGCTACAAACCATTATCTAAGTTTAATGATTAAATAATGTTAATTATAATGAAATTTATTGTGAAATTTATTATAAGTATTTGTGAAAAATTAAATTTATTGTGAAATTTATTATAAGTATCTTTTTTTTTTTTGAAGCAAAATTTATTATAAGTATCAATTGTGTCTATTATTCAAGTCATTTTTTTTTGTCACGTGACATTATTTTATTGGACAAACTAAACACGTGTAATATTATTTTGTGACACTTAGTGGAAAAGTATAAATGAAGAGGCTACTGATATAAACAATATACATCTTCAAGAGGTAAAATCAAAATTTTAAAACTCTAGGAAAAATAAAGATCACATCAATAAAATATTTTAATTTCAAGTTTTTATTGAGTGTGAATTTTGACAAATACACATTCGCACTAAATTTTCTTCTTATAACCTTTATGCTTGTAACATTTCAAGATGGTATGAGGTCAATAAGTATCATGACAATAAAATCTTGTTTCTTGCAACAATGACCAATTCCTTTTGGGCAAAATTTTCCAAACAGTATAATATTGGGAAAATTTTAGGCGGATGGCATGCGTTCAAAGTTTATTAGTTAATTGGACTGTTTTTTGGAAATCGAGTACAGCAAAATCGACTTCTAGCCAAAATCGAGTTTACTATACTCGACTTCCTTTTTTATCCATCTCAAAGCTAATTTGCAGTAGGAAGTCGAGTATATTAAACTCGATTTTGGCTGGAAGTCGATTTTGCTATACTTGATTTCCAAAAAACAGTCCAACTAATTAATAAACTTTGAACACATGCCATCCGCCTAAATTTTTTCAGAATCATACTGTTTGGCAAATTTTGCCATTCCTTTTGAGTCTGCAATTTCTATTTGTATATGTGATGGCACGAGCTTAAGTCATTGCATTTTTTTTTTCTGGTCCTGTACCACTAGCCTTATCAGAGTAAGTATGCGAGAGGCCCCACCCTCATTCCACCAAGTTTTTGTTGGGACAAACCCGCTATATTTCCTTCTCCTTCTCCTTCTCCGGACATGTAGAGATGTTATGGCCAACATGCTTACAAAACCCACAAGTTCTCTTTTGCTTTTCCAATTCTTTTCCACCTTTCATTCTTTTTTGCTTTGGGCGACCTTTCGTCTTTGAGAGCGGAGGACAACGAACAAAACATTCTCCATCAATAGCATTAGCATCAACCATATTTTCCTTGTCCACTAAATTTTCATCACTCAACACTATCAATTCTTTTCCACCTAATGATGTTTCGTGACACCAACGTGATGGAAGATACAAAGATGGAATCCGGAAACAATCTTTGTGAATGAATACACTAAGTATGTGACAACAAAGTATACCCCAAAATTCAAAATTCTTGCAACTACAACTAGTCATCTCACCATCCCATAAGACTAAGTGCTTTTGACTTGTTTTTTCTTCATAATATTGCAACACAAATTCAATACCATTTTCTTGAAGCACCGAATATTGTGTGGCTCTTCCAAACTCCTCTTGAAAATTTTTGAAAGCATAGGGTGTCAACACACTATGTGCTTGTTCTTCTATCGGTGACAATGTTCTTAAAGAAGAACCTCTATATTTCTCCAACATTGTATCATGTGATTGTGTTTGCTCAATATCTTCAATGGCAAGGTCAACCTAAAATTACAAATTGTAAATAATTTAAAGACACATAAAGACTACAAATATTAACAAATAAATCAAATTCTACAACAAAAGAAAGCAAGGATAAATAATGACTTACTTGTTCAATAAATTGCGTCAAGTTTATGTGGGAACTAACAAACCGTTTGATAAATGCATTTATACTTTCGGATATTCATTCCAAACCACTAATTCCTCCCCACAAATGTCATTATTTTCTCCATCATTTGGAAGCTCATTTAAGTCAACACAATTCCTTGAAACACTTTGATAAATCTCACTTGCAATTACAATATCATTCATTTGTTCTATGTTGTAACAAAGATAAAAAAAAAAAAAAAAAAAAAAAATCAACATCATATTCAATTATAAATGAAATATAAACTATAAATAAAATAAAATAGAATAAAATAGTATACCTTCTTGAGGTAATTCATTTAAGTCAAAACAACTCATTGGAACTAATTGATGAATCTCACTTGCAACAAAATTCTCATCCATTGATTCTACAATAATTTAACAAAAATTGATAAATAAATATTAACATCACATTTCAATATATTTGAAAAATAAATTAAGAACAAAAGAAATATATGTACCTTATTTATAATTTCTTGAACATTATATTCTTGTAGACATTCTTTGATCATTCATTGAACTCTTCTCAACAAAATTCTCATCCATTGAGTCTACAATAATTTAACAAAAATGATAAATAAATATTAACATCATATTTCAATATATTTGAAAAATAAATTAAGAACAAAAGAAATATATGTACCTTATTTATAATTTCTTGAACACTATATTTTTGTAGACATTCTTTGATCATTCATTGAACTCTTCTTTCTTTCTTGTCTTTTTGTTGAACATAACTCTTCTTTAAGTTTTTTCTATGATATTGGTAAAGTGGAGAAGAAGAAAAAGTAAATATTGAGGGAAGATGAAATAGAAAATGGAGGAAAAGTAAGTATTGGTAAAGAAAGTAATGCAAAAAGAGCATTTTTGTTTTGTTAAAAAAATAAGGACAGATCCGGCTTGAGGACAGGTCCGGCTTGTTAAAAAAATTGAGGACAAATCTGGCTTGTTAAAAAAATTGGAAGCCATATTTGTCATTTGTTTTGTTAACTCAAACAAGTACTCCTGGTGCATCTTTTTTCAAGTTCCTATGCAAAAGCCATATATATATTAAAGTTTTTGATGAATTCTAGGCTCTAGCTTGTTTAGAGTTTTAGGCTTTTTCATAACAGTGTTTAAGTACTAGTATTCAAACTAATGTAAAAATTGTGACTTAGAGCATTCACATCAGTCCGTGTAAAATACACGCCCATTTTTACACTAAAAACCTACTTTTTCTATTTTACACATTCTCTTTTACAAATCACCCACATCAATTCATCTATTTTATCACCACTTTTATTTAAATAATCAATTTTCTCCATTTTTTTATTATTTCCTCACCTACCTTATTATAGGCGCGCACTCTTTCTCTCTCAGCTCATTTTTTTCTCAACCATCATTTTTTCTGATTTTGCTCTCTCTCTCTCTCTCTCTCTCACAGCCCATCTCCCTGCCCATAACCCATCTCAATACCCACGAGCTCCGCTGCGCAGCTCCGATCCAAGCTCCCACGAGCTCCGCCGTGCAGCTCCGATCCAAGCTCCGCTGCGCAGCTCCGATCCGCAGCTCCGCAGCTCCGATCCAAGCTCCCACGAGCTCCGCTGCGCAGCTCCGATCCAAGCTCCGCTGCGCAGCTCCGATCCGCAGCTCCGCAGCTCCGATCCAAGCTCCCACGAGCTCCGCTGCGCAGCTCCGATCCAAGCTCCCACGAGCTCCGATCCGCAGCTCCGCAGCTCCGATCCAAGCTCCCACGAGCTCCGATCCAAAGCTCCGCTCCGCAGCTCCGATCCGAGCTCCGATCCGCAACTCCGCACCACCACTCCGCTCCGCAGCTCCGATCCAAGCTCCCACGAGCGCCGATCCAAGCACGCCGATCGGTTTGGATTTTGTCTGTGGGTTATTTTGTTGGTTTTGTGGTGTCTGGGTTATTTTGTTGTTGATTTTGTGGTGGTTGATTTTTTATTTTGTCTGTGGGAGTGTGTATCGGAGGAAGAAGATGATGAGGGGTTGGTTGAGCAGATGGAGAAGAGAGAGAAAAAAAGGAGCGAAATTAGAAATATTAAAATAATCTATACATGAGCTACAGTAACCGTGTATATATACACGGTTACTGTAGCTCATGGAAATTTTTAGAAGAATTTACACGGTTTTACACCATCTGATGTGGGAGGATTTTTGGCCAAAATGTGTAAAATGAGGAAAATTTTGTATTATACATGAGTATTCACATGCTGATGTGAATGCTCTTAAAAAGTTTTATAAAAATATGTGTTAAAGTACTTAGAGCATTAGCATTGGAAAATGCTAATGCTACTCTATTTTACCATTTCAAAACCTCACTTTATTATTATACCATACCATTTTATAATACTTTCAGCATCCCAAAACTCTATTTTTATTAAAATATTATTTTTTAATCTATTTTTATTATTTCTTTCTTAACTGTCACTTTTTTTCAGCTTACCTATGATTTCCAACGGTCACATTTTGCTGGGTTCTTTTTTTTTTTTGAAGTGGAAACTTTATAACATAAAAGCCAACAAGGAATACAACAAGAGACAAAGGCCACAACAATCAACAAATACAACAGAAGCTATACCAACGCCAAAAGATCCTTTTGAACTAGCCTAGACACCACAGATGGGGTATCCCCGTTCCACATGCAAGAAGTCCCAGTTCTACGCGCAAACTGAGCTAGTTTCAGGGGGAACATCATAAAATATATTATTTTTGATACAATACTTGCTACAGTGCAATTCTATGTTTAGAATTGCACTGGAGCAATATTGCAAAAAAATTTGCAATAGTGCTGTTTGCAATCCTCTGATGCAGCTGGTTTTGAGACATAAAATGCTAAATATCCCTTAGATTTGACATTAGCATTCTCCAATGCTAATGCTCTTATAAGTTATAATGCAAATATATATATATATATATATATACATACATATATACATATATATATATATATATATAGTACTATATTTTAAATAACATATTTTAAAATATTAAAAAAAAAGTAAAAGATGCTAAAGCAACCCTACCAAAATTGAAGTTCTTCATGAGAAATTTTCAACAACTATTCACTTGAGCCAATTGGTTGTTGTATAATTATAATTTAATAGAAATTAAACTATAATCAAACGTCACGTAAATGACTAATGCTTTTTTTTTACAAAGATTTGATGGTTGTGATATGTTATTTGTTTGAACTCCAATCTTGGCCCATGAATTGTCAATTTAATGGGAAATTCACGATTTTTAATATGAGCACAAATTTATACGAATAACTGGACTTTTAGTCAAACATTAACTAAGCCCTGTTTAGTTTGGTTAAACTTGGTCAGACTAAGTAAAACATGGTAATTTTGTATTCTAAGCTCTTGGACCATAAAAATGATTTATCTAATGTCTAATTGGTACAAATTGAATTATTTCAAGTATTTTCTTTTTTTTTAATATTAAAAATGCATTTTTTGGCTGTTTAAGGCTTAAATTGGTATTTGGCAAGCAAATCGAGATACGTAAGACAAAATACAATATCAACAATCATTTATATAAATAATTTGCAATAAAACTCAAAAAATCAATAAATAAAAACTAGCACGAGTTTCAAAATTGGACACGTTAAAAGAGATTAAGAAAATAACAAAAATTGTATGATTAGGAAAGAAGTTTATTTCCCTTTATTTATTAATTACTTATGGAGAGAAATTAAGCATGGCTTTAAGTTCACATAGAGAACAAGATTTTCCCTCATACATAATTCGTCACGTTCATATTTGTTTCCCAATCATGCATCTTCACAGATGTCTGCCTTTTTAATTCATATAAGTATAGTCCATCCTCTTGTGCTATCCATATACAATGATCTCCGCCGCATTCCTTTTGGAATTTCTCATTTGATCTAAATACATCAAAAACAGCATGGAACTTATCTTGCCAAAACTTGCAGTAGTAGAGCGTTGTGCCTATAACATTTTGGCGAAAAGAGAATTCCCAATATGTGTTGGGCTGAAGATTCCTAAGGTGGAAATCAGTATCTCTAGATTTACAATGGTAGTAAAGCAATTTGTTGTTAAGGTTATTGACAATTCGTACATAGTTATTTCTAAATGGTTTGGGTATCACCGTAAATGCACTGCTTAAGCCAAAGGCTAACACAAGGACAAGCCAAAAAGAAGATAGATGAGATATTGTTCTTTGATTCATTTTTCCAATGTTTCGAGAAGGTATTGGGTTGCTTTCAAAATGTACATTTTATATGATTTTCAATTGAAATTCAATGAAGATAGTATTAATAAATTTCCAAGCTTAACCTTTATTTGATTTAAATTTTAATGAGACTTTTTCACTGACTTTATTTTAGTTTTAATTATGGAATGATATTTACTTATCTATAAACTATAATTAATATATATCCAAAACAATTATGATATATACTTTTTAATTGAGATTAAATTTTATTTTATATTTAAAATTTCAATTAGAATCTTGACATGTCCTTCTCTTTAATTAACAGAATCAATAGTTTTATAATCTTGAAAATTATAATAAATACTTTCAATAATTACCATAATTATATAATCGAGAGATGCTACGTCTACAATAATTTTACAACATTTTTACAACAAATCACATGTGGTTAGTTGTTATTGGTTCAAATTTGAAACTAACACTAAGATTACTTTTTTGCCCTAACAATAACAACCAGTAACAACCTGTCACTTAAGATTTGTTGTAAAAATGTTGTAGACATATAATTTCTCTAATCATATATATTAACAAATATTAAAATATCTATAAAAGCACAATCATAATAAATACCTATTAACAACTATCATAATTATTAAATTTTATATTTAATATATAATTATTATAATAATTTTCAAATAAAATCATATATATTAAACTTTTCCATGCATTGCACTTGTTGCTAACTAGTAGTACATTTTAATTTGTAAGAAAATGTATTAAATGATATTTGATTGAAATGTTACTTTAAAAAAAAAAAAAAGTGATATTAAAGATACTACAAATTTTGACGTGTTAACACACAACAAAAAAGCAATTAAGTAATTTATTTATTACTGATATACACTATTAGTCTCTAAAATTTACTTGTTGATTGTTTTAGTCCCTGAAATTTCAAATGAGAGCTTTAGTTCCTAAAATTGGTTCCTCAAAAAAAAAAAAAAAAAGTCCCTAATTTTTTTTTTTTAATAAAAAAGAGTACAATTGGTCCCTCCATTTACTTCCATAATTAGTTATATTGTCTATGTGTCTAATGGAATAATAAAGTGAATTTTTTTGTAACATGATAGCCTCTTCATTATTTAAAAATTACACGGATAAAATTTTAGATCCAAACCCATTTATTGAACTCAGTTCAAACTGAAACTTGATATATGTATCTTGAAGGCAGTTTAGGGAATCTTCTTGCGAATACAAATCCTTTGTTGTAGTTTTTGTGTTCCACCGATCATGATATGCCATTTAATTATTTTTTAAAGAAAGTCAAAGAATATATGAGAAGTTGTGATTGATGGAGTAAAAAGCAGAACAAAAAAACTAGGACAAAATATTTGCACTCCTCTTCTTGCAACTTAGACCTCCCAATAACAGATCCAACCATTGTGTGGTGTTCTACTGGACAAAGTTCATTCTTGGCAACTTGTTTCATAAACAGCAGAGTGAAGAGAAGGTTATTTTTTTTTGACCATAGAGTGAAGAGAAGGTTGGTGGTCCTGTTCAAGCCTTTATCAGCTAGCGACACATCGTCAAGGCTTAGCTGATGTTGATCCCAAATATAAAACGACATAACGTTTTGGAACTGATCTATCACCTTTCATTTCAAGTCAATTGAGTTATTTGTTTAAAAACTTTAGCTTTCTGCAACTGTCGCATAATGAAGGTTGTGAGCTGCTATATGAGTTAGTTAGTAGTTAGATGATATAAGATATTTTTTTTTTGTAAATCACTCTATAAATAGAGGATCTCAACTAAGGAAGAAGTCAGGATTTCCATTGAAGCAGGACCTAAGTTTGAATAAAATAAATTCATGAAAATCAGAAATAATATCCATTTATTATTAACAAACTCTAAATGAAAAAAAAAAAAAAAACAAAAAAAGAAAAAAGAAAAAAGAAAAAAGAATACATTTATTGTTGCTCAGATTAATTATGGTTGTTAGGTAAAAAAGAGTACAAGATAATAAAAAATTCAAAGTCAATTGTTGCTATGATTAAGATTGTTGTTAAGATTAATTATTATTACTAACTCGAATATTTTGTTACTCAAAAAAAAAAAAAAAAAAACTTGAATATTTCTGTCTTATAATGGTCTTTCTCTCTTTAATATAAAGATGCTAAATTAAATACAAATGCTCAATTAACTTTATTATATTTTCAGCAAGTCAGCAAGCATTAGATTAAGGCAATCAAAATATAATGCTCAGTGGATTCCAATTAGCTCAACTGGTAAAGTCTCTGATGGTTATATAAGAAATCTGGGGTTCAATCCCCGCCTACACCAAAAACTGATTGGTGTCTTGGTCTGATAATAAAGAGCAATTATTAGGAGCGGACGCCATAGATTGAAACTCTCTCAAAAAAAAAAAAAAAAATATAATGCTTAGCCTACTACTAGCAATCTAGTAACTAATTAACTTTATTTAAATATTCTAGTTTCTACTATAGTTACTTTATTTACTCTACAAAGTGACTTAACCCTGTCTAGTCTAGTTACTTAAACTTCACTCTCTAAAAAGAGAATAAAAGAGACTGAGAGATTCTCTAAACTCCATAGAGAACATAGATGAGAGAGAGAGATTGAGAGAGAAGGAAAAATACCGAATCTAGTGGTGTTGGCCATGCATCTAATGGATTTGATAAATTTTGGGAGAGCACACCTTGGCCTAGGGTGGACCATGGTGGAGGGTGTAAATGGAGTCGCCACCTAGTTTAGGTCTAGGAACCATAAATATAGTGCCCTTCATAGAAGAATTGATTTTGACCAAAACACGTGTCCGGAGTTTAACAATGAGTGGAAGCCGACCCACGGGTCGAGTGGGGTTGGGTGCCTAACACGTGTCTGGAGTTTAGATATGGGGATGGGAAGGTGTTAGGTACCCAACCCTACTCGACCCATAGGTTGGCTTCCACTCATTGTGTTCTAAGTCTTAATCTCGTTAAAGACATGTTTAACATATTATTCTAACTCACACACACTCTATCATGCATCTAAAGCAAACAATATGACATAATCATCTCCAAGCCTAGTATTCATCCATCATGACATTAAACATATACCATCAAAGGCAGAAACATCACAAAATAGATCCAAGCAAAGCATGTTATAACATCTAAACCTCAAGATCATGGGATTCAACAAAGAATATCATGTTCAATAACCACATCATATCCATCAACCAAATCAAATGCATGTTCATAGAATTATGCATGACTTACCTCACTACATCACAGCACCTATGCATTAATGCATGTTCATGATTTCAAGCAGTCTAAAACCCTAATAAGCACTAAAGAAATCAAAACAAACAAAACAAAGCAATAACAGAGAAACAGAGACTTGGGGATATGAAAACCAGTTTAAACAGAGACTAAAACATGTAAATAAAACAAAGAAAAAGCAAACAGGACTGAATTAGGGTTTTTGGGCAAGAGTATGCGTGCAAATACATAGGGCATACGTGTGCATCCCAACTATATGCATACGCATACACACCGAAAACCCTAACCCAAAAACTCAAAACAAAAAAATTTAGAAAACTACAAATCTAACAACCTAACATGCTTTAGAAGCAGACACTATATAAAACTAAACAAAACAAACATTATAAAGCATTGAAACATATATATAAACAACAAAAACAAAGGAAAGTGAAGAGTCAAAGATTGAACCTTTACCTCAACACTGGAACTCTTTAGAGCTTTGATTTTGACCGTTTCCCTCAATCAATCTATTCACAACCAGTTCAAAATGAGTTAGTAAACTTTAGGACTCGAAGATCAAGATCAGAAAAAGTCCCAATCAAATAAAACTTGACTTGAGGGTGTTTTGTGAAAAACTCCCTCTTTGATTCACTATTTTCTAGCGAATCATGTGTGTTTTCCCACCCTTTTCGTCATCCTTTGGAAAAGTACCTATTATGACTTTATATAGTCGCAAAATAGGGGTTTGGGGTGGTTCCCAGACAATTTGGAATTCGTTCCAAACCAAGTTTAATGTAGAAAAAGCTTTCCTTACATAGTTTCTGGTCGAGCATGTATGCGTGCGCATGCATTGAGCATGCATATGCATAGCTTGAGTGTGCATACACATACGCATGTATGCATGCACACTCTAGGGTTTTCATGGCCTTTCTTTTTCAAAAACGGTTTTATACTTCCAAAAATAAGTTATTTTTTTCATAAACACTTTCCTCAAGTCAATATTCATCTGATCGAGCCCTAAACCAACCTTGATCTTTTGAGTTCTAACATCATTGGGGAACGGGGGCCCAAGTCGTAAGAGATACAAAATGCGGTGTATACACATATGAAAAACTTTACTTAGTAGACAAAGTTAAAACTAAACATGTCACATGCAAAGTATAAACATCATGAACATTGTCTTTTTTTCCACAACATGTAGACCATAGAAGTCTACACACAAATCACATCAAGTACATAGAGATCAAGATAGAGCATAGTAGTGCAAATAGTCGAGAGAAACAAAGAGAAACTAATCTGAACAAGATTGTAAACATATATCAAGTTCAAAGAACATGATTTCTCTTGAGTTTGAAAGATTTTTTTTTTTTTTTTTTTAAATTTGTCAACAAAGAACAAATCAAATAAGGACAAACGACGTAAAACCAATATGTAAAAACAAGAACATAAAGACTCAAGATTGAAAATCTCTTCTCACCCAAGTGGGATGACCCCTTTGAGAAGGCGTACCACGAGAGGTAGAGTTAGGGTTAGAGTTACCAAGAGGGGTACTAAATCCAAAGAGATGAGTTCTTGAAGATGTAAGTGTCGATACTGTATTTTATCCGGCCTTAAATATTGTTGGAAACCCAAGTTTTAAATTAATATTCTCACAGACTTATTTTAGTCTTGCATTAATGGTTGTAAAATTCCCTTTATTTTAAACATTTAAGGACAAAAATCAGGTTTGAATTTTTTGAATTATCATGGAAATATGAAATTCACCAATTAGAATTTACCATAAAAAATGTGTTTTATTTCTTAAACTAACCATTGTTTTCCCTTGAAGTGGGTCATTTCTGATGAGTTACAAGAGTTTTTTAGGATTGCTTTGATGAACCCAAATTTGGGCAAAAGTTTATCTTGGACATGCTTAAAACCACAGTTCGATTAAGGAAATTATTTAGATCTGTTAGGATATGCTTGTCACTATTTTTGATTGGGCCCGAAAGTTCCAACATTTATGGTCCATGATGTTTGTCTCTTAAAGAATTTGTCTAACTGTTCTAACGTTTTTATTTCAGTGTGTCTAATTTTAATTTAAGGTCTAGAATTGGGCGAGTGTCCAAAAGGGATGGAATTGGATTGATGAAAAATGGTTGTAGTTGCATCTGATGGAACCCACTTGTAGCAATATTCTAGAGAATTCCCCAATAACAGATCTTGTCATCATCTGCCAACACACACCCCTAGCCTCACTCCCACACTTTCACCTTCAGTACTATATACACACATTCCTCACCTCATAGAGAGGACATACCTCATTTTCTCAGAAACTCCCCTTTTTCATTCTTACGGGTAGAGAGAAAATCCTCTCTACTCCTTTCTTATTTCCTCCCTTCTCCTACATCACCAAACCAAAAAAGCACCCCAAAAGACCCTCTGCAAATATTTCAAATAGACCCAAAATCCCAGAAAATAAACTCCAACAGAGACAAAAGAAAAGAGAGAAAGGAGAAACAGTAAGCACAGAGCTACCATGACATCTACAGAGAACCAAATCACAAAACCGTGACATGAGGTGCTATTCCTTTGTCTATTTCATTCTGTTTACTTTTTTGTGTTAACATGCATCCTAACTTGTTTGCTATATTTTCTTTGCTGATAAGCATCAACTGGAGCAACCACAGAAAGAATGGAGGAAATATCACAAAGGAGTCATAAACGCAACAAGCAGTGGAGATAGAGACAATATCTCAAAAAGAATGGTAAATCCGAAAACTTCTATTTCATATCTTTGTGTATGCACTCTTTGTTATATGCGCATAACCAAACACCGAGCACACACAAAACTAGCACCTTACCCACTGTCTGGTGTTCGTTCACGTGCTCCCCTGCAAGTCCACATGCCACCGCGTGTCATATTATGCGCCACCACGGCCATGGTCCTTGGTAGTTTCGTGAACCCCTTGGCTCCATAGCATCAATCCAACCTTCACACGCCATGTAGAACCCTCCTAGGTGGTAGGTCGAAGAGTGGATTTGGGTTTTGAGAGAGAGAAAGATCGGACGAACGGAGGGTATTTTGGGTCAAGTTTAGGCTGCAGATTTAGTGGGAGGCTGAAAGGTTGCGAAGCCACCCTCGTGGTGGTAGCGGATGGGCTTCGTGAGTCGTGATCGCAATCTTATCCCGCTCCATGCTTATTTTCCCTGCCTTGCAAAGGTCGTGGGAGTGGGGTCGGGGCAAAATTTTAGAGGGAATGAGTTTAGACCTTTTAAACTCATCTCACTCCACCCTCTCCTGAATTTAGTAAAATTTTCATACATTAAAATCCTACTATTCAAACAAATATATCAATATTAACTTATTTTATTCTATCCAACACAGTTCTCTGCCTCTATTTTGTTATTTGTTATACTATGATATTTTTGTTTTTGTTGTGATATTGTTTTTGTTAGAAATTAGTTTGATTTGATGGGATAAATTTAGTTGTAACAGCATCAATATTTTGGAGTTCTTTTTGGACATCAAATCTACTTAATATTAAGATGTAGTGCTTTTCAAAGCACATACATATATGTGAACATTAGTTTCTAATGTAAAATGTTTGCTATTGATATGTCTTTTGATGTTAAAATTTCTAAATACTTCAATAATTAAATGATTAATATTTTATTTGTGTTAAAAATAAACTCCTTTTTTAACCAAGGCGAGCAAGTGGCTTGCACGTGCATCCCAACCTAGTGGTATTACCATATATAAAAGGACAAAGTTTAGTTAAAAAATTGGTCGTAGTCTAAGACTACAACCTTACTCAATATTATTAACATTACTACATATTTGAAAATTTAACTGTTGGATTGTATGTTCTTTACGTTCTTAATACATATGTCAAATTTTGTGACCATTGAATATTATTTACTATATGATCTATAAGATTATATTTTATGCATAATTTTAAATTATAAAAACTTGCAATTTAAACAATTTATTGATGACATAAGTATTGATATTTAATTTTCTAGAAATTTTGCAAATATGGAGGATATAAGAAGAAGATGTAATCCAAATGTGGATTTGTCAAAATTTACCTCCAATAAAAAGATAGAGTAAAGTTGAGATTACAACAAATTTTGTAACTAAACTTTGTCCTATATAAAAAGAGGTAGTCTAGGCTTTTGTTTGAGGTGTAACGCAATGGCTTTGGAAATCCTAAACGACAGGCTGAAATTTTGTTGTGTTGGTAGACTTACGAATAATAAAAGAGGGTTCTTGGCCTTTCGCCTCAAAAGTGTCAAGACAACAGGTCTCTGGGATGACTGATGACTCCGAAAACATTGAAGCCGCCTAAGCCTGGTGAGATGCTTTTATATGTCCATGGCTCACCCCTTGGGGTCTACAAGGAAGCCATACATGGTATGAAAAGTATCTAGCTATATCATCCATATTCATGTTGTCAACACTGCATTGGGGACCAATGTGTTCATAAACCTTGATTATTTTTGTTCTGATGTGAGGAGGTTAATTTGATTGGCTTCAATTTGATATGATTGGCTTCATTTTAGCATTCAACGTAGTTCAAGAATATGCAAATACTGGCAAGCTCAAGACCATTTGAATGTATCCATGTCATTGTAGCAATGACGATGGAATCACTTAGTAAATGCTCTATCTTAGTGTGCAAAGCTAGGATTTCAGTTTAAATGGGTAAAATTATAAGACAAGATTGAAAAAAAAAATATTAATCGACAATAACAAAGATAAGTAAACAATAATATAATAATGTATACGTGAATATAATTTGATTTTTATACCTAAAATTTGATTCGGACTCAATAAATATATATAACAAAATAAAAATACTTAATTAAAAACCAATAATGACCAATTGAGATTAATCTAACTAAATTGAATTCAACCGTGTAAGTTGATTACTCAAAATAAATCGATAAAATAAATTAATGTAAAATTATTACAAGCATAACAATTATCTAAATAAAGTATATTGCCTAACTTGTTTGATTGTTTTTAAAAAATATTTAGAATTCCACTTTCTTTCTCTATTCATCTTATTATTTAATATATGAGTTTATAGCAAATACCTAATTTATAAAAAGTCAAGAGATAGACCCAAAAAAAAAAATATTAATGAAAGGATGGAGGCAATAAAAATTTAGTGTTGAATTTTTTTTTTTAAATAGTTTTTTAAGTTTAAAATATGGGATCCGTTATATTGAATTATAGTATAGTGAAAATGATTGAACTTAAAAACTGTAATGATATAAGACAATTTAATTTCAATATTTTTTTTGTTTGAAGGTTAGAATTTATTCATTAGTGGGCAGGAGTATGTGCAAAAAAAAAAGAAAAAAAAGAAAAAAAGAAGGCCAGCCACCAGGCCTCGCACTCAGGGTTTTCTCTCACGCGCCTGGTTGAGTGGCAAAACAACTATATTAAGCAACTTCCTTGTAGTTCCCTCAGTTCTTGTTCTCATTGCTGAGTCTTTTTTTTTTATATTTAAATCTTGGTTGTAGGGGGCCAACTAGATCAAAAGGGGGAAATCTTGTCTTTGAACTCCTATATTAAAGGAGATTTTGGAGAGGTGAGGGGGTCAATTGCCTCCTTTTGCCCTTAGCTCTATGAGTGCTCTAATTCAACTAGTACCTCATTTTCTTATAAGTTTTAGGTTGAGAATGAGTTCGTGAGTTTAAGACTTATTAGGTGTTTTTATTAAAACCACTCTTGTATGTTGATGCAATGTTACCAAAGCATCAAGACACGCCCTTGGCTGACACCTACTAATCACTACAAATCCAACACCCAGCTCCTTGATTTGCATTTTTATGAGGGCATGAAAAGCCATAGTCCAACTAGTAAGAGTTGGTAGTATGAAATCACTCTGCATAAATGAATCATTATATATATATATATATATAGAGAGACAAAATTGAGAGAAAATTTAATTAGAATCTAAATTGAATTCCAATTGTTGTTTAATTTTGCGTTATGTGTCCTATTTAAGTTTGTTTTTTTTTTTTTTTTTTTTTTTTTTGGTTCTAGGTGATTATTTTGACTGAGTTCTAGGTGAGTTAATATTGTGCAAATGACGAAAAGTTCAATATAAATAAACTATTAAAAAAAAAAAAAAAAGCAAAACAAAAAGTTAGTAAAACTCATGTATATATTTATGGCTTAAAAAAGTGTATAACTCTTACCCTAGGTGTAATTTGAACTCATATATGTCTGTAATTGTGATTGTTTTTAATTGTACCGTATATATGTATGAATTATACACTAGTTTTTTTATAACGAAATCAACAATTACCAAACATTTGGACTTCAAAATTTCAGATTGCCCACAAACACCTTTAGTTGGAATTTTGCATAAAGGAATCATTCTCAAACTCAACCTAATGGGTAAATTGCATTCAAAGCCAAGATAATTTCTCCTATAGGAAGAGATCGGAAAAGGGTTGATAAGATAATAAAAAAATGGGTTTGGCTTATTTCCAATATTTTTTCAACTGGAATCTCTTTTTGTTTTATTAAAAAATTGCTACATCATCCACTAAATAAAATGTGGAGATTAAAACCCACTACCAATTACTATTGTGTATTTAAAACAGAAGGAGACCTCCAATTTAAAAAGTACTGGAGGTAAGCCAAACCCTAAAAAAAGTTACACTAATATGACATCCACTTATTCAAACTTCACTCTCCTTCCATGAAAAAGGTATTTTATATAAAATGATACTACGTTATTCATATCAAAATTCAATAAACAAAAGACGTGTGCAAATATAACTACTTACTAACACATGTTTTTTATTTGTTAGTGAGTTAGTTATTTTTTGTTAACATGTCTTACACTTATTAGATTTTGATACCGCTAACATAATATCATTTGATACCAAATACCTTCTCCCTTCCATGAAATTTGCATTTTCTAGGGTGACGTTTTTTAATGGGTTGGACCCATTATGGGCTTAGGCCATGAGTTGGGCCACCCTTTAAGAGCTATTTTAGGTTCCCATTTGTAAGTGGGCATGAACTTTGTAAGATCGGCTGCCCACTTGACGCTTCTTTTGGTTCTACTACATTAGGCTTTTCTTGTTGGCAGAATGAGTGCGTTACCTAGACCATTTTATCCAAGCTTTGTTGGTTTACGGATTTGGATCTTTAGACTTGGGCCATTTGAGGCCCAAAGAAAAATGAGGCATGAACATATTTCCAAATTATGGTTGATTTTTCTCCAAAAAAATAAAATAAAAATTGTAACATTTCATTGCATGCGATTGGTGTAACATTTCATTGCAGCAAAGAATGGTCCATAAATTAAACTTGGTGTGTATGATATTTTTTTCAATTTGGCGTAAACCCAAGATTCAAATGATAGTCTAGTGATAATGACATCCTTTATGATGTTTCATATATGTGGTTTTAACCATCTCCTTTCCATACTCTACTATTTGCATCTCAAAAAATAAAAACTTTTAAAGTGAAACCAACACTTTTTTTTTTCCCTCACTTTCATGACAGTTTAATGATATACTGAAATTGCCAAAGTCATTTTTGGCGCATCTAGATACCCTAGATGTGTGTATTGCTTGAATGAGCCAGAGCACAATTCTTATCAAGCATAACGCTCTAGACCTTTTTGACTTATAGAAGGATAAGGAGGTGAAAAAATGAAAGCCTTATAAAATCCCGAGCTCATCTCAAAATGAGTACTTTACGGTCTACTTCTCATCAAATGCCAAAGATTTCTATTTTAAATTGATGTGAATAATGTGCCAAATTTTTTTTATTTTATTTAAAGAAAATACTAAAGGTATTACAAGTTTTTCTAAGTAAAGCTTACAAAGTGTTGTGGCAATGGTTGTGATTGGTGAGTTTTTATCACTTCATAAATTAATATTTGAATTACCACTTTATAATTGGTGAATAGTGATGAATGAAATGTCAAATAAAACAAATTCAAAATTCTATTTGAGCAACTTACCCTGAATATTTCATTATTGCGTTACTGGATATACACACCACAAATATTTTTCTTGAATAATTCAGCATATGAAACAAATTCTAGTGAATCATAAACATTGTACAACACATAAAAGCAGCACCTTGTCCATCTAGACTAGTAGTGCTACCATTGATTATGAACAACGACATAATTGGCACAACATAAAACCAATTTAGATGTCCCATTTTGCTGATTAATTGTACCAACAAAACAATTGGTTTTTCTGTGCAAGTCTTCCAGTGGCATCTGAGCTGAGCATTATTGTCCTGCAATCATTCAACAGATATGAGGACTGTAAACAGATTTTAATTTTTAACAGCTCTAACCAAAGAAAAATATAGTTTAAAATTTGACCAACATGAAAATAAAAAGCTAAAATCGTAGCCATCTAATTGAACTTCCTTCTTTAGAATGTGTTCCAAAACCTCCCCAATCAATCTGAGAAAAAGCAAGTGAAACCAAAATTTTGCCTTCACAATTTGCTGGTAATTGAAGATTCTATCTAAAGGGAAGAGTTATAGGATTACAAGAGATGAAGAATTACAAAAGTCTTTCTAAGGGAGAGAGGGCTATCTTCTTTCTGAGACTTAGAACAATTTTGGACCTTAAACTTGAGAATTGGAACCTTGAGAATTGAACCTTCTATTTGAACCTAATTGAACCTATCTTCTGTCTTCGGAGTCTGTCCTTTTATAGATGAAATGAACCATGGTAAGTCTTCAAAAGTAACCTGAGTTAGTAAAGTTAACTCAAGTTTTAATCTGTCGGTAGAAACTTCTAGAATATTACTATTGATGAGCAGTAGTCTGTCTGAGAATCTATTAGGTCTCTTTTTACGTATGCTAGTGAACTGTAGTGACGTATGAATATCTGTCTGTATCTGTCTAGACTATCTTGGATCTATCTGAAACTATTCACGCATGCCAGTGAATAGTGATCTGTCCTAGTGAATAGTGATCTGTTGCAGTGAATAGTGATTTGTCACAGTGAATAGTGATCTGTCATAGTTGTCTGTTCAGGAGGGCATGTCTGTCTGTCTATCAATCTGTATCTGCGTAGTTATCATAATTTAGTGGATCAGAGTTATCTTCATACTGCCTAGACAAAGAGAATGCAAGAAGGAAGAGAGCAAGGAGGGCAGGGGTTCATTATGGATGGAGGGTGGAACTAATAGCTCTCTCTCCCCAATTAGGGGATTGCCTAAATTGCCTAGTTTTGAGCTGGACTTGAATTTATAACGAAAAGAAACCTACAATAAGTATACACTATACACTATTCAATATTCACCATACAGATAAGCCCAATCCTAAACCATATACAACTACAAGCATCATAATAACAAAATTTGAAAGACCCAGAAGCTTTAAATTGCAGAAAAATCACAAAAGAGAGCATTATAGAAGGAAGCAAGCCACAAGGCATTGAAGCCAATTTTATGTCACACTTGCCAAGCTCCTCAAATTGGTATAATAAAACAGAGCTCTTCCCTCACAACGTCCCTAACGTAAGTACTTTTGACTTGTTAACTGTCTTCAAATTCAATTGTGGCTCTCTCTTACTCATATAAATATTCCTCATCAGCTAGTACTGGACTTGTCGCTATATGGACACGGTTTCTACAAGATTTTCAAATGGCTAATCAAGCTTCATCTCGTGACTAATACACAGGCTCCCAGAGTTGCGATATACATCTTATCCAAACAGATCTTCTCCTAATTTCCATTGAATAAGGGTCAAAGTGCAACTTTGTACAATCTTTGGAGCTACTTTTTTTTTTTGACTGTCTTCGCATCACTTTCACTTCTTTTGGAAATGGTTCAACTATTGTCTAGCACTATTCCCAACACGCATCCAATATGCTAGCAAAGTAATTTTCACAGACGTGCAATCTAAGAAAAATATCAAAATAAGCCATTTAAAAAAAAAAAAAAAAATCATTGCATTTACTATACAAATCAACATCGCAATTCCTTCACACTGTTCACCCAAAACGAAAATACCAATACAAAAGTCTGCTATCGATTCTAAAGCCAATTTTTGGCAAAATTATACTAACCTTGCTCAACGGAAGCATTGATATTGTTGCTATTATTGCCTTTGTGATTATCAATATGGTTTATTGTTAGCCCTCTTGACCTCTCCAAGTGCTTGGAATGGAGAATGCGAGTGTCAAAGTCATAATATCCTTTGCCAACCACGTGACAGAGATAAACGATTGGTACATGCTCTATGATCCAATGACATGATCCTTGCTCAGGATACAAACTTTCTTCAAATTCTTTGGGCATATCCCAAAATTCAATGCTTTTGAGGCTTCTTACATGTTTGATTCCAGAGGGTACTTCCTTCAACTGCGGACTGGGCCCAATCAAAAGCTTTTCAAGAAGGGGCAATGCTCCTTCGTTTATAATCAATGAATTCAACTTATCCAAGTGCCTAAGCCATAGTAATCTGAGTTTTGGAAACCCTCCTATCTCAAATTGCAATTGCTCTCCATTGTATGCCTGATTAAAGATTCTGAGCTCCATTAAATTTGGCAGATTTTGGAAGGCTTTCATAGGATCATCACTCAACCTTGACCAACAAATTAGTAATCTACTTAGATGTTGAAGTTTTGGAATCCAGTTAGGTAACTGCTCAAACCGCCCCTATATGTAGAGGCGTTGGAGAAATTAAGGTGAAGATGAAATAGATTGCAAATCTAATATCTTGTCTTTGCTTATTGAGGTTACATCTAGAGATTCAAGGTGGTTCATCTTTTCAATAGAGGCACACAAAGCCCTGCCGGTTTCTCTTGTAAGATTTTTCATGCCTAGCTTCCTCAATTATCTCAAGCTTTCCAACTCAGTAATAAGATCAATTGCCCCTTCATGATTCGCCTCCACATGATACAATTTTTGCAAGTCCTTTAAGCACCCAATACCCTTTTGTAACTTTACACCTTTTTCTTGAGTCAAACTGAAATCTATTTTGAAGTCACGATTGTAGGCTATGAAATGTCGCAACTTACGAAGATTGTTGATCTCAACTGGTATTTCATAAACATGGGATTGCTTCAGATCTAGAGTCTCCAGATTTTGCAACTTTCCGATGGATTTTGGAAGCAATTTTACTTTGGTATTTCTCAAACTTAAATATCTTAAGTGAAATAAGCTTCCCACATCTTCTGGAATGAAATCCAATAGAGCATCTTCGAAATCCATTACTTTCAAAAGTTTGAAATTAGCAAAAAAACCACGCATAAATGACTTCGGCAATTCATCAAGATTGAACAATAAAAGTGAAAAAATGTGTGTGTCCTTAAATAGCTTCAATACATTGTATGAAACTCTATTTACTGCCATACGACGAGTTAGTCCCTCAAAGTTGGACTCTTGTTTTGACAAAACATGAACAAAACTCAAACCCTTCATCTTTTGGAGGACGATCTCACGAAAGAGATCATGGAGTCGGCATAGTCTAACTTTTCCATCAAAGTCGACCCTTGTTACTTGAACCAAGCTTCTATGGATTAGTTCAGTCAAATATTCTCGTCCAACCTCTTCTAATGTTTTACCCTCAATTTCTTTCACAAAACCTTCAGCTATCCATTGTCGAATCAACTTTATGCAATTAATATAGTAGTCCTCTGGATACATACCAAGATATAAGAAGCAAGACTTAAGGTTGTATGGCAGGTCTTCAAAACTTAGGGATAGAATTTTGTTGACAGCTGAAAGATGTGGATTTCTTTGCAACTCAATGCCAAGGCTATTTTGCAAGTTTTGCCATTCCAAGATAGTTTTGTCTTTGGTTGACAAAAGACCACCTATAGCAACAATTGCTAATGGTAATCCTTCACACTTATCTACAAGCTCATGAGACAATTTCTCCAACACTTGGGGACAATGTCCTCCAAAATCAAATTGGAACCCCCTTTTGCAGAAAAGCTCCCATGCCTCATCGGGAGGTAATGGTTGCAACTCGTAAACATGAATAGGTGAAGATTTTCTACAAAAATTAGCAACCTCCCAATTACGTGTTGTGATTGCAATTCTACCACCCAAATGATTATCAAGTAAAGCATGTTTTATATCATCCCAAAAGTCTATTTTCCATACATCATCAAATACGACCACATACCTCTTTTGCCGTAAATAGTCTCTTAATATATTGATCAATGACTGTTCGTCCATTGTGTCAATTCCTGGCAATGGGAACTCCTTTCTGGCCTCACAAAATTGCTTTATTATGCTCTTTAGTAGATCTTCTATGTTGTAAGATTGAGAGACTAAGATCCAAGCATGGCAGTCAAAGTGTCCTCTTACTATTTGGTGGTCATAGACTTTTTTGACAAGAGTAGTCTTGCCTAGTCCCCCCATTCCGACCACTGAAACCACAATACGATCAGACGGTCCTTCTACCAACCAGTTAATCAATTCATCTCTAGGTGCTTCAATGCCTACAACATCTGCATCCTCAAGATAAAGGGAATCCTTTCGAGGGTCATTCCACCTAACGTTCTGTGCACCACTGCTTGATCGTTGACTAGTTGATTTGAAGCTATACTTTTCACTTCTTTCCTTAATTTTCTGCACTGATGCTTTGATCTCCTGAATTTCACTGGCTATATTGTGACGGGGTTTTAATGATTTTGGTAAGCGAATGATTTTATGGAGGAAACCAGTGAAGCCAAGCTGATGAGATTGTTGTGCCATGTGAAGCAAGTATCGGTCAATTGCAACTTCTATGTGAAAAGCTGCTTCTCTTACTTGTTTGACCCAGGTTTTGATGCCCTCGCTCATTTCTTCTTCAGCTGCTGCCCTTGCATCTGCATCCTTGAGGAAAGACTGAATGCTCTCCAATTCATCTTTGATTTCAGCTACTTCTCCATGGATGCCTTGTAATAATGTTGCTTCTTGGGTCAGTAATGGGATCAATTTGTCTATGAGAAATAATACCGCGGTTTCTGCCATATCGTGTCTGTTCTTAACAATTTAACCGTTTGGTTTTTCTCTTTGAAGAATCGTTGACTGTGATCGGGCTTATGGTTTAGATCTTGTACTTCGAATTTAACAACACCAACTAACTGTCAGCACCTTGAGATCATTTCTAGCTGCAAACGCTGGGCTTGGAATTGGGGGACTGTTTCTGGTCTGCTGAAAAGTTTTGGGTGGAATTTTTTTGTGTTAAGTCCGGAAGAAAACTTTCATGTTTTTGAATGGGTTGAATATACAACCTCAAAAATGAGGGGGGAAGGTTGAAAATACGAGCAGGTTTGGAAGCTGTTCAGTTGATCAGATGATCAAGTTCCAAAATGGAATATTGACCGAGCTGTATGTCTGGTAATTTGCCACTAGTTCATGAATTGTTTAATGCATAGGGCAACTACTCCATTTGTGTTTTTCCTAGTATTCTATAGAAATATGTCTTCAGCAATACACATGTGCCGTGTAGGATTCTTGCTAGAGGTTACATTTACAGGGCCAAAGTCATCTTGCCGTGTAGGAATTGTCTAGGACGGGTATTATTATTTTCTTATAAAAATTCCAAATCAAACAAAGAGCTAAGCGTCTCGGACTTGGTCTTGTGGGCATTACTTGAACAGATAATACCTTCTCGCAAGTTGCAAAATTGCAAGTTGCATTAGCATTTATGCTTATACTATGACTGATATAAGAAAAGAAGATAATAATTTAAAAAAATTCTTAGGAATGTTAAAAAATTCTCACGTGGTTGCAAATCACAGAATCATATGCCACTCAATACTTTTTTGTGTGAGAATGTGGATTCCTTTATAAAAAGGTGAGTACCGACATTCCCATGCATAAATAAAGTTACATTTTGTATAAACTGACAACTTTAGCCATTCTTCCTACCCATTAACCAATAGAATTTTTTTTTTTTTTATTTTAATTATGATTATAGAGAACAAAGTTTAGCCATAAAATTGGTTGTAGCCTAAAAGTACAACCTTACTCAATAAAATAAATATTACTACATATTTTGAAAATCTAATCGTTAAATTGTATGTTTTTTACGCTCTTAATACACATGTCAAATTTTGTGTCAATTATATATTATTTATTATATGATCTATAAGCTTATATTTTATGTATAATTTTAAACTACAAAAACTTTTAATTTAAACAATTTAATGATGACATAACTATTGATATTTAATTTTCTAGAAATTTTACAAGCATGTAGGATATAAAAAAGAAGATGTAATCTAATGGTGGATTTGTCAAAATTCACCTCCAATAAAAAGATATAAAGTAACCAATTTTGTTGCCAAACTTTGTCCAATAATAAATTAATAATTTGAATAAATTTTTTTCTTATCATACATGTCATTTAAAAAATGTTATATTATAGTTTCATTGAATTTTATATGATTTATAGTTTGTATTTTGTTTCCCCTCATTTAATTGGAGGATAATTTTAAAAAGCACCCTTGGCATATTGTATTTACAAATCAAATGGTATTTTAGAAAAAATAAATAATTTTGATAAGATTCTTAGAAATAAACCAAATATAGGCATTTCATATTCTCAGGATTCCTTTATTAGATTCCAAATCAAACCAAACATATAGATAGTTACATTCTCAGAAATTTGCATTGCCAAACAAATGAGGCATGAACATAATTCTAAATTATTGTTGATTTTTCACAATTAGAAATTTTTTTTTTTTGTAATATTTCACAATCGCTTTCCTAGAGGCTTGACCAAATTTGTTACCTATGATTTCTTTTGCAAGCAACAAAGAATGATCCACAAATTAAACTTGGTGTGTATGATATTTTTTACAATTTGGAGTGACCAATGGATTTAAATGAGAGTTTAGTGATACTGACATCATTTATGAAGTTTCATGTCTATAATTCAAACACCACTTCTCCACCCCCCACCCACCCCCCCCCCCCCCCCCCCCCCCCCCGACTATCTACTTCCCAAAAAAAAAAAATGGAGTCACACTAACAATGTCTTTTATTACTCTTATTTTCATTACTATTTAATGAAATATTGAAATTGCCAGTCATTTTTTGCGCATCTAGCGACCCTAGATGTGGTTAATTGCTCGAATGAGCCCTCTGGTGAGCAAAATTAAGTTTTAATAATCACCCATAAAAATAAAAATAAAAAATTCAATAATCATCAATTTTTTTCAAGCATATAATAGTGAACCTCTGTTGTGCTGCATAACCTGAGTCTTTTTGTTTCAATCAAAGTTTAGTATACCAAGACCAGCAATAGAGGATGTGCACACTATCAAATATTACACAAGCTCATTAGTGAACTTACTGAAACCTTGCTCATAGGTCATGTGACATATCCATTAACAAAAGTCATAAATTTTAATAAACTAATCTGAATCTACCAATTTTTCAAAATACCTTTTCAATATTCAAATATCATAAAACACATAAAATAGTTCTTCACAATGTAATAAACCACATAAAATAGTTATAGACAATGTCATAATGCAAATAAGTTAAACTAAAAATTCCCAATAATGTCTTCTTTTTTATTGAACGCCATGAGCTTTCTCTTTGTCCCATCCCAAGCGACTTTTGGGCATTTGGGATACCTTTTGAATCTACAATGCAACAATTCGTGTAAATTATATTACTGATAAAAATGGGGACAATTGAAAAGTTTATTATTCGGCTCCTTTTGGAGCAATTAGACCTTCCCAACGTGCTGCCTAAATAGCTTATTGTGAAATTTTTTTTTTCTTATTCTCATAATTTAATTTCCTACGCTTATCATCAGAATTTTTTATTTTTAAGCTGATACTTAAAGAACTTAAAAATGTTTTATGGTCAGTGTTATCTATTTTGTTAGTTTTGTGACTCTAGATGGTATTTGGATTGTTTGTTAGTTTCATAACAAACAACTTAAGCCTTTCAATTGCCTTTTTGACAATATCTAAATTACCCAAGCTCCACAATCCAGCAAAGCATTTTCTATCTCATACATGGTTCAAGTAATAGTTATAAAAATTTAGACCAAAAAGGACGAATATGCAAAAGAAGTTTTGACATACCTAATTGGCAGATTATTGTAGAAATTTAGACCAAAAAAAATTCTAGGAGCACCTAGATTAAAGGAGAAAAAAGGAGCAATAATTTTTGAATATAGAACACGCTCAAAGGAGAAATAATTACTTCACTGCAAAGACATTGAAGAAAATAAGAAATAAGTATAACATCCAAATGCTGAGATGAACAGCGTAATAGAAAGCTAAATTTAAAATTGTAGATGTAATATTCTAATAAATGTTGAACCATTATCTTTTGCCAATTAAGAAGATGAGGGAGCCAAAGAAGACAAAGGCAAAACTCATGTAATTTTTCAATTCACTATTATAGAGGAAACAACATATTGCATGACCTAAGGCATCACCTGGTGGCCATGTTGTCAAATTGTGCCTAGGTTGTTTCACACTTTAGTGCAACAACTACCTATTAACAATGGAATAAGCACAAATGGTTATGGGCGCAACGCGTGGTTGGCATGGGGAGTACGCCTCAACTGAGTGGACCAGGGCAGAGAAACAAGGAGTCGCCACCTAGTTTTATGGTCTAGGAACCATGAATATAGTGCCCTTACGTGGAAGGACTGATCTTACTACTAGAGTATAGGTTCGGAATTTAAGTACAATTTTGAGAAGAAGTTAGGCACCCAAAACCGTCCAACCCATGGGTCGGCTTCTACTCATTATGTCCTACATCTTAATCCTATTAAAGACACATTCAACATTGCATCTTAACACATACACACACACACACACACACTAGCATACATCTAAGCATACAACATGACATTTCATTCCGAACCTAACATACATCTATCATGCTTATCACCACATCACAAACCCCAGCATAGATCTATCCAAAACATCAAACAAACATGGCAAAAACCAAAAGGCTTGGCGGCAAGATATTGACATCAAACATAACCCAATCATATAAGCATAATATCGAAACAACAAACAAGCATGTTCATCACCAAAAATGCATGTTCATGTAAATGCATGACTTACCTCACTTACCTTACTACATCACAACACCTATGGCATTAATACATGATTATGTGAATACATGTTCATGGCATTAAAGCAAGAAAGGAATAAAACTCTAATCTAGCATGTTAAAGCAAACAAGCAAAGGAACAAAGACTTGGAAAGTATAAAAAGGGATCATATAGAGGCATTTGATATGAAAGAAACAAAGAAACGAAAGCAGAAAAACTCAAATTAGGGTTTCTGGGTAGGAGTATGCGAGCGCATGCATAGGCCTGTGTACGCAAGCCAATTGTATGCGTATGCATGCAAAAGCATGCGCACACAAACACGCCCTGAAGAAGTCTAACCTAGAAAACAAGAACACAGAAACAGATCAAAACTCGAAATGAAAATTCTAATAACCTAGCATGCTTTAAAACTGAAAACTACTAAACCCTAGGCTTCCTAGATATGTTAAAACATAAACTAAACAAGAAAATAAGAAGAAAACAGAATTAAAACTAAGAAATGAAAGGAAAAAGATTAAAACATATACCTCAAAACAAAAGCTCTTTTAGCTTGATTTTGACCGTTCCTCTCAGTCAAATCTATTCACAACCAAACAAAAATTATTAGTAAACTTCAAAATTCAAGAATCAAGACCAGAAAAAGATCTCAATCAAAATAAAATTGACTTGAGGATGTTTGTGAAAAGCTCCCTCTTTGATTCACTATTTTTAGTGAATATTAGGTTTTTCCTTAAGATTTTCTATGTGTTTTGAAAAGGTGCCATGTATAGCTTTATATAGTGAGAAAATAGGGGTTTGGAACGACTCCTAAATGATGTGGGATTTGTTCCAAACCTCAACATTAGTGCAAAAAACTCGTCTTTCATAGGTTTTTGAAACCTTAGCAACATACGCAGGCTGAGGGTTTCCTTGGCCTTTTATTTTTTAAAAATAGATTTATTTGCTCATAAAAGTTATATTTTTCATTTTAATACCTCTCAAGTCAATTTTTGATTTGATTGGGCTCTAAACCAACCATGGGCCTTAGAATTTCGACATCATTAGGGAACAGGGGTCCAAGTCGTAAGGGAAACAAAATGCGGTGTCTACAATGGTGATTTTCATAACTATTCTATCTAATTAGTTAAGTGGATGCGAAAGTTCATAGTGGCAGGGAAACAATAATCACTGATCAACTATAAGGGTTACACAATTTTTTCCTTCTTTATGCTATTTAGGAATGTTCTCAAGTTTATTCAAAATCTTTAGAAAGTTTACATCACTTGAAGTTGAAACCTTATAAACACATTTTGATGCACTAGAAGGAGAAAAACCCTTGAATTTGGACATAAATAGCATGAGAAAGGGTAAAGTGCGGATCAATAGCCAGAAAAAGTAACCAAAAGAAGAATGCACAAATACCACACAAAATCTAAACATAAAGGAGTGTTTTTTTTTTTTTTCCTCACCGTTTTCCCAACAACCAAGCAAAAGTTAACTGGAAAAAAAAAGTACCATTTCTTTTTGTTTTCTCTGCAACCAGCCAACTGGATTTTAACCAATAGGAGAAAGCTCAAATATCACCCAAACAAAAAATATAAACGTTCTCTTTTTTTCCTCATCTTGTTTTCATGACAACCAAATAACATTTAAGCAAAAGAAAATTCTTTTTTTCTTTGCAACCAAACAAAACTTAACCAAATGAAAAAAAAAAAAAAAAAAAGCCAAGAAAGAGAGTATCTTCCATGATCTTAAATCCAACTAGGAATGGCAACGGGTCGGGTTTGGGCCGAGTTTTTGCATACCCGGACCCGACCCGCTGGCCAGAACCCGCAACCTAAACCCGGCCCAATTAGTAATCGGGATTTTTTCCGGAGCCCAGACCCGCCCCGCCAGGCCCCGTTTAGTCCCTTGGGCCCAAATTTGGCCCAACCGGGAAATTTTTTTTTTTTGAAGCCCATTAAAATTTTTTGCCTAGATTCCAGCTAGGGGTGTCAATTCGGGTTAGCGTGTCGAGTTCATGTCGTGTCGAGGTAAGGGTATTCGACTAAATGGTTCAACCTTAACCCGACCCATTTAATAATCGTGTCATGATCCTTCAACCCTAACCCGACCTGTTAATAAGGCGGGTTGACCTGACTCAACCCATTTAACACGCTTAATAAACGAGTCGTGTTGGGTTGACACAAATATAACACAACCCATTTCAACCTGCATAATATTATATATAACATCCATCTAGAAATAATTTTTTTTTACATCTCAAAAAATAGTGCAAACATTTCAAATCTTCAACTCACATTCAAAATAATATAGTTCAACAAAAATATAACATTTATCTAGAAATAAGTTGTTTACACTCCAAAAGAAGTGCATACACTTCAACCCAAATTCAAAATAACAAAGTTTAACAAAAATAAAATAACATAGTTCAACAAAAATATAATATCCTTGAAACTCGCCAAATGCTAAGTATCAATATTGAAGGAATTTGAGCAAACAGTAGACTAATCCTAACTATGACCACGATTATCATCCATAGATTCTTTGTTAATGTCCAAATTCATAACATCTTTCACAAGCTTATCCAATTTCATTTGTGCAAGTTCTATGCCAAAAAAAGAAAAAAAAAAAAAGAAAAGGTATTAGTAATTCTAGGGTCTGTAAAGTTTCAATTTCCAATTATATCCCTTGTAAATTTTTGTAATTACTCACTTTTATTTTTAAATTTAAAATATATGTTGGATATAAAAGGTATTTGACAAATCTAAAATAAAATAAAAATTTATTTGTTATACGAGTTAAACGGGTGAATTAAGTGGGTCATTTCGGGTTGACACAAATAAATTAGCGTGTCAAACGTGTCTATTGCGGGTTACGCGGGTTGACCCACTTATGACACATTTCTTATCGTGTCACTTTCGGGTCGACCCGTTTATGACCCAAACCCATTAAGGTCCAACCCTAACCCGAAAAAACACGTGTCGGGTTCGTGTCGTGTTCGCGGGTTGGGTCGAACATTGACACCCCTAATTCCAGCCCATTCGAGCCCATTAAGATTTTTTTGCCTAGATTTTTTGAAGCCCATTATATGGCAGCCAAATCAATCCAAATTATAGATTAATCATAAATCAATCCAAATCATAGGTTAATCATAAATCAATAAATCACCTGTTAATTATACATCTATAAATCAATAAATCATAACTAAAATCACTAGCTAAACATAAAAATAAAATTTATCCATCAAGTCCAAGAAATAAGTATCACAAGTCCAACAAGTTCAAGAAATTTAAAAGCTACAAAAATCCCACAGTCTAAGAAATTAAAAAGGCTAAGAAATTACAAAATGTCTTATCCTCCACAAACCAACAAATTAAAAAGGCTAAGAAATTACAAAAGGTTAAAAAGGCTTAGAATAATTTCAAACCAACAAATTAATCCAACAAGTCTAAGAAATTAAAAAGGCTACTAAATTAGTAAATTATTACAAAATGTCTAATCCTCCACAATTGTGACACAACTCCCATCCTCTTCATTAGGCTCTCCATCATCAAGAATTGTTTGAAGTGTTCTTGTTCTTGTTTGAGTCTCCATTAGGCTCTCCACCATCAATTATGCAGATATCAAGGGAAATATCTGATTCATGAGCAATAGAGTTCTTGTTCTTGTTACCTAGAAAGATATTCAAACAGAAAGAAATTACAAACCAATAAATCTGACAGCTGATTGAGGAGAATACAAGCCTTCAAGCAAGATAGTTGTAAAGAGTTTTAGGAATGGTAAGTGCCTAGAAAAGAAAATCCAGGTCCTCTCTTGTCAAGATCATCATCCTTTTCATTATATATATCGTGTCTCATCTCATCCTATCTACAAATTTCCAATTTTGAAGAATAATAAAATGTACAAAATAAACTACCATACTAACTAAATTTTTTGAGTGTCGTGTGAGTCAGTTTTATCATTGATAGGCTGGTTGCTATAAACTAAGGGTACTGATTCTCATTCACTCCTTATTGTACATTATTCGTACACATCACCCACTTTTTAAATGTGAAAATTGCACGTGAAATTATGGACAGTGTGTGCATAGAGTGTATATCAATGAATGAGAAAACAATTACCAATCAACTGACTTTAAGTAATGGTCCAACAAATAGGAGCCAAGTACATTAGACAAAGAGATTTATCTCAACACTCTGAGTAACTTCTAGCATTTGGATAAATAAATAAACAGAGAAACATATCAAATCCTAAATTCTAAACATTGAAAAGATGAGTATAAGAGAGCAACCAACAAAGGGAAACAAGAAACTAGTTTGTGAGAGCATATACACACAGCATTTGCTGACTTTTGACTTTGTTCTAGAGGTTCAACTTTAGCAAGAATGCCAACTACCTTTTTAACTGCCCTTTAATGACTAAATAATATCTTATACTCATCAAGCAAATCCAGAAAATAAAATAAACTATAGATGAAAAAAAAATGATCAAACTATATCAAGTATCAACAACCATCAAAATTTTAAATTAAATTAAAAACCGGACATTTGGCCTCTTTATCAAATCCAAAATTTTAAATTAAATTAAAAACCGAACATTTTTAATGAAACACTGAAAAAAAAAATCCAAAATTTTAAAACAAATGATTTTTTTATAATTGGGTAAGATATAAGGCCCCATCACAAAATCCAAATTATATTGATTTTAAAAATAAAGAAACAAAAGGGAGAAAATCCATTTCATTTCAACTCAAACCAGACCCATGACAAAAACCCACTGTAGAAATGGCAAGAGAGATGAACAAACCAACAAGTGCAGATCCGAACCAGTTAAACACACACAACCACAACTAGCAATTAGTATTTAGCAGTTAGCTCACACATACAAATCTCACAACACGCAGCAAGACACAAATAATAAAAGGGAAAAAAATGAAAAAAGAAAACCTAACTTACTAAATACTAGGACCTGGGAGTGGGCGGGGTTGGGCAGACGGCAGCGGAAGCAAAGCAAACCAAACCAAACTAGAGCAGAAGCCAAGGTCCTGAGTAAGAGCGAGGCCGTGAGAGTGAGAAGGCGAGGCGTGAGAGTAAGAGCGAGGCCGTGAGACTGAGAGTGAGTGAGGGCTGTGAGAGTGTGAGGCCGTGTCGGACTGAGGGTGTGTGTCGGAGTTATTGAGCTGAAATGGGGGGCCGAGATGAGGGAGAGGGAGTGTCGGACTGAGGGAGGGAGGCGTGAGTGCTGATTTTGCTGAAGAAATGAGGGATTAGGGTTAGATTATAGGTATATATATATATATAGAGAGAGAGAGAGAGAGAGGGTATTTTTGTAATTTCAAGGTACCGGGTTTTTATCCGACCGGGTTTTGGGTCAGGTCTTGGATTTTTTTATAAAACCCAGACCCGACTTGGACCCGTTTCGGATTTTCTTTTTTAAAAACCCATACCCGACCCTATTTCTAATCGAACCGGGTAAAATCCGGCCCATTAGGGTCGGGCGGGATCGGGTACCCGCGGGTCGGGCAAAAATTGCCATCCCTAAATCCAACTGTTAGATCAAGAAAATGAAGGCAAGAGAGATAGAGAAAAATGGCTGTCAACTCTAAGCTAAATGTGTTCCAAATGTCTTTGATTGTGCCCTTCCTTTCTTCATCATTCAACCTTAATCAAAACCAATAACTCAAATACCTAAATTAATAACAATCAACCCAAAATAACAAAACCTAAATCATATTTGATACCAATTTTTATTGTTTAAAGATACCCGTAATGGTAGTAGTTGATCAAGCAATATACAGCGGTGGCAGGAGGTTGGGTTGAACGTGGGTGATGGTTTGACAAGGTGGCAGTCATCCATCTCTCCCTCACAGTGCCTTATGACTCTCTCTCCCCGTCTCTCTTTATATCAATGCATTTCATTGGTATAAAATAGCCAATCCAAAGTTAATGGTATTATTGTAGTCTCTTAGTTTTTCAAATCCAATTTAGAATCCAAATTTTTTCTAAGCTTTGATTTTAAATACACACACTAGTATTATTTCCATGCAATGAAGGGCTTACGATGTGAATAAAAATATACTAATAATTGACAAAAATATATTAATTAATGTTACAAACATATACATAATTCTATGCACGCTTTACATAAATTAGTATAAATAAAGGCTGTATTTGTTTTGGCTTCAAACCATTTCTGGAAATGCTTTTACACCAGCGTGTGTGTTTGGTAGGTACAGAAAATTGGGTCAAACGGAATTGGTTTTCTGCGTTGACTGTAAAATAAGGCTTGAAGGGTGTAAAACCATTTCAGGTTTTATTTTACCTTCAAATGAATTACACCCCAGGAAAACAGAAGAGAGAGAGAGAGAGAAACAGCAAGGAGATCGCACCAGAAGCACCAGTCTCGTCACACCCAACATCGGCGAGATTGCACCCATAGTCGTTGCTAGAAGCTCATCGGTGCCGCCATCTAGATCGTCACCACCCAAGACCGATCCACCCAAAACCAATCTCGTCCTCGACCCATCCAAGACCAAGCTCGTTCGTCGAGCAATGCCCAAACCACAAGGCATCGTCTGAAGTCCCCTCCAGCTTCATCGTCCCCTCTATTTTTTCTTGTTCAAAATCAACCCGATTTGGTTGCATCCCACCACACTCATCCCTGAAACCCAGAAAACCCATTCCTCAAACCCACTCTGACGAACCCACCACTCCGACGAACCCATTCGTCAAACCCACCACTCCGACAAACCCATTCCGCAAACCCATTTCTCAAACCCCCACTGGCCGTCGCCGCCTCCATCCACTCCGATCCTCTCTTTTCCGATCTATCTCTCTTTCCCTCAATCTCTCACTCTTTCTTCCTCCTCTCACCGAGTTTGTGAATAAAAGATGTTTTTATTTTGATTTTTGGTTGTGTTTAGTGTATATTTTGAATTTTTTTGTTATAAAATTTGTTTGGGAGCTGAGAAAATGTGAAAAAATTGTAGGAAAATAGCATTTTCATAATGTTACCAAACATTAGAAATCGTTTTTTGGACTATTTTTCATTGCAGAACCAAACACCCGGATTTCATTTTCCTTACGGAAATTCACTTTCTCCTGCATTCATTTTACATTCGGAATTTGATTTACATTGAACCAAACGCAGCCAAAAATGCTAATATTCAAATATAATTCAGAAAAATAGGAAAAAGGGAACAACATGAATAAATCCTACTAAAAAAATCATATATAATTTATTTGAGAAAAAATAGTTAGGCTTATAATTATTAACTTAACCAAGACTTTTTTTGAGTAAAAACTTAACCAAGACTTAATGTGTGTATTTAAATGATCCAAAATAATATTAAAGCATATACTTTTCAGTCTAATTACATCTAGCAAAATAATAAAAGCATGCAAATATTGAAAGACAGTTTAAGTTTATGTATGCTTGCATGAGACTTACTTGTTGGCTATCCACTTTTGTCGCAATAGCAATGGAATTATCAAAGCCTCTTTTTCGAGATAAAGAATCGATATAATGTTCATAAAAACTACCTAAAAGAGTTAAAGGTTCAATAACGATTAAAGAAGAAGTGATCAAGTGTAAATATTTATCTCACTAAAATAAACAGTAAGAGTTTTGCCTAGAATCAATCTTAGACTGATATATAGTAATTCCAATTTTTTTGAGAAAGTGATAATTCCAAATTAAATATTAAATTGATAATTCTTTGAAAAAATCGTACTAAGCAATTGATATCGATAAGTCCAAATTTAATAAAATCTTGATGATATTTAAAATTAAAATAGATAATTCAAGCAATACATGTGTAGAATATCTTGATAATTTGATAGAACAATATAATTACAAATCAATGATTAAAAGACTACTGGACCCGAGTTTTACTTTATAGTATATAAATTATAACTTATAGAATATAGATTGATAGATAGTGATTTTCCATCATATACAAGATAGATAGTAAATGAGGGCTAACTAAATAATGAGAAAGCAATAATCAATAGAAGGAATCTCTAAAAGAACCCATGGTTGATAAATGAATCTCACAAATGTTCATAAAGAAATGAATAACATAAACCAACTTATAAACTTATTCATAGAGCTATTGAAATGATTGTTATTAATTAAAATTCGAATTCTATCTTGAGTTTTTATGAAACATCATACTTATATTATCCAATTATCTCAATTCACTAACTTACTATTTTAAAAACGCAAAAATAAAACATGGATAAAGCTTATGTCAGCCGTAAATGTCAACGTTAGAGAAACGGATCTCAGCTTATTATAATTTTTTGGATGGAATGGATCTTAAACTTGAAAAACTCATCAACTTGCAAATCATTCCCATCATTGTTCCATAAAAGCTAAAACATATGAATCCAAAAAACACTCCTAGGCAAAATCATTCAAGAAGATAACTATTGTTTTTCTCTTACAATTCTCTTGCATTCTTGAAACTTTCAATATTTTCAATATTTTCAACCACAAATGATGGATCTATTGATCTCAATCCCTTCTGTAGAATTGTGATTTACAACTATGTTTTATGTTAGATTTATTCCATGACAAAATGTGTTGTAATTGCATTAATTTTGTTCCTTGTATTTTGTGGGATTTTATTGTATTGGGTTTAGTATTAAATTGGTGAAGAATCAAGCATGCAATGAAAATCAATGCAATTTCACGACTAGCTCGCAAGAAGTTCGCAAGTAAAGGTTTCCACGAAAAAGCCACGTGAGAGGCATATGCTGGAAACTGAAGAGTCAAGTGTCAGGTTGCATTTCCCGACTCCCGAGTACTTCATGAGACAGGTCATCTCGCAAGGTATCCGCGAAACTTTCTGCCTGGAGGATTTTAAGTGTGACTTTCTTACCCTTCACCCATACTATATATACCCTCATTACCCACAAAAGTAAATAGGAGGCTAATTCAGAGAGAAAACCTTAGATAGGTTTCTACAACACAATACACCCACCATTTTAGAGAGAGAGCTACTCATCTTTTAGTGAGAAATCATTGTAACCACTTCTCCTTTCCTTCTCCCATTGTTATACCTTGAAAGGAGATTTGTACCCAAATACAACTCACACATTTTTCAGAGTGTAGAGAGTGTTTTGGAGTTTGGGAAGTTTTGGGGATTTGCCAAAAGAAACCAGCAAAGTCCGTTGATAGCAGGAGCTTGGAGAGCTCAAGTACATTGGGTAGATTAGGCTTGGAGGGTCTTTTTGATATTCGTATACTCCAACTTATTCACTAATAGATCGATTTCAACTTGGAGGGTCGCGGAGAGGTTTTTTCACTAAATTTTTCGGTTTCCTCTTCGATAACACGTCTTAGTGTTATCTTGTGTTTGTATCTCTCTTCTCTTACTCTTTAAGCTTTATATTTATTGTTGCTTGCTTGCTTATGGCTTAGAGAGTAGTTCCAGTGATTGCGCTTCATTTACTCTTGTTCCGCACTTAGATAAGTTAAAGTAAAAGCAATTAAGCCGTATTTTTAAAATTGGGGGTCTAAACAAGCGTGTTTCACACTAATTTAAGCTTTCACCTTCAAATCAGCCATGGATGACCTGTGAAAGCCCAATGGAAGCAAGGTATATTAGTCTTTTTATAGTCTTTGTTCTCTGTCGACTCTATTGTCTGCTAAGTTTCTTCCTCTTCCTCCTTTTTTTTTTCAGCCTTATGTTTGATCTTAGCTTTTTGTTGTTTTGCAATTTCACTACTGCGTCACTGTTTTTTTTGTTTGTTCATGAAAGATACCCAATAGACATGAAAGACAAGCACCAAAGTAGATTACCAAATCCAACAACTTACAAATCATCACAAAAAATAGCAAAAGCACAAAGCAAATTGACAACTTGAAATAAATAAATAATAATCAAACTCAGCAAATCAAAGTAATGGTGTCATGCTTCATTTTCACTTGGGGTTCAAGGTCCAACAACTTAACCAAATATACCAAGGTCCCATTACTAATGTACTTAAACCTAATATCTTCTAATTAATATATATATATATATACTCAAACTGTGCTAAAAAAATGAACCAGTAAAAAATTTAGAGAGAAATTTAGAACCCCCATGACTGCTTTGCACATTCAATGAACATATGTGATAGAGCTTTGGGGAACAAAATACCTGTTTTTAAAACAAAAATAAAAATTGAGAACCGTTTGTCTAACGTTAACGTTTACGACTTACTTAAGCTTTATCCATATTTTTTGTGTTTTTAAAAGAGTAAGTTTGTGGATTGATGATGTGGCAACATCTTAGAGCATCTCCAACAGTCACTGTAAAGCTATTTTTGGACCACCAAATGCTACGGTTCACGCTCCAACAGCTTCTCTAAAACACAGATTCTCCAAAAAAAAATTTGGAGTTGCTACAGTAATTCTCTTAATTTAGAGAACACTGTAGCAACTCCAAACCATTATTTTATCTTAAAAAAATACCCGGTTGAATAAAAAATATATTCTTTCTCTTTCCTCCTCTCTTCCTTGTTCATCTGTCTCTCTCTCAAACGGTAACACAATCAAAACACAAACACAATAACAGATCAAGAACAGGGAAAAATACAAATTTAATTAGAACGAAAAATCTAAAAGCAAAACAAAAACAATAGATCAAGAGCATGAAAGCCTATCTAAGCTCCATTGTAACAACAAAGTGAATCAGAACAAGATAAAAAAAATTATAAAAAAAAAAAAAAAAGATAGACGAAGGCCATGTCGGCTCTGTGTGTGTGTGTGAAGTGAGCTGAAGAGGAAAGAAAATAGAAGTAGAAATAGAAAAAGTAAAAAAAGAGAGAGCTAGAGAAAGAGAGAGAGATAGTTGAAGAAATGATCTGGAATGAACTAGAAGAAAAAGAAAAAGAAGGTAGATAGAGGAAAGGAGTGGGATACGTGGGTGGTGGAGAAAAAACCAAGAGAAAAAAAAAAGAAAAAAAAAAAAGAAGAAGAAATGTGTCCAGATGGTGTGAAGGGAAAAATAATATAAAAAAATAAGAAATTGCAATTAAGAAATGCTACCACAATATTTTTACAATAAATTTTAAGTAACGGATTGTTATTAGATAATATTGGTGAGTAAAAAAATAATTTCAGTAGTGGGTTCAAATTAGAACTAGTAACAACTTCCCACATAAATTTTGTTGTGAAAGTATTGCGTAAAATGTTGTGAATATAACACTTCTCATTGAAAAATATAGTTGTTAAAAAAAGAATAAATGATTATTAAAAAAATAATAAACAATGAATGAAGAAATAATATTTAAATGAGATAGAGAATGTGATAGAGAATCTGTTGGAAAGTGTATTTGAAAAAGTGGGTAAGTAAAAGCTAAATGTCATTATTCATTCTCCAAACAGTACAAAAATTTGGAGAAGCTGCTGGAGATACTCTTAAACTATTAATTTTAAATGAGAGGCGAGGATTTAAAGAAATCTACTTGGTAAAGTACCTTAGTAACTCTAGAAAATCTGAATCCATAATCATATGACAATGTTACAAATTTTCCTTTTAAAGAAAATGTCATATACATAGTCATGCATTAAATAACTATTAAAAGAGAAAATCTGTTAATGAAAAGTTGATAAGAAGAAAAAAATTTTATATGTGACCATGTATTAATAAACTGTCAATAAAAAATTTATAAATTAAAGATAAAAGAAATTCTATTAGATGAATAATTCAAAATTCAAATGGTAATCAATCATATATAGAAGTATATTAAGAAAATATATATAAATGATTTAGTTAATATATATTAAAATGTCTAAAATTTTGCTAAACGGTGTAAACACCAACATTGCAACCCCAAACAAATCATTCCCATGGATTACATACAAATAAAGAAACCCATGTGGATTAAATAATGTGTTTTTTATTTATTTATAGTTTTTAACTATTTGACAATGGAGTTAGACATGCAAATATAATTAATAAGACATCAAAATGAAGAGGTTTTTGTATGATGTTGCATTGACAATAAGAGATAGAGATAGAGATTAAATTTTAATTTTTAAAAAGAACAAAAAGGAGCACAATTAGTGATTACTTTAATAAGAGGGATTTTAGTGAGGGAAATGGATATTTTCACGTTATGGCTGCAAGAGAGACTCCAATTCCCACGTACAATGTATGCGCGACCTGTAATGAACTCATTGAAAGTTTATAGCGGAAGCCTTGTAGCGGGTGAGTGGGTTTTGTGTGAGAGATTCAGATTATAAAGCTCAAATAGTTTTCTAAGATTTTTGGGTCCTTGGTCAATTCCCGCCCATCGTACACACTAGCCCAATTTTGGTTTAAATGGGCTTGGGACAGTGAGAGCTTTCTATCAATCCTTGGGGTTGCAACTATTTGGGCCTAGTTTTGTTTTGGGTCGGGTCAAGACGCAAGAGTACTTGGACTATAAAAGTGGGAAAAAAAACCTCAAAAAGTTGAACCCGACGTGAATCGAACACGCAACCTTCTGATCTGGAGTCAGACGCGCTACCATTGCGCCACGGATCCAATTCATATGCTTAATGTCCTATTAGCTTTATATTTAACCGTATGTTAGACTTATCAATTTATGCCTTATATTACACCACCTTTTTTTAAGGCAATTGATTGAGCCACTTTCAATAAAGGAATTCCCAACTTTTTATAAACTTATATTACTTTTGCTGCTTTTCAATAATGTAAGTGAAACTCATTTTATTTTCTTAACAATTAGTGTATCTCTAATTAAGTAGTAAAGCTACGTCAATGCAGGCTTGGCTTAATTGGTAAAGTTCGGATACTCCGTCTAACCCACTTAAGTTTGAGTCTCACTGTCAGTAGGAGTCTATTGGTGAGCATCCACACAGGTTGGTACAAGGGCTTTAACCTTAGCGTCCTATCGGGGGGCTAGCGTAACCTAGCGAACACCTATTTTTTTACACAAAAGAAAAAGTAGTAAAGCTACCCATTGAAGGGTATTAGTACCTAATTATAACCAACATGCTATCAACATGAATGATTTACTTCGATTTTCCACCTTCTAATCAAAAGGGCAATGGAGAAAATATAATATATATATATATATATATATATATATATATATATATAAACCCAATTTTGAGGACATACTTCGCTTGTCCTTAGGCCATGTTGACTACCCACTGTTGATATTTTATACCTATCGGGGATGCCTTTTGTCCTCCTCGGTCTTGCTTCCACATGACCTGTGAACTTTGTCACGAAACCAGCTGAGCTTTCTCGTTGAGAGTAGGTCGAGGGCAATATTAAATATCGATCGAATTCTTTCAACTCGATCGACCACTGCTTGTGGTGACAAACTACATTTGGATTATATTGGGATTTCTTGATTGGTTGATCAATCAGTGGCTTGAAAGTATTTTGGGACCTTTCGCTTTTCTTTCATGAGCAGAAAGGTGAGATTCTCAATGCCACAATATCACTCTTATACTCACCTTAAGGCTTTGTTGGTGAAGTACACTAACTTTTGTATCTCTTGCTCTTCCTGAATCAGGGCTAAGCTTATTGCAAATGGGAATTAAGCCAAGTAGAGGTGTAGTTCTTCACTTGGCTAGGTTGGATTAAACAAGAGAGGTGGATTTTGAGTTCTTCAAATGCTTTTACAGATTCATTTTTCTGCTTAAGAATGTCATGAGAAACCTTTAAAAATGGTTAAACACTTGTTAGTTGCTTAAGAGAAAAATTTATTCAGTTTGGCTACATGTCCAGTAAGACTTTGAACTTCTTTGGTCATTCAAGGGGGTTCCATATTAAGGCCTTGATTTTTTAATGTTGGCTTTAACTCCTTTCTAAGATATCATTAATCTTAGAAACGTTCTTGACAATACTCTGAAAGAGCACATATTTGGGATCAACTTTATTTGGAATCTTTTTAAAGTGTAAAAGGTTTCTTGTAAGTCATCTAGGTGCTTGAGGGGGTCCTTTGTTCCAATGAAAGTTTCCAATTGTCGACTAGGTCAAAACCATATAACTTTTTTTCTTTAAGGGAAGGCACAATTGTTACTTCTTACAATTGGCACCAGCTGCTGATGATGATCCCATGGTTAAATGGATGATAAGTCAATGGGAGTATAGGTGAGATTTTAGGGTTTTGATAGTTTTTTTTTTCTATAAACGGAAACCATGAGTTCTAGTTTTTACAATTCCTTTTATAGGTTAAAGTTCATTCTCCATGCCCTGTCACATCCTTAGAACTCAAGGTGTAGTGTATTTAGGAATGACCATACCTATTGGGCAATGGATACCCGCTCGACCCACTTAGGACGAGTATTACCCAATCCATTAGGGTATTCGAGTATTGGGTGCGGACATCCTTGCTTACCCAAATTTTTTGGATTGGGTACGGGTATTAACCAACTTGACCTTTTTTTTTTTTTTTTTTTTTTGAAAATAAAAACCAAATTAAACTTGTTTTTTTCTCTCTTATACCGAAACCAAAATATTTAAAGAAAATATTTCCATAAAAAATGTTATCAACAATTACTTTAATAGGTTACTAATTATATTACAATTTTTTTACCATGTTAAACTATACGTTATTGTTATAGGCTATTTACTATCCATTTGATTTGATAGTCAAATCAATAAGAAAATAAATTAATTATTAAAACACCATTAAATATTATTTGTATTACATGTTTTTTTTAAGCCTCTATACATGCATAGATTTTCTACAAAAATGTAGTGATTCAAAGAAAAAAAAAATTAAGAGTATAAAGTCAATATTTATTATCTTGCCAAAACTATAATTCAGTATAAACAGATGGAGTCAAAATGTTATAGGAAATTTTAATGGACCTTCTTCTCCTTCTAATAAATTAATTAACCAAAAAAATCCTTAAATTTATGTCTAACTAATTACTAGACATAAATTAGTGTTTTAATAAGTATTACTGTTTACTAGACATGTTTATCCCATATTGGTTGTGTGTGTGTCTAGTGTTCGCTGTTTATAACCCCAGTCTACAACTATAAAAGTTAGGTTATTTTGTAGTTGTACACTAGTTAAGTAATGTATTAAACCCGGTTTAAAACACTAGTATTACTATTTTCGTGTGTGTTCTAATAAGTATTACTGTTTACTCAAAAAAATTACTAAACATGGCAAAACGGGTTAGAATTTTCTGACCCGACTCGAAAAATACTCGACCCGAACCCGATTTTTTTAACCCGAAGCAAAAACGGGTTAACTTGTGACCCAACCAGCAACCCGACTTGTGACCCGAACCAATTTGAAAAACTTTTTTTTTTGGGTAAAAAAATAATAAAATTAAGACAATATTGGTTTAATTGTTTGTTGTGGGCTTTAAGGAAACAATTGAGACATTTACATAATTGCATGCAAATGAATTGAAAAATGAATAGTTAAGCATTCTGTAATGAATAAAGATTTTTAAATATCAAATGAAAAAGTACATGCCAAGATAATCTAGTTACAGTAGAGTTAAAAACATAGATTTAAAATTGTAGACATGTGAGATTAACATTCATAAGTGTGAAAATAATGAAGCCAAAGTATCAAATTAGCATAAATTATGAATGCTTAGACCTATTTTTTTAACAATTTAGACCTATTTTTAATAATTTGTATAATTTTAAAACTATTGATTAAGTATTAATAAGTTTAACTGAGTTCATTGTTGATATAAGTGGTGAATTCAAAGTAATGCATTTTACATCAAGTAATTTGTTGCATGACTTTCCAAATGACAAATACATGTTGTTTTCTTTATTTAAAAAAAAAATCATGTGCAAAATACGGGTCAACTTGACCCAACCCGACCGTTTGCCATGTCTACTAATTACATAAATGTCTTTTGCTTAATTGAATTTTTGTTTGCAATTATAACATGAATTTGACTTTCACTTGTATGGAAAGTTTAAATCAGTTTGTTAGATACTTTAATTAGTCTGTTTGAGAAAGATATATTTTGTTAGGACATATATGTTTTAACTTGTTTAAGAACATATGTCACTTAGTTATGTAAATTGGCTAATCCTTTGACAAAACGCACTCTGCTTGTAATTGGGTAGATCTAGGTGTTTTTAATACTTCAAGAAACAATGTTTCAAGGTCAAGTGTTGAAGTCATCAAGTCTGTCCAAGAAAAAGCAAGCTGAAGTGCAAAGTTTTTAAAGCTCGACACCTCTCGATAGCTACCTCGACACCTGCTATCTGTCGAGATTTAAAAAGTCAGAATTCCAAATCTGATTTTCTTGGGATCCGTGAATATGTTTTTGGGACTTCTTTTCTTCTAACCCTAAACATATAAAAGGATTATTTTAAGAGCCGTTTTGGGTGACACAAGTTGTATTATCATTGAGCAATCTCTGTTTATGCAAATTGTGCTCAACAGACGAAGTTCTTGACCTAGTTCATCCTTCATCAAGAAGTTGCTGTGTCTTTGCACCATAGGGTTTTGTAACCAAGCATCTTCCTGCTATTCATCACGTGGATGAACTGAAGAACTTTGCAGCCAACCATTCTTCCTTAAGTTGGTGTTCTGAAGTCGCGTACTGGGATCCGCGCATTGGTTAGTCACGTACTTGGGAGCCGTGCATCAAAGGTGGAAATTGTCACTACAGATCAAGTCCAATTGGGTATTAGGGTAAGGGTTCAACTGTAGGTTGGTAAGGTACTTGGGATTCCTTTCTTGTAACCGCTTGATTTGATAATAGTGGAGTTTCGGGAGTGGTGACCTGAAAATCACCCGGTGGGGTTTTTGCCATTAGGGTTTTCCCCATTCGTAAACAAATCACTGTGTTATTATATTTTCCGCTGCATATTTAGTATTTGGTGATTTGTTTGTGCTTCCACGCAATTGCATGCTTAATTGATTAATTAACAACTTGGCTAATTAATTAATTAATTAGGGTTTATCACAAGGGGTCATTCAGATTGTGACCTAACAAGTGGTATCAGAGCAGGTACACTCTAATTAGGATTTAATCTTTGCTGTGTTGATCCATTGACCCCTGTTGTCATTGGCTGTAACCTGCTTGATGAGATCTTTGTTTTCAAATACATCTTGTTTTTCTAATCACTGTTTGCTTGAGTGTCTCAGAAAAGACAAGTCTAAAAGTTATTTGAATTCTCTTATGATGACTATTGGAAAAGATCTCAGTTTTGCTAAGAAGAAACTAGACTGTCTCAGAATGAAAATGTGCAAAGGAGTTCGTCTGAGAAGAGTGAAAGTTATAGGCTTAGCTCATAAAAGGCAGTTGAGAGAAAGAACCATTCCCTCTGATTTATCATCTAAGCATGAAGTATGTTTCATGATGAAGTCTGCATTCAAGGTTGAACCTAAGAAAGTTGAGGAAGCACTTCAAGATGAAAGTTGGGTTGAAGCAATGCATGATGAATTACTCCAGTTTCAGAGGAATGATGTTTGGACTCTAGTGCCTAGACCGGAAGGAGAACACATCATCGGTACAAAGTGGATATTCCGCAACAAGACTGATGAAGAAGGAAATGTGATTCGCAACAAAGCTCGACTTGTGGCTCAAGGATACTCACAAATGGAAGGAGTAGACTATGATGAGACATTTGCCCCAGTTGCCCGAATGGAGTCAATCAGAATTCTTCTTGCACTAGCATGTCAACTGAATCTCAAACTCTATCAGATGGATGTAAAGACTGCCTTCCTGAATGGGTTACTCAAAGAGGATGTCTATGTGGCTCAACCAAAAGGATTCATTGATCCACACTTTCCGGATCATGTGCTGTACCTTAAAAAGGCACTTTATGGGTTGAAGCAAGCTCCTAGAGCCTGGTATGATAGACTCACACAATATCTGGTGTCACATGGGTTCACAAGAGGGAAGGCTGATCAAACCCTCTTCATCAAAAGGGAAGATGGGGAGTTGATAGTTGCTCAAGTCTATGTTGATGATATCATCTTTGGGTCGACTAAGGATGAACTGGCTCATGGCTTCTCAAAACTCATGCAAGCCGAGTTCGAGATGAGCATGATTGGAGAGCTAACTCACTTCCTTGGATTGCAGATTCGCCAACAAGACTCAGGTATATTTCTTTCTCAATCTAAATATGCTAAGAATCTTGTGAAAAAGTTTGGTTTGGATTCTGCTAGTTCTGTTAGAACCCCTATGAGCCCTAATGTTAAACTCACTGTAGACTTGTTAGGCAAGAGTGTTGATTCTTCTCTCTATAGAAGCATGATAGGTAGTCTTCTTTACCTTACTGCTAGTAGACCTGACATTAGTTATAGTGTTGGTGTGTGTGTTAGCTATCAGGCTAACCCCAAAGAATCTCACATGACTGCTTTAAAAAGAATTATAAAGTATGTCAAAACCACTGCTGAGTTCGGTGTGTGGTATAGCAAGGACACTAATGGTGTCTTAGCTGGGTACTCTGATGCCGATTGGGCTGGTAATGCTGATGATAGAAAGAGTACCTCGGGGGGTTGCTTTTATGTGGGTAACAATCTTGTCTCTTGGATGAGCAAAAAGCAGAACTCCATCTCCTTATCCACTGCAGAAGCTGAGTACATCGCTGCTGGTAGCTATTGCACCCAACTCCTCTGGATGCAAAAACTCCTCCATGATTATGGTATTTGTCAAGAGCATCTCACTATTTACTGTGACAATACCAGTGCCATCAATATCTTGAAGAATCCGGTTCAACATTCTAGAACCAAACACATAGAGATTCGACATCACTTCATTAGGGAGCTTGTCGAAGATGGTACTCTCACTCTTGAGTTCATCCACACTGATGATCAGAAGGCTGATTTGTTCACCAAACCTCTTGACAGCAAACGTTTTGAATTCATTCGTCAAAACATTGGTGTCATCTCCATGGATTGATCTCCTTCTCTTGTCCCTCTTCCTCATGCATTTGCATCTAGTTTTTGCTTTGCTTTGTTTAACATGTTTTTGTTTGTTTATTTTCAGTTTTTGTTCATTTTGTTTTTAATATATAAAAAAAAAAAAAAAAAAAAAATAAAAAAATAAAAAAATTGAAAAATCAGAAAAATACAAAAACAGTGTGTGTTATGTGTACTTTGGTATTTGTGTACCTTGGATGGCCATTGAAACAAAGTTTCTAAATTTTGTATCTCTTGTAGCTTAGATGAGCATCTCTATGCACAACTAAGCAAGTGAGCTTTGTGGCTCTTGTTTGTGATGAGTAAGATTAAGTTATCTCTTAAACTTAACACTCATATCACTCTTTTTGACGGGTAGGACTAGAAAATCCTAAGAGAAAGGCATAAATAACCATCTCACCACTGTTACCCGCCAATCATAGTATGACACCTGTATGCTTCGGCATAGCAAAAGTGTAGTGTCATAGACACCTGTATGCTTCGACATAGCAAAAGTGCAGTGTCAAAGACATTCGTATGCTTCGGCATAGCAAAAATGCGATGTCAAATGCTTAACATCTTGGGTATTTCTTTTCTCTCTTTGTATGCCCATGCATGATATGCTTAAAAGAAAATATGCAAAGAAAATATAAAGCAAAAAGATTAAAGATGCTTTAAATATGATTGCAAGCGTGTTTTCTAGGAGATGTGGGAGTTATAGGATGTACCTCGAAGGTGATAGTCCCCATCAAACAGTTATGATTGTGTGTGAGTTAAAGTTATTTTCTCATATCTCAAATCGTCATAACATGTATGCACATATGCAATCTTGCGATGTTTTTCACACACAACACGCAATATTCTTTGCTACTTTTGATACATGTGCAGGTACAATGTGATTTGGCCATCACAAGTGTTTACATATGCTAATGTATGCTCACTAAACTGTCTTGACTTGTTTTTGAAATATAAAATTGGTTAGACTTGTTTAGTGTGTGTGTGTGTTTCTGAGGATCCATGTGCTTTTAACTTCTTTTGAGAGATGATTTTGTGAGCTTAACATGTTGTTTGGATCTATGGTTGAGGTGTAAGTTGAATTGCATTCATGTCTGTGTTTTTCTCTTCTTGGAAAACTGCCTTTTTCTGTGGGCTCGACACCTCCTCGACACCTTCTCGACACCTGGTCATCTGTCGAGCTTCTCAAGCTTTTCTTATCGCAATTTCGACACTTCCCTCGACACTTGATGGATCGATCGAGAAAGTCTCTGTCCTCTCGATAGATTCTCGACACCTGTTGGATCGATCGAGATTCACTTGTATCTGAATCTCTCCTTGCATCTCGATACCTCTCGATACCTGCATCTGTCGAAGGCTACTTCCTCGATACCTTCCTCGACAGATTCCTCGATACCTCTCGACACCTCAGCTGTCGAGATTTACTGAGGTGCCTATTTAAATGTTGATCGCGATTCTGAACTCATTTCACTCGATCTCTCTCGATCTCTCTGTGTCTGTTCATCTCCCTTTCACTCTCCTTTCACTCAAATCCTCCAACCCTCTTGGATCTTGCTCATCCCTTGCTTCAATCACTTGGTAAGATCTCTTTTCTCTTCCTTTTTCATGCATTTCATGTTTTGAAAACCTAGTTTTTGGGATTTTTCATAAAAATTTGGGGTTTTTCAAAATTGTTGAGTTTTTATTGAAATTTTGGGTTGGGTTTGGACTTAAATGATTTCAAAATGTCATACATTGCATTTCATGTGCATTATAATGATATTTTCATGCATTTAGATGTGAGTACTTTGTTCATATGCTGATTAGGATTGGATTGGGCTGAGCCCATGATGATATTTCTGTTTTGCATGTCATATGTTCATGCATTCCCATGCATACGTACTCTTTGTTCATATATCTGTCATATTTGAACTGATTTGGGACTTTTCTGTTTGTCTCCCTCTCTATCTCTTTCTCATTCTTTTACGTTAGTAGTGTCTATGGCACCCAAACGTAAATCTACTCCTGCTCGGAACCCTCTGCGTTCTAGAGCATCTTCATCTTCTGATTCTGCTCCTTTTAACATTCGGTTCCATGATGGAGATGCCCAAAAGGCATTTACTGAGAACTTTTCTAGACGAGGTGTTCATTCGGAACGCCAAGTCATTTTGGCGGACTTCGCCGACACTGACCTTCCCTCTGTCATTCACAGTAGGGGATGGGGGTCACTGTGTGACATCCCGGTCACTTGCCCTCTCGTGCTGATACAGGAGTTCTACTCCAACATCCACGGGATTGATCTTTCAGTACCTCATTTTTCCACTCGCGTTCGAGGTATGCGCATTCCTGTCACACCGCAGCTTGTTGCGAATGTGCTTAGGGTACCTAGGATAGAGTTTCCTGATTACCCCTCTTGTGAGCGTCTGAGGACTGTGTCCAAAGAAGAGCACATCTCTGCCTTCTGTCAGCGTCCTGCTGATTGGGGTGAGCATCAGTTCACATCATGTAGGCCTTTTGCTAAAGGTCCTAGATTCATGAACATGGTGATGACTTTTGTTCTCCATCCTCTTTCTCACTATAACTCTATCACAGAGCCTCGTGCTCGATTTTTGCTCTCTCTACTTGAGCATCTTACCATAGACTTCCCTTCTCACTTCATCCGGTCTATCATAGATGTTTATCTTGATTCGGCGTCCCGTGATAAGCTCATCTTTCCTTCTGCTATCACGCGGATTCTACGCCATTTTTCTGTTCCCTTTCCGGTGTCCGACCACTTCACACACATATCTGCCATAGATGCCGCTACCGTAAAACGTAGTGAGGCACAGTTCAGGTCGAGACAGCCAGGTGCCACTCCTCCCTCCCGTTCAGCACCATCCAGATCAGCTCCATCTACATCTGCTCCTTCTTCCTCTTCGAGCGATGTATCCCTTGGTGATATTATGGCGCAGCTGCAGCGCATGGACACTCGTCTTGATACACTCTCTGCTGAGCTGTATCAGGTGAATGTTCGTGTGGGTCGTATTGCACGACGGCAGGCGACCATGGGTGGTTTTGCTCCAGAGGCTACTCCTTCACCACCTACTCCAGTAGCTTCAGATTCTGAGGATGAGGATGATGATGATGATGATGATGGAGATGCTAGCTCTGCCGATGAGATGTCTACATGACACTCTACCCTTTGTCACTCGTGACAAAAAGGGGGAGTAGTTTTGGGTTATGAGAGTAGTCATCTTAGGGGGAGAGTTAGTATAGGACATTTTTGATAGGGGGAGTGCTGATACTTTTGAGGGATGTAGTAAGGTTTGATGTATCTTTTCTTTTCTATTCTTTATAGATGCATTGTTCTTGTATATGAGGTCCTTTGACCATTCTTACATACATTGTACTTATCTTCTCTCTTATATATGTTGATGTATGTTTCTTTCACCTCTCTCTTCATGTGTTGTTTCTTTTCTATCTTTATACACATGTTCTTTATACTTGTATGCAATCTATTATTTCTGTTTCACACTAAGATGCCTTGATGAGTTTTGTTTAAAGTGTTTCAGAAATACAGGTTGTCAAAGTCTACTTATCATAAGCTCTCTTCTTGCAAAGTTTTTCAAGAGTTTGTGTTAGGATAGATTTTATTGTATTCAACAAGTGAATATGAGTTGAGTGATTTATGACTCCTCTCATATGCTCATTTGTTTGTTGTGGTTTTGTCACGGATTGCCAAAGGGGGAGATTGTTAGGACATATATGTTTTAACTTGTTTAAGAACATATGTCACTTAGTTATGTAAATTGGCTAATCCTTTGACAAAACGCACTCTGCTTGTAATTGGGTAGATCTAGGTGTTTTTAATACTTCAAGAAACAATGTTTCAAGGTCAAGTGTTGAAGTCATCAAGTCTGTCCAAGAAAAAGCAAGCTGAAGTGCAAAGTTTTTAAAGCTCGACACCTCTCGATAGCTACCTCGACACCTGCTATCTGTCGAGATTTAAAAAGTCAGAATTCCAAATCTGATTTTCTTGGGATCCGTGAATATGTTTTTGGGACTTCTTTTCTTCTAACCCTAAACATATAAAATGATTATTTTAAGAGCCGTTTTGGGTGACACAAGTTGTATTATCATTGAGCAATCTCTGTTTATGCAAATTGTGCTCAACAGACGAAGTTCTTGACCTAGTTCATCCTTCATCAAGAAGTTGCTGTGTCTTTGCACCATAAGGTTTTGTAACCAAGCATCTTCCTGCTATTCATCACGTGGATGAACTGAAGAACTTTGCAGCCAACCATTCTTCCTTAAGTTGGTGTTCTGAAGTCGCGTACTAGGATCCGCGCATTGGTTAGTCACGTACTTGGGAGCCGTGCATCAAAGGTGGAAATTGTCACTACAGATCAAGTCCAATTGGGTATTGGGGTAAGGGTTCAACTGTAGGTTGGTAAGGTACTTGGGATTCCTTTCTTGTAACCGCTTGATTTGATAATAGTGGAGTTTCGGGAGTGGTGACCTGAAAATCACCCGGTGGGGTTTTTGCCATTAGGGTTTTCCCCATTCGTAAACAAATCACCGTGTTATTATATTTTCCGCTGCATATTTAGTATTTGGTGATTTGTTTGTGCTTCCACGCAATTGCATGCTTAATTGATTAATTAACAACTTGACTAATTAATTAATTAATTAGGGTTTATCACAAAGGGTCATTCAGATTGTGACCTAACATATTTGACACTTTAATTACCAAGACAATGAAAAAAAAAATGAGGTGAAAAAGGACTATTTCCAAATTCCAGGCTTTTGGTCAAGACTTTATTCTCCCACTAGTGTTGGTGCAGTTAAAGTTGAGTAGGTAACCAATTATTATTATTATTATTTTATGGGAAGCAACCAATTATTGTTTACATACCAGAGCACAAGGTATATTTATTGCCTTTAAACAATTTTTATATATAGACCTGTGGTTATAACGTATTAGTTGGGATGAGGCATCTTAAATTTGTTCATTTTTTCTATTCCACATGGTCTTCAGAACTTGCTTTTCCCCCGCTAACTATTATAGTCATAGGGTCTTCAACTTAAAATCTAGAGGTTGTAAGTATTATTATTATTATTTTTATTTTTTATTCTGGATTATGCATTTGATATGGCTTTAAGCATTGATTCCATGGTCAAGCAAGCATGCATATACCATGGTGAAAAATATATTTTCATACATCCATTAAAAAAATATTAAGAAAAATTGGATTTTAGTTAAAAAGGTTTGGATGGAAAATGATGTTTTTAACTTTTAAAAAAAATATATCTAAAAAAGTTGGGTTTGGGTTTGGTTTAGGTCTGGTTATTCATGGGTAAACATCCGGGAAATAATCGGATACCGGTACTTAACAAGTAATGGAATCTGGGTATCCAAGGATAAAAGTTTCGGGTTGGGTTTGGATATACTTGACCCAAACCCGGACCATGGCTCCCTAGTTGTTCTCAAGCTCCATGTGTTAACTTGTCACTTTGTTCAATGAACACTAGTTCATTGGAATTTTGTGAGTTTTACAGGTTGCAATCTAATGATGAATTATGAGAAATTATTTAGTTTGTTAGGTGTAGTCTCTCTCATATATGGTAGGTTCCATATACGAGATTCATAAGTGGGATCCATTCTTATATAAAAGAAGGTTATATTAAAGCAAGCAGATGAATTTTTCATGTGAATTACATGGGTGTTTTAGCATACTTGTAGTGTAGTTGTTGACTTGACCTTTCTGCTTCTATAACACATAAGCAGAGAGAAAACAAAATAGAAGAGAAAATGGGGTGTGAAAATTTTCATCATCAATAGCTAAATTGGAATAGATTGGGAAAAAGAAAATCCAAAACTTTAAAATCAAAATGTACATGTCATAGCACTGCCTAATTGAACATAACTGTATCATATGTTTCTTGCCACAATGATCTGTATCCTTGTTCCTCTAAGGAAACACCATAATACATATGAGAATAATCACTGAGTCCAACTTCAACAATACCCTCCATCTCATTTTCACAAAGGTCCATGTACCAATTCATATCATCACTGGGTGATGAAGTCTCTGGCTCCATACCTGTCCATCCAAAGCCGCGTTGATCGTGTGAGACCAAGCAATCATGACCGACCTCCTGTCCTACACTGCAAAATTGACCATCTTCGGCAACGAAATCAGGGTCCATGCTAAAATCGTGACTGTCCATTGCATTGGATTTGATCTCGGCTTCTAATGACCTGATTAAGCTATTTAATCGATCCTCGTCACGCTCTTCGGCTTGTGATTCTTCCAATAGAGACATTAGGATTGCACCATCAACTTCTGAAACTTGAATCTCTTGGATGTCACTACCAACTATGTTGGATTCACAAGCAGGTACTGGGGAAGCCATATGGAAGAAGAAAATTGGAACGAAGAAAGAAGCTAAAGAAAATGAAAATTTATAGCAAGTATAAAGCTTTGTGTATGTCTGAGTCACAATGACTTTCTCAAGGGAAGTAGGCCTTTATATAGGCAAAATGGACCAGCCAATTATGCACACATGTGCACCAAATAATGGAATAATATATGAATGATATGCATAAAATCATATCAACTAGATACAGAAAAACATAATGGGACCGCAAGCAATTTTGGAATTCCATGATTGAAGACATCTTGGCAATAATATTATACAAATCTCAAATTGTCCACTCTAGCTATCAACTAAGTCTTCACAAGTAAGCAAGATCCAGAATTAATGCAAGGGATTGTTGACCAGACAATATATCCTCCACCAAATGAAACATCCATAAAGCAAGGGTTTAGCTAAAAAAAAAAGTATCAATAAAGCAAGGAGAGAGAGTCCATTGTTAGTTTGTGACTTGTCGCTGCCAGTATGGCCACGTATGAGGACCCAATTCCAATTATGATACCTTAATCATACTAGAGAGTGGACATCACTTTGTGCCGTTGAATCCAAGGAAGAAAAAAAACCCATAATTTTATTTTATTTTTCAAGAATGGGAATATGGTATTGTTTTTAATAAAGGGAAAATACTATTATTCAACATGATAGTTGTATTTACATAGCAACAATTTTATAAATAGCTTAAAGATCTCCCATGCATTAATATAAGACACAATAAAAGACAGAGGTTCATCATATATCCGTTAATGCTCGTGCTATCTGCCTCTAGCTTCGTTTGGGAGTTTATAAAAGATTGGAACGGAATGAAAATGAATAATCATAAAGGAATGAAAATGAATGTATTTAAGTAAAGGAAAAGAATAAAAATTAAAGAAATGAAAAGAAATTAAGTAATATTGTTTGTATGTTTTAAAATAAAGGAATGAAAATGAATGAAATGCATGTAACCTTGTTTGGGAGTAACATAAAAATAAAAAAAAATAAATGAAATCATTTTATAAATAACAATATTACTATTAGACCCAGCCTATTTTAAAATAAATAGTTGAATATATAAAGTTATTTTGGGAGTTTTAGTAAAAAAATTCATTAAATCTAATTTCATTCACTCTAATTCCTTCCAATTTTTGGGGAATGAAAATTTGAGGTTTTAAGATAATAGAGAGGAATGAGTATTTCTTCCTACCCATTCCATTCCCTCCCACTTAAACTCCCAAATAAGATAATGAATTTTCCATTCTCTCCGTTAAACTCCCAAACAAGAAAATAAAAAGAATATTCTAAAACTATTCTTTCCATTCCATTCCATTCTCTCATTGCAAACGTAGTTTTTTTCCCCCTTAAATTTTGCTTACATTTTTTAATAAGATTTGAATAAGAGATTTTTTATTATTATTTAAATATAGCCTAACTTCATTAATCTCATGCTCATGATGAGGTTTTTATTTTATTTTTTTATACTTACAATAATGGGGAGAGGTTTGACCCCTATAATATGTCTATTAGAAATACCAAGAGGTACGAATTGAACTATACAAGATTCTCTATGACTCATGATAAGTTGAACCTTGAATCTTAGAAGCAAGAAATATTTGATTAAAACCCACATCATTTGTGGGGTTTGTGTGAATCAATAAATGAATTATCTTGAAAATATATTTTGTCTAAATAATTTCTTGTATGATAAGGCTTAATTTAATTTCAATTATCATCATTAGATTTTTAAAAATTAGAGCTGTGGGTATTAAGATTTAACTTGTAAAGTCATTGATCAATATGCAAGCGATCTCTAAAATATATGTGGTTCCTTAAAGTATTTGTGTATGTTTATTGTTTTTTTAAAAGAAAACCCTTATTTTGAGGGTTGGGAGACCCTTAAATAACATCATTTACCAAGGGTTATACTTTTAAATCTTTTGACCTTTTGAGATATCTATTAAGGGTTATTTACTTATTTTTATCTTTTTCAAGCTTCAAAGATACTCAATAAAGATAAAGTACTTGTTTTAAGGGTCATGAAGACTGTAGAAATTTCTTTTTCGATGGTGTATGCTTCAAAGATCATTGAGGTTCATCTAGAATTTCAAAATAATCTTTTTTGCGGATTTTTTTTCATACTTTTTTCATTGGTTTTGACCCAATTAAGAAAATCAACATTTTTGTAGTGAGACTTGGGATTAAATCATACCTATACTAGAAATATTCGTGTCACTTTCACAATGTATTCATAATACCTACACGGCTACACCCTTGATTTTTATGTGAAAGAGTGGAGATAATACATTTTCAATGTACATTAAGAAAGATATCTTGTGAAAAAGCATTACAAGGGATAGGGTTTAGTGGATAGAAAAGAATTATCAACTTTTGTGCGGTCCATATATATAGATCGGTAAAACTCTAATAAAAAAAGGTAGAGTAATTTTGGACCATCTGAGTTTACAATATTAAATCAGATATATCAAAGATCTTACTAAATGCAGGTTTCTTGAAGTGAGCTGGTTAAAAGTCTTTTGAACACAATATGATACTGAGAATCATGAAAGTGGGGCTTGATTGAATATATGCTATCAATTAGTATAAACATCTCTTTAAAAATAAAGAAAATAAAACAAAGTATAAACATCTGTGACGCATGTTTATGTAGGGTGTTGAGAAGATATGCTCTAACATAAATGAGACCCGGAAACAAGTGGGCTCTCAAGTAATTAAATAATGAGGGGTTGATAATTTGATACCCAAATGTATGACCACCCAACGCACGCTTTGGTGCACATGGTGTGTTTAGGTGGGATTTTGATTTAGATCTTATTGAAAGCCTCTTAAAATCATTAGTTCCAATTCTTCATAAGTATTGTTGAGAATTTTAGGAGAAATTAATGGAAAAACCAAAAAGTTGAAGTAGGCTTAAAGGTACAATCAATTGTTTTTCTTAAGATGATATTTTCCCCTACTCAATTGAGTTTTTTAATGGATTCCAAGTAAATCAACTCAGGGATACAACCAAGTCTAGATTCTACACGTAACTATCTTGGAGAATCTTGTAAATTTATCTCTTATGGTGGGGCAAAACTTTTTATGCTTTCAAAAGCAATAAAATCTCTCAAAAATCTATAACTAATTGAGTACAGATTACTATTTATAATCATTGAAGGGTTGCAAATGAAAAGCCACATTTCACTACAATAAAAGTGGGCTATAGTGACAAAAACATTTCGTCACAATATGTCCTTATTTCGTCACAAATACATATGGTAAAGAAATGGTGACGAAAAAACATTCGTCACCTAAGCTCCGTCACCTTATGTATTGGTGACGAAAATGTTTCGTCACCAAAAAAGAAAAGATAGGTGACGAAATTTTTTCGTCACCAATAAAAAATGATAGGTGACAAAAGTTTTTCGTCACCAAATATATTTTTTTTCCAATATCAATAGATTAGGTGACGAAGTTTTGCGTCACCGATTGTTTTTTTTTTTTTTTTTTTACTTCAATAGATCAGGTGACGAATTATTTCGTCACCAATTTTTGCTTATAGTCAGATATGGCGAAGAAAATTATCGTCACCAATTTTATTTTTTTATTAATATTCTTTACATTTACTTGCCATTATATTAACCTGTTTATTTATAACCAAATCCATAAAATAAAATAAAAACACATCCATTCATTTCAAACCAAATCCATAAAAAAACATCCATACAATCTAAAAATGCAATAAAGATGTTCACAAAGTAATTACAACCATTTATATACAAATGATGTCTTAGCTTCCAAACTTTACAGAAAATTATTTGAGTTCAAGTAGTTCCACAAAAGCTATCTTTTTGCCACCAATCCCTTATCTGCACAAGTATAAAGGAAAAAACATCAATAACAAACTAGACTGCAAACATATATCCTCGATAAGATGTACTACAAAAAAAAAAAAATATATATATATATATATATATATATAGAAAGACAATGCAGAAAATGTCCACAAAATACCCAATAACAAACTAGAAAAATAATCATAATGCAACATCACATGAAGCCAAACTATCAAAGAAAGAAAACCCACAACATTCTCTTAAAAAAAAAAACCAAACCCATATTACAAACCATGGAGAAATCACAAAGAATGCAGAAAAATATCAATTTAAAACAAAACAAATAAAGTGCAATCCAAAACAAAAATCCAGCCACCATCATAAACACAAACCCAACCGCCACAAAGAATAAAAAAATTTAGCCAACACTATTTTAAAAAAAAAACTAGCCACCACCATTAAACAAAAACCACAGCCACCACTATAAACAAAAAACACACCACCACCATTAAACAATAAACACAGCCACCACCATTAACACAAAAACTCACCACCACCATTAAACAAAAAACACAGCCACTACCATTAACATAAAAACCCAGCCACTACCATAAACAAAAAACCCAACCACCACCATTAAACAAAAAACCCAGCCACCACCATTAACACAAAAACCTAGCCACTACTATAAACAAAAAACCCACCATCACCATTAAACAAAAAATACAGCCACCACCATTAACATAAAAACTCAGCCACTGTCATAAACAAAAAGCTCAACCATCACAATAAATAAATAAAAAACTTACCACCAACATCAAACAAAAAAACTTAGCCACCACCATAAACAAAAAACCCACCACCACCATTAAACAAAAAACACAGTCACCACCATTAACACAAAAATATAGTCACTACTATAAACAAAAAACCCAACCATCACAATAAACAAATAACTCACCACCAACATAAACAAAAAGCCCAACCACCACCATAAACACAAAAACCCAACCACACAATAAACCAAAAATCCAGCCACCATCATTAACACAAAACCCGCCACCACCATTAAACAAAAAATCCAACTACCACCATAAACAAAAAACCCACCACCACCTTTAAACAAAAAACACAGTTGTAGCACAATTGTGCTATGGTACCCTCATACATATAAGAGGTTACTATAGCACAATTGTAAAAAATTTTACAATTAAGAGACCGGGTAATGCTTGTTTTTGTGTTTTTATGCTAAAATATAGCAACATATACAATATATAAGCTCCAATACTAATGCTCTTAGGCAAGAAATAAAACACTAACCAATGTGTGTTCTAGTTAGTAGATGAGCTCCCCCCACTGCCACAGATGTCATTGTCACCTTTGCTCCTCAAATATTGTATGATGCAATCCATCTTCTCCTCTAGCCTTAAGTTTGCATCCTGGAGCTCTTCTACTCGACCCTCCAGCTTGTAGTTTGCATCCTGGAGCTCTTCTACTCGACCTTCGAGTTGTTGAGTATACTGAGTTGAGGAAGATGAGGCAGGAGTCTTAAGAGATAAGGAAGGCCTCATGCCAAGTCCCTTTACATAGCCAGATCTCGGCTTAAGAACCATCATAGATATCTCCTCTTCAGTCAAAGGCTGTACTTCAGGAGTGCTACAATGCTCATCTTGTACTCTCAACATCTCTTGCTGTCATTTCAAATAATAAAAACCATCAGAAATACATATGTTCTAGTTTTGCAAACAAATATAGAATAAAAATACATATATTCTAGTTTTGCAAACTCAAGGCATGTACTGATATACATACATATGTATGTTCGCAATCAGGGTGTACCCACTGTTTTGTCCTTTAATTGAAGTGGGTATCATAGTAGAGTTGTGCCACCTTAGGAATATGACCTCCATTTTTTTGTCTCTGGGTAGTTTGCTTTCCAATGTTAGTAGACAAGTTAATTAGTTACAGCAAGTAATATACTAAGCTTTTGAAAAATTGAAATAACACACCGCCTCATCCATCCTAACTGCAAGCGACTTGTTTCCACATCTATGAATGTGTTTGTCAACCGTTCCCTCTTTATTTCTATTTTTAGCATTTCTTTCTGAGACTTTCTATAAAGAATAAAGACAAAGAAAATATTAGAGTTTTGACTTAAGTTATATATAGAGATTACAATATAAATCTACTCCACTTTCCAAATAAGCATTAATCCAACAAATTTGATAGAACGAATAATCTAATAGACATGACACCATAATAAGATCTACATAAAACATTAATCCAATGCATATATAGGTAGGTATTATCTAGGTGAAAAGTGAGAACATACTTCATCTATAATTAAAATTTTCAAAGTATTAATTACCAACCAATCTTCGTCACTCCACTTTCCATCAATTAGTTCAATCCATTTTTCTCGTGTGACATTTTTTGGTGGGTGGTTTCTTGCATACCTGCTTCCTTCATCCTTTACAAGTTTTTTATATTTTGCAAACAACCTGTTGTTGTAACTGCTCAATAATCTACCACACTTTGTATTTAGAGATTTGTTCACAAGTACAGATTCTCCTTGTATATCAAATTGATCCTGCAAAGTGAGGTATGTATAAAGAAAATATTATGCCTTGAATTCAATATGCTTAGTGACAACATCAACAATAAAATACAGCATAAAGTATAAAGCAATGTAATGAAAATAACAAAATCAAGCTCATGGACAACTATAAATATTTAAAGTACCGCCACATTTTGAATGATCGCCTCTTTTTCACCGCTACCAACATTAGTTTTTTTAAGGTTATTTTAGTTTAATATTGTCTTTAAACCTTGCCCTCCTAAACTAAAATTCTAACTCCGCCACTAATTGTAATCACAGCTTTTATAAATTCAAAAAATCAAGCAAGTACAAAAAATAGAGAAATCTGAAGGTTATGTTTAGTTAAGAGAGATACATCAGAAGAGAAGAACATGAGATTGGAGGAAACTCACAAATTTTAATGAACTTCAACAAGATAGGAATCAAATCAAAACCCTGGCATAACAAAATTCTTGGATTGTCTATGTCCATCATTTAACAGTACGAAATATTCAGTTTTTTTTTTTTTGTTAAGTGAGCATCAAATGGAAACACAAAACAATAACTCCAAAGTCACTATATGCAAAAAAGAAACAGTGAGACATGAGAAGTGAATCTGAATGTACAAAGAGATGTAAATGGCTTACTCATTAACAATGGTGATCAATGAGAGAGAAAGAGAGAGAGGATCGATGAAAGAGAGAGCTTACCGATCAATGAGGGAGGAGAGGCGTGAGGTCTGTGGGAGGCAGAAACGCAGGAGTAGAGGAGTGAGAAAGATAGGTTAGGGTTTTGTTTTTTCTAATAAAAAATAACTGAAAAAAAATTGGCGCTGAAAATTGGGCATGGCGCTGAAAAAAGAAAAAGCTGAAAATTAAAATTAAGCTAAAATTATGTTGGCGCTGGGAATTGAACCATTGAGGGAGTGTTACTCCAAAAAGAAGTGCTACCAGTAGACTACTACAGACCATGTTTGTTGTATGTGGAAACTAAATTAATCTATTCTAAGCCTTTAACTTTTGTTTTACTTGCAACATGGTACATTATACTACTTTTTCTTTTTCTTTTTTGGTTGAGTGTATTGTACTACGTACTACTTCTCCAAAACATTATAATATATATATATTTTTTTTTTTTTTTTTTTTTGCCACTACTACTTAATAATTATGATTTAGCTTTGATATACATGGAATTTAGTTTTTTTTTTTTTCTTCTTATGATAATTATGATTAGAAAACAAAATAGTAGTTTTAATTAATTAAGTGAATAAATTTAAAAATTACTTATTTTTTCTCTAACATTAATTCATTAATATATATATATATATACACACATATAAATAAATAATAAACAATTTATTTTTAAGATTACAATTCAACACCAAGTACACCCTTCCTTAGCCAAGTGCTTATAAGGCAAGAGTGGGAAGCGTCTTTCCACGATGTGGGATTGAACAAATTCGTGAGGGTGACATCAACTTTTCGGCCCATTCCCAAAGCGAACGATACTAGATTGGAAAAAAATTCGTTTCTCCCACAAATATGGTTTTACATTTTTGCTACTTTTATTTTCTAAAAATAAGATGTGAAAACCCACATAAATCTTTTGCAAAATTTTACCTCAATATTATTAGTAATAAACTTATTATATTGATATTTTTATAATTATAAAATAAATATTTATGACATCACTGGTCAGACCAAAAATTGTGGTAACTAGTCACTTTTTTGGTTCTTTGTTCGTGTCGGTTTTTAAAACAACGGTAGGCACTATCATGGTTCTAAAAAATGTTACACCGCCCAATAACTTATTATTAAATTCATATTTTGAAAATCCAACTATTAGATTACATGCTCTATATGTTCTTAACATGCATCTCAATTTTCATGCAAATCGAGTGTAATTTACCATTTGATCTTTAAACTCATCTTTTATCCGTTCTTTTAAACTACAAAAACTTGAACTTAGACAATTGATTAATGACCTGACTATTAATATTTGATCACCTTCAAATTTTGTAAGCATGAAAAATTTATGAAGATAATGTAATCTAACGGTAAATTTGTCAAAAGTCACGTCGAATTAAGAAATATAGGGCTGGGTTCAAGTTACACCCGATGTAGCTTTAAAAATGTTACAAGACCCAATAACTTAATGTTGAATTCATATTTTGAAAATCCAACCATTGGATTACATGTTCTATATATTCTTAACATGCATGCCAATTTTTATGCCAATCGGGTGTAATTTACCATTTGATCTATACACTCATCTCTTATGTGTTATTTTAAACAACAAAAACTTGAATTTAGACTATTGATTGATGACATGCTTATTAATCTTTGATCACCTTGAAATTTTATAAGCATGAAAAATATATGAAGATAATGTAATCGAACGGTAGATTTGTTAAAATTCATCGAATTAAGAAATATAGGGCTTGGTTCAAGATACACCTGATGTAACTCTAAAAAATGTTCAAGACCCAATAACTTATTATTAAATTCATATTTTGAAACTCCAACCGTTGGATTACATACTCTATATGTTCTTAATATGCATTCCAATTTTCATGCCAATCGGGTGTAATTTACCATTTGATCTTTAAACTCATCTTTTATCCGTTCTTTTAAACTACAAAAACTTGAACTTAGAAAATTGATTAATGACCTGACTATTAATTTTTGATCACCTTCAAATTTTGTAAGCATGAAAAATATATGAAGATAATGTAATATAACGGTAAATTTGTCAAAAGTCACGTCGAATTAAGAAATATATGGCTAGGTTCAAGTTACTCCCGATGTAGCTCTAAAAAGTGTTACAAGACCCAATAACTTATTGTTGAATTTATATTTTGGAAATCCAACCGTTGGCGTACATGTTCTATATGTTCTTAACATGCATGCCAATTTTTATGCCAATCGGGTGTAATTTACCATTTGATCTATACACTCATCTCTTATGTGTTATTTTAAACTACAAAAACTTGAATTTATACAATTGATTGATGACATTCCTATTAATCTTTGATCACCTTGAAATTTGGTAAGCATAAAAAATATATGAAGATAATGTAATCTAACGGTAGATTTTTCAAAATTCACATCGAATTAAGAAATATAGGGTTTGGTTCAAGTTACACTTGATGTAACTTTAAAAAATGTTACACCACGCCATAACTTATCATTGAATTCATATTTTGCAAATCCAACCGTTGGATTATATTTTCTATATGTTCTTACCATGCATGCCAATTTTCATGCCAATCGGGTGTAATTTACCATTTGATCTTTAAACTCATCTTTTATGCATTATTTTAAACTACAAAAACTTGAATTTAAACAATTGATTGATAGCATGAATATTAATCTTTGATCACCTTCAAATTTTGTAAGCATGAAAAATATATGAATATAATGTAATCTAACGGTAGATTTGTCAAAATTCACATCGAATTAAGAAATATAGGGCTTGGTTCAAGTTATACCTGATGTAACTCTAAAAAATGTTACAAGACCTAATAACTTATTATTGAATTCATATTTTGAAAATCCAACCGTTGGATTACATGTTCTATATGTTCTTAACATGCATGCCAATCGGGTGTAATTTACCATTTGATCTTTAAACTCATATTTTATGCGTTATTTTAAATTACAAAAACTTGAATTTAGACAATTGATTGATGACATGCCTATTAATCTTTGCTCACCTTGAAATTTAGTAAGCATAAAAAATATATGAAGATAATGTAATCTAACGGTAGATTTGTCAAAATTCACATCGAATTAAGAAATATAGGGTTTGGTTCAAGTTACACTTGATGTAACTTTAAAAATGTTACACCACCCAATAACTTATTATTGAATTCATATTTTGCAAATCCAACCGTTGGATTATATGTTCTATATGTTCTTACCATGCATGCCAATTTTCATGCCAATCGGATGTAATTTACCATTTGATCTTTAAACTCATCTTTTATGCATTATTTTAGACTACAAAAACCTGAATTTAAACAATTGATTGATGGCATGAATATTAATCTTTGATTACCTTCAAATTTTGTAAGCATGAAAAATATATGAATATAATGTAATCTAACGGTAGATTTGTCAAAATTCACGTCGAATTAAGAAATATAGTGCTGGGTTCAAGTTACGCCTGATGTAACTCTAAAAAATGTTAGAAAACCTAATAACTTATTATTGAATTCATATTTTGAAAATCCAACCGTTGGATTACATTTTCTATATGTTCTTAACATGCATACCAATTTTCATGCCAATCGGGTGTAATTTACCATTTGATCTTTAAACACATCTTTTATGCGTTATTTTAAACTACAAAAACTTGAATTTAGACTATTGATTGATGACGTGCCTATTAATCTTTGATTATCTTGAAATTTGGTAAGCATGAAAAATATATGAAGATAATGTAATCTAACGGTAGATTTGTCAAAATTCTCATAAAATTAAAAAATATAGGGATTGGTTCAAGTTACACTTGATGTAACTTTAAAAATGTTACACAACCCAATAACTTATTATTGAATTTATATTTTGCAAATCCAACCGTTGGATTATATGTTATATATGTTCTTATCATGCATGCCAATTTTCATGCCAATCGAATGTAATTTACCATTTGATCTTTAAACTCATCTTTTATACGTTATTTTAAACTACAAAAACTTGAATTTAAACAATTGATTGATGGCATGAATATTAATCTTTGATCACCTTCAAATTTTGTAAGCATGAAAAATATATGAATATAATGTAATCTAACGGTAGATTTGTCAAAATTCACGTCGAATTAAGAAATATAGTGCTGGGTTCAAGTTACACCTGATGTAACTCTAAAAAATGTTAAAAAACCTAATAACTTATTATTGAATTCATATTTTGAAAATACACCCGTTGGATTACATGTTCTATATGTTCTTAACATGCATGTCAATTTTCATGCCAATCGGGTGTAATTTACCCTTTGATCTTTAAACTCATCTTTTATGCGTTATTTTAAACTACAAAAACTTGAATTTAGACAATTGATTGATGACATGCCTATTAATCTTTGATCACCTTGAAATTTGGTAAGCATAAAAAATATATGAAGATAATGTAATCTAACGGTAGATTTGTCAAAATTCACATCGAATTAAGAAATATAGGGTTTGGCTCAAGTTACACTTGATGTAACTTTAAAAATGTTACACCACCCAATAACTTATTATTGAATTCATATTTTGCAAATCCAACCGTTGGATTATATGTTCTATATATTCTTACCATGCATGCCAATTTTCATGCCAATCGAATGTAATTTACCATTTGATCTTTAAACTCATCTTTTATGCATTATTTTAGACTATAAAAACTTGAATTTAAACAATTGATTGATGGCATAAATATTAATCTTTGATCACCTTCAAATTTTGTAAGCATAAAAAATATGTGAATATAATGTAATCTAACGGTAGATTTGTCAAAATTCACATCGAATTAAGAAATATAGTGCTAAGTTCAAGTTACATCTGATGTAACTCTAAAAAATGTTACAAGACCTAATAACTTATTATAGAATTCTTATTTTGAAAATCCAACCGTTGGATTACACGTTCTATATGTTCTTAACATGCATACCAATTTTCATGTCAATCAGGTGTAATTTACCATTTGATCTTGAAACTCATCTTTTATGCATTATTTTAAACTACAAAAACTTGAATTTAGACTATTGATTGATGACGTGCCTATTAATCTTTGATTACCTTGAAATTTGGTAAGCATGAAAAATATATGAAGATAATGTAATCTAACGGTAGATTTGTCAAAATTCGCATAAAATTAAGAAATATAGGGCTTGGTTCAAGTTACATCTAATGTAACTCTAAAAAATGTTACACCACTCAATAACTTATTATTGAATTTATATTTTGAAAATCTAACCGTTGGATTACATTTTTTATATGTTCTTAACATGCACGACAATTTTCATGCCAATCGGGTGTAATTTACCCATTTACCCATTTACCCATTATTATTCATTTAACTAATTAAATCTAACCCAAACCTAACTCAACCAAATTATTATGGGTAAACCTCAACCCACGCAATTATCCAATAATCAAAATTACCAAATTGCCTCTAAAACTTGCAAATAACCAAAGTACTCCTAAAATCCTCTAAAATTGCCAAAATGCGCCCTAAACCTTAAAAATGACCGAAATATCTTTAAAATCATAAAATTACCAAAATACCCCTAAAACTTAAAACATTACCAAAATATCCCCGGAAACTAAAAAAAAAAAAACGAAAATACCCCCTAAGCCTAAAAAATAATTGAAATACTCTCGAAACCTTCAAAATGACCAAAATACCCCTCGAAACTTAAAAATTACAAAAATACGTCCTAAACCTAAGAAATGACCAAAATACCCTCAAAATATGAAAATTACCAAAATACCCCCCTAAACTTAAAAAATAACTGAAAATACCCTCGAAACCTAAAAAAAATGACCAAATACCCTTGAAACTTATAAAAAAACCAAAATACCCCCTAAACCTAAAAAATGACCAAAATAGCCAAAAATTAAAAAAGGGGTATTTTGGTCATTTTAATTAGGTTTGAGGGTATTTTGATCATCTTTTAGGTTTAGGGTGTATTTTTATTATTATATAGGTTTTAGGGCCATTTTTTTTCATTTTATAGGTTTCAGGGATATTTTAATCATCATTTTTTAGGTTTTGGGGCGGTATTTTGGTCTTTTTTTAGGATTAGGGGTAGTTTGGTCATTTTCAAGCATCAAGGCTATTTCAATCAGTTTTTAGGTTTTAGAGGTATTTTAGTTATTTTTTAGGTTTAGGGGTTATTTTGGTAATTTTTTTTTTCAAGGGTATTTTGGCCAAATTTTAGGTTTCAGGGGTATTTTGGTAATTATTTAGGTTTGTGTGTACTTTGGTAATTTTTTAGGATTTGGGGGTTTGGTCATTTATTAGGTTTAGAGGATATTTTGGTAATTTTTAGTGGTTTTTTATGCATATTTGGTGATTTTGGGGGTATTTTGGTCATTTTTAGGTTATTTCATGGGTATTTTGCTCATTTTAGAGATTTTTGGATATTTTGATAATTTTAGTGGGTTTTTAGCATAATTGGTGATTTTAGAGATTGTAGGAGTATTTTGGTCATTTTAAAGTTTTCATGAGAATTTTGCTTATTTTAGAGATTTTGAGGATATATTGGTCATTTTAGTGGTTTTTGAGCATATTTGGTGATTTTATAAAAATCGGCTTTGGGTAGGGTATGGATATCTATGGATAAACAGACCGGGTAACAATTGGGTATGGATACTAATTGGGTAAGGTAATCATATATCCATGGATAAATTAATTGAGTCGGGTATATATGGGTATACCCTGCCCATGGCCATTCTTGATTATTTGTAAACAATAGGTGACGCACACTTATTTTGTCACCAAAAACACCTCCATCTTAATATTGGATGATGAATTGGGAACATCATCACTTTCGGTTAGTCTTTGGTTAAATAATAGGTGACGAAAATGTATTTCATCACCAAAAACACCTACGTCCTAATATTGGGTGACGAATTTAGAATTTCGTCACCTTTGGTAAGTCTTTAGTGACGCGAATATTTCGTCACCCTAGGTTTGCCTTTTTTTCATGACCTATAGTGACGAAATAAATATTTCGTCACCAATTTGTACATCTTTGGTGACGAAATATTGATTTCGTCACCAATTGGTACATCTTTGGTGACGAAATATTGATTTCATCACCAATTTTAAAATTTTTATAATATTTGGTGACGAATTCTTCTTTTCCTCACTAAATGTTATCATTTGGTGACGAAATTGTTTATCCTCACTAAATTTCCTCACCATAGCCCATTTTTGTTGTAGTGTTTAAAAGGTCACTTTGATTAATACAACCCCTCAAAAATAACCCAAATGACTCAGATTCCCTTGTTTGGTATGCAAAAATAACATTTTGTAACTATCTTGCTCGCGTGAGCTTCATGAACTTGCTTGAGCGGTCTTCGAGTGAGCCTTTAGTCACGCTCTCTTGTCCCTGCATGTTCATGCCTGTCATCTGTTTGATCTCGCTTGACTAAGCACTACTAAGTGCCGATAGTTCAATTCTATTTTCTGTTTAGCATGGTTTTAACAACCGAAACGGTCAATGAACTAAAAATTAGTCCAGTTTCCGGTTTTTACCAGTTGAACTAGTGATTTTCACAATTGAACCATCAGTTTTTCTGTTTCTACTAAACCGGTTCCATATCTGGTTCTCGGTTGAACTAGTTCAACTGACCAGTTCTGTACAGTTTTTAAAACCATGCTATTTAGTGGTTCCCTAAACATTACACATGTTACACTAAGATCTCACTCAAATAGGTCGTGAGTTCGCTTGAGCGAGCCACTAAAATCTTGTTTTCTCCTAACTTTAATTTTATTTTTTTCTTGATTCTATTACTTTCAAAGTAAGATCACCAACATATTACGACGACATATATATTCACAAATATAGAACAAAAAAAAAAAAAACTCTATAATAATTTAATTTCACTATACTACTAATCCATTAAATCTTCTTTTTTATTTGTACAATATGAGGGACATTCTTAAATAAACAATTTTTATTTTAATTGATGGATATATAGAATGTTTCTCTTATATATAAATAGGCAATAAATTATCTCATACATTCAACACCTATTCAAGAGGCTTATATATGTGGACCTTTATATATATATATATATAGAGAGAGAGAGAGAGAGAGAGAGAGAGTCTTTACATAGTTACATATCACTAACTACTAATCTATATCACCGCCTACAAGTATAAGTACTTGTGGTTGTGGGGTGTAGAGGGCAAGAGTCAGGGTTCAAGTCTTCAAGAATGTGTTTTACATACATATACACTTAAATTAGACTAGAGTAGAATTTCTATCTTGTAAATAAAATAAATAAAAACTAATTTATTCCATCTCAACCAAAAAAAAAAAAAACTAATCTATTAATTCTTTTCCAGTGGGTTCCATATTGAGGTTGACCTCCCCGTGTGTGTTAATACTCAGTATTCTCAAAAAAAAAAAAAAAAAAAGAGGTTGACTTGGTACTTTTTAGGAAATGTTATGCACTCATTTTCTCATACCTGCCTCTGGTTAAGGAGTTCAAGATTTATAGGCTTGCTATTGGTGCGTTTCCCTTAATTATAGCTATCACCCCAATTATGGCCTTAATCGACGTTGATATCACTATCATGGGCAATGTTTATAGGATTACTTATGTTATGGGCATTCAAGTATTTTGATCGTTTATTTATGTGAACAAAGATCATGTGTTCTAGTTTTCATGCTTCCTTTTTAAGATGGAAGATCATATCCTCCATGGTTCGTCTCATCCTCAAAAGTCAAGGTGTTGTGCTTGAGCTCCATGCTCAGGGCTTGTCAGTTGTCACTTCGTTCAATGAACCTTACTTCATTGGTGATAGAATATTGTTAGAGTTAAAGCTCAATGAGCTTAGGTCTATAGTTGCAGGTTATTTGTACAACACACATTGTTTACCTATATATAAGACTGACCTTTGTAATTTATTACACAGTTCAACATTCAGCTTTTTAGACCTTCACAATCAAAATGGTGTGGGTCATTGGGTTGAGATTTAGTGAGATCATCCATATCTTGTGTGGTTGTCCAATTTAAGTTGATGCAAAGGGTTATTTGACATCAAGGGGTGGCTCTATGGTAGGTCCCAAGTGTGGGGCCCACCTTCTATGTGAGAGCCCGAAGTACAGCGCTAAAACTATCTAAGTTTTTTTCATTTCTACAAAAGGGCTACAAAGTGCACCTTCTCGATTAATGATTCTCGAGAAATGTATGCATCACGTGAAGTGTATACCTACCTCTCATATAAGGTAGGTTAATATACAAGACCCACAAGTGGGATCTACTCATTTATAATAGGAGGGTGCATTAAACCCGTGTACACTGAATATTTTAATGTGAATTACACAGTTTTTTTTTTTTTTTTTTAATTTTTTTTTAATTTTTTTTTTTTTTTTTTTTTTTTTTTTTTTTTTTTTTTTACGTTTTTAGAATACTTGCAGTTAACATGTTGACTTGATCCTTCTGCTTCTATAACACATGAGCGGGGGAGAAATCAAAATAGAAAAGAAAATGAGGTTATGAAAAATTTCATAATCAATGGCTATTTGGAATAGGTTGGGGAAAACAACATAATAAAAGGGTTGACCTTGATACTTTTTAGGAAATGTTATGCACTCATTTTCTCATAACTGCCTCTGGTTAAGGAGTTCAAGATTTATAGGCTTGCTATTGGTGCGTTTTCCTTAATTATAGCTATCACCCCAATTATGGCCTTAATCGACGTTGATATCACTATCATGGCAATGTTTATAGGATTACTTATGTTATGGGCATTCAAGTATTTTGATCGTTTATTTATATGAACAGAGATCATGTGTTCTAGTTTTCATGCTTCCTTTTTAAGATGGAAGATCATATCCTCCATGGTTCGTCTCATCCTCAAAAGTCAAGGTGTTGTGCTCGAGCTCCATGCTCAGGGCTTGTCACTTCGTTCAATGAACCTTAGTTCATTGGTGATAGAATATTGTTAGAGTTAAAGCTCAACGCGCTTAGGTCTATAGTTGCAGGTTATTTGTACAACACACATTGTTTACCTATATATGAGGCTGACCTTTGTAATTTATTACACAGTTTAACATTCAGCTTTTTAGACCTTCACAATCAAAATGGTATGGGTCATTGGGTTGAGATTTAGTGAGATCATCCATATCTTGTGTGGTTGTCCAATTTAAGTTGATGCAAAGGGTTATTTGACATCAATGTATGGGGTGACTCTATGGTAGGTCCCAAGTGTGGGGCCCACCTTCTAAGTGAGAGTCCGAAGTACAACGCTAAAACTATCTAAGTTTTTTCCATTTCTACAAAGGGGCTACAAAGTGTACCTTCTCGATTAATGATTCTCAAGAAATTATTGTATGCATCACGTGAAATGTATACCTACCTTTCATACAAGGTAGGTTAATATACAAGGCCCACAAGTGGGATCTACTCATTTATAATAGGAGGGTGCATTAAACCCTTGTACACTGAATATTTTAATGTGAATTACACAGTTTTTTTTTTTTTTTTTTTTCGTTTTTAGAATACTTGCAGTTAACATGTTGACTTGATCCTTCTGCTTCTATAACACATGAGCGGGGGAGAAATCAAAATAGAAGAGAAAATGAGGTTATGAAAAATTTCATAATCAATGGCTATTTGGAATAGGTTGGGGAAAACAACATAATAAAACAAAGTGCTTTCCAAAGCTTTAAAGTCAAAATGTACATGCCCCAGCAGTGCTTAATTGTAAATAACAGTATCATATGTTTCTTGCCACAATGATCTGTATCCTTGTTCCTCTAAGGAAACACCATAATACATATGAGAATAATCACTAAGTCCTCCAACTTCAAATATGCCATCCATCTCATTTTCACAGAGGTCCATGTACCAATTCATATCATCACTAGGTGATGAAGTCTCTGGCTCCATATCAATCCATCCAAATTCAAGTAGATCTTGTGAGACCATGCAATCATGACCCTCCTTGTTTCCAACAACGCACAACTGACCATCTTCCACAATGAAATCAGGTTTCCTGCTTGAATTTTGACTGTCCATTGCATTGGAATTGATCTCTTCTTCTAATGACCTGATTAAGCTATTTAATCGATCCTCGTCACGTTCTTCGCCTTGTGATTCTTCTAATAAGGACATTAGGATTGCACCATCAATTTCTGAAACTTCAATCCCTTGGATGTCACTACCAACTATGTTGCCTGCACAATTTTCAGGTACTGGGGAAGCCATATGAAAGAAGAAAATTTTCTTCTTTGACAAATTGAAACGAAGAAAGAAGCTAAAGAAAATGAAAGTTTATAGCAAATATAAAGCTTTGAGTATGTATGAATCACAATGACTTTCTCAAGGGAAGTAGGCTTTTATATAGACAAAATATGGACCAGCCAATTATGCACACATGTGCACCACCGAATAATGGGATAATATATGAATGATGTGCATGAAATCATATCAACTTGGTACAGATAAACATCTTGGGACAATTATCAAGTTTGGAATTCCATGATTGAAGAAATCTTGAAAAGACTATTATATAAATCTTAAAATATCCACTCTATCAATTGTCTTCACAATTAAGCAAGATCCAGAATTAATGCCAGGATTGTTGACCCAAAGAGGATAGAGCAGAAGGACCAGACAATATCATTATCATCCACCAAATGAAACATTTAGTATCAATAAAGCAAGGAGGGAGAGAGAGAGAGAGTCCATTGTGACTTCTAGCTGCCAACATGGCCACGAGTGATGACCAATTTTATGATACCTTAACTTTTTTTTTTTTTTTTTAAGTTAATTTTCTTTTAGAAAGTATGATACCTTAACCTTGTGCATGACGTTGTTCCTTTGTATTTCAAAATGGGAATATAGTCATTTTTATTTTATAGAGGGAAAAGATTATTATTCACATGATAGCACCAATTTTATGCATAAACTTAAGGATCTCCTATACATGACATTCCACAAATTATGTGACACATAATAGACATTTTTTGATATGTTATGGTGGAGCTTAATTAAATTTCAATTATAGTTGTTAGATTATTCAAAATTAAAACTGTGGTCTGTGGGTATCAAAATTTAACTAGAGTGGTTGATCATTATGCAAGAGATATGGTATCAAAAGGGTGGAATAATTTAATTTGGACCATTTGATTTTAGAATATTAAATCAGATATATATGTCAAAGACCTAACAAAAAAATGCAGGTTTCTTATAGTGAGTTTGTAAAAATATTTTGATAAAGAGTATGATACAAAGAATCATGAAAGTGGGGCTTGATTGAATATATGCTATCAATTAGTATATTTCAACATCTGTCACATGTTTATGTAGGGTGTTGAGAAGATATGCTTTAACATACGTGAGACCCGGAAATAAGTGGCTCCTAATTGATTAAATAATGAGGGGTTGATACTTGATATACCCAAATCTGTGTAAACCACTCAACGCACGCTTTGGTGCACATGTTGTGTTTAGTTTAGGTAAATGATTTAGATTTAGATTTAGATCTTATTGTCCCATCTAAATGGAGGGTGAATGTATCTGCACCCATGTGATGTGTTCTCTTTTACATGGCCCAACTCCAACCCATTTCACTCCAATTCTTCTCTGGAATTAACAATCTAGTATCTTGCTTAAAGTAATGCACCTCCCTTTTATAAGTTATTGCGGTCATCATAGTGCTTGCCAATACAATATATTAGTGATTCTCTTGGCCAGGGAATAATAATTAGAGAGAGAATAAATACAATTTGAAAAAACAAAATATAGTTCTAATACTGTGTGAATATATATATATGTCTGTATATAAACCAAACAAAAAACAAAGAGAGAGAGAGAACAATAAAAAATCTATGTGATTTGACTTCGCTATTTATAAGAAAGTTCTCGATGCCTATATCTCTAATAAATGAATCGTATAAAGAATATATGTGATTTGGCTAAATTAGGATTACAAGGCTTACAATACTACTAGAATTAGGATGCCTTTGGTTGCGTTGATCAGAATTGGATTTGGGTTTGATAATGATTGGACATCGATATCTTTACAAATACAATCCAATCTTGCTATTAGACTGTGTTTGGATCCACGGTTGCGTTTTCAAACGCACGTTTTTTTTTTTTTTTTAACCGCAGTTATTGACTTTTAGAGACAAAATTCACTGTTGATAAACAATGTATGCACTGTTCACATACTGTGTATGCACTGTTCACGCATTTAAAAATATTAAAAATAAGTCTTACGGCACTATTCACACATTTAAAAATTATTTTGCTACAGTGTTTTCAGTTTTTAGTTTTCAGTTTTCAGTTTCAGAAAAAATAAGTTGTATCCAAACGGACCCAAAGTCTAAAAGCATAAAGAATAGGACTAAAGTACTGACTTGAGGCATTTCTTTTGTGGGAGTTGAATCTATACTGTTGGTATAATTTGATAGTCTAAAGGGCGTGATTAATGGTTGAGGTTGATAATTGACAATTTGTCTTCAGTATGAGGTACATGGGTGTCTGGAGATAGAATCGTCAAATTTAGTTTAATTGTATTGGCTTAAATATTAGTACATAATATTAAAAAAAATTATTAGTACAATGCTTCAAGTATTTTCAAGTATATTACTTCAAATATGACTTTGTAGTGCGCACACCAAAACAAAGGAACACCGAACACAAAAGAAGGGATGGGATGGATCCTCTCTCTCTCTCTCTCTCTCTCTCTCTATATATATATATATGTGTGTGTGGTTGGGTTTAAGATACATCTGGTATAACTCTAAATAATATTACATTAAATTCGTATTGAATTACATGTTGTATATGTTCTTAATATACATACTAATTTTCATACAAATGAGTTGTTATTTACAATTTGATCCATAAAATAGTCTTATTTTTAAACTACAAATACTTGAATTTAAATAATTAATTGATGACATGATTATTAATTTTTTATCATCTTAAAATTTTGCAAGTATAAAGAATATTGGATTTGTCAAAATTTGCAACAAATTTAAAAATATTAATTGCTTTAATATTGTTTCAAGTTACATCAAATGTAACTTAAATCCTATATATATATATATATATCTTAAATTTTAGTTGAGTTACTCCAAAGTCCAAACACCCAACAATTTAGTTGATATATAACTTTTTTGTTTATTAATAACCGGCAATTGCACATTGACAATTGTGAAGGGGCGCCAGCCAAGCACCCTGAATGAATAAGAAAGGGACAACAGAGGGAATCCATGATTCTTATTCAACCGAGTTGAAGCTAACAACATTGAGGTCTAAAGTTTATAATTTGGGCATCGACTCTACACAAATACTGGCCCACTGACATAATTAATTAATTATGGGTAGAGAAATTGGCATCTCTTCGGATCTTTATTTTTTCTCCTTAGAAGGAATTTTTTTTAATGAGAAGTTGGATAAATTTGATAGGAAAATGATACTTATATCTAAAACTAAAAGTAATTCGATTATTTTTTTTAAAGGTTTTCTACCATTCATTTAAATTATTATAATCTTAAACCATCCATCTATGTATCTTTTGTGTCTATTTTGTGGTGTTTTATGTTTGTAGTTCAAACCACATCACCCCATTTCTATTATCTGGCTATTTATTTCAATTCACACACACATGATGGGAATGGTCCTTCAACCCGTCATCAAGTCTCTTTCAACATCACGAAAAACTTGTTCAACCAAGGCCACAAGCATTCCTAAGCTTGGCTCATCCTAACACTCCTTTCAGACATCCAACAATTGAAACGACTATGCAACCATAAGAACACTACTCATAAAGACCTTAGGATCTAAGCAAGAGAGATCCACCTAGCAACCTATATTCTCAAATTATGAGCATGAACTTTGAAAATTTTGCTATCATTGACTCCACACCTTCTATCACATCCCCACTATGTAAAATGGCAAAGATCGAATGGAAGCCAGCCTATTCCTTAAGTTTAATATAAATGTGAGTTTGGATTAGATATATATTTTTTTTTCTATCTTATTTACTTATACTTGTTGATGTCCATTTTTGACAAAGGACCCAACAATAGAAGAAGTCCAACAATAAGGGAGATGAGAAGAAAAGAGGGGCAAAACGATAAAAAAATGAGGTAACAAGCCTAATGGACTGAAGTGGCAGGATTGATAGCCAGCAGGCCCATGAAGGTAACAAGAGGTAAAGAAGAAGTAAATGGACCACGAAAGCCCAAGGAATAAAGTAGTAAGGCCATAGGAATTATGAAAGGTAAATCAAGAAGTAAATAGGCCGAGAAAGCCCAGGAAATAAAGTAGTAAACTCAATAGGTTGACATGGCAGGAATGATGGCCAATAAGCCCATAAGAGTAATAAAGAGATAAAGATGTAGTAAATGGGCTGAGGAAGCCCAAGGTATCAAACAATAAACCCATAGGAGTAAAAAGAGATAAAGAAGAGGTAAATGGGTTGAGGAAACCCAATGAAGAAAGTGGTAAACCCAATGAGCTGACATGGCAGGAATAATGGCCAACGAACCCATAAAGAATGATAAGAGGTAAAAAAAAATAGTAAATGGGCCGAGGAAGCCCAAAGGAAATAGTTAATGGGTCAATGGGCTGATATGACAAGAACACCAGCCAGCAAGCCCACGGGGCCAATGAGAAGTAAAGGGAGGACAAGGTCGTGACAAACACAATGAAGCAGTATGGCAGGATTAATGGCCAAATGGCCCATGACCATCAAAAATAGAGACAAGACGAAGGCCCAGTAGGTTATAGGGTCAAATAGACATGGCAAAACAGGTGGGTCGGGTCAGGTGCAGGTTGAGTCACTTGGGTTATGGGTCAAAAATGGTCATTTTAAGCAGGTTAAAAACACGTTCAGGTCAATCGGGTTGTGGGTTGAGTTGGGTTAACCCGTATTTTTCACATATATATTTTTTTTAATAAAGAAAAAAATCATATATTTGCTATTTGGAAAGTCATGCAACTAATAACTTGATGTAGAATTTATCACTTATATCAAGAATAAACTCAGTTAAACTTATTAATACTTATTCAATAATTTTAAAATTATACAAATTATAACATTGCTATCTAAAACAAAATAACACAAAAATATATAAAACAAATACATAAGTTTTATTTCTACATAATATCAACATCACAAAATATAAATCAAAATTACAAATGACCTATTGGATAACTCATTTGACAAAGAATAAAACCAAATAAGAAATTTACAATCTTGAAAATTAATTTTATAATAAGTTATCAATTGTGGTTGGAACTCTATTTCAATTTGAAATATACATTAAAGTTTGATTGTTTACATATTTATACATGGTCTCTTTTCTGAATATCATATCATTGTTAATCAATACACACTAGGAAATATCATAATTCATTTTGGACATAAATTGTAATAAAATAGGTATAAGCATTCATAATTTATGCTAATTTGATATTTTGGCTTCACTATTTTCACACTTGTGAATGTTTCTCACAGATGTCTACAATTTTAAATCTATGTTTTTAACTCTACTATAACCAGATTATCTTGGCATGTACTTTTCTATTTAATATCTAAAAATCTTTACTCATTACAGAATGCTCAACCATTCATCTTTTAATTAATTTGCATGCAATTATGTAAATGTCTCAATTGTTTCCTTAAAGCTCACAACAAACAATTAAACTAATATTGTCTTTTTTTTTTTTTTTTTTATCCCAAAAAAAAAAAAAGTTTTAAAAAATGGTTCAGGTTGGGTTGGGTCGGGTCGAGTCGCGGGTCAACCCGTTTTTGTTTCAGGTAAAAAAAAATTGGGTTCGGGTTAGGGTCGGGTTAGGTCAAAAAATTCTAACCCGTTTTGCTATGTCTAGGGACAGCAGCTTTCGCTTGGACAGTACCCCAGGAAGGGATAAAAGGAAGAAGACATGGGTTCAAAAGCCCACGTATCCTCCACGCCACAAAGGATAAACGCAAACTAGTACACATAGCAGATGCAGACAATGCAAGAGCAGCAAAAATTGTATGAAAGCTAGAAAGAAATAAACACAGACAGAGTAGAGCATGCACAAAGGACCAGGGCACCACTTACTTGTACTCAGCCAATATAAGGGAGGTGGGCCATGGGTCAAGGTATTTAAAGGATGTGGTTTGGCAGTGGGGGAGAAAACGGGGTCTGTTCTGGGGTTCCCACCTAAACTTCTTTGGGGGAATGTCCTGCTAGGATGGTATTTCACCCAAAAGAGGTAAGTGTGGGTTGGGACCACTTGATGGATTCCATAGAGGTAGGTGGTAAGGTAGCTTAATCCTTATCCATTGAGGTAAAACAAAAATAGAGAGAGATAAGAAACAAGACAAATAATTTCATCTAGAAATGGAGAGTGACGCAACCAACATACTCTAGGCAGAGGTAATGGCTGGACAACCAATAGGTGAGTGGGCAGTCCTGGAGACATACCCACAAGAAGTCAGAAACGGTTAAGGGATAAAAGAGGTAAATCCCACAATGGCAAACGACATAAAAGGGGTAGCCATGAATATTAAAAGAGAGGAAAGAAAACAAGAAATAGGAAAGAATAGAGAAGAGAAAACACAAAGAGAGAAAGACTAAGTGAGAAAAGAAAACCAGAGAGAAAGTAAAGCAGTAGGAGTAGAGGTATGCATCAATAGACCACATTTTCTCTCCCTCACGACATACCCATTCTCTAAAGATTGTAAATATAGGCTCAAACCACTTAGGCCCTTTTTCCAGAGCGAGTAACTTCTATAGCAGGAGCCCTTTGCTAAGGTTACCCGCGTTGGAGATTGGTTCCCTTCTTGGATTCATTTCTGTTGAAAAGCTCAACCCATAATCCAGCAGACAAGTTATTCCATTGGTTATGTTTATTGGATGATATTCTTTCTGTTTGGCTAGAAGTTACTAAGTTATTTACTCTTTTTTGCTGTAGTGTTATTTCCACTTGCTGTATTATTCTGCCATAACTTTGTTAATTTTCTTCACGGTGTTAGCTTTATTTAATACGCTTTATTGTCATAGTTATCTTGTTGTAGTATGTTCCTACTATAACACATGTAACAGTTACTCCTGTTGTGACCACATTATACGTTTAGCCCATAGCACTCATATTTGGACGTATCTGCATTGGGTAAGCCTAACTTGTGCACAAGCTGGCCTAAGGCATAGTCCCAGCAAGGCCAGTCCCAACTCCCTTACCTCAGACTAATGGGCCATAGCATAGCAGAAGGGGTTGAAGCTTAACAATACAAAAAGGCCCCCACAATATTCAACTTCTAAAACCTCAATATATTAAATACAACCATATTTTTATCGAATTTTAGGGAAAAAAAAAACAAATAAATTTTTATCAAAAAGCAAAACTAAATGCAGACTTAGTTATTTTTATAGGCAATTAAATTCTATTTCATGTTTCATGTATAACATGTATATATATATTTCATTTGTAGAATTAGACTAGTATTAATTATTTACTATAGAATCAAAGCTTCAAATATTACTTCACTTTCATCTTTGAACTTTTTCTTTTTCTTTTTCTTTTTTTCGTTTTATTTGCATCTAAGATATAATTAAAAAAAAAAAAAAGAGTTTAAGTAAATGTTAAAAGTTTTTTTTTCCTTATTTATTTATTTTTTACATGAAAAAAGTTTGGGTGATGATGGGTTACCTCACCCATGAATAATCGGACTAAGGTAATAGGAATAACATGATTTAATCCAACAAAGACTAGTGATCTACCATCGTGTACTTTTGGCGTGATTGTCACTCTACAAGTATAAATGCTTGTGGAGTATAAGGAGTAAGGACCAAGATTTAAGTCTCCATAAATGAACTTTCCACACATATATTTAGTTTAAGTTAGTGGAGAATTTCTATATTGTATAATAAAAAAATTAAAAATTAATAAAAAGACCAGTGACCCTGTATCTAATCGGATCCAGCCTAAATTGTCCGACCCAACCTGACCTAAACCGTTTATCAAGCTAGGCGGGAACTTTGTAACCTAAGCATGGGCAAACAGCTAATGTAAGTTCAGGCACAGAACTTTGACTCAACTTCTGGATATGGCTTTACTTGTTACCATCACTCATGCACGCAACACGAGTTATTACCGTTGTCCATAGACACTTTTACCTCTCAAATTGCTCATATTTGAAGTTTCATTGCTCGTGCTTCTCCACCCTTATTCTATCAAAACCCAATCTCCACTCTGCTTCAAGCCACAAAACCAGTAAATTTCTTGTTTACTGCAACACCCAGATCACAAAACATGGAAAAAATGGTAATATCAAAGAAGCTGAGTCCGTCTTCAGTCATATGCCCCACAAAAATACCATCTCTTGGACTGCCATGCTTACTGCCTATGGCCAAAGTGGCCAGACCGTCAAAGCCCGGAAACTGTTCGATGAAATGCCTGAGCGAAACACTGCTTCGTATAATGCCATGATCACGGCATATATTCGGAATAAATGCGTGATAGAAGAAGCTGTTAAGTTGTTTGATGAGATACCCGAGCGTAATGCTATCTCTTATGCTGCCATGATCACTGGTTATGTATGGGCAGGGATGTTCGACAAGGCCGAGAAGCTTTACTCTGATATGCCAGTGAAGTGGCGGGATCCGGTTTGTTCGAATGCTCTAATAAATGGGTATTTGAAGATGGGAAGGTTGGAAGAGGCGGGTCAAATTTTTGAGGGTATGATGGAGAGAGATGTGGTTTCTTGGAGCTCTATGGTTGATGGGTATTGCAAAGAGGAAAGGGTAGGTGATGCTAGAAATTTGTTTGATATCATGCCAGAGAGGAATGTAGTTACTTGGACAGCAATGATTGATGGGTATATGAGGATAGAGAGTTTCAAAGATGGGTTTGAATTGTTTTCGAGTATGAGAAGGGAAGGAACAGTGATGGTTAATTCTACTACCTTGACTGTGCTGTTTGATGGTTGTGGCAGTCTTGGTAGGTATAGAGAAGGGATTCAAATGCATGGATTGGCTTCACGCATGGGATTTGATTTTGATGTCTTCTTATGCAATTCTATTATTACCATGTATTGCAGATTTGGTTATACAGATGTAGCTACAAAGATATTTCATAAGATGAGTAGGAAAGATGTGGTTTCTTGGAATTCCTTGATTGCGGGTTACGTCCAATGTGGTTCAATTGAAGAAGCCTTTACACTTTTTGAGATGATGCCCAGAAAAGATGTAATTTCGTGGACAACCATGATTACAGGATTCTCGAGCAAAGGGATAACTGAAAAATGCATCCAATTGTTTAAATTGATGCCTCAGAAAGATGATATTGCTTGGACGGCTGTCATTTCTGGTTTTGTGAATAATGGGGAGTATGAGGAGGCCTTTTGTTGGTTTATCGAGATGCTTCAGAAAGCAGTCAGGCCAAATCCTCTAACATTGAGTGGTGTGCTTAGTGCTTCAGCCGGTTTGGCAACACTTAACCAAGGGTTGCAAATCCATGCTCACATAGTAAAAATGGATTTGGATTTTGATTTGTCTATTCAAAACTCTTTGGTTTCAATGTATTCGAAATGTGGAAATGTGGATGATGCCTACATGATTTTCAAAAATATCAATGCACCCAATATTGTATCCTTTAACTCGATGATTACTGGATTTGCCCAAAATGGGGTTGGGGAAGAAGCACTTAAATTATTTCAAAAAATGCAGAATGAAGGCCAAGAACCAAATCAAATCACATTTCTTGGCATTCTTTCAGCCTGCACCCATGTGGGACTTGTGAAAGAAGGATGGAACTACTTTACATCAATGAATTCATTATATGGTATTGAACCGGGGCCTGACCACTATGCATGCATGGTTGATCTCCTTGGCAGAGCTGGATTTCTAGACAAAGCAATTGATTTGATCCGTTCAATGCCTTTTGAACCCCATTCTGGAGTTTGGGGGGCTCTTCTTGGCGCAAGCAAGACCCACTTACGTATTGATATTGCAAAGCTTGCAGCTGAGCAACTTGTCAAATTGGAGCCTGATAATGCAACCCCTTATGTGGTCTTATCCAACTTATATTCTGTTGAGGGGAAAAAGGAGGATGGTGATGAAGTCAGAATGACCAAAAAGTCAAAAGGGGTTAGGAAGAATCCAGGTTGCAGTTGGATAATAGTGAAAGACAAGGTTCATATGTTTCATGCAGGATATCAACATCATATGGACTTCGAAAGGATATATGTTATGCTTTGGACCATGTCAATGGAAATGAATCAGTTGGAGTACAGCAGATAATGAATGGTTTCCTTTCTTTAAAATGATATACATGTCAGAAGAGGTAACTACCACCAGTGTTTTTTTTAGATATCTCTGGGAGCTATCATCTCATATGTGGTTTGAGTTTCTTCTGTTTCTTATGGTTGATTATTTGAGGCTGGTCTCAAGGCTTTGTTTGGAACACAGCTTCTTAGGATGCTTTTCCTGAAAAGAATTAAAAGAAAAGCCATCATTCTTTCAATGGGTATTGATGGTTTAATATGCAGCCAACATCTTTTGGAAACTTGTAGGGGCTGGACGTTTGCTACAAGTTTGATGAAGGTATCTCACTTTGCGCTGATGGGATAAAATTTGCCTAGCATGTGAAGGCTGTAATCCTTTTGGATTCTCATTTAAGCATACAGGAGCTTGTTTTATTAAATGACCCTAACAGGTTCTTGTCGTTATTGTGTGTTCTTTGTAGACCAGTTCATCATTCTTTTTAAGCTCAGGATTCTGCTCGATGACAATAATTGTCACTATTTTAAGAGTCCTTCAGAATGGTTGTATCGACCTCTATCATAAGGACTCTACATCTTTATATTGTTGCACAAGGGTCTCCCTCCTTCAGAATGCTTGACACCACACCTTCAAAACCATTTCTTTGCTTTCTCTGCCCTCTTCCCATTTCATTTCTGGAGATAGGGTTGCCAGACACCGTTTTGGAATGCTGTGCATATTTCTGCCCTGAGTTTCATTGGAGATGAGCATACTCAATTCTTTAGTTTTGTGGCTTCTCAAGCTCCCAAGCAGTCTTACATCATAATTGGGAATTAGTCCTCTCTTCAATTACTGCTTTGCTGTCGTTGATGATCACACCTAGAAGATTACAAGGTGATTTCTAACATCTCTGATCTATGTTATTAAGAACAACAGCAACTATGACTTAAATCATCAGGATCAGGGTTCTTGCGGAAAATATTATTTGATTTGTCAAAGGGAAAATAAAAGGAAAAAGAGTTGTAACATATTCACATGATACCATAGAATTTTCTGAACTACAAGAAGTAAAAATAGAATACCCTTTGATTGAAAGTATTTCCAATAATTGTTTGCTAGACCTCGGATATAAACTCAGTGCATCATCCTGTATCTCCTACAAACTTTTGTGATGGATTTTTGGGTGGATAACAACAAATATATGATGCATCCAATGGTTATGATTTATCCTACTACATGACAAGGGATTTCATGCCAAGAGCATTGTAGCTTAACTGGCACCCTTGGTGTTTCCAACGAAAATGTCCAAAGTTTGAATCTCTACTCCCCCATTGTAATAAATTATGAAAAAAATGTCTAGGGAAATACATTCTTATAAAGTGCACATTGATATTAATGGCTCTAGCTCCAGAATGGTCATGGATGGCTGCCCCCACATTGTTAGATGTGGTGTTTGTGGAGGGAGAGGAATAACCGGAGTTTTGAAGATAAATTGAAAAAACTATGTTTGATCTCAAATTATTTTTCTGTAAAACTTTGTTGGATTTTATGTCAGTTTTGCATAGCCAGTCCTTATGGTCCGTTATTGATTTGATATATTTATGTGATTTGAGCGGTTGATTGTATGGTCCTTTATTGTATACTTGGATGACTATTTTTTTTATATCAATGAAATTTTACATTACTTATAGAAAAGAAAAGAAGGAGAGATCTAGCTCAAATGGTACTTCATTCTCCCATAAAAAAGGGTGGAGGGTATGGTTATGGGTTTGGAACACAAGGTATGTGTTACTTATTAATGAAAAAGGAAGTGCACATTATCTCTTCTACCAGCATCATGGATAAAAATATTTCTGAGAAATTTGTCATTGTAATTTTGGTTATAGAGACTGGAGATTTTCATATTTCTAGCAAGAATATATAAAAACACTGTAATTTCAGCATTCTTTTTTCTCTACTTAGGTGATCACTTCATATCTGTTATTGCAACTAGGCAAAAACAATCATAGTGCCAATCAGTAATAAAACTGATTCCGTAGGTACCAACCTTCATTGGTAGGTCAAGGGATGTTTGAATTTAATACACTACTTACTCTGTATGGCTACACCGTGAAGATTCCAATTTTCATGTGGAATTTGTTTCTTGTTTTTTAAAAGAACGGTAGAGAATTTTATTAAAACATGCTCAATGTATACAGGTAATGTCAAACTAATCAGTTTGGTCTTGGGGGAGATACAGACCACATCTCAGTCATATCCCCAGGAATTTCAAATACAAAATCCATCTAAACCTTAAGGTATATGGCTTCTCACACCTGCTGTGCTGCCATGAATGATGAATGTGTGGTATGATAAACCGTGGCTTCTGCTGAAAGTGCTCAAAGTAATATTTATTCCTTGCGTTCCATATGCACCACACCGTGACTGCCCATCGATCCAGGTCTGCTCCATCCAGGATGCACTGCATGTGCTTGAAGAGAAGGAAGAAGTCATCTGCCTCATTGCTGCATTTCTGCACCCGTCCCCTGCTTAGTGCCCAAACGTTTCTTGCAAAAGGACAGGACCAGAGCACATGAATTGCAGTTTCATGTGTAATTTGTTGACTCTGCCAATTCTTCAGAAATTTCGGTGTGATATGTATGCGTGGCTCTTATTTGTCTAATATTCCATTATTGATCTTGTCCAATAGACACTACTTGTCCGATACAAGTCTCCCTTGTGTCGTAGCTCCACCTTAGCCGATCTTAGTCTGTGTGTGTGAGTGAAACGCCTTAGTTTCTTCTATATATATATATTTTATGTTTTTATTTCACACAATTTTTTTGTTATTTTGGATTTTGGGCTGGAATTTGTTTATTTATATCTAATTGGGAGATGAGAAAATGGGAAAAAGTAGTAAAAAAAATATGTTTTTGGAACACAACCAAACACTTAAAAATGTTTCTCGGAACAATTTTTGGAAAGCAACCAAATACTTGAAATATTTTCTTTTTTGAAAATTTTTTTCACCTGATAATATTTTATGGTCAAAATATATTTTCAGAATTCAGATGAAACAATCCCAGCTTTAGTTGGAGCCAAAAATTGGCATCTAAATTAAAAAAATTATGTGTACAAGTGTCAATTTCACTGAATATCCTCATTTGCGTATGTCTTAATATTTTGGCCATTACCTTTTTTTTTTTTCCCTAATTCTCACAAAATTTCCCCTCAACGTGAGTCTGAAAGTTGCTTTCAAATTTCATACGACTTTAGCTTGATATTTTTATTTTTTTGAGGATGATTACAAATTTAAAAGCTCTTTTTCAACTACTTTAAATGATTAGAATGCTCTCCAAGTAATTTTTAATATTAAATTTTAAACTTTCCTCTATTTTTCCAAGGAGGAAAAATCAAAATAAAGAATTATAATTGTCTTGTAAGATTTAACTTACACGATTCGATGAGATTTTGACACATTAATTACAATTAATTCAATTAATGACTAATCAAATAATCATAATCACATGGTTTAAGCCTTGATATGCAAGAATACATATCAACCGTTGAAACTTTATATAACTTAACCTATTGATTCAGTGGTTTGATTGAAGCTTTTAGGACATCATGTTGATCATTATAACTTAACCTATTGATTCGGTGGTTTGTGAGAGTATTTTGGTACCATCTTTGTAATCTCTTTCTTTTGTTAGTAAAACTTTCTCCTCGACGCCACCTGTGGACCTAGGTTAAAAGCCGAACCACATAAATTTTTGTGTTCTCCATGTGATTGTTTATTCTATTTTTCTATATCTTTGTGTTTTCTGTGTAATTGTTTATTCTGTTTTCTATAAACCCACTGTTATTTGGATACACACAACAAATAGGTATTTACATTTCTGCTAGTATCAACAAATTGGTATAAAGCTTCCACTTTTATAGCATATATATATATATATATATAATAGTTGATTTGACTATTAGCTAAACTTATAATATTTTTCCACATACACTTTAGTAATCCCACAATTTCACACATTATTTTTTTATTTATTATGTTAAAAGAAGAGTTTTAAATTTTAAATTAGCTACTACTCGACAACTTTAAGCATTTTAAACCAAACCGTTATTATGTCAAAAGTAGAGTTTTAGACCAGATTGAAGTCTTTTTACTATTAGTTGACCTTCTAATATTTTGCTACATAAGTTCTAGATAAATTATTTATTTGTTTATTATGTCAAAAGGAAAGTTTTAAACTTGCTACTATTCAGCAAACTGAAGAATTTTAAATCAACTATTACTTAGTAATATGGAGAGTTTTAAACCAAACCAACCTACTATATATATAAAGGACCACACCATGACCCCATTCGGTTTACCCCCTCTTTGTCCTCAAGCCTTAAGGACTTAATTAATTTTATTGGAATTTTTTATTCACTTATAACATATGAGTAATAATTTTATTAATGGATATGTAACATACGGAATTGTAGATTTTCAATTTTTTATCATTACTTGAGAGACTTAAAGTATTACACTCATCATATTGTTTAAAGGAATAGCTAAGTATTTGAGATTTAAGTCACGGTTATCTCTGTCCCCAAAAAAAAAAAAATCACGGTTACCATTTACGAATGGAATAATAGGGGATATATATATATATCTTATTATATTATTATATTATATATAATAAATTTTGGGTTTAGACGCCATGGTTACGTCATGTGGCTTCATCAAATTACAGAAATTTTATTAAAATTTTAGATTTTTAAAGAACTAAAAATGAATAGTATACTACTAAGGACTATAATTCATTTTTATCATTAAGTAGTTTATCTCTTTAAAAAAAATAAAGAAATAAAAAGTTGCTTCACGTCTGCTTCATGTAAGATTGTAGGTATAGATTAATCAAAAAAATATTATACAGTAAGTGTAAAATAAAAACTACTTTATGTAAGATTGTAGGTAAATTAATATTAGATTAATCAGGACTCTAATTCGTTCTTATCTCTAATTCATTGTTATCATAAAGTAAGTGTATCTCTTTAAAAAAAAATGAAATAAAAAACTGCAGATTAATATTAAACTAATCAGGACTCTAATTCATTCACAACTAACGTAACGCAGCTAAAAAAAAATACACGCACCTAATGCAAGAACACAGACTCACAAGAACAAAACCAAAGCACAAAACCGTAATCCTAAAACATAACAAAAACCTTTGAACACAACAACACGAAATAAAACCCAAATTAAATCACACCCATACTATCAAAAAATACACACCCAAATTAAAAGTGGGCATCCAACTATTTGAAAGGTATAAAACCCAAATTAAATCACACCCATACTATCAAAAAATACACACCCAAATTAAAAGTGGGCATCCAACTATTTGAAAGGTGGTGCCGTTGCAGAGACTTGCTCTTAAAAAGGTTAGCTTCTATTTTTACATTTTTTTTTAATGTTATGTCTCTCTGTATATGTGTGTATACGTGTTTAATTGTTGATATAATTAAGTTTCTATTTTATTTTTCTTTCTTCATATTGCTTGGTTTCTGAAAAATTAAGAAAGGGGTACAAGTTTCCGAAATTTGAACTTTGATTTAATTTTTTCACCCTCTAATTCAACAAAATTTCATCTTTATTTGTTTTTAGCTATTAAATTTTTTCATACTTAAGCTTTGCTTCAATTTTTTTTAGGTTCTTGCAAGGAGAGCCAAGAATCAATATACCTGGAAAGGGTTTGGTGCAATCCCTATAGCCTTAAAGGAATTCAAGGTTAAGGCCTACAAAATTTTACATCATGCCCACAACCAGTCAAATGGGGTAAATCAGAACCCAACAGGTACAACTTTTCTCTCTTTGTAACAATTTGGGCTTTGAAAAATTGTTTTGGGTATTTTAATTGAAAATGTTATTTGTGTTTTGGGCAGGTTTCAGATGATGAAGATGATGATGATGAAAGACTTTCCAATCCCAGTACTGGAAGTCAGAATGACAAGCCGAAGCTTACCAATGCTATCAAATACTCAAATGCTTGCTAAAAGGTATTAATTTCTTTTTGGAACCATTTTTTAAAGAACTAAAAAGGAATAGTAGACTACCAAGGACTTTAATTCATTTTTATCATTAAGTAATTTATCTCTTTAAAAAAAAAATAAAGAATTAAAAAATTGCTTCACGTCTGGTTCATGTAAGATTGTAGGTATAGATTAATATTAGATTAATCAAAAAAATATTACACCATGTGACTTCACCAAATTGCAGAAATTCTATTAAATTTTTAGATTTTTAAAGAAATAAAAAAGAATAGTATACTACCAAGGATTCTCATTTTTATCATTAAGTAGTTTATCTCTTTAAAAAAAAAATAAAGAAATAAAAAAATTGTCTCACGTCTGGTTCATGTAAGATTGTAGGTATAGATTAATATTAGATTAATCAAAGAAATATTACGCCATGTGACTTCACCAAATTGCAGAAATTTTATTAATTTTTTTTTTATTTTTAAAGAACTATAAAAGGAATAGTATACTACCAGGGATTCTAATTCATTTTTATCATTAAGTAGTTTATCTCTTAAAAAAAAATAAAAAAATAAAAAATTGCCTCACGTCTGGTTCATGTAAGATTGTAGGTATAGATTAATATTAGATTAATAAAAAAAAATTATATAGTAAGCGTAAAATAAAAACTACTTTATGTAAGATTGTATCTAAATTAATATTAGATTAATCAGGACTCTAATTCATTCTTATCTCTAATTCATTCTTATCATAAAGTAAGTGCATCTCAAAAAAAAAAAAAAAAAAACTTCAAATTAATATTAGAATAATCAGGACTCTAATTCATTCATATCTCAAATTCAAAAAATCAGGACGCTGTGATTATGCCACGTGGCTTCACTAAATTATAGAAATTTTATTAAATTTTTAGATTTTTAAAGAACTAAAAAGGAATAGTATACTACAGGACTCTAATTCATTTTTATCATTAAGTAGTTTATCTCTTTAAAAAAAAATAAAGAAATAAAAAACTACTTCACGCCTGTTCATGTAAGATTGTAGGAATAGATTAATATTAGATTAATCAAAAAAATATTATATAGTAAGCGTAAAATAAAACCTGCTTCATGTAAGATTGTAGGTAAATTAATATTAGATTAATTAAGACTCTAATTCATTGTTATCATAAATTAAGTGTATCTCTAAAAAAAATGAAATAAAAAACTGCTAATTAATATTAGATTAATCAGGACTCTAATTCATTCTTATCTCTAATTCATTATTATCATAAAGTAAGTGTATTTCTAAAAAAAACATAGGGCTTCCTGTAAGTTTTTTTTTTTTTTTTTTTGGTATTAACTTTAATGTAAAAAAATAAAAAAAATAAAATCTAATAACAATCTAGCTAATAACGTTAACTATTTTTTTGGGATAAAGTGTTTTTAAAAAAAATAATATGTAATTAACCTAAACTTCTTGATTAGGTAACTTCAAGGAGTTTAGAGTATTTGATTTTTACTTGGACTCCTTTTCTAAGTGGAGTATGTATATATATACACCGTTCGTTGGTGTAGTTTTTCATTCTCCAACTTATTGTACAATTTTTTTTTTTTTTTTTGAGGCTTCCATTTTTTCCACCTACAATCATGTAGGTATGTATTTTTTACTCTAATTTTTTTTATTATAATCAATTAAATACGTTTTATGTATTTGTTGCCTTTTGTTTAAGCTAATTTCCTTAGGGGGTAATTTCCTTATGTTTGATCTAATTCATATGTTAATGGTTTGATCCAATTTAATTATTTTGTTGTCCAATATATATGTAAGTTGTCGTAGTAAATTCCAATCATAGACTATTAAATTTACATACAATTTTGCAATCTATACGGTACTTTGTTTTTTTAACTCTGTTTAATTTTCTTCTTGATTTTTTTTTTCTAGGTTTGTCAAAAAAGATTTCAAGCATCCTAAGAAAGGTTTGTAATCTAGATGTAGAACTTTGCAATTTTTTTTTTTAATTAGAACAAAGGTTTTATTCCTCGAATAGTTTTATCTTGAAAAAGTGGCCAATTTTATGTTACTTTGTCTAAAGATTTTAATCATTAATATTGTTGTTAACAATATTGCAAATCACTTATATTGTAGATTCATTAGATATAAAATTCATATGTGAATAGTTTGATACATGTAACTACAAATGATATTATAGCACAATTGGTATGTTAGAAGATAATTTTGTATTTAGGTGCTATCATTTTATATTTGATGGTTGTTATACCAATGCAATTTATTCCTTTTGTTATAATAATTACTTATTTGGTTATAATAATTATATATATTCTACAAGTTTTAACATAAAACCGTGCAATGCACAGGCCTTCAACTAGTATATATATATATATTTTAAGCTACAATAAGGGTGATATTTTTGTACATGTTTATACTAGGAATGTCATGCAGCTAGTTTCAAAAAGTAAATAAATCCACACAAGAACATATGATTTCAATGCTATTTCGGAGTAATTTATTTATTTGAATTATAGTATGATGCTTTGGATGCCAAATCTATACAAAATTTCTCTTTTTTGCTTCTTTTCATTGCATTTTGTTTTGAGGCACAAATTACATTTGGTCACAAAGTAAAATAGGAGGGCAGTTAAAGCATCAGACTCTGTATGCCAAATATTCACAAAACTTCTATGTATGGCATGACTAATCCCTAATGCTTGGTAAACTCACAATAAAATGTCTCATAAAAAAAAAAAAAAAAAAAAATCACAATAAAATGGGATGAATTATACTTTTTAGACACTGTTTTAAGTGTTTTTTTTTTTAATTTAAATCACAAAGTTATTTAGGGATGTCATCAGAAAAGACAAAACCCCCTAATTATGATGAATTTAAAGTGACATCTCTCTCATGCCAGGTTCTAACTATGTTTTATGAGCAAAACTTAAATACAGTACCTTATATTCTCTTTTTAAAATTTTGTCACTATGTCTCATTAACATTTTCATTAAACAACCTTAAAGACCAACTATTTCCATTTAGAAAATTCATCTAACCCAACATAAACCCATTGAACTACTGAAACCCAAAAATAGACAGTAGACCAATTGATTTATAAAAAAATTTAGCATAGAAAAAATAGATCAATGAGAGAGATTACAGGATCTAAGAGGGTTAGAGAGGGAGATAGATTAAGATGAGAGAATGAAAGAGCAGCTGATATGCCATGGCTAGCTCCCTCAAGCTTCTCTCTTAGCCTAGACCCAAAATGGAGACCATCCTTCACTGCCACTGCAGCTCACCATCGCCACCCTTGTGTTTCTCTTTCATTTTCTCTCATCTCGATCTTTCTCTGCTTCTCTCTTTTTGAGACCCCCTTGGGTTCTTTGATTTTTCTCTCTTCAATCTACCCAAATCTCTCTTCGATCCAACTCATAAAATAAAATAAAATAAACTCAAAATAAATCAACCTTAAAAGCCAAGAATTACACACAAAACAGAACCTTAGGCTTGAGATTGGACATGTACCAAAGATAGTATAGAAACGAAAGGGAAGTGCTACGAGAGTGAGAGAGAGGAGATTTGCTAGTGGTGCAACCCAGGTGAGGCTTAGCTGGTGCTGGGCCACTGGAGGACGAGGGCTAAGGCCGCCAAAGTGAGAGGGAGGTCCTCGGAAACCCTCTCTCTCACTCCAGTGCTACCGTTGCTCAGTTGAAGTGATTTGGTTTGCAGAGAGGAGCTTGAGAAGCTGTCCATGGTGGGCTGAAAGAGTTTTGGCATTTTGTGTTTCTTTGATTTGAGGGGAAGCGGCAGAGATGTCTAGGTTTAGTTCATGGGAGAACAGAGTAATTTTTTTTTGGTTGTGATTAACGCCGTTTAGCCATGATTATTAAATAATTACGTGGCACAATTTTAAGAGGAAAAGTTAAAGTATTACACCTAAGGTAATGTATCTAAGTTTTGACCATGTTTCACACTCAGATGACTTTGTTCTCACCCTTGGAAAAACTAAAGAAGGATTTGTAGTAAATTTCATTTACAACTTTACTGCTTGATTATGTTCAAGCTTCGATAAATGGAGGTTTGATCCTAGAGAGAAGTACTATACTAAGAAAAGAGTTTGAGTTCTATTGAATTAACTCATCAGATCAACATGCTGCATGCATGACAACTACCTTCCAAAGTATGGAATGAGATCGTGAGAAAAAATTGAGATACTTAGACAACAATTTTAGTAAACCAAGTAACTAACACCGACAATGAAGTTTTTTATAATTAAAAAAAAAAAAAAAAAATCCAAGCGTTGCTTAGAAGCTAGTAGTATAGATTCATTATCAAAGAGAGTGATTCTAAAACTGAATAAGCAACATATTTTACGCTGTAAAATTAAACCAAAAGCACCAAGGAAATTATACTTGTACATTAAAAAAAGTGAAAAAAAGTGAAGAAAAGTTCAATAAAATTAGGAAAATGTGAAATTTTAAAAAATTGTACATAAAAGTCAAAAGTACGTAGATCATTATTTCATGCTCCTATTAGCAGATGCAACATTTAGCTCCACCTCATTCTCGAATCTACGATTCAGTTTAGTCCAATCCGACTTGTAGATTTCTTTTCCTTCTCATCATTTAATACATACTTGAAAATAGTTCCAATTAAAACTTAATAAAACGGAAACAATTTTTGAAAGAAATAGAGCGAAAGGTATACAAACTGATGTCCACTACTTTCATATTTTTTATGTCAGCAACAACAACCTTGAATGGAAATATGCGCGTAGCCTACTTAATTATCTAACATAAATAGGTAGAAATTTTTGAGTAAGTACCCTGTGAATTTTGTTTGGAGTGTTCCCTCTAGTACATAATCACCTTTTACCAAAATGCGAAAAATGGTTTTTTTTTTTTTTTTAATTTTTTATTATTATTATTATTATTATTTTCTCTCAGTATAAAAGAGAGAACTTGAAGATAAGAATGAGGAGAGATTGGACAACAATATAACTGGTTGATGATAATGGGGAATTTTAAATTGTTGGGTGTAAGTTTGAAGTTGTATGCTTGAGAATTTTCAGGCCCTTTTTTTTTTTTTTTTTTATCAGTTTGAGAAAGAAACATGAGGAGAGAAAGTTATTAAGGTGTGATTTGGTTTTTAAAAAGGGAATGTGAGATTTATTTATTTATTTTTAAATAATAATAAAATGAAGAAAAAAAAAGGTAGGTAGTTTTGAAGACGTGGATTAGTGGGAGAGTGGTTGTATGAAGTGTTTTATGTGGGAGTAAGAAATGTATTTTTACCAAGATTTCCCTAAATTTTGTTTCTACTTAAACCTAGGATTTAGAGGTATTTTTAAACCATGAAAATGAGGATCCCAAACTAAGAAAGTCCCTTAAATAGTAGTATAGATATGCTGATATGAATTAATAAAGTGGATTGAAAACTGTAGGGACTCAAATTGGATTGGACCCAGAATATGGATGGGTTTTCAGCCCAACAAGCCCAAACAATAAATTTTTAGAGCGTGGGTACAAGAACTAGTTCTACTTGATAGAAAAGGTTATGGTTATATTGCAGTAGAAGACACTTCAAGCTAACTGTATGATAAAGACTCTCCTCGGCTAGGTTTTAGTGGGTCTCTTTCTGAGTTCTATTGTTCTTCTTTCTTTTTTCCCAAAAGTCCCCCCTAATGTCACCTGCTTCCATGTTATATACTGCGTTCCTTACTCCATTTCCACCGTACACGTGTAGTTCCTATCCTGAGAACTCCTTTCTGTCCCATCCAGCACCTACCAGAACCTTTGCTCAGTAGCCATAAAGCTGCTTGGTTACTGTTCAGGTATCACCTCCACATTAATGCGGCCAGAGAATTAGCTGGAAAACATTTAATGTGGAGGTAGTAGCCTTGGAAGATATTTGTTATCTTTCCTGGTTCCTCCTTAGGTCTATATTCACTTTTCAGTTCTAATACAACTTTGCGGAGTACCCTGGATAGAGTGATAGTTATATCCACCTCGGACCATGATATCCGAGGTGAGTCTTATCCTCGGACGCGTTTTTGAGCCTTTATATATGATTTCCATCCCTCTTTCTTATCTTGGTCCCACAATACATTTCTTTAACCATCCTCGGACAAGTGAATGTCCTCGGACTGGGCCGCTGGGCCTGAGCCCATTTCCCATAATTTTTACATCATTATTTTGGATAACCGGCCCCACAATAGCCCCTCAAAATCTCACTTTTTGTCACCTCGAAAAAAAGGAGATTTTGATATCCTGCCATCACCTCTTTCGTGGACTTTCCTAATCTTCAGAGCGCCTTTCTCTCTGCCCAAGGCACGCTCCTGACGTTTCGGCTTCAGGAACATGCCATCATTAAATGATGGCGGCTTCCTTGTTCCCCACATTCAACGGCAAGATGTGAATCAAACGGTGGAAAACCCTCAGTATTTATGGGCGGGATTTTTCCTGCTTACAATTTCTGTGCCACTATAAAGAGTTTTTCAAATCAACTCTTTTTTCAGTTACAAAAATCGCACCGTCTCAGCGCATATTCATTGAACCTGTCTCTCTCTCTCACCACTCCACGCTCTCATAAATACTAGAAGTCTGTCCGAGGAGCTCATTTTCCAAACCTGTAAGTTTCCTTAACCCTCTTTAGTTTTCCATCCTCTTCGCCAATTTTTCTTCATAACTGTTAGGAAATGGGTAGGTTCAAACATCTAGTTGACTCCGAGGAACAAATAGAGGCATTTAGAGCTAAGTATAGGATTCCCCCCACGGTGGGTATGAGATATGCTTCCACAGAAACATGGTTAAACGATAGGAAAACCGGGGAAGTGGTCATCCCTATGATCGCTTTTATAGAAGGAGGGATGACTATCCCTATGAGTAGCCTTACCAGAAGTTATCTTAGGTTCTTTAGGTTATCTCCCACTCAATGCGCCTCAAATATGTTCAGGGTGCTTGGGAGTATAGAAGCCCTAAATGCCAAGATGAACCTAGGTCTGACCCATCACAATGTGAATTGGGTGTACAATCTCAATCATTTGAAGGGTCAGGGATACTACCTTAAGTCTAGGTTCCCTGAAGTAAGGTTGATCCAGTGTCTCCTTTTATCAAATAAGGGCTTAAAAGATGATTTTCTTATTTTTTTTCTGGGGAATGGCATGACGGTTTACCCTGTCCGACTAAAGAGGGAAAACCAAGTGGGGTTCTTAGGCTATAAGCCCTTATAATCTGAATTGTGTTCTTCAATTCATGTTACCTCTATTTCTGACAAAGTTTTTCTTCTGTTGTAATGATTTCGCAGATAAGCGTGCTACTAAACCTCAGTTCAAACTGGTTAATAGGGAAAGTTTAGATAGAATCCTGCGGTCCGAGGTGTATGTAAACCCATCTGATTGCCAACTGAGAGCAGCACACATAATCCTCAAGTACAAACCAATTTCCAAGGCCTTTCAAGCTCCCAAGTGCGTGATAAAGGCCAAAGATCCTCGGCTTCACCGTATCAGTGTAGCCTTTAAGGGATTTATTGTTCCTGAGGGTATTCCGATTCCTGGAGGTGTTCCTTTCACCGAGCCGTTATTCGAGGCCATTTCCTCTGTAGGAGCTTCATCATCACGCTCCGTTCCTCGGGAAGTGAAGGAGGAAGAGGAAGAAGGAGAAGAAGAACAACAACAACAACAAACTTCCGAGGGAGTAGTAGAACTGTTGGATTCCGCAGACGAGTTTGAAGTTTTCAACCAACCTCAATCTCCCGAGGTGACTTCTGAAGAAATGGGCATCCAAAGGAAGAGCCAAAGGAGCCTAATGGATGTGATCGAAAGCCAGCCTGGAAGGGGGGCGTCAGGGAAGTCAGTTCAACCCAATCTCCCCCCTCTTCCTCCTTCTCAGCCACCCCAACCACATGGGACCGAACCTAGTGACCCAAAGATGAGGAGAGAGCCCAAAGACAAAGAGGTGGTGGAGCCTGGGAGATCTCGCCCACCCCGCGAAGACGAGGACCAACGAGCTGCGAAGCAGCAAAAAGTTACACATGGGTCTCAACGTGTGGTGGATAGGGCAACCACTCAGTCCTCGGTGCCCGAGGCCTGGCTCCCCGCTCCCATGCTCGGTGGTAAGCTTCTGAGGGAAGATGCCTCAATTAGGGACTTTAATGGCGGAATTGGGTGCCACGTTGCCTCAGTTTTAGAGGAAACTCTCCTCCTCCCCAAGGATATGGCCGAACTGAGGAGATTAAAGAGGAACGAGGTATTCCAGAATACGAAAAGATACTTGGGCATGGTAGGATGTCCTTAATTTTTTATTATTTTTATTATTTTTCTTCTACACACAACTTCATGTATTGCACTTCTAACTCTTTTTCTCCTAGGCCGTCCAAGCCACTTTCAGGCTGGAGGAGATAACCAATTCTTGCTACCAGCAAATTGATGATGAGAGGAAGAAGCGGGCCACAGTTGTGCACACACTCACCGCTGCTGAACAAACCAACGTGCAGCTGAAGAAAATGCTAGCCGACGAGGAACATGCTCGGAAGAGTGCTGAATCAGCTTTGAATAACACTCAAAAGCAAGCCGAGGACCAGAGGATACTCTTGCGGGACGCTAACGCCCAGCTGGCAACCTCCAAGGAACAGATATCATCTCTGCAGAAACAACTGAAGGAAGCCCAGAAACTTAGAGATCAAGCTGAAAAAGCTAAGGCTGAGGCTGAGGCTGAAAAGGCAAAAACGAAGATTGAAAAAGAAAGAGACACAGCCGAGCAACACGGCTACAACGTCGGCGTTGCTGAAACCGAGGAAAATTTCCGGGCTGAAGTGCCCGTAGTGTGCCGAGCATACTGTGCTCTAACCTGGGGAGAAGCTCTCAACCGAGCTGGGGTTGAAACCTCAACCGAGCTGGGGTCGAAACCTCATCCGAGCTGAGAAGGCCTGAAAACATTTATTTCCCCCCAGCTATTCGAGCCCCAGGTCCTTCTACTCAACACGAAGAGGCACCCTCTACAGTTGTTGAATCAGCCAAGGAAGCTCAAACTCAGGCTCCCCCCTCTCTCAATCAGCTAGAGCAACCTGAAGTGCTTGAAGGTGCGAAGGACGTACCCTCGGACAAAAGAGCAGAAGGGCCTAAGGATGGAGCAGCTTCTCAGAGCTTTGAACAAGCCTTAGCCTCAACTACCTTACCTACTGGAGAAGATCCACAAGCAAAGGAGAAAGATGTTCCTTCTGAAACAACTGGCAAAGCCCCTCAGACCAAGCTCTAGATAAAATTAAACAGATAGTTAATGTAGTTAAATTCCCTTTTATTTCGTTTTTTTTTTTTTTAAAAGCTTTTTGAGGACATTTTTAATTGTAATGTGTACTTCCCCTTCCAAATTTTCATGAGATATTGTAGTTTTGTCTATCACTTGTATAATTTCTTGTGCGAATGTTCTTTATTTTTACATGATCTCAAACTATAGAAGAATGAAGTTTGATAATATAAGGGAAATTTGATACTATAAGGGAAAACTTAACTTTATGTATACTACATAGGAACCAAAGCAGACCGTAACTATGAACTTCACAGTCCGAAAGGCTTGTTTTAAATTCATTAAGAAGTATCCATACTTGAGAGAGCATTCTGAATGTTTAACCCAGGGAGGTATTGAATACCTTAAAATGCTTTAAGTGATGCTCATGGAGTTTGCTTTGACATACAAGTTTAGTTATACAGACCCCATCTAAGAAGCATTGGTTCCAACTAAATTTGTTATATAAACAATTTGTCACATCTTAGCCTCTGTGCAATATTTCAATTGAGGTCACAGGGTATTAATTTCCACTAAGTTGTGGTCCGAGGACCTGACATGACTTAGTTTCTGTTTAATACTTCAATAGATTTCATAGTGTATTAATTTCCACTAAGTTGTGGTCCGAGGACCTGACATGACTTAGTTTCTGTTTAATACTTCAATAGATTTCATAGTGTATTAATTTCCACTAAGTTGTGGTCCGAGGACCTGGCATGACTTAGTTTCTGTTTAATACTTCAATAGATTTCATAGTGTATTAATTTTCACTAAGTTGTGGTCCGAGGACCTCACATGACTTAGTTTCTGTTTAATACTTCAATGGATTTAGAAGCACACATTGCAGAAATAAGATTGTGGGGCCTGAGGGCCTGGTGACCTCGGCCCACTTTACATCCGGCCCAGGGCCCATGCCGAGGAAGAAGGATCGTCCGAGGACGATGTATGAAGGCCTAAGCTTTAGAAATCCCCGCCGAGGATAACCCTGTCCTCGGTGGACCGAGACTAACTCCAGGTGGGGGAACAGGCCCAGGACAGGTTGTCACCTCCACACTAAATGCGCTCACCTAACCCTCTGGCCGCACTAATGGAGATGTGACCCCTGGACAGGGCAACATTGGTCATTGCAAATCACTTGAGTACTGATAGGGTAGCTGATGGGATGGACGGTCAGAGGGAAAGCGCATGGATGATCAACAGGTGGAAGAAAGAGATGGGACGAAGAGGGCTATATAAAAGGAACCAGCAAAGCAGTTGAAAAAGAAAAAAGAGAAAAAGGGAGTAACAAAGAGAAAAGGGGGATAAATGTGGAGCTCCTCGGATCAATGCCGAGGAGCAACCTTAAAACAAAACTTGAATCCACCATTGGGCTTCGTTCGTCTGTAAGGGCCAAGTTCTTCAACCCACTCTCTAAAAATGTATTGTTTGGGGCCTATTGGATAATTTTCCTTCTGATTTTCGAGGGCCTTTCCAAATTGAGTCCCTACAATTGGCGCCGTCTGTGGGGAGAATTTGTGCACTAGCAGGCGCAACGGACCATCGTTCCTAAGTAGCTAGTTTACGGAAGGTTAACAACAATGCTTTTGCAAAAAAAAAAAAAAAAAACCATTGCAGAAAAGTAGAAGATTCAAAGGAAAAGAGAAGAAACATCGCAGTATTTTATTAAATGAAAAGGAAATACAAGATACAAACAGAGGCTCAGACAGGCTTGTTTTAAAGCCAATTCTACAAACAGAGGCCCAGACGGGCCTGTTCTAAAGCTAACTAAAGGGAAGGGGGCTGAGGCAGGCCTGTTTTAAGGCTACCAACAACTCCCGGGCCGGTGCGGTGGTGCTGGCACGAAGAGAGGAGCAGATGCAAGGGCGCCTGACGGCCCTTCCCCACGATGTTCCCTTGATTCTCTTCCAGCCCCACGGTGGTTGACCGTTGGAGACGGCAACACTCGGGCACCAGACATGACGTAATCTTGCACACCTCCACCGGCATGGGTGCACCCCGGAGAAGAGCGTTATGTACTTTAGGGACCTCCCTCTTGGCCGCTATGCACGGCACCATCAGGATGACGCCCAAACTTTGCCGCGCTGGAGATCTGACGCGGGCTATAGCCACAACGGCTCTCGGTCGAGGGAGGAGGACCTTTGGCCTGTGTGCCCTCACTCCCATCCAAGGCCGTCCCATTTCTCCAAACTCTTATCACAATTCTGGCAGGGTTATTGAGGGGGCTCTGAAGGTTGAGGGGACATGTTTCCTGTTTTGTTAGAGGGTTCGTGGAGTGTAGAAGGACATTTCCCCCCATATAGCCTTATATAGAGGATGGGAATTGATGGGAACTGATCTACGCAGAACTCGAGAGAAGGATTATCAGTGACATTAATCCTAACCAAATTCTAAGGCGGCTATCAACCGTTCGATCTGCATCAATCCACGAGGATATTAATGAGAGCGCGCCTCTCGTGTCGAAACGTCAAGCGTGGAACGCGAACAGTCAGGAGGCGCCTCGTAACTAAAGAGGGCAGAAACTTGAACTGAAGGCGGCGTTACTGCCACGCGTAGGGTTAGAATTCCAAACCACCCTTGCTCAGGGCACTGCGGGGTCAAGGGTCCGGTACACAGGATAGCCCACTTCCGACGAAGCAGGGCCGAGGCCATCATCACGCCAAAAATAATATTCCCAGCGCCGAGGACAAACTCCTTTACCCCATACAGAAGAACAGAAGTGTTAGACAGAACCAAGGTCTTGCATGGTCCTCGGACCCAAACCTATGGGGAAACTAGCTACTTACAGAAGAACAGAAGTGTTAGACAGAACCAAGGTCTTGCATGGTCCTCGGACCCAAACCTATGGGGAAACTAGCTACTTACAGAAGAACAGAAGTGTTAGACAGAACCAAGGTCTTGCATGGTCCTCGGACTCAAACTTATGGGAAAACTAACCACTCAAATATACCTAGGTACTAGACAGGATCAAGGTTTTGTATGGTCCTCGGACCCAAACCTATGGGGAAACTAGCTACTTACAGAAGAACAGAAGTGTTAGACAGAACCAAGGTCTTGCATGGTCCTCGGACTTAAACCTATGGGAAAACTAACCACTCAAATATACCTGGGTACTAGACAGAACCAAGGTCTTGCATGGTCCTCGGACCCAAACCTATGGGGAAACTAGCTACTTACAGAAGAACAGAAGTGTTAGACAGAACCAAGGTCTTGCATGGTCCTCGGACCCAAACCTATGGGGAAACTAACCACTCAAATATACCTGGGTACTAGACAGAACCAAGGTCTTGCATGTCCTCGGACCCAAACCTATGGGGAAACTAGCTACTTATAGAAGAACAGAAGTGTTAGACAGAACCAAGGTCTTGCATGGTCCTCGGACTCAAACCTATGGGAAAACTAACCACTCATATATACCTGGGTACTAGACAAAACCAAGGTCTTGCATGGTCCTCGGACCCAAACCTATGGGGAAACTAGCTATTTACAGAAGAACAGAAGTGTTAGACAGAACCGAGGTCTTACATGGTCCACGGACCCAAACCTATGTGGAAACTAGCTACTTACAGAAGAATAGAAGTGTTAGACAGAACCAAGGTCTTGCATGGTCCTCGGACTCAAACCTATGGGAAAACTAACCACTCATATATGCCTGGGTACTAGACAGAACCAAGGTATTGCATGGTCCTCGGACTCAAACCTATGGGGAAACTAGCTACTTACAGAAGAACAGAAGTGTTAGACAGAACCAAGGTCTTGCATGGTCCTCGGACTCAATCCTATAGGAAAACTAACCACTCATATATACCTGGGTACTAGACAGAACCAATGTCTTGCATGGTCCTCGGACCCAAACCTATGGGGAAACTAGCTACTTACAGAAGAACAGAAGTGTTAGACAGAACCAAGGTCTTGCATGGTCCTCGGACTCAAACCTATGGGAAAACTAACCACTCATATATACCTGGGTACTAGACAGAACCAAGGTATTGCATGGTCCTCGGACCCAAACCTATAGGGAAACTGGCTACTTACAGAAGAACAGAAGTGTTAGACAGAACCAAGGTCTTGCATGGTCCTCGGACCCAAACCTATGGGAAAACTAACCACTCAAATATACCTGGGTACTAGACAGAACCAAGGTCTTGCATGGTCTTCGGACCCAAACCTATGGGGAAACTAGCTACTTACAGAAGAACAGAAGTGTTAGACAGAACCAAGGTCTTGCATGGTCCTTGGATTCAAACCTATGGGAAAACTAACCACTTATATATACCTAGGTACTAGACAGAACCAAGGTCTTGCATGGTCCTCGGACCCAAACCTATGGGGAAATAAGCTACTTACAGAAGAACAGAAGTGTTAGACAGAACCAAGGTCTTGCATGGTCCTCGGACTATGGGAAAACTAACCACTCAAATATACCTGGGTACTAGACAGAACCAAGGTCTTGCATGGTCCTCGGACCCAAACCTATGGGAAACTAGCTACTTACAGAAGAACAGAAGTGTTAGACAGAACCAAGGTCTTGCATGGTCCTCGGACTCAAACCTATTGGAAAACTAACCACTCAAATATACCTGGGTACTAGACAGAACCAAGGTCTTGCATGGTCCTCGGACCCAAACCTATGGGGAAACTAGCTACTTACAGAAGAACAGAAGTGTTAGACAGAACCAAGGTCTTGCATGGTCCTCGGACCCAAACCTATGGGGAAACTAGCTACTTACAGAAGAACAGAAGTGTTAGACAGAACCAAGGTCTTGCATGGTCCTCGGACTCAAACCTATGGGAAAACTAACCACTCAAATATACCTGGGTACTAGACAGAACCAAGGTCTTGCATGGTCCTCGGACCCAAACCTGTGGGGAAACTAGCTACTTACAGAAGAACAGAAGTGTTAGACAGAACCAAGGTCTTGCATGGTCCTCGGACTCAAACCTATGGGAAAACTAACCACTCAAATATACCTGGGTACTAGACAGAACCAAGGTCTTGCATGGTCCTCGGACCCAAACCTATGGGGAAACAAGCTACTTACAGAAGAACAGAAGTGTTAGACAGAACCAAGGTCTTGCATGGTCCTCGGACTCAAACCTATGGGAAAACTAACCACTCAAATATACCTGGGTACTAGACAGAACCAAGGTCTTGCATGGTCCTCGGACTCAAACCTATGGGAAAACTAACCACTCAAATATACCTGGGTATTAGACAGAACCAAGGTCTTGCATGGTCTTCGGACCCAAACCTATGGGGAAACTAGCTACTTACAGAAGAACAGAAGTGTTAGACAGAACCAAGGTCTTGCATGGTCCTCGGACTCAAACCTATGGGAAAACTAACCACTCAAATATACCTGGGTACTAGACAGAACCAAGGTCTTGCATGGTCCTCGGACCCAAACCTATGGGGAAACAAGTTACATACAGAAGAACAGAAGTGTAAGACAGAACCAAGGTCTTGCATGGTCCTCGGACTCAAACCTATGGGAAAACTAACCACTCAAATATACCTGGGTACTAGACAGAACCAAGGTCTTGCATGGTCCTCGGACCCAAACCTATGGGAAACTAGCTACTTACAGAAGAACAGAAGTGTTAGACAGAACCAAGGCCTTGCATGGTCCTCGGACTCAAACCTATGGGAAAACTAACCACTCAAATATACCTGGGTACTAGACAGAACCAAGGTCTTGCATGGTCCTCGGACCCAAACCTATGGGGAAACTAGCTACTTACAGAAGAACAGAAGTGTTAGACAGAACCAAGGTCTTGCATGGTTCTCGGACCCAAACCTATGGGGAAACTAGCTACTTACAGAAGAACAGAAGTGTTAGACAGAACCAAGGCCTTGCATGGTCCTCGGACTCAAACCTATGGGAAAACTAACCACTCAAATATACCTGGGTACTAGAGAGAACCAAGGTCTTGCATGGTCTTCGGACCCAAAACAATGGGGAAACTAGCTACTTACAGAAGAACAGAAGTGTTGCACAGAACCAAGGTCTTGCATGATCCTCACACTCAAACTTATGGGAAAACTAACCACTCAAATATACCTGGGTACTAGACACAACCAAGGTTTTGCATGGTCCTTGGACCCAAACCTATGGGGAAACTAGCAACTTACAGAAGAACAAAAGTGTTAGACAGAACCAAGGTCTCGCATGGTCCTCGGACTCAAACCTATGGGAAAACTAACCACTCAAATATACCTGGATACTAGACAGAACCAAGGTCTTGTATGGTCCTCGGACCCAAACCTATGGGGAAACTAGCTACTTACAGAAGAATAGAAGTGTTAGACAGAACCAAGGTCTTGCATCGTCCTCGGATTCAAACCTATGGGAAAACTAACCACTCAAATATACCTGGGTACTAGACAGAACCAAGGTCTTGCATGGTCCTCGGACCCAAACCTATGGGGAAACTAGCTACTTACAGAAGAACAGAAGTGTTAGACAGAACCAAGGTCTTGCATGGTCCTCGGACCCAAACCTATAGAGAAACTAACCACTCAAATATACCTGGGTACTAGACAGAACCAAGGTCTTGCATGGTCCTCGGACCCAAACCTATGGGGAAACTAGCTACTTACAGAAGAACAGAAGTGTTAGACAGAACCAAGGTCTTGCATGGTCCTCGGACTCAAACCTATGGGAAAACTAACCACTCATGTATACCTGGGTACTAGACAGAACCCAGGTTTTGCATGGTCCTCGGACCCAAACCTATGGGGAAACTAGCTACTTATAAAGGAACAGAAATGTTAGACAGAACCAAGGTCTTGCATGGTCCTCGGACTCAAACCTATGGGGAAACTAACCACTCATATATACTTGGGTACTAGACAGAACCAAGGTCTTGCATGGTCCTCGGACCCAAACCTATGAGAAAACTAGCTACTTACAGAAGAACAGAAGTGTTAGACAGAACCAAGGTCTTGCATGGTTCTCGGACTCAAACCTATGGGAAAACTAACCACTCATATATACCTGAGTACTAGACAGAACCAAGGTCTTGCATGGTCCTCGGACCCAAACCTATGGGGAAACTAGCTACTTACAGAAGGAAAGAGTGTTAGACAGAACCAAGGTCTTGCATGGTCCTCGGACTCAAACCTATGGGGAAACTAACCACTCAAATATACCTGGGTACTAGACAGAACCAAGGTCTTGCATGGTCCTCGGACCCAAACCTATGGGGAAACTAGCTACTTACAGAAGAACAGAAGTGTTAGACAGAACCAAGGTCTTGCATGGTCCTCGGACTCAAACCTATGGGAAAGTTAGCTATTTGCAGAAGAATAAAAGCGTTAGATGGAACCGAGTTGTGGTACGGTCCTCGGATACAAACTTGAAGGACAGCTGATTGTCTCATGAGACTAAGTCCAGAACGGAACCAAGGTATTGAGCAAAACATTAAAGTATAAGAAGTCAAAGGAAGCACCAATCAAAGAACCAAAAGCAAACTATTGAATATATATTTCAAATAGAAAATATGTAGTTTCGTTACAATGTCGCCAAGGCAAAAAGCAAAATGAAATGAAAAAGAAAACAAATAAGAGTGTCCCATGCCAGCGAAACGGGGTGGTCCAACGAGATGGCTTACTCCCCCAACTCGGTGGGCAGCTTGTCTTGAGGAGCCTGTTGAAAGGCTTCGACTAACACCTAGGGACCCTGACTCGGAGGGGCTACTTCAGAGGACCCTTCCACGGTAGGAGGGATCTGAGGGACAGTGAGTGTGGCTTGGGAGTCAGCAGGAAGCCTCACCACATATTGGGGCACTTCTTGACCGTCGGTTCCAGCCCCCTCCAGCGCTCCACGGGGCTTAGCCTCCTCAAAAGGTCTGTCAGCTGAAGATGTGTCCTCGGCAGTTTCGGTCTGACTTTCACCTGCCGCTGGTAATGCAGACTCCTCCTCGGAAGTAATGGGGATAACCTCGCGAATTGCGGGGGGGTAATATACTCTCTCTACCCTCCTAAGGTCAGACGAGGCATCAACTCCCGCTTGGTTGAGGGCTTCATTCCAGGTCTGGGAACAAAAGCGCCTGCACACTTCAGGGACTTGAGCCTTGAAGGTAGCTTCAGTCTTAGCCACCCCCTCAGCAAAGGCCTCCTCCTCCGCCTGTTCTACGGAACGCTCAGTGTCTATTCTCGCAAACACAACCTCTTCTTTGGCCCTTACGGGCTCGTCCCTGGCATACTCGGCAATACCCTTCGCCCCCGACTGCCTCGGCCAACTTTTTCTTCAGGTCGGCGATGTCCTCTTTGGCAGCCCGCAGTTGGCCCTCGACATCCTGCAAGCGCTTTGTCTGATCCTCGGCCTGCTTCGTAGCCGCGGCTAGGTCAGAGGCCGCACTATCTCTAGCCTTTGTCATCTCCTCCAGATTTTCAATTGCCTTCTTGAGATCTGCCTCAGATCTCTTAAGGGTACTTGCGGCTTTCAAGAACTTGTCGCGCTCCTGCGCCAAAGCGTTACTCTGGCCGTCGACCTCCTCATCCAGCCTGAAAACAGCCTGGATAGCCTGCCAACCAAAACAAATACGCCGTAAAGGGGAGGGGAGGTGCTAAGCAATAAAATTCAAATGAAATAGACAAGTACCGCAGGTCCTACCATGCCCAGGTATCTCTTGAGGTTGCCGGCAACCTCTGGCCCCCTCATGCTCCCAAGCTCAGCCATGTCAACGGGGAGGAGAAGAGACCTCTCCAGGGCGTCGGCTACGCGAGCCCCTTCGCCTCCTCGGAAATCCCGGATAGTAGCGTCATCCATCAAAGGTTTTCCATGGAGCATGGCAGCGGGCAGCCAAGCCTGGGGCTCGGACTGTTGAACGATTTCTTTCCCTTTTCGCTGACCACCCAGCCTCAGTTGTTTAGAAGGTCGTCGGGCTTCATCTTCCTCTGGAGAAGGGTGGGATCTGCCCCCATCCACTGGGTCTTTGCCCTTGGAAGGCCTCTTCCTTTTTGGATCGGAGGACTCAAGCCGAGAGTCCGAGATTGGGGGGATGGAGGAAGACCTGGTCTGCGCAGGCGAAGGCTTAGATCCGGGTAGAGGATGCTTGGGCTGTGACTCCCTCGGCACACCTTTCCCAGACTTGCCCTCAAGCAAGTCAAGAAGGCTGGTTTGGGGCTGTCTCTTAAGACCCATCTCAGCTTGGGTACCAACCCTCGGGGGCTGAAGATCGGCTTCGGACAAGTGGGGGTCCCCTAGATCACCGGAGGGATCCTCGGGTTGATCAGCTCGGTCAAACACACTGAATTCGTCCTCAGACGAGCTTAGTTCAACCACTTCTTCTCCTTTCTCCGAGCTCCCTTCCTCGGTCTCTGCCGCTTTATGGGACGAGGAAGAACCTGCCAACGGAATGCCTTCTGGAATAGAGGATCCTTCGGAAAATGCAAAACCGTCCTCTACCACAGTGATTTGCCTAAGCCGAGGATCACGAGCCCTGATAACATGCTTTGGGACCGGGAACGACTTCTGGGCTGGATCGCATCCGAGGATCTTGTGGGCGGCTCTAACCTGGTTATCGGTCTCGTTCAGAAAAAGCTCCGCCCTAAGAACGGTTTCCAAATCCTCCTTGTTGACCAGATGAAAATGACGCGCGAAGGCGTGCGGATCTGCAGAAAGAGAAACAAAACTCCTATGATCAATCAACCAAAGAAGATATACGACAAAGAAAAGATAAAGGAATCTGGACGGCCTCCTACTTCGGATACCCTACCTGGCTCTCCCTCTACTGTCGGGCAGTGGAGACCGTCGTGCCATTCCCCCGACACAATGAGAAAATCTTGAGTCAACCCCTTACTAGAATCGGGGAGGCACTGGATAAGCCGGACCCTATCATCCCTCGTCTTCATATAATACGACTTACCCTTCAGGTGCTGAAGATTGTAACACCAATTTACATCATGGTGGGTTAACCTCAACCCCATCTTCTCATTCAAGGCGTCTACGCACCCTAATATCCTAAATACATTAACGGCGCACTGGGTAGGAGCCAGCCGAAAATGCCTAAGGTAACCGCTCGTCACTGGCCCCATAGGGATTCTCATGCCTCCCTCTACGAAGGCGACTATGGGAATCACAACTTCGCCTTCGTTCCTCTTAATATACCACTCTCCCTCCTCGCAATACCTCAAGCCCACACTACGGGGTATCCCATAATCGGCAATGAACTTCTCCATCATCTCTTCAGACTCAACTAACTTCTTAAATTTACCCATTCCTAGCAACGACTAAAGGACCCGAGAGAGGGAAGGGAAGAGAGGAACCAAAGAAAATTTTGTGCTACAGAGAGAAGAAGACTTACAGAAATGGGGAGATTCTCCTCGGGCAAGCTTTTTACACTGGAAAGGGGCGCTTGCCAGTGTGGAAATTGGACCAAATTCAGAGTATATGCACCGAAGTTCGTGAGTGCGCAAATGAGGAGGCCAAGCGGTTCAAACGAATATTTATATCCCCAATTAAACTTAAACAAGCGTAACTTCCCGCCCATAAAAGCAGGAAATCCCCGCCAAGTGATTACCATCACACCGTTGGAAGTGGGAAACGTGGAGCCGCCAAAATTTAATGCGAGCGCGTACTGAGTCTTGAAGCGCCAGAAACATACATCGAGCAGGCGAAAAGACTCCAATGCTGACGTGGACCGAGGTTGGGTGAATCATGTAGAGGGCCCAGGGATATCAAAACCCTCCTCCCCGTCCGAGGGTACGGACAACAGGATTTTGAGGGGCTATTGTGGGGCCTGAGGGCCTGGTGACCTCAGCCCACTTTACATCCGGCCCAGGGCCCATGCCGAGGAAGAAGGATCGTCCGAGGACGATGTATGAAGGCCTAAGCTTTTGAAATCCCCGCCGAGGATAACCCTGTCCTCGGTGGACCGAGACTAACTCCAGGTGGGGGAACAGGCCCAGGACAGGTTGTCACCTCCACACTAAATGCGCTCACCTAACCCTCTGGCCGCATTAATGGAGATGTGACCCCTGGACAGGGCAACATTGGTCATTGCAAATCACTTGAGTACTGATAGGGCAGCTGATGGGATGGACGGTCAGAGGGAAAGCGCATGGATGATCAACAGGTGGAAGAAAGAGATGGGAAGAAGAGGACTATATAAGAGGAACCAATAGAGCAGTTGGAGAGAAAAAAGAGAAAAAGGGAGTAACAAAGAGAAAAAGGGAGTAACAAAGAGAAAATAGGGATAAATGTGGAGCTCCTCGGATCAATGCCGAGGAGCAACCTTAAAGGAAAACTTGAACCCACCATTGGGCTTCGTTCGTCTGTAAGGGCCAAGTTCTTCAACCCACTCTCTAAAAATGTATTGTTTGGGGCCTATTGGATCATTTTCCTTCTGATTTTCGCGGGCCTTTCCAAATTGAGTCCCTACAAAGATAAATTACAAAAGGAAGTGAAACAGAACTTGTTAATAATAATACCTCTTTAGGTTGCTTACATTCCAGGGATGGAGTACAGCTTTTTCATCCAAATCTTCTAAGTAATAAGCTCCTATCCCTGCTACAGATGTGATACGATATGGCCCTTCCCAATTAGGCCTCAACTTTCCCCAGTTTGGATTTTTGGTAGTTCCCAAGACTTTCCTCAACACCAAATCTCCTGGAGCTAACGGTCTCAACCTGACATTCGCATCATAACCTTGCTTTAGCTTTTGCTGATAGTAGGCCAACTGAACCATCTCATTTTCTCGTCGTTCATCTATCAAGTCCAGATTCTTCTTCAATAATTCATCATTTCCATCCGAGGTGAATGAGCTGGTCCTTAGCGTTGGAAAACTCGTTTCGAGGGGGATCATAGCCTCAGCCCCATACGTCATTGAGAATGGGGTTTCTCCTGTTGACCGCCGAGGTGTAGTTCGATAAGTCCATAGGACATGCAGCAACTCCTCCACCCATCTTCCTTTTGCGTCGTCTAGCCTTTTCTTAAGCCCGCCTACTATGACTTTGTTGACAGCCTCGGCCTACCCATTTCCTTGCGGATAGGCAGGAGTAGAATATCTATTCTTTATCCCCAAATCAGAACAATAGTTTCTGAAAGCCTTACTGTCGAACTGAAGACCATTATCCGAGATGAGAGCTTGGGGAACTCCGAACCGAGTAACAATATTTTTCCAAACAAATCTCTTGGCATCCACATCCCTAATATTGGCCAGGGGCTCAGCTTCTACCTACTTCGTAAAATAGTCTGTGCCAACTAGTAAATATTTTTTATTTCCTACTGCCTTAGGGAAAGGGCCAATGATATCTAAACCCCATTGAGCAAAAGGCCAAGGGCTAGAAAGAGGATTGAGAACTCCCCCCGGCTGATGGATGTTTGGTGCGAACCTCTGGCACTGATCACACTTCTTAACATACTCCTGCGCCTCTTTTTGCATGCCTGGCCACCAATACCCTTGAGTAATTACCCGGTGAGATAAAGATCTTCCTCCAGTGTGACTACCATAGATCCCTTCATGTAGCTCTTCCAGAAGTGCCTCTAATGCTTCGGGATGTACACAGAGTAGATATGGCCCAGAATAGGAGCGTTTGTACAACTTTTTGTCCTCGGATAACCAAAACCGAGGAGCTTTTCTCCGTATCTTCTCTGCCTCTAACTTGTCCTCGGGCAGTATATCTTTCTTAAGGAATAACACTATAGGATCCATCCAGCTAAGGGCCGACCTGATTTGATTGACCTGAAGCGAGTTCCCCGTTATTGGGGTGGGCGTATTTAAATCTTCAACCATTATCATCTGTGGTAAGTTTTGCGCCGAGGAGGTAGCAAGGGTAGCTAAAGAATCTGCGTGGGCATTTTTGCTCCTAGGGACATGGGTCACTTCAAAAGACTCAAAATTTACTTGCAGTTGCCTAACCTAGCCCAAGTACTCTTGCATCCTAGTGTCCCGAGCCTCCAATTCTCCTTTAACCTGGCCCACGATCAGCCAAGAATCCGAAAACATCTCCAATGTTTTTCCACGCAGTTTCTTAACCATCGCCATCCCCATTAACAAAGCTTCATACTCTGTCTTATTATTAGTGGCTGAGAACCCCCAACCTTAAAGACTTCTCGATAATGACCTGTTCAGGAGATATCAGAACCAGCCCCACTCCTGACCCCCTCTGATTTGCTGCTTCATTCACATACACTTTCCAAGGTAAGGTGTGTTGCGCGGAGATGAGGCCAACTGATTTTTCATCCATGCCACGCGGGCTTGTCTCTATTTCTTCAGGGCCTTCAGCAAATTCAGCCACCAGGTCGGCAAGAACCTGGCCCTTCGCAGAGGTACGGGGCATGTACTTAATATCAAAAGCCCCCAAAATCGTGCCCCACTTGGCAATCCTACCAGTGTAGTCTGCACTCCGAAGTACTGTCTTGAGCGGATATTGAGTTAGGACGACCACAGTATGTGCTTGGAAATAATGGGAGAGTTTCCTTGTAGCGTGCACTACTACCAAGATGACATTTTCCAACGGCAGATAACGTACCTCAGCCTCGTGAAGCGACTTGCTCACATAATAAACTGGCTGTTGTACGCCATTATCTACTCGTATCAGAACAAAACTAATCGCGTAAGTGGCTATCGCCAAGTAGGAAAAAAGGATCTCATCCACCTCAGGACTAGACATAATAGGTGGCTGAGATAGGTACTCTTTAAGCTGCTGGAATGCCAGGGCGCACTCCTCTGTCCATTCAAATCCTTTCCACTTGTGGAGTAGCAAGAAAAAAGGTCTGCACCTGTCCGCCGACCGGGATATGAATCTGTTCAAAGCAGCGGTCATCCTAGTCAACCTCTGGACCTCCTTAGGATTTCGAGGTGGTTGCAAACTGCTTATGGCTCTAATTTGATCAGGGTTCACCTCAATCCCTCGGTGAGTCACCATGTAGCCCAAAAACTTCCCTGAGCTTACCCCGAATGAGCACTTAGATGCGTTCAGTCGCAATTTATGTTTCCTTAAAACCTCAAAAGTGTTGGTGAGGTCTGTCACATGCTCAGCCACTACCTTGCTCTTCACAACCATATCGTTAATATAGACCTCAATGCTCCTGCCCAGTTGTGGCTCAAACATCTTCGTCATCATCCGCTGGTAAGTAGACCCCGCGTTCTTCAAGCCAAAGGGCATTACCTTGTAGTGATAATTTCCAGTAGGAGTAAGAAAAACGGTCTTCTCCTGGTCATCCAATGCCAGTGGGATCTGATGATAGCCCTGAAAGGCATCTAGGAAGCTCATCCGAGGATGGCCCACTGTTGCATCCATCAGCTGATCTATACGGGGCATAGGAAATGGGTCTTTTGTACAAGCTCTATTAAGATCCGTGAAATCAACACATATACGCCATTTTCCATTTTTCTTTTTCACCACGACCGTATTGGCCAACCACTAAGGGTAAAACACTTCCTTGATAGCCCCTGCCTGCTTGAGCTTGGTCACCTCGTTTTTGATAGCCTCGGCATATACCCTGGACGGACGCCGAGGTGGCTGTTTCTTTGGAATAATAGAGGGATTGACGTTTTAATGTTGAAAATGAACTCTGGATCCACCCCTGGGGCTTCGTAGGTACTCCATGCGAACACATCAACGTTTCTCCTGAGAACCTTAACCAACTGCTCATTCTCTAACAAAGGTAACTGTGCTCCAACCTGAAAGTACTTTTCTGGATCATCACCAACACTCACCCTCTCCAAATTCTCACACTTCTCTTCCCCGGCGGACGTGCTGAAGTGGGCTCCTTGAGTCTGTGATTGCTATAAATCATCCTCGGCTGCGGCCAAAGTATCTGTCTCTAGCCGATGTTGAATGGCCATTATCAAGCACTGCCTAGCCATGGCTCGATTTCACAAAATTTCTGAGCCCTGGCCTCCTGAAGGATACTTTACCTTCTGATGAAGAGTGGAAGAAACGGCCCCCAAGGCATGCAACCAGGGTCTACCCAAAATAGCCGTATACGGAGAAAAAGCATCCACCACAATAAAATCCACCTCCACCACATTTGAACCAGTCTGCACAGGTAATCTAATCATCCCCACCAGAACGACCGATCTGCCCTCGAAACCCACCAGTGGGGAGTTGTAGGCTGTCAAGTCCTCAGGTTTCAAATTCAGCCCCCCAAATAAATCAGGATACATTACCTCGGCTGCAATCCCCTCATCAACCATCACCCTTCTCATGTCATACCCTCCAATCCTAATCGTAACCACCAAAGCATCATCGTGTGGTTGTATGGTTCCTCTCTTATCTTCCTCTGAAAAGCCTAACACTAGTGAGGTGCCCAGTCTGGCTCTCTTCGGCCTTGAATTGGAGCCCTCATCCAAGCACTGAGACACAGACATTACCCTGGAAGGGCAAGAGCTAGTTCTCCCTGGGGTAGCAAATATAACGTTTATCGTGCCTAATGGGGGTCCTGAAGAAGCATTCCCCCGAAATGTTGAACCTGCCTGGCCTCCTCGGCCGCTGGAATGGTGGAGAAGCTGGGTCAACTTCCCTTCCTGGACCAGCTGTTCCAAGTGGTCCCACAAGTTTTTGCAATCTTCAGTAGTATGTCCATGATCTTGGTGGTACTGGCAGTAGAGGTTTCGATTACGCTTCGCAGGATCCCCTGCCATCCTATTGGGCCATCTGAAGAATGGCTCATCTTTTATCTTCTCCAGAACCCGTTGCACTGGTTCTCGGAACACGGCATTAACCGCCTGGGAGTTGGCAGATCCTGATTGCCCCCCAAAGTCCCTCCGAGGTCGGTTGTTATTATACCGGTCCGACCTGAAATCCCTCCTCTCCTGAGGGACTGCCTTAGACTTTCCTCTACCCTGTATCTGATCCTCCTCTACTCTTCTATACTTATCTATTCGATCCATAAGCTGACGCACGCTAGTAACAGGTTTACCAGTTAGAGATTTCCTCAGGCCATGCTCGGTTGGAAGGCCTTCCTTAAAGGTATTAATGGCCACGTCATCATGAGCTCCGTCCACTTCGTTGAACATTTCCCAATATCTATCAGAATAGGCCTTCAGGGTTTCCCCCTCCCGCATAGACATGGATAATAACGATCCCAAGGGTTGAACAACCCTCCTGCAGGTGATAAAACGGGCACCAAAAGCCTGGGTGAGCTTCTCAAAAGAGTCAATAGTATTAGCTCTTAGGCCGTTGAACCATCTCATCGCCACTGGGCCCAGGCTAGATGGGAAAACTTTGCACATTAAGGCCTCATCCCTAGCATGAATGGCCATTCTCTGACTGTAGTTGCTAACATGTTCTACCGGGTCTGTTCTACCGTTATAAATGGTGAACACAGGCTGATGGAACCGCCGAGGAAGATTCGCATCCTCAATGCGTCTCGTGAAGGGCGATTTGGAAACTTGACTCAATGCTTTGTTCAGAGCGTCATTTCCCAAGCCCTGACGAGGTGGACTCTTGTGCTTTCACTCACGGTGGTACTTCTCATCATACGAAAAAGTCTCATTGGGTGGAGTTCTTGACCGCTGTCTGTAACTGGTGTCATCTGACTCCTCAGAGGATTGCCCGGAGTTACGAGCCATACGCCTTCGTTGCTCATGTCGCAATTCCCTCTTTAACTTGTTAATCTCACGCTGCATGTCCCCTTCATTCTTTACGTGGGAAACATGGCTTTTCCCCCGAGAGTGACTTCTATCCGTGTGGGTGGTTCGAGCACTTCCCTCACGGTCTCCCCTTTGTTCATGGATCACCAGTGGATTACCATGCTGAGAGCCCCTAGACTTTGCTTGGTGTGGATTAGCATCCACCTGCTGCGGGCCAGCCACTGGTTGCTGCGGCGCTCTCCCTTCCATCGCAAACACTGCACTTGCCTTTCCTTGTGAATAGATTAAGTTCTTCCCACAGACGGCGCCAATTGTAGGGACTCAAATTGGATTGGATCCAGAATAGGGATGGGTTTCTAGCCCAACAAGCCCAAACAATAAATTTTTAGAGCGTGGGTGCAAGAACTAGTTCTACTTGATAGAAAATGTTATGGTTATAGTGCAGTCAAAGACACTTCAAGCTAACTGTATGATAAAAACTCTTCTCGACTAGGTTTCAGGGGGTCTCTTTCTGAGTTCTATTGTTCTTCTTTCTTTTTTCCCAAAAGTCCCCTCTAATGTCACTTGCTTCCATGTTATATACTGCGTTCCTTACTCCATTTCCACCGTACACGTGTAGTTCCTATCCTGGGAACTCCTTTTGTCCCATCCAGCACCTATCGGAACTTTTGCTCATTAGCCATAAAGCTGCTTGGTTACTGTTCAGGTATCACCTCCACATTAATGCGGCCAGAGAGTTAGCTGGAAAGCATTTAATGTGGAGGTAGTAGCCTTAGAAGATATTTGTTATCTTTCCCGGTTCCTTCTTAGGTCTATATTCACTTTCCAGTTCTAATACAACTTTGCGGAGTACCCTGGATAGAGTGATAGTTATATCCACCTCGGACCATGATATCCGAGGTGAGTCTTATCCTCGGACGCGTTTTTGAGCCTTTATATATGATTTCCATCCCTCTTTCTTATCTTGGTCCCACAATACATTTCTTTAACCATCCTCGGACAAGTGAATGTCCTCGGACTGGGCCGTTGGGCCTGAGCCCATTTCCCATAATTTTTACATCATTATTTTGGATAACCGGCCCCACAAAAACCTTAATCCTTTTCTCTAGATTGTTTAATCTCTATACCGTTTTATATTACATGTTTGCTTAGTTTAATTATTTTCTTAATTTATTTAATTTTAAAACAACCAATTTTTATTAAACTAGATTAGGATTAATTTGGTTAAGGTTTGATTATTTTTCCTATGTTTATACAAGTCCCTGTAGGTTCGAACTCGTTCTTGCCAAACTATACGTTGGTATCGTTCGTGCACTTGCGAGTATTATTAAATTTTACAACAATGATTCCAACCCCAATAATTTTAATCCACCAATTCTAATGAGTGTTTGGACTTGCTCCCTAAATCCCTAGTTATTTGAAATTAAGTAAACATTAATGATGAGTTATTTCTTTCAAAACTAAGTAAATACTAAACGATGAGTTATTTATTTCTTACACATGTTTTACATGGTAGTAATGATTTGGGTTTTCGAAAACTTTGATAATTACTTATGAGAGCTTTCTTTTGAAAATATGTTGGAGGCCCTACGAAACATGGTTCGACTATGATGGTAACTTTAAGATCATAATCAATGAAATTACTAATTAGAGAAATGTCACACAAAAATAAAATCAGATTATCTTTACATAGTGAAATTTTTTAGAGGTTAGAAACTCTAAAACTTAAACATCTTTCGTATAAATAAATAAAAATTGATTTTTATGTGAAAAGAGAAGGAGAAAGGGCTTTAAATAGCCTAAAAATTCAAATGTTGACATTGAAATTTCCATATTTTCCTATGCTTCTATTTGAATAAAGAATAACATATGTTGTGGATTCAAATAAAACAAAAATATAAATTTCATGTTTATGTTTATTTTTATGATATTTTTATTTAAGTGTTTTATTCAAGAAGATAATTCTTAATTAATATATGAGTAGTCCTTTTATATTAATTATGTATAAGAAATAAATAGCTAATTTAGCATTTATCAAGCTTTCTATAAATATTGTAGGGGAGAATTTTTGTTCAGCCCCTGCAAGCCATTTGTCCTCTTTGGGGAGCCAAACCCGCAAGGTTTTGTTACGAATGGGTGGGAGTTCAGGATCTTCACCTTAGAGGCTTTACACCTTAGTCCCACATCGCCTAAGTACGCGCCCCACTCATGCTTTATATGCCCTTAGAGCTTGCATGAGTATACCACTATTACACATGTGTAGTAGTGGTACACATGTGTATTAGATGGTATTTATTCATTCACAATGTCAACACACACCAGAAGACAGATAAGATAACACAAGAAAAAGGAATTGGGAGAAAAACAACAGTTTATGTATATAGATAACATATACATAAATATCCCAAAGGCTTTAATCAATCTCCACCACAACCTCCTCCGCCACAACCTCCACCACAAACTCCTCCTCCACAACCTCCACCATCAGAACTTCTGTTGCCACCACGGCTGCTGCCACCACCACCATCATTTACGCTAGCTACAACAGCTGCAGTAGCTATAGCAGCTCCAGCTCCTGCCAAGAAGACCATCCCACCATCTTTGGTTCCACTTCCACTGCTCTTGGTAATACTTTGACCTTTTTTGACATCATGATGAACTTGTTGGGGAACTGAAGTAGTGGTTACGTTCACCTTGGATGCGGGACGTGTTGTTTGTTTCCTTTTGCGGCCTGCCATCTTGCATAGACAACACAATAGTGCAATAGCATATGCTTTCATCTTGTATAAGAAGATATGAACTTATGGAAACGAAGTATCAACAATTCATATATATCCACAAGCTATGGTTGGACTTTGGAGAATGTAATTTTCAAATGGAAGAGTTTTTTTCTGGGGAAGTTTATGAGAATAATATAATGCCAGATTTTAGTCAGAGATATTAAAATATTGAAATGAAAGAATTCTTCTTTATTTTTTGTTGTGAGTCAAATATAAGAATTTAAATAAACTGTGCAAAATGAGAAAGACCAAAAAAATATTACTTGCTTTGCATCTTTCTGTGTTTATAAAATTACATTCCATTAGAAGAATGTGGAATTTTTTTTTTTCTTCTTGAATAAAAAATTTAATTTAATTAGTCCGGATCATAATAGGGTTCAAACTATTGCATTTATATATAAAGAAAAAAATTAGGCCAAAATGCAAATTGCACCCTTTAAGTTTGAATGAAATTCATTTTACTTCTTTGGGTTTACTTTTGTTCAATTAAGTCATCTACATTTTAAATTTATTCAATTCATGCCTTTTGAGAAATTATGTTTAAAAAATTGTAGTACGCAATTAACTAATAAAAAAATTGTCACATAAAAAATCAATAAAATATTTTTATTAATTTTATAGAATTTTTTCATGTGAGAAAAATATTTTTTTAAAAAAGGTAAATTTTTAATGAAGTTGGAGGGAATGCTTGAATAAAAATAAATTTGAAATTTAGAGGATTTAATTGAACAAAAATAAAGTAAAATGACTGAAATGAATTTCATTCAAACTTAAAGGGTGTAATTTGCATTTTAGCCAAAAACGTTATGTCCCAAGTAGTGCCAGTGCCACATTGTATCCAGGGGTTCACTAAACCCTTTAGCTTGGAAAATAAAAAATAAAAAATTTACATGTAATATTTTTTAAAAATTGTGTTTTGACCACCCTGAAATAACAAACCATTTCAACACCAACCTCTATCTTGGCCTTTTTAAACAAAAGAAAAAAAAAATTTCCAACAGCTAACCAATTTAATCTAAAATCTGGAAAAAAGAAAATAGCAAGCCCAACAACAAAAATTATTATTATTATTACTATTATTATTTTTTGAGCAACAAGGCTGATAGATTTCATTAAATAGAAAATTAGCTAAGATCAGCTAAGAGTACATTATTGATCTTAAAACTCAGAGAAAAAAGAAAAAGAAAAAAGACAATTAAGTATGTAGTAAAAAGTTTCAAAAAAAAAAAATGTAGTAAAATGTAAACACCAAAAAACAATTAAATTTAAAAGACAATTTTGCCCATGAGAGTGAATTTACAAGGCAAAAAGGCGAGGGTGGAATTGATAAGTAATCTATGCCGGCGCCATCAACAACCAGAGACAGTTTGCCATATATATACTGTGGGAATGCCCTTTTGCAAGAAACAGGTCCGGGGAATTAAGAATACAAAAATGTTCGAATGCACCACCACAAGAGCACCTCCTTTTGTTTCGGTTTATGATGGAGAAACTGGACTTACGGGAGCTTGAACAATGGGAAGTCATTGCACGGGCCATTTGGAATGCACGTAATACATATCAGCGGTTAGTTGCGGCACAAAGACAATCCTAGGTGTCCTTCTATATATTGTCTGTCCCTTGGCTTATAGTCCTTTGGTCTGGTTGAAGTCTTTTACTACTAATTTGTATTTCTGGTCTGGAAGTTTTATCTTCAGGCCTACCAGTGTCTACTACTCTTATAATTCAATACAAATGTCTACCTTTTATCTCCAAAAAAAAAAAATAATAATAATAAAATAAGAAAAAAAAAAAAAAGGCCGAGCTAGTGGAAGAGGGGCGTGGGATATAATAGAGTGAAGACAATGTGTTTTTTTAAACTATAGTATTGTTATGTTGAATTTTTAATAGAGTAATACAAAAGACATGACAAAAATTATTCTTAATGAATTACTGCAACATAAGTTTTCAAAATTGAGTTGGAATGTTCAATAAAATAATAGAAAAGAGTAAAGAAAAAAGGTAATTGAGGGGGAGAAAAGCCCAACCTAGCGCATTGGGCCCAAGGCCCTATCCGAGGACCACTGTTCGTCCGAGGAGACCAAGATACTCAATCAGAGGCCCATGTGAAAGGGGGACGTCTGGAGATGAGTACGTACACTGTCCGAGGAGATGTTCATATGTCCTAGGTGACCGATACCCTCGGATCCGACGAGGTTTTTGTCCGACACGTGTATGGGGGGTTCAAGTGATCTGTTTGACAAGTGTTAAGGGAGAAAGGGGTCCTCGGACACAAAAGAAGATAACAGGAACAGAAAAATATCAAGGAGACAGACTTCAACCACCGCATTTAATGCACTGCACCTACCCTCCTGGCCGCATTTATGTGGAGAAGACCCCTGAACAGTGCAACCTCAGCTACCGCCACTCAGTCAGGGCTAAAGGGGGAGTGTGATGGGACATGCACTCAAGTGGGCGCCCAGATGATGAACAAGTGGACGGTGGAGATGTAGAAAGGCAGTACTATATAAGAGAGAGGGGTCTCTGGTAGAAGGGATTGAAAGAGAAAGGAGAGAGAAGAGTGTATTACTTTACTGTAGCTCCAACAATTGTAACCTAAGTTCGTCAATGAAAATCGTCTCCTCGGACGAGACATTCACACCTGTCCGAGCACGTATTAATCCAAATCTTCTTGTCATCCTTGCCGTTTAATACTGTTATTTTCGTTATTAGCCTAGCTCTTTCACCCACTCTCTACAAATTTATTGTTTTGGGTTCAGTGGGCTCCAAATCCATACCTTCTTGGGCCAGGGGCTGCAGAATCTGACCCTACAATTGGCGCCGTCTGTGGGAAGAGCTTGTGCAAGAGTGAAAACAACAGTTGATAATGGCGGGACAAGGTGAACAACAAGCAGAATCCAGGGCATCCCAACACGTGGACCATTTTGTCAACTTAGAGAGGGGACAAAATCGTGAGGGCAGTGTACACACTGTGCGCCTTAGCCAGAGCCAATCACAGAGCGGAAGTCACATGTCCCATGCAGAGAAGAACCGTGACTTACAACTGGAGGTGGAAAAACTAAAGAGGGAGTTGCGACACGCAAAGAGGAAGCGGGCTTCCTCGTACTCTGAAGATGATCTTGATGACGAGCAGGACGTCTCTTATCAACGCAAGTCCAAGACACCAGGTAGCGAGTCCTACACCTATGTGGAGGAGTCCCATCGTAAAAGGGAGCGTAGGAGCCCATCACGCGAGGACGTGGAGAACGATGCCATGAACAGGGCTCTAAATCAGATATCTAGATCACCCTTCACGCGCAGGATAGAGGAGGCCAGACTCCCTCGGCGCTTTAACCAGCCAACGTTCACCGTCTACAATGGTAAAACTGACCCCGTGGAGCACGTGAGTCATTTTAACCAGAGGATGGCTGTCTACTCCAGAGATGAAGCTCTGATGTGCAAGGTTTTCCCTTCTAGTCTTGGGCCCGTTGCTATGAGATGGTTTGATGGTTTGAAGGCGGGCTCCATCAACTCCTTCAAAGAGCTCACTCAGGCATTCGGCTCCCGTTTTGTTACGTGCCGAAGAGTGGCCAGGCCTCTCTCTTCACTGCTATCCTTGTCCATGCAGGAAGGCGAGTCCTTGAAGGCATATTCAGACAGATATTGGGAGATGTTCAATGAGGTGGAGGGCAACAACGATGCAATGGCCCTCAGCACGTTCAAGCTCAGCCTCCCTACTGACCACGGTTTGAGGGGATCCCTATCTGGCAAACCAGTCACAAACGTGCGTCAACTAATGGACCGCATAGAGAAGTATAAGAGGGTTGAAGAAGATCAGCAGCAGGGCAAGGGAAAGGATAAGATTATACCTCAGGAGAGGAGAGACTCGCGGTCGGACCGGTACAATTACAATAAACCGCGGAGGGATTTTGCCGGACAATCAGGATCGATGAATCCTCAATCGGTCAACACCGTGTTCAAAGAGCCAGTGCATCAGGTCCTGGAAAAAATTAAGAATGAATCATTCTTCAGGTGGCCGAACAAGATGGTAGGAAACCCCGAGAGACGCAACCACAATCTCTACTGCCAGTACCATCAAGACCATGGGCATACAACGGAAGATTGTAGGAGTCTGTGGGATCACCTGGACCAGTTGGTTCGCGATGGTAAACTAAAACATCTTCTGCACCCCTCCAGCGGCCGAGCGCAGACAGGCTCGGGGCCACGCAGGGACGACCCCTCAAAGCCGCCGCTTGGGACTATAAACGTCGTCTTCGCTGCGCCGGGGAGAACAGGGTCCTGGCCTCTGAAAGTTATGTCAGTAGGCCGACCACCCGCAGGGGAGACGAGCCGAGGACCGAAGAGAGCTAGGTCTGGTGCCCCGCTGATTATGGGATTCTCGGACGAGGACATGATCGGCACCATCCAACCCCATGATGATGCACTAGTCATCACCCTCAGAATAGGAGGGTACGATGTAAAGAGGGTGATGGTGGACCAGGGCAGTGTCGTGGAGATAATGTACCCGGACCTCTACAAGGGGCTAGGCCTAAAACCCCAGGACCTGACGCCGTACGATTCCCCCCTATTCACCTTTGAAGGAAGGCCTGTCATCCCGAAAGGCCGGATACGCTTACCTGTGCAGTCCGGCTCCGAGGTGGTGGAGCTGGATTTTATTGTCGTGGACGCATATTCGCCCTACACGGCACTCGTAGGAAGACCTTGGATTCACGCACTTGGGGCTGTCCCCTCTACTTTGCACCAGAAGGTCAAATATCCGTCAGGGGGACAGATACATGAAATCCGAGGAGACCAGTCTGTCGCTAGACAGTGCTTAGTAGCCGCCATTCAGCATAAGGCCCCAGCCGAGTCCTCGGACGTAGCCGGGAGGGATTTATAGCAACTACAGTCTTGGGGAGTGCCTTCTGAAGAATCGGATGAAAGCACTCGGTGTGAGGATCTGACGAAAGTGATCATTGGGGATGACCCTGACAGGTTCTTTCAAGTCGGATCTCAGCTGCCTCTTCAAGAGAAGGAAGAGTTGATAGGGTTCCTCAAGCGAAATCTTGATGTTTTTGCCTGGAGCGCTTATGAAGCCCCAGGGGTGGACCCGGAGTTTATATGCCACCACTTGAAAGTGAATCCACTGGTCACCCCCAAGCAACAACCTATTCGGCGCCCATCCAAAGAGCATGCCGACGCAGTGAGAGACGAGGTAGCGAAACTCAAAGCAGCGGGGGCTATCAAGGAGGTCTTTTATCCCGAATGGCTAGCGAATACCGTGGTGGTAAAGAAGAAGAGTGGGAAGTGGCGAGTATGCGTAGACTTCACGAATCTGAATAGGGCATGCCCCAAAGACCCGTTCCCTATGCCGAAGATCGATCAGCTGGTTGATGCCACTGTCGGTCACCCTCGGATGAGCTTCCTAGACGCCTTCCAAGGCTACCACCAGATACCATTAGCCCTGGAGGACCAGAAGAAAACTGCTTTCGTCACCCCTATTGGCAACTACCACTATAAAGTGATGCCGTTCGGCCTGAAGAACGCGGGAGCAACCTACCAGAGGATGATGACGAGGATGTTCGAGCCGCAGCTGGGCAGGAACATCGAGATTTACATAGATGACATGGTGGTGAAGAGCAAGGTTATAGCCGAGCATGTGAAAGACCTTGAAAGTACCTTTGAGGTTCTACGGAAATACAAGCTACGACTAAATGCCTCTAAGTGCTCGTTTGGGGTAGGGTCCGGCAAGTTCTTGGGATACATGGTCACCCACAGAGGAATTGAGGTCAACCCCGACCAGATAAAGGCCATCAACAACCTCCGAGCTCCTCGGAATCCCAAGGAGGTTCAAAAACTGACCGGAATGACTGCTGCCCTCAATCGGTTCATCTCTAGATCAGCAGACAGGTGTCGGCCCTTTTTCTCTCTGCTCAACAAGTGGAAGGGATTCGAATGGACTGAGGAGTGTGCTTTGGCGTTCCAGCAACTCAAGGATTATCTGGCTCGGCCACCAATCATGTCCAGTCCTGAGCCAGACGAGGTACTGTTCGCCTACATCGCTGTAGCTCCCTATGCGGTGAGCCTGGTGCTGATACGGTCAGACTCTGGTGTACAAAGGCCCGTCTATTACGTAAGCAAGTCGCTGCATGAGGCTGAGATTCGTTACTTGCCACTGGAGAAGGCTATCTTAGCAGTAGTGCTTGGCACACGGAAGCTGCCTCACTATTTCCAAGCCCACACGGTGATCGTTCTCACACAACTCCCACTCAAAACTATACTCCGAAGTGCCGATTACACTGGTCGGATCACCAAGTGGGGTACAATCTTAGGAGCTTTCGATATAAGATATATGCCCCGCACATCGGTCAAGGGACAGGTCCTCGCAGATTTGGTGGCTGAGTTCACGGAGCCCCAGCTAGAAGAGGTGAAGACCACGTCGGGCATGGATGAAAAATCAGTTGGCATGGTCTCTCAACAGAATCCCTCCCATTGGGAAGTGTATGTCGATGGAGCGGCAAACCAAAGAGGCTCTGGAGTTGGGCTAGTATTGATATCCCCCGAGAAAATTATCATCGAGAAATCGCTAAGGTTGGACTTCTCGGCAACAAATAATGAAGCAGAGTATGAGGCCCTACTGATGGGGATGACTATGGTCCGTAGAATGGGTGGGAAGTCCGTGGAGTTGTTCTCGGACTCAAGATTGGTAGTAGGTCAAGTACAAGGCGAGTTCAAGGCCAAGGACGAAAGAATGCAGGGATACTTGGGTCGTGTTAAACATCTGCAATCAGAGTTCGAATTTTTCAGTTTGCGGCACATCCCCAGGAGTGGCAACTCACACGCTGACTCCTTGGCCACGCTAGCCACCTCTTCGGCACAGGACCTGCCGAGGGTCATCCTCGTCGAGGACCTGCACAGGCCTACCGAGACGAAGTCAGGGGAGTCCAGGTTCACCAGATCAGGGCCGGGCCGTGCTGGATGGACCCTTTAATCAAATTTATCAAAGAAGATATATTGCCTGAAGAGAAGGGAGAAGCCGATAAAGTTCGGAGGAAGGCAACTAAGTTCTGGTTGTCCGAAGACCAGAAACTATACAAACGCTCCTATTCGGGACCATATTTGTTATGCGTGCATCCCGAGGCGACTGAGGCATTGCTAGAAGAGCTGCACGAAGGAATTTGTGGGAGCCACACTGGAGGTAGGTCCTTGGCTCACCGAGCCCTCACCCAAGGCTATTGGTGGCCTAACATGCAGAAGGAGGCACATGAGTACGTCAAAAAGTGCGATCAATGTCAGCGCTTCACTCCAAACATTCACCAGCCAGGGGGAAACCTTAATCCACTATCTAGCCCATGGCCCTTTGCCCAATGGGGCTTGGATATTGTGGGACCCTTCCCCAAAGCTGCAGGAAACAAGAGGTACCTCTTGGTCGGAACAGACTATTTCACCAAGTGGGTTGAAGCTGAGCCGCTAGCCAATATCAGAGACGTCGATGTGCAAAAGTTCTTGTGGAAGAACATTGTCACACGGTTTGGGGTTCCTCACACCCTCATCTCGGACAACGGTTTACAGTTCGACAGCAAGGCATTCAGGAATTACTGCAGTGAGCTGGGAATTACGAACAGATACTCCACTCCAGCCTATCCCCAGGGTAATGGCCAAGCAGAAGCTTCCAACAAGGTCATACTGAACGGCTTAAAGAAGAGGCTAGATGATGCAAAGGGCAAATGGGTAGAAGAGTTGCCACATGTGCTTTGGGCTTACAGAACTACGCCCCGCAGGTCTACTGGAGAGACCCCCTTCTCGATGACCTATGGGGCTGAAGCTGTCATTCCTCTGGAAACAGGGTTCCCAACACTTAGAACCAGCTCGTTTAGTCCGACCGGCAACAACGAGCAACTAGAGAAGAGTTTGGACCTTATTGAGGAAAGAAGAGAGAATGCAATGGTTCGGCTGGCACACTACCAACAAAAGCTCAGACAAGGCTACGACGCTAACGTGAAGCTGAGGCCTTTAGAGCCTGGTGATCTGGTGCTGAGGAAAGTTGTGGGCACCGCGAAGAACCCAGCTTGGGGAAAATTGGGACCCAATTGGGAAGGACCATATCGTATCACTTCAGGCGCTGGTATTGGAGCATATTTCTTAGAAGACCTGGATAGTCATGTAATCCCTCGCCCTTGGAATGTAAATAACCTCAAGAGGTACTTCTATTAATCAAGTCTTCTCTTCAATTGATATACCAGTTCGCTGCGTAAAGTTTTCTCTCAAGTGTTTAAACTTAAATCCAATCATGCCTGTAGTCCTCGGACCAGATGATTAGGGTTAGTTAACACTCATTCGCCACCAGCTTAAGTGTTTAAACTTAAATCCAATCATGCCTGTAGTCCTCGGACCAGATGATTAGGGTTAGTTAACACCGTTAGCTCAAGTGTTTAAACTTAAATCCAATCATGCCTGTAGTCCTCGGACCAGATGATTAGGGTTAGTTAACACTCATTCGCCACCAGCTTAAGTGTTTAAACTTAAATCCAATCATGCCTGTAGTCCTCGGACCAGATGATTAGGGTTAGTTAACACTCATTCGCCACCAGCTTAAGTGTTTAAACTTAAATCCAATCATGCCTGTAGTCCTCGGACCAGATGATTAGGGTTAGTTAACACCGTTAGCTCAAGTGTTTAAACTTAAATCCAATCATGCCTGTAGTCCTCGGACCAGATGATTTGGGTTAGTTAGCACTCAGTTACAGTTCTATAGTGTTTAAACTTAAATCCAATCATGCCTGTAGTCCTCGGACCAGATGATTTGGGTTAGTTAGCACTCAGTTACGGTTCTATAGTGTTTAAACTTAAATCCAGTCATGCCTGTAGTCCTCGGACCAGATGACTAGGGTTAGTTAACACTCCGGTGCGGTTCGTGTTTAAACTTAAATCCAGTCACGCCTGCAGTCCTCGGACCAGATGACTAGGGTTAGTTAACACTCAAGTACATTCGAATCCTATAATCCTTGAACTAAAACAACAGGTTAGTCAATACTCCCACGCGGCCAGTGTCACTGGGGCTTAGTGCTAAAACTCCTAATCGCGTTTAAATTGTTTCTAATTTATAAATGTCTCCCCTAGTTGTGTTTAGTTTGAAGCCGAGGAGTAATAACTTATGTTTAACTTGGAAAGACATGCAAATCATCAATAACTCTTGCTTGGCCTATCCTTTTCAATATTAATTTTGGTTACTTACACCATAAGTATGATGTATCAAGCAGATTTATTTGCATTATTTGGTTATAAGTGCAATGTACAGTTGTATGTGGCAGTAGTAATTAGTAAGACATGTATTTAAAACATCATAGACAAATAAGAATCTATTCCATTAATAAAAAGACAGTTTACAATTCTTCGGATAAAAAAAAAGAAAGCACAGGTGCAAAAGTAAAAGCCCTATACATCTATTCTTTTGCTGGAGGGGGCACGGGGTCCGCAGCCTGGCCAATCCGAGCAGTTGCTTCAGGGGCTTGGTCCTTGGGCTCAGAAGGAATTTTCTCTTCGCCTGACCCTTGGCCTTTCTCTTTGGCTGATTCAACTGGCTTATCCTTGCCGCCTGGCTGACCAGTTTCCTTGCTTGCACCAAGAGTTAGAGGAGGAGCGTGGCTGACCCAGGTTGACTCCGAGGCCTCTGGAAGCTGTGGAACAGGAGGGAGATCAGATCCTGGGAGCTCTCGGATATCAGGATCATAGTATACGCTCCCAGGCAGCCTCAGCTCCGAGTCGGCAGGGACTCCAGCTGCATCCAGAGCCTTGCCCCAACTTATGCCACAGTAATCTCGGCTGACCGAGGCGAATTGCTCTAGAAGCTGGGACGTGGCCGTCTCTACCCCCAGCTGGTGAGCTGCCTTCTTTTCAGCCTCCACCGCCTCCTGGGCCAACTGGGCTTTCTCCTCGGCATATCGGACGCTGTCTTTGGCTTTTCGGAGTTCATCCCTTAGCCCGTTTACCAGCTCCCTCTCGGTCTTCAGATTGGCCTCTGCTGCCTTCAGCAACTTACGCTGATCCTCAGCCTGCTTTTCAGCGTTCCTTATCCCAGCGTCAAGGCTTTTCTTCTGGCTGGTCATCTCCGCGAGTTCCCCGGACAGACGGGTATAATCGTCCTTCAGTTGACCCAGAGATTTCTCCGCCTCGTCTCGGGAGCAGAACTCCGCCTGGGTTTCAAGGCGATTCTTCTTGTCCCACTCCTCGGCTACATAAATCTGCTGAGTGACCTGCATGATGGAAACTCTAAATGTCAAACGCAGAAAAATAGGAAAGGAAAAAATCAGTGATTCAGCTAATCGGACTGAGGTTACTTACGATGGCTAAATCCCTCTTGAGGGATCGAAAGAGCTCCGGCTGATTGAAGCGCCTGAAGGACTCCATGTCATGAGGGAGGAGAAGTGGTTGCTGCAGGGCCTCAGCAACGTAGCCGGCCCTCCCTCCATCATAATTCCTGAGGGAGGTCTCCCAGAGGATTGGAGCGCCCTCCAACTCCAATTTTGGAGACCAAATCCGCGGTCCCCCTCCCCCTCGGCGCACATCTGCCACAGTGCCCTCGTCTCGGTTTTCAGTAGACGGAGCCCTGCGAGTTCGGTTGTCCTGTGCCACCTTTTGCTGCTTGGCCCCCTTGGTTGGTGGCACCTGTTTTTCCTCAACCTCAGTGTGGGGTCTCTTCTTCTGCAGTTTTGGCATGGGTTTCAAGTTTGGGTCAGGGATCTGGATAGGCACCGGAGGAAGTGTCACCACTGTTTTAGATGTCCCAGCATCTTTCGGGTCGGACTTTTTGCCTCTCCCCTTCATCAAGTTCCTCAGATCCATATCGTCGTCCGAGGAGTCTTCTAAATGAGTGGCTAACAAATTAAGATGGGCGCCTGACTGCTCGTAGGCTTCTTCCTCGGCGTCTGAGATCTCTACCACCTAGTTTACTCTTGAAGCTTCTGCCTCAAACGAAAACCCGTCTATTTGTTCTTCTAGCGAGGAAGTGGAAGAGCCAGCCCCCTCACCTTCAATCTCTTGTCCTAGGGGAATTTGCTGGAGTGGTTGGATAAGGGGAGGTGCAGCCCGAGGAATTGGACGGGGTACAGGTTCAAGATCGTCTGGCGCCAAGAAGCCCTTCCGACCAACGTCGATACGCGCAAGGCGATAGTCTCCCTGGACGATTGCGTTGCCGACCGGTTGAAAACCTTTTGGCTTCCCTGTATATCCAAGAATAAGGGGAGCAGATCGTAGTTGCCCGTCCTCGCTCACGAAGATCTCCGACCTTAAAAGGAAATTGAGAGCAGCAACATTCGTTAGGCTGAGCCGAGGAGAAACTTGTCTCTTATCTGTTGCAAGTAAAGAAGAAAAGAATGGTTAGAAACTCAGAAATAGTGACCGAAGAGAAATCAAAAACAGTTAAAAGACGGGAGCCCTAAGCCTATGGTCAGTGCGCCTAAATCTACATGTCACACCTGGCTTCCCATGCTTGGTTGGGCAACCAGGGCCGTTACTCCAGGCGCCCGAGACGATCACATAGTCGTCTTTCATCTCTTTGTTGGATTTGGGAAGGCAGGAAATGAGCCTGACAACATCCGACCGGGATTTTAAGTAGCACCCAGCATCTTGCTGGCTATGGCATTCGTACATATGTACCACATCAAGCCAGGTGAGCCCCAACCCCAAGTGACGCTCAAGGTCCTCAATCGCTCCTAGGATCCTAAACATATTGGGCGCGCACTGCCAGGGAGTAAGCCTATGGTTTCGAAGGTAATTGGCGGTGATGGGGCCCATGGGGATTGTCATTCCCCCTTCTTTGAAGGCGATGAGGGGGATAACCACCTCTCCCGTCTGCCGGTCTGTTAGTATTTTTTCTGGGGGGCAATACCTCACACCCACGTTAGGGGGTATGCGATACGTGGTCCTAAACACCTCTATTTGCTCAGGGCTATCCATCATGTACTCGAGTTTTCCCATGGTGCTTAAGTGAAACGGTTGGCCGAAGAGAAAACTAAAAGATTCGGTGGGCGACGACTCACCAGGACTAGACCGGAGAAGTGATTGCAGGCTCGTAGGAGGACTCGTGAGGATTCTGAGTAAGATTGGTACCGGCGACTGAGAGATTCGGATGGGGAGATTTGGACGGAGTGGCGCGTCTGTTCTTGCTGGAGCGTCTGAAGATTTGCAAAGTGAGGAAGAAATGATTTCCTCTGAAGCTTTATACGGGGTCAAGCGAAGGGTCAGGGGCACTCCCGCCCAAATCCTGGAGAAAAATCACAGCCATTGGATCAATCAGCCACCGTTGGATGCGAAGGACGAAACGTCACCTGGTGCAGTTAATGCAGCGCCTAGGGAATAAGGAAACCGCAGCGGCATTAATGAGGCGTCTGTTCCCACGTTTACACACGTGCCAGCTCGGTTGTGCGTGTTTCCAAGCTTTTGCTCCGTGGCAAGTCAAAATCCTACTTTTTCTCCTCGGATGCGAGGGAAAAACTACAATTTCGAGGGGCTATTGTGGGGGAGAAAAGCCCAACCTAGCGCATTGGGCCCAAGGCCCTATCCGAGGACCACTGTTCGTCCGAGGAGACCAAGATACTCAATCAGAGGCCCATGTGAAAGGGGGACGTCTGGAGATGAGTACGTACACTGTCCGAGGAGATGTTCATATGTCCGAGGTGACCGATACCCTCGGATCCGACGAGGTTTTTGTCTGACACGTGTATGGGGGGTTCAAGTGATCTGTTTGACAGGTGTTAAGGGAGAAAGGGGTCCTCGGACACAAAAGAAGATAACAGGAACAGAAAAATATCAAGGAGACAGACTTCAACCACCGCATTTAATGCACTGCACCTACCCTCCTGGCCGCATTTATGTGGAGAAGACCCCTGAACAGTGCAACCTCAGCTACCGCCACTCAGTCAGGGCTAAAGGGGGAGTGTGATGGGACATGCACTCAAGTGGGCGCCCAGATGATGAACAAGTGGACGGTGGAGATGTAGAAAGGCAGTACTATATAAGAGAGAGGGGTCTCTGATAGAAGGGATGGAAAAAGAAAAGGAAAGAGAAGAGTATATTCCTTTACTGTAGCTCCAACAATTGTAACCTAAGTTCGTCAATGAAAATCGTCTCCTCGGACGAGACATTCACACCTGTCCGAGCACGTATTAATCCAAATCTTCCTGTCATCCTTGCCGTTTAATACTGTTATTTTCGTTATTAACCTAGCTCTTTCACCCACTCTCTACAAATTTATTGTTTTGGGTTCAGTGGGCTCCAAATCCATACCTTCTTGGGCTGGGCTGCAGAAATTGACCCTACAGTAATAAATAGTAAATTAAAGTATTTTGAGTAATAATAATTAAAGTTCACCTAACATAATTAATCCAATCAACAATAATTAATAATTTCTTGAAGTTTAATATACATCGTAGGAGTTATATATGTTTTTTTTTTTTTTTTCTCTTTTGACTTTAATTTGATGAAGGAGCTTCTTCACAAATTTATTGTATATTTAATATTCGAAGGTTTGTATTTTTATTTTAAGAAATCAAAATGAGGGCCTAAAAACTAATAGAATTATTAATTTTACATCCACAACTTCTCATTTACTAAATGTTGTGTTTAACTAACTGTCAATAGAATTTTCTTTTCCAAATGATAGGATATTTAAGAATATGTTACAAATACCAAAGTTACAAATCAAAATGCTCACTGTTTCACAAAGTGACAAATCATAATGATATAATAAATAAATTTTTTGTTATTGAAGAATATTGTGAGAATCACAATCCAGGGAAACTGCTTCTAAATTATCCTCTTTCATGGACGAAGAGAAAAAATCCCACGATTGTGGATCTCAAGGAAGGTATTCTACTATTGATATTGATTTCCCCTAATCTAAGAGCATTCTCATCAGCTCTCTCATAAAAAATGTCATTTTAATACACCAAAAACCTACTTTATCATTTTAGCACATCATTTTACAATATCTCATTTATCAGATGTTTTATTCTTCCCTTTTATATATTAATATAATATTTACACCACATTAAAATAATATATTAAACTCCTCCAACAACAACAACAACAACTCCTCCACCACTGCCGCAACAATGACCACCAACAACCACTGCTGCAACAACCAACAGCACCTTAAAAAAAAAAAAAAAAAATACACAACAACCCAAAAAATAACCACCACAACTACCTAATAATCACCACCATAACCACCAAATTTCCGCCACAACCATAGTACCACAAACCCATCCCAAATTAAACAAACCCACAGCTTAGGCAGCGAGATCGGCTTCAGGCAGCTTCAGGTGAGATCGGTTTCAGCGGCTTGAGGTGGCTTTAGGCGAGATCGGCTTCAAGTGGCTTGAGGATGAGAGAGGAAGAGAATGAGAGTGAAGAGGGAGCTGTGGAGGACGACTATGACTCCGGCGAGATCAGCGACGAGATTGGCAAGAGAGAAGAACTCAGATGCAAAGAGAAAAGAACGCAGATGAGAGAAAAAATGAGATAAAAGAGAGAGAGAGTCGGAGTGAATGTATGAGAGAGAAAACCTGGTGAATAAACAAATAATAAAAAATTTTGGCATTGATGTCCGTACCGTCTCATATTTGAGATGGTACTGTAGCTTGTTTCAAAATTTCGAAACATTTAGAACACCTCATGAGGCTTAAATAGTGGTGTTTGGTGTGTCAAATGCCAAATTTTTGGCATTTGACACACCTAATGAGAATGCTCTAAAGGGTCTTACAATGAAATCATCACTTAATTAATTTACATTAAAGGAATTAAAAATTCATTGATGGATAATAAAATTATATTTATTGTTTGAAAGAAAATGATTACAAGGCCTTGATCCTATATATAGTATTTGTTTGGATTTAATTTTTCTGCGTCTGCGTTTAGTCATTTCACGTTTCCTTCTTTTTTTTTTCTTTTTCTTTTTTTTCTTTTTTTGCTTTTTTTGGTCACACGCGGTTCAGCTTTTAGAGCAAGGCATTGTTCACACACTGTAGAAGCACTGTTCACGGGACCCACATCTACTTTATTCAAAAAAAATATTAAAAATGGGTCCCACGACACTATTTACACATTTAAAAATTATTTTGCTACAATGTTTTCAGTTTTCAACAAAATAAGTTGTATCCAAACGGACCCATATGCAATCTAAAGGGGGAAACTATTTTATTTCCTAGCTACATCTTAGAATGAATTTAAGAGGAAACTTCCATTGGAAAATACTAAACTATGTCCCAAAGACTAAGTTCTAGGGCTAAGGTACCATGTGAGGTGTTTTAAATGAATTTAAAAAGAAAATTACAACGGTGAGACTGTTTGTTTTAGTTTTGGCAAATTCCAAGACTTGTAATATTGATTGAGTTTGTATTGAATAATCATTAGTTCAAAATTTTTGATCGATTCTTGATTGTGCTTGAATCATTCTCAATTGACTCTTGATTGATTTAGAATCAGAGGCCTATTTTGTGTGAAATTGGGGTGGAAATTTAAACCTGCCCCATTGGTACCCACCTCACCTGCCCATAATGGACATGTTTTACCCACTTCATATATGGAATGGGGTGGGGACAGGGGTTAATATTTTTCCCGTACCTACGCCCACCATATTTATTTTTAAACAATTAAAACAATTTTCTTATAGATTTTTTATATGGGATGTGTGTGTGTGAGAGAGAAAGAGTGATTTTTTAAATTCAAATTTATGATTTTTTGACGTTTATTGAATTTATATTTTTATGTTATAAGATTTAAACTGTTTATATTTTTTTAATTGTTGTATTGTTATGTTTGAATTATTTTTGTATTTCTTAATACTTGAATTATTGTATTGTTATGTTTTGAGATGGTTTTGTAATGTTAGAATTAGTTTTCTTTTTTATTTTTTTATGAGTTTACTCTAATGTAATCAAAATAAACTTTTAATAAATTATATATATATATATATATATATATAAATTGAGTATGGTGAGATGGGTACCCACGGGCATCCACTGGAACAGGGCGGGGGAAAGAAAACCTGCTCCAAAGAGAATGGGGTGGCAGTAGTGAATGGGAAACTGGCCCTATTGCCATTGGGCACCGCAAAATTAAATTTGATTAAATTTTGGAGCTTTATTGAAATGCTACAGATAAAACCTATATAAATCCTCATAAACATGGTTTTTCAAAGGTTGAGAGAGATAAAATTTTAAAGCAAACAGAAAGGAAAAATATAGTCTCCATCCTGGTGAACTTACATGTATAGAAAGTCATATTCCTTCAGATGTGTAACGAATGGTGATCAAGAAACTGAAACCATAGACCCAGTGTGTCACTATGGTAAATCAAATCTTAAAGAGGTTCTTAGAGTTGGTCAAAAATTCTAATTGTGAACACGGATGCATAATTCGTGAAGACACTCATATATGGACAAGTTTTGAAGTTTTGGAGCTTTGATATGACGGATTGTTTTGTTAGGGTACCTTACCTTTCGTAGTGGTTTTTCCTTTGGTGAAAGGGTTTTTCATTCGTTTTCTGCTTTGTCAGCATATCATGTGTTTATCGCTTTATTTGTTTATTGTTTATGACTTTGTAATCACTGATTGCATTATGCTAATTTTTATAACTTAATTGTTTTTTTTTTTTTTTTTGAAGAGTTTATAACTTTTTTTTTTTTTTTTTGATAAGATGAAGATTTTATAACTTAATTGTTCAATCAGCATAATTGATAATAAATAAATTAAGAAAATAATCCCCTGTATATATTATACGTGGTCTAAACCATCCTCTCATCGATGATAATAAAGATAGATATTGACTTAATTAATTAACATATTTCTTTTTAGATAAAAAATTGAGTAATGCTACAATCACAAACTATTTCACAACATTTTTACAAGCTGTTGTTGTGGACAATTTTTTATTGTAAAAAAGTTAGCATCCTGTGAACTTTATTTATTATTAGGAACCCCTTTTTGGGTCTTAATTCATAAGATTCAAGGGCAACATCGTGTTTTGTAAAACAAAGATATTTTATTTTTGTTTCGAATTTTTTGTAGCGGTTTCTGCTTGTCCCACAATTCTTCCCAACTGGTACCAATATGACTACAATTCTAGTACCATTATGACTCCAATTTGGCACCAATGACTTGTTGGCTTGGAGTAGAAGAAAGTTTTTCCAAATTCTAATTCTACTAGGTCACACACGACACAGCTATATATATCCTAGAAGGCAAAAGGCCAGAGCGTCAAACCTTGTTTCTTTTTCTCACAAACACAGCAGAGAGAGCGAAGCCAAGACCCCACCAGTTTTCTTTGATCTTCAACTTTGAACAGGTATATTCTCAGACCTCCCTCTTTCTTTATTACTCACAAACCTTGTGTCGTACTAAACTTGAAGCAATTGGGTTTTGTTCTCTGCAATGTTTTGTTTGCGATCTTGCTTCTTTGTTTAAAAATATTTCAATTGATTTCACTAGGGTTTCCTTCCATTCATACCTTTGTAGTATAAAGACCTTGACGAATTAGCTAGCATCTTGTTGAATATATAGTAAATCAAAGATATGTTATTTTTGTTTCTAATTTTGTGCGGCTCCAAATTGGCCCTAGGTAGCTTATCTTTAAAAGATATGTTATGTTAATTATACAATGCCTTGTTCAAAAATAAATAAATATATATATACACACACAATGCCTTAAGATATGTTTATAGCTAGGTTACGAAATTTCAGGTGTTGAAGGCATCCATGCATTTTGTTGAAGCCTTGAATATGTTTGAAATCTATGTTACAATCTACGAACTGTGGCAAAATTAAATAAATTGATGATGTACTAAAATCGTTAGTGAGTTGTAGGCTCCAAATCACGCCAATGAGTACCTATAGAATAAAAACACAAGGACCAAACAGAAGGCACCGGTATGGTACCAGCCAAGAACCCTCCGAAGGTCAAGTTAACGAATGAGAAATCTCTAAGAACTCTAGTGATGAGTGGAGTTTATATAGTGATGAGTGGCGAATCAGGACCCCTTCAAAGTAGAGATCTTTCCTAGTAGGGGAGATTTGATACTTAGAGTTTCCAAGATTTTAGGATGTCTTTCCTTATGAGGAAGATATGAATCAGTAGTGGGTTTTCGTGCGTGTTACACAAGATATTTCCTTATATGAGTAATCATGAGAATCTTGTGCGTGTTACACAAGATATTTCCTTATATGAGTAATCATGAGAATCACGCAAGGTCACACTAGACCCGTTGGCTTTTTCTCCCGTTGGTCTAAGGTCGTCTACTGCTTCAAAGGTCCCCGTTGGTCAGTGCACTTGTCAGTCCCTTGAAGAGAGATTGAAGGGTTCGTCCACCTCTGCGAAACCAATGGCTCCATAGGGTCGTCAGCTTATATAGGCAAAAAACGTCCCTATCATAAATAATAATAATAAATTATAAAATAAAAAAAAAAAAAAAAGGAAAAAGAAAAAGAGACTGACTTAATGTAGTTCAAGAAAAAAAATTTATATTTAAGTCTCAAACCTTGGATGTAGGCTCTCTTTCTCAGAAACACAGCAATCAGAGCCAAGCCAAATAACTACCTCTTTTATCCTTTCTCAAACCTTGGGTTCTTTTTTCTTTTTCTTTTTCTTTTTTATTTTGTTTTTTATTGTTAGAGAGTGTGTACAGTACATATTTCAGCATGTCTCATTCTTTTCTTTATTTCTTTTCACAATGGCATTGCTAACTCTTTGGTTTCTCATAACTCTTTGATTTCTGTACTTAGATGCAATTCAGTACAAATATGTATGAAATTCATTAAATTCACCACGAAGAACTTCTTGATATTGGTCTGATTTTCATATTTAACATTTAGAATAATTAATTAACATTGAAGCCATTTTTGGTTTTAAGATTTCGTGTGTTCTTCCATTATATTCAAACATCATTATAACCAACAGCTTTGCTTATTTCTTTGAAGAATCAAAAGAGACAGCAAACGCTCAATGGCAACAGAAAGTAATTTGTTAGATCTTGAGATTAAGTATGATGATGATGAGCCTGATGAGCATGAAGAACTTGAACTAGAAGTAAGTCTATATCTTGCATAAATGCTTCATTATATCTTTTCCTATTCATATTTGGTTTCTTATTTTGTAATTTTTACAATGTAGTATAAATCAAAACAACTCAAAGAGCAAGCTGACTTTCTCAAAAGGGACAGTAAGAGCTTGGACTCTAGCCAACCCTCATCTTCATTTGCTCCACCTCCATCTTCTTTTTCTAGAGTAGAGGCCACTCTAGCTACCATTCTTGATCAGCTCCAGCTTGTACGTAGTGACCTTGGTGACATCCGGGAGACTCAGGCTATTCATAGTGATCGTCTTTACCATCTTATTGATGGAATGTGTCAGATGAACACTAAGATTGGACGCATTGCTAGCCATCAATCTAGACTTGGTGGGTTTCCACCCTCTCCAGAGTGTGACTCTTCTGATGCCTCTTTAAAGAGTGGAGATGATGATGATGCTTCTGGCTCTTCCGGTGATGAGATGACTACCTCACACTGATCCACCTTTGTCTATCGTGGCAAAAAGGGGGAGTAGTTTGAGAGTAGTTGGACCTAATTGATAGGGGGAGAGTTAGAGAGCTAATTTTGAGGGATGTAGAGTGAGGATTTTGATGTATAGTATAGGATTTTATATACATTGGGCTTATTGATATATATGATGATGTATGTTTCTTATCTATCTTTTCAGATGTGTTGTTTCTTCTCTTCTCTCTTACACTTGCTTCTTGATTTATATACCTTGTCTATTTTTCACACATGATGTCTTGATGTATCTTGTTTAGTGATTCAGTTTTAAGACAGATTGCAAAGTCTTATTCATACATTGATCTTTCTTCTTGCAATTTTTTTCAAGAGTTCAAGTATTAGAGTAGACTTATTTTTCTGTGTGATTCATGAGTATAATATATTGTAGGACATTCATGTACTGTTGTGGTTTGTCATGGATTGCCAAAGGGGAGATTGTTAGGGTCATATTTTAAGTAGTTGGCATATCCTTCGACAAAATGCACTTAACTTGTATTTGGATAATTTTAAGTGGATTCAAGAATATCATGTAGTATGTTGAATAAACTTTACAAGTGGTACTGTTGAAGACTGAAGACATGAAGAGTGCACAAAGAAACAAGTGTGAAAAACTGAAAATTGTGAACCTCGACACCTAGCTCAATACAAGTTGCTATCGAGAATTAATGAATCTCAATACCTTTCAATTTATAGAGTTTCGCAAATCCAAAATTTTCAGATTTGATTATCGGCCCATGATGACTTAAATTTCTAGGGTTTTGTTCTCTAACCTACTAGATGATATAAAAGGATTATATTATAGCCTTCAATATACACAAAGACTCACACAGAGAATTTATACACTTATTGTGAAGTTATTACGTTTTTATATGTCTTAAGGTTTTGTGACCAAGTTGCTTCATCTTCTTTAAGTGTATTGAAGAACTTTGCATCCAATAGCAAGCTTTAAGTTACTGGGAGTTAATCACGTACTTTTTTTGGGATAAGCCAAGAGGGTAAGATTCCTTGTACATGTAATCTCTTGATTTTGATTAGTGATTCTTGGGAGTGGTAACCTAAAAATCACCTGGTGAGTTTTTTGCCTTGTGAATGTTTTCATACTGAACATTTAGAATAATTAATTAACATTGAAGCCATTCTTGGTTTTAAGATTTCAAAATACGATTTCATGTGTTCTGCCATTATATTCAAACATCATTATAAACAATAGCTCTGCTTATTTCTTTGAAGAATCAAAAGGAGGTAGCAAACATTGAATGGCAACAGAAAGTAATTTATCAGATCTTGAGATTGAGTATGATGATGATGAGCTCGATGAGCATGAAGAACTTGAACTAGAAGTAATTCTGTATCTTGCACAAATGCTCCATTATATCTTTTCCTATTCATATTTGGTTTATTATTTTGTACTTTTTACAATTTAGATTTGATGTTGCAAAAGCTACAAGAAAATAAACACATTGTCTAAATGAGAAAAGAAACTAAACACGTTAGCTTCTAAATGAAAACCTCGAATCCACAAAAAGTCCCTTGAATCTACAAGATGATAGGGTTCTGGAATCCACTAAAGAGAAATAGACAAAGTCTGTATTTTTTATAAATCTGAAAACTAAATTGCCCTGGAGGTTACAATATGTTTAAATAGTAAAAAGAAAACCTAGGGCAGCTAGGAAAATGCCCAGAAACCTTAATTCACGCTAATCACATTAGGTGGCAAATAGTAATTTTTGCTAAAAATAGCAAAATTGAGATAGTTCCGAAAATTGAAAATACTCTCTCTTAGAGACGTCTTAAAACAGACAAGACTTTATTCTGACTTTTAAACTAAAAGTTATTAAAGGAAAAAACAAATATTACTAAAAATAGGAAAAACACTGTTTTTGGGGCCTTAACGAAGCCTAAATTTGGGCGACTCTTGAGAATTGAGTCTGGATTAGAATGTTGTTTCCCTTAAACCTGTCAAACTTCATGCAATTTTGACATCGTTGCCTCGATAGCCTCTACTAGCACCCCCATTGATCTTGTGCCATGATTTTTGGCACTCTTACTGCTCCAGGAAGGTTTGTACTAAGGGATAGACCCAAAGGGGGGGGCCTAAGGGGGCCCGAGGCCCCACTAGCCCAATGAAAAGAAAAAAATTTGGGCCCCCTTGGCCTAAAGATAAAAAGAATTTTTTTTTTTTTGTTAGTTATATTCTTTTTTATTTCTAGAGTTGCGCCTCCCTCTTCCAAAAACTTAGACCCCCTCTCTTTTAATTAGCCTAACCCAACTAGAAACTATCAAACTCAAAAAATTAACAAAAACAAAACTTTAAAATAAAAAATAAAAAATCCTAATCAACCTTGTATTAGAGTACTAGCATCAGGTGTTCTAAATGCTAAATATTTAGTATTTAGAACACCAAATATCAAAAACACTACTATACGAGACATTTCAAATGCTATTAAAGTAGCAGAAGTAAGTTTTGGTTTGTGAAAATAATTTTTTTTGGCAACAGTTGATGCTCTTAAGAAACAATATTACTTTGGGTTTTTTTGTCTTTATTGGTAGATGATTGCATTTTAATGTATTAAGAAACAATGATTTTGTGTATTTATCTTGGTTGATATTTTGTTAGCACTATATGGATACCTATTTAGATTTTTTTTCTTTTTCTTTTTTTCCATGTGCTTTGGACCCTCCCCTAGCTTGAAATCCTAGGTTAACCCCAAACTATACTACATCAAGATTAAATCAAAACAACTCAAAGAGCAGGCTGAGTTTCTCAAAAGGGACTGTAAGGTTGGTACTTTAAATGGAGAAAGTTAAAGCTATAGATGCTAAAATCCTTGAAAGTAAGAATTCCGTTGAACTGGAAACTAAGTCATTAAAATATCTTCTTCAAGCACATAAACTCTGGATCTACTTTAACAGAAATTTAAGGCATCACAAGATCTTCTTAGTTGGATCTAGACTAGAATCATGTAATAATAGAATTTTTCTTAAGAGATACCTTCTGGGCTTTATAGATTCGAGAGAAATGAGCATAAATGTGTCCTTTTTTCGTTTCAGTTTAATGGCTATGTGCGTGTAGGATTTCTCTTGAAGATAGCAAATAACTTTTTTATGTCTTTCAATTAATATAATGTTTTCATTAAAATGCAAAACTCACTATTTAAGTTTTACCAAAATTTATTTCAATTTTTTGAATTTGCTTTCATGTATTTGTCATGTAAATCTGTTAAAATTAATATCTTGTGATCTTTCTACCTAACAATCATAATTTTATCGACATGGCGTGAATTGTCCCTATTAGCAGAGAGAAGAACCAAGTCTTTGCCTTCTTTGTCGTTCATCTCTATTTTCAAATTTTGGTTTAATTTCCACCATTGACATCGCTAAATGGACAAAAGAAATGTTTCTCATCACATTTAAATTGTTCTAAACTTTAAATCTTTGATTATACATCACCAGGGACCTCAAAAAGGCTCATCTAAGGACCAACTAAGTCATATGATGCCCTCAACGCGCACCTCATTGATTAAGACCGTAAGCATCACTAGATTATTTATGTAGTTCCATCTTGAAGTAATTGAAAACTGATGATTCTAAAGAAGTTTGGGACGTGTTTCCTATCCATAATTCGTACTCCAATGGTTCCAAATTATATCATTTTATGGATTATCCTCTGATTTCAAGTAGGAACTTGGGCAATTGATCAATGCTTTCTTCGCTCCCATCTTCTTCAACCAAGCTCTCACTCCAGCCATATTCAACTTGTCCAAGTCTTGCTTAGAATTATCTTGCACATTGGGATCAGCATGTCCAAGATTATCTTTTCCATTGATTCTCCTTTGTCCTCACTTTTATAGTTTCTTTACTGAACCTGTTCGAAAGGGAAATTGCTTACAACTTTAGGATGCTAACCCATCATATTATTGCTCTCAACATTTTGATCTATAAGGCTATAACACAAAAAATTCTGATTAATTTTTCTTACTTTATTAACATTATTTATTTCCATAACAAGAGAAAGAAAATAATTTTTTTATGATCTTTTCCAAGATATGACCTTTTAAAAAACATTGAAGTATTTTGTTTTTTTTTTTAATTTTTTTTTTAAATAGTTTAAGAAGGGAATTTTAGTGAATTTGCTTAAAGCCTTAAACCCTCCTGGTTCCCCGTCCACATTCAACTCTTCTTTTACTCACAGTGAAGTCAGCCAAAATGGGCATTTGCCCCTTTCTCACAAACTTTCCAGCATTTTGCCTCTTTTCTCAAAGTATTTAGGGAAATACCCCTGTTTTGAAATTTGATAATATAAGGGTTGATTTTTCATATAAAACTCGATTATCCTATAAGTGAGTTACTAAAAAACTCGATATTCATATGGTTGAGTTAGTCTGAGCATTATGCCACGCTGGTAAAGCAAACGTGGCTTTTTCCAATAAAAAAATGCTCGTGTGAACATGCATAACTCGGTAAGTAGAAAATCAAGTTTGCCTTAACAATTTGAATCCCTAACATCTCACAATGCCTGTTCACTCTCTCTCTGTACACTCTCCCTTGCTCTCTGCCATCACTCTCCCTCTACACTTTGCCTCGCTCTCTACTCTGCGATCACTCTTCCCCACTCTCCCTCACTCTCCATCAGTCTCACTCTCCCTATCCAGTCTCCCTCACCCTCTTCGATTAGTCGTCGTTGCTAGAACCCTAGTGCTTTCGTCGAACCCTCACCGTACCCGCCGCCATTGATTACAGGTACATTGCTCTCCTCTGATATCTTTTTTTATTTTGGGTAATATTAGGTTGTGTTTTATGTGGGATTTTGATTATTTTGTTGAAACTTACTTAAGAGTAGTAAATTTACTAATCAAGATGAGAATTTTGTTGTCTTTTATATGATGCAATGATGATGATCTAAAGTATTTCTTGCAATATGGTTATGTTTGTGTTATTTTCACATTAATGAGTTTAAATGTGCTTGTGATATTGTTGGAATTGGGGTTTTGATGGGGGGGTTTTGGCAAATCGATTGGTGGTGTTGTGGTGATATCTTTGGGTTTGTGTAAAATGTGTCTTATCTGATTTTGGTTAATATGGGGCTGTGTTTTGTGTGAGATTTTGAAGATTTTGTTGAATCTTAGTTAAAATTAGTAAATTTACTAATCAAGAAGACATTTTATTGGGTTCTGTGGACATTGTGTATCAAATCAATGGATTGATTGAAATGCCAAAACCCACAAATAGATGCTTATCCAATCGTAATGAAAATTGATCTAAAATGACATTATAAATGTAATGTGATTGTTTTGTTTAAATACTGTGTATAGTGTGTAAAAATTAACTTGTTAAGGGTTGGTTTAATAGTTTTTAAGATCTCATGATATCCATGAGGTTCTAGCTAGCATATTAGAGCCACTTCCAAGGAATTTCTCCCTATAATAACTTGGTATTTGTGAGACCGAGAGACTACTACAAGAGATTAGTTTAATGCTCAAAGAGCTCTAAACGCCCTCATATCTTAACATGAAAAAAAAAAAAAAAAAAAGAAGAAGAAGAAGAAGAAGAGAGAGAGAGGTCCTGCACAAAAATTACTAGTTTTTGTAAGTGATAATATACATACACAATAAAATTGTAAGTGCCACAAGACATAGAATAGAAGTTTGTTTGATCAAATGCTTATGTTCACAATATATCCAATATCAATGATACTAGAAAAGAAACTTTTAAGGTAAACCCTCAAATCCAAGACACTAAGCACTAATAAAGTTTTTTCTTTAAACTCTTTACGTACCAAAGCAAATTAAAGTTGCACTATCATTCTAAACCATTGGTTCTTTTTCTTCTCAATATGGGATTACTATTTTCAATAAAAATCATTATACTTCTATACTATTTCTTTCTAATCAATGTGGGATTTTCAAAACCAACAAGCCTATGCATATTAACACTTATCCTTTCATGAATTGGGCTCAACAAATTTCAATCATAGAAGTGCTTTACAATTTCCTCAACAAGTGGAACAATTAATGAGTACAAAGTAATTCATGAACTTCTTTGTTGGATTTGGCTTTTCAATCATATCACTTACATTTTTTTCAAAAATCTTTATCTCTTTCATCTATTACTATCTTCCATTTGTGGTGTTATAACTAAAACACTTCTCTTTGCCTTGTGCTCCACCATAAACACTATGATATTATCCACCTTTAATTGTATCACCGATTGACTTATACAAATTAATTCCTAAAAGTTTTCTATCCTTTTATCATAACCAAATGACCTTTATTATCTTTCATAACTCCACCATATACAAAATATATTTGTAAGCCAGAGAAAACAATTGAAATAAAGAAATCAAATTCTCTTTCCAACTTCAAAAACAAGTCTCACATTCATACTATGGCACTTTAGTATGAATGTGATTATACTTTAGTATGATTCTGACACTCTGTGTGTGTGTATATATATATATGTATAGATATATTTATATATAAACAAACACACCTACCCATATATGATCATATATATACATATATATATATATATATATGTAGATATATCTATATATAAACAAACATACCTACACATATATGATATGTATATATAGGTATGTTTATATATATATATATATATATGTGTGTGTGTGTGATTGTGACACTGTATATATATATATATAGTTATGTATGTATAGATATATCTATATATAAACAAACATACCTATGAATTCCTATGATCATATATATATATATATATATATATATATATATATATATATACTTCTGCATTCCTACATAGGTATCAACAATGATGTTACAAAAAACCATGGGTTTAAATTGTCTAGTTTGAGTGCATGTTTGTGTACGAACGAATCAAGTTTTTTAAGAATACTTAGGATATCATTATAGTGCGTCTGTAAAAGTTTCACTGTACGTTCACGTGCATAAAGATTAATTACAGTTGCATTAACATAACCCCATATCTTCTGCATGATAACCACAATTAATTATCCTTATCCAAGTCTGCCATGGGTCATCATTACTTCTACGTTTACTACGATGGGGAGTAGTATTACCATGACTTGCATGGGCTGTCCTATAGAGGCGAGTCACTGAAGTAGAAGTTCATTAAGTTGACATGCGGAACACACTTGAGAAAAATGCACCGAAAGATAATGGCAGCTCTACAGTTGGACAGGGAGTCACATAAGATATCCATCGTGTACCGTGCCCCTCAACTACTTGTGAATACTCAGGTGTAACGCCCCAAACCCATACCAAGGATTTAGAATGCATAACCTGTCTTATTAATACTCAGCACTAATATAATGGAATAGAGCGTAATTAAATATCCACAAATATACTTCAAACCATCAAAATCTTTAACAAGAAATCCATAAAACAAAGAACTTTAACAATAAAGTCTCCAAATACAATCTCAAAGAGTTCCACAAATGCCAAACTCACTATCCTAAGAAAATATACTAAAACAGTCCATCAACTAACATAGCTCCAAAAGAAGTCTTCAATCTATGTCTCCAATGATCTACCACCAAAAGATATTCCAATGCTTTAATCTGAAAGGGTGGAGAAAGGGGCGGTGAGCTAGAAGCCCAATAAAGACTACATAACATGAGGATGTCTTCCAAAACAAAACATTAGTATCATTGATAAAATATAGGCGAAAAGCACATTTTAGTCCCTACATTTTCAGGCGATTCTCATTTTAGTCCCTACATTTTATTTTTACCGCTTTTAGTCCCTATTCTGAAAAACGCCATCTATTTTAGTCCTTCCCGTCAGTGCCCTAACGGCAAAATCCTAGGTGGCAGACGGAGTGCATTGCTGGCACACTAAATGCTGACGTCAGCATTAAAATAATAATATAATATATTATTTAGCATTTTAAAAATGTCACGTCATTTTTTAAAAACAAAAAATAATTTATGAATTTTAACTAAATGAAAAAAAAGAAAAAACAGAAATAAAAACCAAAAATAATATAAATTAAGATCTAGCTTTATTTTGAGGAAGAACATACAAGAACATAAACCTACCCATTATTTTGTTTGCAACCAAACACAATATCAGCTGAAAACCTTTATTATCAAAAATATTTTTTTTGATACGGGAAAATAAGTAAATAAACCCAGTCAGTGTTTATCAAAAATTTAGTAACCCATTGTTCTTTCCTGACATTAGAAATCCAGAAATTAAAAAAAAAAAAAAAAAAAAAAAAAAAAAAAAAAAAAAAAACTTTAGTTGTTCTTCGTGTTCTTCCTAGACCCAGAAAACTCACAGTTTCAATACCATGGAGAACAACAACCACCTTCCTGACGACCATACCGGCATTTCGCCGGTGCCGGAAGCCAAAGACGACGCGGAGCCAAAACTTGATTCCGCGGCAGAGGAGATCAAGAATGAAGAGTCACAGACTGAAGAATCTGAACCTCATTTTGACCTCGAGAAAGCTTCCGAGGATATCGACAAGTTTCTCTCGTCTCTGACGAGCGACGACGTTTCGGTGGAGGTTCCTGAGTTGGTGGAGAAATACTTGGATCTCGTGGAGCAGAAAGTTTCCAGCGAAGGAAGAGCCAAGTGGTGCCAGGTTCCCGATGAGGACTCGGCGTTTCTCGAGTCTCTGGATCGGGTTTCCAAGCTGACGAAATCGCTTCGGGAACTGAAACCGGAGGAGGAGAAATCGGAGTCTCGTGGCTCTCTGATCAATCGCATCGGAGGGATTCAACAGCGAGCGATGTCGTATTTGGAAGAGGAGTTTCGGTTTCTTCTCGAGGAATCGAAAACCGCCGAGTCCGAATCCGAATCCGCCGAACCGGAGGCTTTCCCCGGATACTCCGACGACGTCGTTTCCGGCCTGAGCAAAATATCGAAGCAAATGATCTCAGGCGGCTACGAATCCGAGTGGTTGCTGTCTCGTTTGATCGTTGATTTCATGTTTTTGTTTTTTTGGAGAGAACGTGGAGTTGTTTTTTTTTATGGGTTTTGTGTGTGTGTGTTTGTTTATGAAGAAAATTTCTGGGTCTAGGAAGAACACGAAGAACAACTTCAGTTTTTTTTTTTTTTTTTTTTTTTTTTAATTTCTGGGTTTCTGATGTCAGGGAAAGAACAATGGGTTACTAAATTTTTGATAAACACTGACTGGGTTTATTTACTTATTTTCCCGTATCAAAAAAAATATTTTTGATAATAAAGGTTTTCAGCTGATATTGTGTTGGGTTGCAAACAAAACAATGAGTAAGTTTATGTTCTTGTATGTTCATGTTCTTGTATGTTCTTACTCAAAATAAAGTTAGATCTCAATTTATATTATTTTTGGTTTTTATTTCTGTTTTTTCTTTTTTTTTTATTTAGTTAAAATTCATAAATTATTTTTTGTTTTTAAAAAATGATGTGGCATTTTTAAAATGCTAAATAATATATTATATTATTATTTTAATGCTGACGTCAGCATTTAGTGTGCCAGCGATGCACTCCGTCTGCCACCTAGGATTTTGCCGTTAGGGCACTGACGGGAAGGACTAAAATAGATGGCGTTTTTCAGAATAGGGACTAAAAGCGGTAAAAATAAAATGTAGGGACTAAAATGAGAATCGCCTGAAAATGTAGGGACTAAAATGTGCTTTTCGCCTAAAATATAAGCTTTACAAAACATTTACAAATAGCTTTAATAGTGATATAACATACTTTGTAAAACTATCAAGAATAAACCCCTTAACTATAAGGCTGAAATCATTAAATAAAATAATAATCACTTTAGTTAGTAAAAATTACACTAAATAGGTAGAAACAATATATTATAATGATAAACAATTTTTCCACTTATAAAGATCAATAATAATATAACAGTAGTTTGATACGAAAAACATTAAACATTAGCTAGACAAAGACATAAGCTGCTAAACACTCAGTGGGTGATTCCCATAGGGAACAATAACACTAACCTCAAAGAGGCAACACTGACTCCAAAGAGCAAACAATAACACTGCACCACACCACAATAACACTACATCGGCCGAAGACCAACACTTAACCCTGTGTTGGCAAAAGTTGCAGACTGTCTATCTAACCATTTGAAAACACTCTTTCTTTAACATATCATTGTCAATACCAATCATATATCATATAATAAATACTTTCTCAAAAATATAGTTTTGAGTCATTCTTAACTTATACAGTTTTAAAGTAATATACAAGAAATAATAAAATTTAGGTATGTAATAGCATTGACAATGGTATAAGTTTTTGGAAACTTCACTTTTGCAATTATATGTGTATATATATATATATATATATATATATATTTACCAAAAGTATATATAAATATACACGTCTTGAGAGACGTCATGTTCTGAAGTCCACTTACCTCTAATTGCTAAATCAAGCTTTACTTCAATCGTTTCGAAACGATGTCAACTAGAACCTAAATAACACCAAAGATAGGCCCATCAATACACAATTTCCCACTTAAAATCAGTTTTCACACTTAGATAGATAGTGCAATAATATAGTTCTGCCAAATCAATCTTAGAGCCAATAGAGGACCATACGACTATACATACTATTCATACATAATAAATTTTTAAGCCTGGACCATACGGCTATATAAACAATTCCTATTATAATATTGTAATCATCAACCCAAAGACCCAAAATCCATTACACGGCTGAACTAGTGTGAATGCATATTAACCGGTCAACAATTGAGGCTATGTGTGAATGGTCATAGTTTAGATCCAAGATGGTCATATACGAATATACATATAAACCCACAAAGCAACATTTTCCCTTTCACATGATGACAAAGTCCAAGCCTATTACTCTATTTGGTTCAATTTCAAAGTCTTCCTGACATACAGCCATATTTACCCTTCTTAATCAAAAGTGTCCAACGATATCAATAAGGCTTGCATAAAAATAGATACTTACCTCAATACAACAAATTTGCTGGCTGCCCCTAGTAGTGCCACGGTCTTCTATCTCTTCAATTTTGAGAAATCCTAATTCTCTATTCTTAAACTTTCACGCTGGAAGCCCCAGCTTATTTTTCAGCTTTACACGTTAAAACTGTTTCCACTAGGGCTGAAATTAAAACCTACTACTTGACCAAAAAAAAAAAAAAGAAATTAAAACCTACTAGACTTAAATAAGCTTTCAAGACTTTAATTCCCACTAAAACTCATATTAAGGTTGTTTAGATAGGCTAAAACTCTAAAGAATTTCAATAACACTTAAACTCCTAATCCAAATAGGAAATCTCTTATCCTTTTCCTTAACTAATAAGGAGACTAAAAGCTAAATATGAATAATCCACAAAAATAACTCTCACGTTACATCTTCTTTTATTTATTTTCTTTGTAGTAACCATAATATAAAATAATATCACCTTCAGAATAAATTAAATAATTCATCAATTCCACTCTAAAAGCAATTAAATTCAATTAAAGTGAGGCGGGTGTTACATCAGGCTTTCTACAACTCAAATCCGTTAGATTGCAATGCTGACGTGGACATGATGTGGACAGTAATTAAGCGGACCCCCCTAGTTCATAGCGTCCGACTTGTATGTAATTGTTGAGGCTGTTGGGTTCCATGTTGGTGCAATTTTGCAACATGCCAGTGGGGTGGAAGAGCCACACTCATCTCCGCTTGATATGTATCCTTCCATTGCCGATGCCATGCCTTTGCCCTACAACACTCAGCCATGCAGTACGGTTGATGATTTAGACAACACTGAAGAAGCCGAAGTGTTGGGCGCCACCCAAACACATGACATGGGAGGGTCTAATCACGCATATGAACATGTCCAAGCCTATATGGACGGAGTACTTGATATTGATGCCAGTCGAGATGTGTACGAAGAGTTCATTGATAATGATGGATCGGTGGACAATTCGGAGGTCTTAGATGACCTACAGGTCGAACACAACAAGGAGCTTGCCCTAATACAGTTCCTATCCCAAAATGGTTCACATCAAACACATGGGACAATATTAATGACCCGTCAAGGGGTACAAGACAGCTTACAAGTTGGCATAAAGGTGACTAGTAGGCGAAGGGGCTGCTATTCAAGAATAAAGCCTTCATTTAGTATGTGTTGACCTTCTACTCTGTGAAGAATAATAAGCAATACAAGGTCATCAAGTCTGGCACCAATAGGTTGGTACTGCGATGCATACATGATGCATGTCTGTGGTCAATCTAGGCTATTTGTAGCAAGAAGCACGGGATGTGGCTAATCAGTAAATGCAAGGGTCCCCATAGTTGCACATCCCTCCAGGAAGCGACCAATGGACGGATGATGGATTCAAAGTTCATTTCCATTGCACTTGAGCAGTATATACAGGAGGACATTGGAAGATCCATAAAGGACCTACGTAGTATGCTACATGCTAAGCACGGGCATGAAATAACTATGTACAAGGTTTGGGAAGCCAAACAGAAGGCAGTTGCGCGTATTTACGGGGATTTTGATGAGTCGTACGGGGAATTGCCATGGTTTCTAGCGGCATTGGATGATGCAGATCTGGACACTGTAACTTTGTTAAAGTGTGACCCCTATGTCCTAGGGACTTGTATATTCAACTCCACATTTTAGACTTTCGGTCCGTGTATTAGAGGGTTCAAGCATTGCAAGCCGGTGATAAGCATAGATGCAACGCACCTCTATGGCAAGTAAAAAGGAAAGTTGTTGATAGCAATGGCAATAGATGGTAACAACGAGGTTTTTCCACTCGCATTTGCCGTTATTGAAAGCGAGGGCATAAAGACATGGGGATAGTTCTTGGCATACTTGCTGACCTATGTTACGGATCAGACCAATTTGTGTATAATCTCCGACAGGCATCGTGGGATACAATCATGCTTCGATGACACCACTAGGGGCTATTTGAAAGCGCCCTTAACCCATCATTGGTATTGCCTCCGCCATTTAGTAAGCAATTTTAACACTAACTTCAATAGTCTGGTGTTGAAGAACTTGAAATGGAAGGCAGCAACTGCAAATCAAGTTAGGAAGTTTGAAAACATAATGGAATTAATCAAGAATGTCAATCCGGTGGCGTACAACTATCTTAAGGCTGTAAGGAAGGAAAAGTGGACACTTGAACATGACCATGGGCACCGATATGGGGCAATGACAACGAACCTATCAGAGTGCTTCAATGGGGTACTTAAGGGAGCACGTAGATTGCCCATAACCGCAATGGTGAAGTTCACATTTTACAAGGTGAACTCATACTTTGCTGATCATCGTAACAAAACCCTAGAGCAGATGGAAGAAAGGCAAGAATGGTGCAAATATGCCTATGACAAGTTCGAGGCAAATCAAGAGAAGGCAAAGCTCCATATCGTTAGAAGGATCAACGTTCAATAGCGCTTATATACAGTGGAGACACAGTCTAATCTTTTGGCTACTAGTGGGGGAGCTCACACCCATAGGGTTGATCTCATAAAGATGACGTGCACGTGCTGAAAATGGGAAGCATACAAGATCCCCTGTTCACACTTAATAGCAGTTTGTGCTAAGTATAACCACGATGCGACAGAGTTTATGGTTTGTTTCTACCGCATGTCCGAACGGTACCACAACTATGAGCCAATATTCCAACCATTGAAAGAGAGGTTAGAATGGCCGGATCCGAAAGAAATAAGAATAGTGACGCCAAACCTGCGGTTAATCCGAGAGAAAGGTCGGCCTAAGTCCACGAGAATCCGCAATGAGATGGATGACGAGGATAGGGAGTTGCCAACCTCTTTATGGATTGAGAACAGACCAAAGTCGAAGTGTGGGTTGTGTCACCAAGAGGGTCATAACCGCCATAGATGTCCGACTCGAAATGTGGAATCAACAAGCCGTGGTGCTACATAGCAGGTAACAATTACAAGTCATAGTAACAAGGGGGGATATATCATAAGTTATTCTCATCATCTGTTGTCAATTAGTCTTGTTACTAGCATTGTGCATACATTATGAATTCACATGTTTAGGTATGCATGATGCTAGAGGTCTAAAGTACAATGATATATGTAATGATTAATAATGGACGAAGGAGTTGATTTTTAATTAGCGAATTTAGTGTTCTCCTACATTTGTAAATATTAAATTATATAAGTTATAATTAAGATTCATGGAGTAATTTTTAGATTGGAACCATGATAGTAATATCAATGTATCAAATTTACCTTAACTTTGGGCAATCTTGTGATTAGTTGTTCAAGTAGTTGCTTCTTCTAGTAGATGCAGTATTGATGTATTTTTCTTTGTACTTGTGCAAATAAGGGATTTGTGGCAAAGAGACAGTTTTTGTGGCGCTACTTGAACTCAAATCTCTTTTTGTAAACTATGAGAAGACCTCATTTATATGTAAATGGTTGTACTTACATTGTGAACAACTTGGTTCAATGGTCTTAGTAGATTGTATGGATGATTTTTTTATTCATGTGGTTGGAAATGAAGGGATGATTTGTTTATGGAAGTGGTTGTGAACTAGTAAAATTTTATGATGAATAAACAGGTAAAATTATCATGGTTGTGAACAGTTCTGCATAAGTTCTCAGGTTGAGGCTATATGCATGCTTCAAATAACTCGATATATAAGATATCGAGTTACGTTACACGTAACCCGATTATGAGGAAATCGAGTTATTCAAAAGACCCTTCTGGACACTTAGATTCCTCCTGGATTGCATCTGGATCAATCCAAAGTCCTGGACTGGAGCTGGAACCAAAAGGAGTAACTCGATTTTGATGTCATCAAGTTACATTGCACGTAAGCCGCTTATGAGGAAATCGAGTTATTCAAAAGACCCTCCTGGACACTTGGATTCCTCCTGGATTGCATCAGGATTGATCCAAAGTCCTGGATTGGAGCTGGAACCAAAGGGCATAACTCGATTTTAATGTAATCGAGTTACATTTCACTTAAGCCGATTATTAGGAAATCGAGTTATTCAGAAGACCCTTTTGAACACTTGGATTCCTCCTGGATTGCACCTGGATCAGTCCAAAGTCCTGGACTAGACCTGGAACCAAAAAGCGTAACTCGATTTTGTGGTTATCGAGGTGCTTAGTAACTCGATTCCTAAATCATCGAGTTACATATAACTCGATTACCTATAAATCAAGTTATGCCCTAACCACGATGATAAGTTCACCAGTTCCGCAGAATCTGCAGCAATTTGTTGTTGACATTTTAATTGCTCTTGACACATCCGGCTAGAATCGACAATTTGCCGTGCAAATTCTTCGAAGATTTTATGTAGTAAGACTCTTTTAACCGTTATTGTCTTTAAAATTACATGTGGTGGTGCGTTATTCTCCAAGTTTTGTTCTCAATTTCAAACTTCATTATCTAAGTAGATTATGATGAAATTGGGTGTTTAGCTCTAAAATGCTTAATGGGTTAGGTAGTATGAATGTTGTTTGCCTATTTAATACTCTGTAGTTGCAAAAGTACATTAGATTTTGTTGAAAACTAAAAATCTAGGGTTGATAATGCATGCTTGGCAATTCGGGGATTTCATGATTGTGGGTGCAAATGTCAGAACTGGTTAATGGGCCCTTGTGTATGCATTTTGCCGACAGGTTTTATACATCTCATTGAAAAATGTCATGGTCTCTAATGAAATACAGAAGTTGGAGGATTAGAATGTGGGTTTGCATGCGAAATTGGGGATTTTCATGAGTGTGGGAGTTTTGTTCTATACGATTCATTGCAAATGTAGTTGTTGATAGGCTCTATACCTTTCATGGCTTTAATAGTTGGGTTTGGTTCAGCATATTATGTACTGTTAATGGATTAGGAAAACCAAGACGAAAATAAAAAATATAATATATGAAGTTATAGTTGGGAAATGAGTATGTGTTTGTGTGTATATATTTGTCCCCATGGTTGTTTGTGTGTTGGTGGGTGAGAAAGTGTGAACAAATTTAAACGAAGTTGGGAAATGAGTATTTAATGCTGTAACATTCATCGTCACTTTGATGAGTATTTTTGGAAGTAGTTTTCCCCCTTTAAGCTATTGTTAATAATTGTTTAAGACTTTGATTAGTATTGTTTCCTAATCAAGGTGAGTGCGGAATATATTTAGGGTTTACCAAAGTAGTACTTCATGCATAATGCATGTCTATGCATCTTGTGCAATAGGAGGATTAGAATGTGGGTGTTGTGTTTATCTCTTCGTAATGCGGTTTTTGGTTCTCTTTTTTTATGAGCTGATCATGTTTCCACTGCTGACCATCAATTAGTTATGGCTCCAAAGAGGGCTAAGAGGGGAAAATCCAAAGCTGCATCCAAACCTGAAGTGGTGTTTGATCGATTAAGGTTCCACACGCACGCAAATGAGCAAACCTTTGAAACCTTGAATAAGCATAGGTCTATTTGGGGAGAAAGGCAAATCAATCTAGATGAATTGCATCCTTCTGTCTATGGGAATCTACAGTCTAGACATTGGCTGTCTCTGTGTACAAATATACAACCCCCTCCAGCTGACTTGATTAGAGAATTCTATTCGAATCTCTTGGTGCATGAGGATATTTGCTATGGTCACAGATTGACATCGTGGATATGTGGTGTATGCTTTACAATAACTAGGGACGACGTATCCAATGCTCTTGATGTACCTATAATTTGTAGACCTACTTATCCATACTCTGAGTCTCCTCGTATTGATGATGTTATGGATGTTCTTTGTGGAAAATCAGTCACTCGGGGTTCTAACCCAAGTATTAGCTCAAGTGAGTTAACTGAGCTTAATTATATCTTCTTTAGGATAGCTTGTCACAACATCTTCCCTATCTCTCATGTCCATACAATTCCTACAAACAGGTGTTTCTTTCTTTACGCCCTCGTCACAAATAGTTCCATTTGTTTTCCTTCCCTTTTCATTGAAACCATTGCGGAGGTGCGTAGGAGCAAGTATAAGAGGCATGGTCTGTTCTTTCCAGTTTTCATCCATATGGTCCTCAAATACTTACGATTAGAGAAATTTTCTTCCCAAGAGTTGGTCCACATCCTTGCCCCTATAGGAGCCAAATTTCTGAAATAGCGAAATGCCCAAAAGAACTTTGTCGACCCCAGTGTTGGTTCATCCAAGAGACCATGAGTACGGTCTATTACTGGAGATGTTCCAGATGAGTACATGAATGGGGATCCCACAGCTGCTATTGCCGAGAATGGTGATGATGAGGCAGATGTTGACACTGTTGCTGCAGGGCATACAGGCCCTCCTCCTCCCTCTGTTCATGCTATGATGGAGACCGTTATGACAACTTAGGCAGCCCATAGGCAGCTTTTAGATGATCTTCTTACCGAGGTTGCAGCTCTGCGAGCGGACTTAGCTAACTATAGACGTCCTACTCCACCTTCTCTGCCATCTGACTCTTGATGATTGCCATTGGCCGTTGTACCCAAGGGGGAGACGAAGTTTTTGTAGTTGCTGTAGCATTTTTGGAAAATTGTATGACAGTTCTGTGTAGTAACTTTCAGCCAGTTGTATATTTTGTTATTTTAGTGGCAGTTTGAAGAACATGGTATCTGTGGAAAGTAATTTGATATATTAATATGATGGTTATTTTCATTTCCATCGTTATTATTATTAGTATTATTGAAATGGTTCTAACTATAAGAATTTTTTATGTTATTATGTGATTCTATATAATATCAAGTAGATCCAAAAATGTAAATAAGATTTATTTCATAATTCTGTATAGCGTTCACGTGTTATTAGATTATAGTAATTATTAATACAAATTGAAGTTTTGTGAAAGCATAGTTGGGTTACAAGGTTTGATATTGCCAATGAAGCACCTAGGAGATTTTCCTTGGAGCAATGAATCAAGCTATATCTTGACTTCAGGCAACTGTTTTTATTGCAGGTTTTTCTTTTTAGTCATGTATTTTCCACTGATTGACCTCTCCTTTTTTATGTATGAGTTTAATATTGGATATTGTTGTCCCTCTTAAATCAACATTTATATTATTCTGAATTTGGTCCCCGTGTGGATTGTACCTCATGCATCATATTTTCAATACGAAATTTATTGATGAACCCTTGCAGTGTAGTCAGTTTACACAATTAATGAGATAACAGTAAAATATGTTTAGGTCATGCTTTGCGTAACAGTGAAAAAAAATTAATAAAAATAGAGCGACACTTGGCATGACCTCATGCACTCCCGCATTAGGTCTAACGGTTTTTTTTATGAAATATTGATTGTTTTGCTTTCGCATTACTAGAATGGAGTATACGAATGTTAATCTTATAGAAGTCTTATAATGCTATTCACTATCATTTCTTCATCATGTTGTTCAATTGGTCCATGCATCGCACGGGTTAGCGACCAGTAATAGTCATAATAACTACAACGGGCGCCAAGTCATTCCCAAAAAAAATAGAGTAACTTGATACGCCAACTACTTTTGCGCCAAGTCTAGTCCTATCAAACTGGCTTCACATGAATATGTACACAAACTTTCTCACAGTACCCTCATCAGCCCGTTACTATTGCCCTGATTCCAGTCACATCAAACCTAATCACGTGAATATAGTTCAAATGACTAATGCAGCCAGCTTTTCCACTGCGGCATGACAGCTTCTGACAGTTTCACCATGCTCACTGAGATAGAAACATATTCACGTGATTCATTACGCATGCTTCTGCACTACACTGCATGGACCTACCGCTGTTGCACCAAGACCAGTCATGTCAACCACATCAGACACACCACACACGCCAACAAACGTTACGGTTGAGTCGAGTCATTTTCTCAATTATGTGTGCACATCCTGACATCCCATCACTGTTCCACCCTATCCAGTCAGATCAAACACAAGCCCTACTATTGTTCTCACATGTATACTTCTGTTACCTGATGCACTTCACTACATCAACTCGGAATTGTTGCACCAAGTCTAGTTATATCAAGTGAATAGCCTACATGTACCAATTACTATTATGCGGTTGAGCTTACTCCTGTACCAATTATGAACTACTGCACCCAGTGTAGTTATATCAATCAATCAAGCTGACTCATTTACCAATTACTATTAACTGAACAACTTGCACATGGCCAACACTACCACACCATACAGTTGCCCATGCAATCCTTCTATATATACCTCAGTCGATCCTTATACCATACTACCACACCACACCATACAGTTGCCCATCGCATCTAGATATACCTCAATCTAATTCACCTTTTGCAATGCCGATGCACAACTGGCTCCTACCCCGTTTTCCTGATAACTACAAGAGGGAGAGAGATAACGATGAGAGGGAATATTATGCACGACTGTGGTGAGAATGGAAGTACCGCATGAACGAGTCCAACTCTCTACATAATGATCTCCTTCTACTCGGGGCACCTTTGGTGGACCGAGTCTCGCTAACAATGCCAAGGGGAAACATGGAGCAATGTAGGCAAGCCATTGCCGAAATCCGAAAGGAAAACAATCTAATGTTCCTTTATAGGTGTAGGTATCACCTGTTGCACCTTGCAGAAGAGCAGGCTGCTGCTACCAACAGGCAACTCACCCAAGCGGAACATAATAGTGTCCTCAGCTACGAGGACTACCTGTCTGAATGAATATCTATGTACTACATCGCCTAGATAGGTTCTATGTGGGGTACGTACTATCTCTAGAATTATGTTATCAATGTTGGTAATGCCTATTGGTCGATATGCAGGTCATGCATATTGATGGTATCTTGTGTAAAAATATATACGTTGTATGTGATATGCATGTATGTGTTAGTGGGTCGATATGTAGGTCATACATATCGACCAACATCGTGTGTAGGAAAATTTAAATATTATTTATGTGTCATGCATCTAATAATTTGCCTACCTCTTTGCTATAAGTGGTCATTCAAGATTACGCATTAGACGTGCATATTTGTGCAAACGATGATAAGGTTTACATAAACCCCTAACCATAAACATTGTTCCCTAGACAATAAGAATACAACAACAGCAACACACATATATCTAAAACATAATTAAGGATAATAGTTATACATCAAAGTGCGAGTAAACCATAACACAATTACTCTTCATCTGACATCTTCACATCCGACTGATACATGTCTGCTGCAAGAAGTGATTTCATGTATCGTGCATGCTCATACAACTTACACTCCACTGATTCTCGAATCTACACCTAGATCCGATATCAATTGAGACGTATCTTCATTCGATTATTTTCTTCTCTTATACGTCACAATGCTCTACGAAGTTTGTCTATAGTGTCTCTTGGCATCCGCGATGTGAGTCGCCAAGGCACTGGCAGCTTATAACCGACCATCTCATCATAAAACATCTCTTGTTCACGAAGTAACCAGTCCCACTCTGCCCTCATGGTATTGTGGACCTGTGCAGTATTTCACAAGTTAGGATTGATTGGATAGCTGAATTTATCTTCTAGTATCTGGCAACAACCCATCGCGGTGAACACATCGTGTGGCCTATAGCGATAAGGGTCACCTATTGATGCTGACTACAATAACATCAAAAGATCGCGTTAACAATGTGCATCAACTGTTATTAAATAATGTATAGCTGCATAACATGGTACACAACTAAGACAATTCTAAATTGATGTAGTTTTACATGCTAGATCTTTCATGTGGCCCGTAACATAAACAAAAGAATAATCATACAATGATGCATAATGCATGGCACTGTGTGAATCAGAGATGAGGATCTAATCAAGCACACTGCAACTATGCAAATATAATTGACTTATATTACTGTACACATGTGGAAATACACTGTAACAACGGGAGCATGGGTACTCCCGTTCATGTACCGTTTTTCCAACCTGTACTGACATGACAAGCCCTGATACTCATATATAAAAATTTTATGATATTTGGACGATGAGATGAGCTTATAAATGCACCATAATACTAAATGAATTATTTCTATCCCACTAACTTCTTTGACTAACTAAGCTATGAGTCAGAATGCCTCCAGCTCAAAACCTACGGTGCGAAACAAGTTTGATTCTACTTCAACAAATGCATCATCACAAGTTCCAACAAAGCAACAACTACAGACATACACAGACCACTATGGAAGGAAATGGGTTGGAAAGAAAAGAGATTTCGTTAATATTCCCATAAACACATACGAGAGTCTAGGAAGCGTTGGACACATCATGGTCAGCAAACCTGCACAACTAAGTACAGATACCACCACAACAAGGTTCACCATAGCAGAACAACCATGATCAGAGCTATACGAGAAAATGTGTGAGTTGGAGGTGTATTGTCGATGGCATGGGTTACAAGTTCCTAAGGCACGGTCAGCCGAGTTACCTAGAAATGAACCTACCAACATACTTGCTTGTCTCGAACGGAAGAACAATCAAATGCAAAGGCAACTAGACCATTTTCATGCAATCCAAAAAGCTAGGAAACATCTATCAAGGAAGGCACAAGAGCGAGCCATCAAGTCTATTAATGAAATTACTAATTTAGGCGATGATAAAGATATTTCACACTTCTCAGATTCAAGCAATGATGATTTCCAAAAATTCCTACCTATGAAAATTAGACATTGTTGTTAATGTCTAGACATTCTGTGTAAGACGTAGTATTGTTGTCAATGTCTAACAATGGTGATTATATACGTTCAATTAAAGTATGGAATGTATTAATGAATGATATGTGAGTCCTACCACCTATGGATGCATATTAACAAATAATAGATAGGGAGACCGGTATACAATTTCGTTTATAGTAACCACTTTTATTGCTTTTGCATTGCTGATTTGTTAATAAAAGCCTTCTAGAGTTATCAACATGACCATAAATGCTACTTATCATATTCTTATAATTATATGCTATCCTTCATTTCACTAACCATCTTATAACAATCTAAGAAAAATAAGTTATATAGTTGATTACTTCTTGCTATGGTAAAGATTCTCATTTTCTTGTGATTAAAATTTACTACAACAAACAACCAAAATCACACCAATGTACTCACATAACACTCATTCAACCAAAAAATAAAAAAAAAAATCAGTGCAATATCAAATGAAAATACCATTGCCATAAATTTCTGGTATGGGTTTTTTACCTGAGGTGATAGAAATTTTAGTTCAGTCTAAAAAGCAGTTGTGGATCTGTGGAGGTGCAATGGAATTCAGTTCAAACTGAAAGCAAAACAGCCTGAATGTGAGGAGAAGTAAAGTTATGACACGAGCATGACTCGATTCTATAGATATCAATTTTGCTTTATAACTCGATAATTGTATAATCGGGTATATAACACGATTTTATAGTAATCGAGTTATGTACGTATTAAAAAATAAGAAAATGCCATGCTGGCGAGCCAGCGTGGCAAAAATCTCATCCAAACTCGATTATAGTATGATCGAGTTTTATGAAAAACTAGATTATGGTAATGTCGAGTTTCAAAACAGGGGCATATCCCTAAATAGTTTGAGAAATGGGGCAAATGCTGGAAAGTTTGTGAGAAATGGGCAAATTCCCATTTTGGCCCAGTGAAGTCAACATCCCCAATGAAATTTCGAGAAAATACTCCTAGATTCAGGCTCCACCATATAGTCATGTTTAGTTTCGAAATTTTTTACTTTTCTTGAATGTAGTTGCTAGACTTTTGTTATTGCTTAATGTGTTCACAGTGACTGGTTGAGAAAATATATTGAGATTTTGTGAAACCCAAAAATTGCTGAAATTAAATTGGGGATTGTTTAACAATATATATTATGGGTAATCTGAAAATAAGGGGCTGATTTATGGGCTAGAAGGAAAAAGTGCATGGTCGTATCGAAGAGTGTTTTGAATTTTGTGAGATGGAGGATTTTTGAAAAGTTTTCCCCTAACCCCCTCCCCCCTACTATGACTATGATGATTTTCTATTGGGATGTCAAGAAAATGTCATTTTTTCCTTGGTGGATGAGGCTTAGGGTACATTTGGTAGGAGTTTTGTGGTTTTGGTTTTCAAAATAATATGAAAACTGTGATTTAAAAAATGTGTTAAAAACACGTCTTTTGAGTACTCATAATAATAAAAAAATGTGTTTGGTAACATGTTTTTATAATATCTTTGGTTTTGAAATTCTTTTGTATGGTTTGTTTCCAAGGAAAGTTTACTAGAAAGATGAGAAAGTGAAAAGGAAAAAATGAGATTAAAAATGTGTTTACAAGTACATTTGGCTTTCTTTTTTTCTTTTTTCTTTTTTTAAGGCCCGTTGGCAGTCCAAGTGGCAATTTATGTGGTAATAATATTATATACTATTTTGGCTGTTAGCCACGCAACATTTAATGGCAAGGATCATTATGACACATTTAAAATATCAATGACCAAATTGACACACAGTATAAAGGTTAGGGACCAAATGTAATTTATCCTCCTTATAATCATCAAAAAAATATTACTTATTATCAATTAAAATTAATAGAATAAAATCTTATAAAATTAACACAGCATTCATATTATAATAATAATATTTTTCTTTGTTGTTATTATTATTATTATAAATTTGTATTTTGTATATAACAATTACAGGTGAAAGCCAACGTTTGATTAAAAAAAAAAAAAGGCCAATATTTGATTAAAAGAAAGAAAACACATTTTATATATATATATATATATATATATATATATATTGGAGGGAGCAACATATTTAGCGTTTTCTCATCTACCCACCTCCTCCCAATTTCCTCTCCTCAAATCACCCCAAATTGGGAAAATAAGGGTATGTTTGGTTTAGAACTGTTTTGGATCATATCACTTAAAACTCATAACTGAGTTATCAAAATACGTGGGACCCACACAAATTTTTTTGTTTGGCTTGATTTTCACATTGTGTTTCCATCACTCAAAACTCAAAAATTTTGAGTTAAAGTGATGGAAATAGAAAACAAGAATCAGGTGTTTTCAAAAACTGAGATACATAACTCAATGGCACCATTATAAATTTTCAGACTCTGTGGAGCCCGCAGCTTTTGTGTTGTCAACTCCACCAGCTTCCTCTTTTCTTTTTCTTTTTTTGCTTTTCTCTACTTCTTTCTTTCTTCTTCATACCCACTCCACCACCAACAACTTTTTTGTCTTCTTCTTCTTCATTCTTTCTTTCTTCTTCTACAAAGTTTCACCGGCTTCCTTTTTTTTTTTTTCTTTTTTTTTTTTTTTTTTTTTTTCTTTTTTCTACTTCTTCTTTCTTTCTTCTTTATACCCACTCCACCACCAACAACATTTTTTTTTTCTTCTTCTTCATCAAACCCACTCCACTACCAACGGGTTTTTTTTTTCTCCTCTTCTTCCAGGTTTTGTCTTTCTTTCTTTTCTTCTTTTTCTTTCTTTCTTTCTTCTTCAAACCCACCCACCATGTTCATTCACGCATAAATATATACCCAGAAACAGAAACCCACTCCTCACTTTCATGATTTTGGTCTTCGATCTAAGGATTCCTAGGTTTGGATTTGGGTTTTTTGTGTTTGTGGGTTTGAGTTGGGAATTTTGGATCACTGATTGGAAGATTTTGTGTTGGTGTGTTTGGTTTTTCTGTGTTTCTAGTTGTGGTTTGAAGCTTGGGCTGTGATGGAGGTGGGTTTGTGTGGTTGGTGGTGGTATTGATGATTGGAAATTTTTTCTTTTTGTGGCTGTAGCTGATGGTTGGATTTTTTTTTTTTTTTTTTTCGTTTTGTGGCCGTTGGTGGTGTTGACAGTAGTGGGTTTTGAGTTTGCCATTGTATATGTGGTTTTTGGTCTATGGGTAAGAGGAAAAAAAATCTGAAATTTGGAATAGGGAAGAGGGAAAATATGTGCTATGAGTAAGAGAAAAAATTCATGGAGAAACGGTGCCGGAAGTGGGAGGGAACCAGTCTCTTGCTAGGTTATGTGAAATGGGTTTTGTGGTGTATAGAGGCATGAAATCAGTTGCTGGGTTTTGTGATGGGAAGGAAGAGCAGTAAAATGAAGAGAGAGAATGTCACACGCGGGTACCCATATGACCGTTCTGTGTAGTGTTAGTGGTGGGGTCCACGGTTTTGGGGAAAAGTTGTAGAGATATGTAACTGAGAACTGAGTCCAAACATGGGTACCCGGAAGAGGGAAAATATGTGCTATGAGTAAGAGAAAAAATTCATGGAGAAACAGTACCGGAAGTGGAAGGGAACCAGTCTCTTGCTAGGTTATGTGAAATGGGTTTTGTGGTGTACAGAGGCGTGAAATCAGTTGCTGGGTTTTGTGATGGGAAGGAAGAGCAGTAAAATGAAGAGAGAGAATGTCACATGCAGGTACCCATATGACCGTTCTGTGTAGTGTCAGTGGTGGGGTCCATAGTTTTGGGGAAAAGTTGTAGAGATATGTAACTGAGAACTGAGTCCAAACATGTGTTTTGCAATTTTTGAGAGAATGTGAGGTTTAAGTAGGAAGTTATGAGTTTTGGTTTGAGTTATGGGTTTTAAAAACCGAGTTATGAAAATTGAGTTAGCTCTAAACCAAACGGGCCCTAAGATTTTGGTGGGCTAGGGAGAAAATGACTGGCTCCCACCAAATCTCTCAAATTTTCCACCTTAACGAAACAATCCAAAAATCTCTTTTTTTAGTTATTTTTTCTACCCATTTTCATCCCAACCAAACGGATCCTAAATGATTCATGGACATGGTTTCCTCATCCATGTGCAACAAAATTTTTTTTTTCCTTTATTTTTGGTTCATATCATTGTATATACTCTTATCAAAACAAAAACAAATAGAGAATGTGCGAGTTTTTTTTTTTTTTTTTTTCCCTTTTTGATGGAAGAAAGTGTGAATCCTAAAAAAATAATGAGAAGAAAGAAATTATTTATGAAATATGAGAACTAGGATTGATATTTCCACCTTTTTTTTTTCTAAGATATCAAATGTTAACATCCGGGGCTATTCAAATACAATCTTGATATGTCAAATTTAGAAATGAAAGATGCTTTGAAATTCATTTACATATTTAAATCCACATTTAACCCTTTAGTTTAGTGGTTCCTAATGTCTCATAATATTCATAAGATCCTAAATTCAAAACCTCTTGCCAACATCTTGGGGCCACCCCATAGGGTTCTTCCCTATAATAACCTAATGTGTAGGATGGGGGGACTGCATACACCCGAGGAGAATAATGAGATACTCGAAGATGTCTAACACTTTCATTTGTCAAAAAAAAATCCACATTTATCATTTATTTTAAACAAAAAATAATATCATAATTAAAACTTTGAATTCTATAATGGACGCAAGCTAATTCCATGAATATTCTTTGAAAAAAAAAATAATAAAAAAAGGAGGATAATAACTACCGGTTTGACTAAGGATTAATTTAATGTGAGATAGCGATGTGACTTAATCCTAGGTTGGATCCACAGAGATAAAATTATTGTGAAAGATAACAATGTGACTTAATCCCACCGTGGAATTAATGACTTAAAGGCGGTTTTGGTTCCACTGAGAAACAATGTGACTCAAACCATGGCTCTCTTTCTCACAAACCCAGCAATCAGATCATAGCAAAGGTTTTCTTCATCTTCAACTTAAAACAGGTATATTAATTCTCAGATTAATTGTTGGGTGGTCTCGTACTTGGATTTGTGTGTGTGTGTTGAAAAACATAGCTAAGATGTTAAAAACTTGATATGGGTTGGGCCTTACGAGAAGACCTATGGATCCTTTCGCCATGTCATTTCTTCAACATTAGATTGTTTTTTCTTTTCTTTCAGTTTTATTTTTTTTTTTTTATTATTATAAATAGTTCCTCCAACCGCTTGCCTACTATTTTACAAGACCATTCACATATAATAACATGTACAAGAAAGTTTAGTTTTTTTTTTTGGTTAGCAATTTTCTTTTCTTCATGAGAATGAAATAAATAAATTAATTAAAAAAAAAAAAAAAAAAGAGAGAAAATGACATGGCATTCTATATTAGCTGTGGGTAGTTTGTTATGTTTGTAAGAATTTTGGGAATAAAGAATTATAATAACTAGTGAATTTTGTTATTTTATTGAACCGATGGTACATTAATCCATGCAAGTATCAAACAGGACCAACACCATACCCAAAACCCAGAAAATAGATTTCCAACTTACATATCACTCAGATTTTATTCAAAGCCCAACAGAAAGCAAATCGATTTATTTAAAACACTAGAATAAAGAGGCAAGCTACCAATTGAGTTGATGTCAACTGCTGGTAGTAACATAACTAGATGCAAGAGAAGCCTTCTATATTGATATCTTCTTATTAAGTTCCACCACACCCACCACCACCACCATGATGGCCACCACCATGATGGCCGCCTCCACCACCACCGTGATGGCCACTATGACCACTACCACCACCACCACCACCCCCTCCACCACCACATGCACTAGCTACTACTGCAGCTGTATTATCATAAGTGGAAAGCTGAGTTTCCTTCTTCGTTTTATTTCTTCTTCTAAAGAAAATACAAGAAACTAGATAGACGGCCAAGACGATTTCCACAGGTGTTCCCATCCACGTTGGAGAAATGGAGCTATATAAATTTTTGTTTGATATAAAGAGTACATATGCTTGGCTGGTGCTACCTGTCTATCATCAAAGCAAATAAAAGCACAGAAACGAAATTTAGAATTTAGATGCAAGAATCACTTAGCTGTTATAATGAATGCTGGTGGCATTGTCTTTGAAAGAATCAACAATAGCTCTCAGTGTCTGTGTACTAATTGGAGAGACAGAGAGATCTTTATGTGACTTGTGGAAAATATTACAACCCCATGTTCCTGTTCTTTAGAGATATTTATCCAAAAGAAACAAACAGATATAGGAGCAAAAATATCTAACTTGGGTTGGTATAGTGGGGTGCATGTTATTGGGCCACCACCATTAGAAGTTTCTGCAACTCCACCTTACTTTGCTCAAAAAGGAGTCGGCATCAGCCCAGTAAAAGAGTTGGGAATGTTTTTTTTGACTAAATATTCTTTAACTATTTTGCAGATTACTCCCTGCACATTTCTCTGGTACTCCTTGTCTCGCTCTTTCTTTATCTACACGAGTATGTCTGTGATATTAATGGTGGAGAATTGGATTGAAATACTTGGTTTTCCAAACAAAAAATTTGCTATCCGTGTTTTTTATTCGTTTTTTGAAGCACTAAATAGATCTTTGTTGGTTTTAGCTTTTGTTGAATCCGTTTGTGTACATGAGCATTTTTGTTAATCTTTATTAGCTAGGTCAACGGCGGCTCCAGGAATTTTGTTGAGGGGGGTCATTAAGAAATTTAAATTTTAAAAAAAAATTAATAAAAAGAGAACTTGAATATATCGAGTTATAGACAAAAAAAAAAAAACATTAATTTTTACAATTTCCTTCTACAATTTTTCAAATTTTGAACTGTTACATAATAGTTCATTACGAATGTTTATTGCCAATATGGGTAGCTATGACCATTTTATTTTGTTAAGTTTGTCTAAATTTTTATTTTTATGCAATTAATATTATATATTTGTCATTGTTTTTATAAAAATGTTTTAAACTAAATAACTAAACTCAATCATTGGTTCTATATTAATTATTGACACATACAACCACACTCATTCATACATAAAATAATTCATTACGTGTTTACTTAATCAATTGAATGCTTGAATAATCACTAACTTTGCAATTTTTTTCTTGAATTTTTCTAACTTATGACAAAAAGTTATTATAACATGATAACTATACACACTCATGTAACAAATCCTCTCTATTTCCTAATTATTAAATTATATAAAGTTATATTATATTTATATTGTACATACAAACATTCACGTACATATCATTATTCACACAAATGACATTATAAAAAAAAAAGTAATTCACACAATTAATATTAGACACATTTATACACATATAATAAAAAATGACATTTACAATTCACAAACACTTACTCTTACTTTAGAGTAAAAAATACTTGTAATAAGATTGTATAAAATTTAAGTTAAGGTGTGCAAAAATATTTTTAAGAAAAAAATTAATGTATTAAACTAAAAAAAAATATTATATATATATATATATATATATTTTTTTTTGAAGTCAGGGGGTTCATTTGAACCCCCTAAACAAACAGTAGAGCCGCCCGTGAGCTAGGTGCTAGTAAACGTGATTTCTATGTTTTGTAATTCACTCTATATGCTTCTTTTACTTCTAACTAAATGATATCCCGCGTGATGCGCGAATTACTTTACAATTTCACTTGAAATCATTTTTATGTATATTAAGACCATCATATAATACTTATTTTGTTGTATATTATTTATGTTTGGCCACAATATTTTTGAATACTTTGAAAATTTATTTTCTTAATTCATATTTTATTTTTAAAAATTATATAACACTATAAGACTATAACATATTATAATATTTACCGTTAAGAGTAGATTTATTTTTTAAACTGATTAAATGATTTTGAAATCTATAAATAATAATTTAAAACATAAAATAATTTTATATTTTAAAATTGCACAAATTTACACAACCTCCCAAACACTTTTTCAACCACTCTATTCTCACAACCAAATATGGAGACCTCAATCGTAAATACTCAACTCATTGTCTTAATGAAATTAAAGAAATTATTTGTAAGTATTAATATAAAAAGAACGTGATTAAAAAAAGATAAATTGGCTAAAAACACATCCATTTATCAAAATTTAATACATTTTATTTGGGCTACCCTTTAAAAAAATTGAAAATAATTTGAAATCATCATCAATTTTTATTTTTATCACTATGGCTCATATTGTATAAAATAGCAGTAGAAAAAACTTACAAAGAAACCTACAAATTATGAGTTCTAACAAAAAATATTTTTTTTTTGGAAAAAAAAAAAACAGCTAACTTCATAAATAATCAATTAGAATGTTTCTTTTTCTTTAGTTCTAAAACAAAATACATTTATGACTTTTCCAAACCAAAATCCCAAACACCCAAAGACTCAAAACGAATTACAACCTTTACAAAATCCAAAATGTATGATTTCAACATCAAATTGTAAGCTATCGTCACTGAATAAAAAACGCAAGCTCCCTTCCTTTGTCATAGCCTACTCATACGGGTTAGCATTAAATGGTACCACAATGTCGGAGTTACATAGGTGTCATTGAAAGGTTGAAAGTTAATGACATCGTTTTTTGTTTGAGTGTATTTGAGATAGGATAGCATGAAGGGTTATAGGCATGTGTATGTAAAGGAGTAAAAGTGGAAATGGTAAATGGAAATGCAAAGAGTTTTTTGTGTGTGAGAAAGAAGAAAAGTCTTGAAACATTGAACCAAATGAAACAAATAGTAGTCTTAAAACATTGAATAAAAAATATAACAAAAAGTAGTCTTGAAACATTGAACCAAAAGAAATAAAGAGTTTCTATTTTTAAATTTGTTCTTATCTTTGATATAACTTAAGAGTATTTCAATTCTCTTCATAGAGTGTGCTACATGGCAGAACCTTAGGCTTTCCGGCATGAGGTCTCTGCTTTTATATATATATATATATATATATTGATTGATTTGAACTTCATTTATTTTCTAGTAGTTATTATTTTCAACTGTTTGAAATTCTATCTCAAATGGTTAAACTTGTGCTGGAAGTTGAACTCGATTACATTTCTTTGGACTCATTAAGAATCTGTTTGGTTGCCAAGAAATCCTAGGAAAATATGAGTTTGAAATGAATCTGTTTTATCTGGGATTTTTTTTCTTCATTCGAACTTTTTAGTGTTGTTTTGTTTTCATTGCTTAAATTTCTAGCGCCAATTAAATTGTTAACTTTTGCTAGAATTTGAGCCTGATTATATTTCTTTCATTCATTCAGAATCTGTTTGGTTACCAAGAAATCGTAGGAAAATAGATGAATTTTGGATATAGTAAGCTTCTATCAAATTGGGAAAGGATAGAAAATTAGTGGTTGGACCTGGTTCAGGCTAGCATTTTTAATATTAGAGATGCAAAAATGGAAATAGTTCTAACAATTTTGTGATAAAAGTAACTGAATATGTATAGAGGTTAGGGCATACTCTGTGTTGAGCCAAATTTCGGATATAGTAAGCTTTTAGTTTAACTTAATTTTAACTATTGATATCTTTTTTACCAATATCCCAATTTCAGTTTTCTCCATCTTTTTGCTGTAAATCTATTATGAGCTACTAAATATGTTAAATTGATAATAACTTCATTACGTGTGATTGAATGAACACATGCTCCTTCTGGTGGATAAAGTTTTGGATTCAATGAACAATGCTGGAAGCAGTTTGTGTACTAGAGTGTCAATTGTCATTCAGGAACGGCATCGGAACTGGATGCCGGCCAGATCAAAGGCTTTAGTTGACATTCAGATCATAGTTCATCAGTTAGTGCTGGTTGAAAATGAAAATTTTACTTATTGAGAAACTTGGAATGCAATTAGGGGGAAAAAAAAAACACAACCTGTAGTAGAGTTGAAAATTAGAACAAACAAAGCTTCTTGGACACCTGAAACTTTTATCTGTTTCCTGCTTCAGAGTGTAAAAATGGAGACTGAAAAGGTAGCAGGTTTTTAACTATATAGCTACAACACCATTAGCCTAAGCATTTCATCTAGATCTCAGGACCTTCCTAGTGGATCAGTTGGAGTCTGACCTCACACAAGGACCTCTGTAATCTGTATCCTTCAACAAGGATGAAAATACTATCTATATATGCATGTGTGTTTGCATACATACAAGAAGATGAAAATCTGATTTCTGTCTTCACCCTGAGTTTCAGTCCTGAATTAAAATGTGGCATTAATAACATCCAAAATTTTAAAACTACACCAAGAAAATAGTAATCAATTGTGTTTATATCCCAAAATTATATCACCATGTAGTTGGGAGTAAGAGCAAACAAATCCTTAATGGTGGAATGACCTCAAAATTCATGACCCCTTATCTATTTTTCTGGTTTTGCTTTACTTTGTTTATCCATAATGATAAGTTTGAAATTTCTCTTTTAAGTTTATGAATGCTTTTTGCTATCAGTTCTCTGGGCACGTGTTCAGGTGTCCGATCAATCAATTAATCGGTTTTGGAGTGTTAGGAGGCCGTTTGGTCATCCAGTTTAAACACACGCGTTCAGTGTTTAAACACTGAACATATGTGTCCAAAAAAAGAAAAACGTGTTTGGTCATCCATTTTCAACACAGGTTGTTTGGAAAACATTGTTCCAAAACCGGTTTTCAAACACATAGTTTTGAAATCACCTCCAGCCTGTTTTTAAACAACAAAACAAGGGTTCTCAGTGGCAATTGGGTAATTATCTTGAAAATGGTAAGGGCCCACCTAGTCGGTATGTCTCATCTCTTCCTCTCACAATTATCCCAAAGTCTCTGCACGATGAATCCCAAAGTCCACCTAGCCAGCTTTTTTTTAAAATCAAACACAAATACCAAACACATATTTCTGTTTTTTGAACACTGAAACATTTTATTTAAACTATGATACCAAACACATTTTTTTGTTTTTTAAACAATAAAAACACGTATTTCAAAAACACTTTTTAAACCACAATTTTCACATCATTTTAAACAACAATTTTTAAAAACCATGACCAAAAGTGCCCTAGATTTTGGCATTGGGCACTAAAACATCTCTTTGTAGATATGGCTGCTCTTTTTTTCAGTATTATTACACAAAAATTGTCTCTTTTTTTTCCCTTAAAAAATTTCTTTTCTACATGACAATGAAATATAAAATTAAAAAAAGAAAGAAAATGAGAAGCCATTCTATGTTTGGAAGAGGCTATCCATATATAAGCTACTTTTTTTTTTTCTTTTTTTGTGAGAAACAAACACACATATTGAGAGAGAATGAAATTTTAACACAGTACATTACAAAATCCACTTATCATGGTAACTTTTATACATTAATAACACTTTTGGTAATAAAGAATTATAATAACTAAGGTGAAATTTTTGTTATTTCATAGAACCACTAATACATTTCCAACATCAAACCCAAAAATAGATTTCCAAATTAAAAAAAGAAATACAATCTTCTATTAACTAACAAATTCACATGCTTTATAACAACTTACAATTCACTCTTATTTTATTCAAAGCCCAACAGAAGACAAATGAGATTTATCTAAAAAGAGGTAGAATAAAATAGGAAAGGTACCAGCTAATTTCAACTGCTGGTAGTAACATAACTAGATACAAGAGAAGACTTCTCTATTAATGTCTTCTTATGAAGTTCCACAACCCCCTCCACCACCACCACACCCACCACCACCACACCCTCCACCACCGTGATGGCCATCATCACCAGCACCATATGTACTAGCTACAACTGCAGCTGCAGCAACAGCAGCTCCCCCCAAAACAACCATCCCACCATCTTTTCCACCACTTCCTGCTGCATTAGTAAAATCTAGTTGCTGGGAAGCAGCACTCACATCTCTCTTGGCAGTGGAATGATTAGTTTCCTTCTCCCTTATTTTTCTTTTTCTAAAGAAAATACAAGCAAATAGATACACTACTAGAGTCCCTGCCAAGACGCCCATGATGATCACTGCAGGTGTTCCCATCTAAGTTGGAGCAATGGAGCTATATAAAGTTTGTTTGATATAAAGTTGGATATGTTGTACAATACTTGGTGCTAATTTTCTTTCATCAAAGCAAATAAATAACCACACTAGGCTTTGGAACAAATCATAGAAGCAAAGAGACGAAATTAATTAGATGCATGAGTGACTTAGCTGTTGAGGAATGCTGGCGGTATTGTACAGTGCAAATTCCAGTGTCCCAAAAGGCCAACAATTACTGTGACAGCTCCAAAAATTTAGCACAACAAATTGGACAAACTTGAATGGCAGGTTGAAAATTTATAAGACGAAGCCAAGGTGCTGCAAGGAGAGAGAGAGAGAGAGAGAGAGAGAGAGAGATCATTATATGAGTGAGGAAATAGTACAGCCACGTGTTGGTTTTGCTCTAGTGATGTACTTATCAAAGGGACACAAACTGATGCTGGAGATGGAGTATCTAACTAGCTAGTCCAGTGGGGGCGTTATTGGGCCAGTATGTGAGATAGTGGAGGAGATTGTGGTACCAAAAATTCTAAGCCCACAAACTTTTACACATCTTTTGTCACAATCATCCTATCTAGTTGATTGTGATTTGAGTCCTAAAGTAGTGGGTTTATGTGAAAATGTCAAACAGTCAATAATAATCTACCTTATAGGATAGTTGGAGAAAAAGACAATGGCAAAACTTGTAATCCTAGAATACTCTTATGATAACTATGAGTGCTCAAAAAGAAAGACGGCCAGAATTCCAACTCATTACATTAGTCAATTCTAACAACTCATTAGGCACTTCTAATGAGTTAATTATTCATACTATTTTTATTTAAAAGTCAAAGCTATTTATGATTTTCTAGCACTGTTAATCTGGCATTGTTATATGTAGAATAATTATACAATATTTTGAAAGTAAAATAATGTCGTATTCCTACTACAAAAAATTTGAACTATAACAGCGTTATAAATGTTGGCTATGCTACAGCACCCAAAAATGTTGGTATGGAGCCAATTGGACTATGCTAGGCGCTAGCGATTACTAGAACCACCTTTCAAGTGACAAAACTTTTTTTTCTTTGGTGATTGGGCTATATTGGCACTTTTGCTAACCGCTGCCATGAATTTTTCCTGAAAAAAACTTATTTTTAAAATGAAGAAAATAGGTTTCAGCGGCAGTTGCCGGTTAGAAAATTGAAACTACCGCTATATGTCTAATGTTTTTTTTTTTTTTTTTTTTTTTCACAATGAATATTTTTAAATCCATTTAGAGTTTTTTTTTTTTAAAAAATCAAATATATTTTTGAGTCTAGTTTACACACGCAATATACACCCCACAATAAAAAATGTCCAACTAATTAACACAATACAATAATAAAGGTTCCTGATATAATTGTTATGCCCAAAACAACACATTTCAAATGTATAGATCAAAGTTCCAAACTATTTAATAAATTCAGTACAACACTTAACAATAAATGTCCCAAGATAAACTAAATAGTCCTCAAAACTATCAATACCACAAGCAGTTTGTTTCCTAATAAGATGCAGCAGATGAATAATTTTGTGACACACAAGATTGTTGGTCGGGAGCAACACCATCCTAAATACAAATTATGAAGAGATCTTAAGTTCATATAATAACAACGAGACTAAGTAATGCAATAAAACTAATCCCCAAAAAAAAAAAAAAAATCCAAAACCAAAGGAATACATTAAATACATTTTCAAAACATTAAATTTAACAACTGACTAAATAGCTAATGAAATTGGAACTATGTACCGTTTGTCTGATGATATACAGTACAAATACTCTGTGCTAATTTTCTTTCATCAACTAGGTTTTGGAGCAAATCTTAGAAGCACAGAAACGAAATTTTGAGAGACTCAACTAGGTTTTGGAACAAGGTCACTCACTTGGCTGGTGGCATTATCCTTGAGAGACTCAATAATAGCTCCAAGTGTTAAGTGTATAATAGGCCAACAGTTATTGTGACAGTTCTGAGATTATTAGCACAACAATTGGACAAGACTTGAAGGGCAGGATGAAAAAAATTAATAAGATGAAAGCCAGCGTGCAGCACAGAAGGAAAGAGAGAGAGAGAGAGAGATCTTTGTATGACTGAGGAAATATTACAACCACATGTTCCTTTTGCTCTACAGATAATCATATCCAAGGGACACAGACGTGGGTTAGTACTTAGTACAGTGGGGCCTTATTGGAGCAGGATATGATGACTTTTAGTTGAGGTTGTGGTACCATCTGTGAGTGCTCATAAAGAGACGCAAGTGAAGCATTCTGATGTGTCCCAGGACGGGATTACTACCACCGGTTAATGGACCAGCAGACTAGATGAAGATTACTGCCTCACGAATTTGAATTCAACAAGGAATCCCTCTTAGCTATCTATCCAGCCAACTGTTACGGCTGATTGGAATTTGATTTTCAGTTCCCATAAATTTCTATTTCCTTCTTTGTTTTTGGAGATTGGTCATCTCGAATTGACTACATAGTCTACATTCCTTACAAACACAACAGGGGCAGATCACATTCCAACTCAATTCTTATGATGTGTCAGTTATCTATATTCATCATTAGCAACTATCAATACAACAAAAACTCATAATGTAGTTTTTACTGCATACAATGATGCTAAACCTAATCCCATAAACCCCACATCTTATTTCCATACTGACATTGCATCCAATGTCATATCCTATATTTCTTATCAATATATATATATATATATATATATATATATATATGTATGTATGTATGTATGTATGTATAAAGTATATCATATCCTATATTCATATAAATATCATCTAACGAATTTTTAAGGTTATGGTACAAGTAAAACAATTTTATCCAATTTCTATAATTTACAATAACTGAAATGGATAAAGATCTAGCAAGGAAGACACTCAGATGAGTAAGGCAAACATCATATACAGCCGCATAACCACCTGCAGCAGTAAGCTGGGCAGTCATGAGACAACGATCTGCCACTTTGTTTCCTCATGGTCTGCCATTCGCATGAAGATATAAAAGCAAGAGTAAGGCTAACAGAAAAGTAGCAGCAAAATTCTTACTTACATATACAGAACAAAACTTGGAGACCTGAATTTGTATTCTGTTTTCCTTTTGCCACATAGAAATCAAATCCTAGATGAAAAATAAAAAAAATAAAAAGTATTAAGCACATGGCTCCATACAATAGATATTAGTTACTAAAAACCAACTTTACATCTAGGTCCAATAGGAGATAAGTACATCCAGTGCTCCAGCTCTCAATCCTGGAAATTAGGATTCATAATGAATGTGAAAATTTGGATATAACCAACAGCGATAAATAATGCAGCACGAGAATTGCTTGATGCTTCATATTTAGTCAAATATAGAATGTATAAGACATCAAATTTTCAAGTAGAGCCCCACATTCTCATCACATAAAAATTACTTAAGATTAAGAAGCTAGGAGAATGGTATCTTCTGCTATGCAAATAATGGAAATCAAAACATATAGGAGTATCACTGAAACCTGTGGAGAATTGCAGTCTAAACAGCAACTTAACTAGACTTTACATACTTTAAAATGGGCGATGGAACCAAAAAGATGAGACATTTAAGCAATCATATAGCTTTTTTTTTTTTTTAATAAATAAGCAATCATATAGCTCTTAATTCTCACTGCAATAGATGACATTTGGTTAGTTCACAGAACAATCCATCCCATAGGAGAAACACAATAAGAGGCCAGGATAGAAAATGATGACATATGATCTGCATGAAATCACATTGTTGCAACAAGTCAGCAAGGGGCTAAATCCTTAATTTGGCCTAAAGTCTTGAGATTAACTGATAACACTTCAAAAAAGAATCAAAGTTAAACCCAGCAAAATTTTAAATAACAATGACCAATCATTTCATCATAAAGAAACCTGAGTATAATGCAACAACTAGTAACCTTTCCAGAAAGTCATTTCAGAAATTGAGAGACACTATTTGTCTCAGAGCTAAAGATTGGGTTTTTAACGAGAAAGAAACCTTTTTTCCTCAGTAAGGAGCAAAGTAAACATGACATAAGAATACAAATAAACATTAGGAAAAAAAACCATTATAAGTTAATTGCCATTGCAACAAAGTCTTATTCCCCATTAATCATTATACAAATATATTCAATTTCCCCCCACACTACCGCATGAGCTCTAGATCAAATTGCAATTCCTTCTTCTATAGAAATGGGAGGATGGTGAGATTAGCTTAGTTCACCATCTAAGAAAGTAAGAATTCTTTGTAGATAACTAGAAATTAGGAAGAGAATGCCTAATAAAAATAAATAAGGGCTAAACTTCTTTATGGCATGGTGAGCATAGAAGGTAAGCATAAAGAACAGGAAATCCCCTTGATCTTCCCAATATAATAGAGATGATACAGTAGAACATGCTTTAACCAATTAGTTTCCAAAAGATATTTTAAAAGGGTAATGCTAGAATTACAACCAAGTTTGCTACAAAACTGCAATGAACATGATTGTTAACTTCAACAGCTTTATAATTTATAAATTAATTTCTGAGTAACCTATTTGTGATCGATGTAACCTCAATTTGTAAGATTTATGTAGTCAAATTTGTAGAATCCTTAGCATCACTTTAAAAAAATTATATAATAAATAAAAAAGGAAACAAGGAACAAATTAGCTGCTGTAGAAAATACAAGATTGGACTTATTTCAAAAGCCACCATAGACCAAAACATCTAGTTAGCTCCAGCCCAATAATAACAGCACATCAAAGACATTAATGTACTCTAATAGAAGCTCCAAGAGTGAAAGTTGAGTGCACCAGAGAAGAATAACAACAAATAGGGGTATGGAAAACTGGTTAACTCAAAACTAGTGAGCATTACTTGCATGATAAATAAATGCATATCAAATCAAAACTATCATATACTGTTAACAAAAATACACAAACAATTAAGACAACTTGTATATTTGAGAATCAGAATCATAAACAATAAAAAGAACCCATCATGATAAAAATAATCTCTGCAATGAGATTTTTTGCTGTAATTTATGAGCACATGGTATAGGACCCAAAAGCACTGGACTGTGTTGAAATTTATGAACACAGCTTAATACATACAGACAACTTATAATGAAAAATTACCTTAATTTTGCTAAGGTAACGGAGGAGAGAATTAATGTCTTTCCAGACAACTTAGTATTCACCCATCAATATGAAATATCGATGCTTTTTTGGCAGTTCCGTTTGGGTGGCCGCTTTCCGAAAATTTACTTGCCGTTTCTACTTTCTAGGGTACTCTCTACTCCACCTTTTTCTTTTTCTTTTTTCTTTTTAAATAAATAAATAAATGTTCAATTAAATAGGCTTTTTATCATTTTCTAAAAAATAAAGTTAAAATATAAAAAATAAAAAACCGCAATTAATTTGAGCATGCAAGCCAATGAATTATTGACCTTTTTTTGTTTCTAAAAAATAATTATTGGCATTTAAAAAGAAAATATGCACTATAATTAAATATTAAAAATTCATTATTGATAAAGCTTTTTTAATGATCCCAAATTAAGTTTGGGGAGTCAAATCCACTACTTGCATCCACACAAGCGATGAGGAAGGCTAATAGTGTCTTTTTCAATCATGCAACCAATGTGCCAAAAAAAAATAATGCTAGATAGAGCTCTCACAGCTTAAGGAAAGTTAGACATTAGCTTTAAGAGAACAAGGAAAATAGAAAATAATGAGTTGAAGGAGAAATGAGTATCCCTATTTGTGTATTCTAGAACTCACAAATGCATTTTATACACTTGTTGAATGAACCTGTGTTCCAAGATGTATGAGAACTAAGATGCTTCAAGAAGGCGCCAAGAGTTTTGTAAGTCAAATGTTTGGCATCTCTTGAAGTTTCCAAAACATCCAAAATTTGAATGCCGCCTCCCTGTTTTGATAATTGAATTATCAAAATGAGGTTTCAAGTGTGGTACGTGATTGTGTGAGTACAAAGGTTTTTATTAGGCGAAACTACATTATTGGTTCTTAAAGTTTACCTTGCAAGTACAATTGGTCACTTAAGTTTCAAGTGAGTTCTATTAATTCCTCAAATTTTAAAAATGAGCAATATTAATCCTTTTATTAACTACTAATAATGGTGTTACTTACGTGGCTAACGAAATAATGACTTGTCTATTTTTTAATGATGTGTCATTTTTCAATAAAAAAATTACAAAAATTATTTTACACATCATAACCTATTAATACCAAAATAAGGGCGAAAATGGGTAACTAATTTTTTTTTTCTAACTATCTAGTTAGTAATTCCAGTTTTCAAACTATATTTTTTACTAGCATCTCAAGTCTAAGAGACTCGATTTAGGGTCTATAAATCGAGTCTTTGAGGGTCGATTTTCATGTTTTGATCGGGTCTGAGTTGGCACTTTTTCCACGTGGCGTCCACATGGAAATCGAGTCTTTGAGACTCGATTTATAAGCCCATATATAAAAGAACAGCAGCACCAACAAAAAAGAAATCAGAGCAAGAAGAAAAAAAAAAAAAAAAAAAACAGCCCCAGGCCGCGCGCGACCCAGGTCCAGCGCGACCTTCTGTTTTTGGGTTTTTTTTTTTTTTTTTCTCTGATGAACACATATATGGGTATTTGAGCTTGATTTTTTTCTAGATTCTTTCTCTCTGTAATCTGATTTTTTTTTTTTGTATTTCGACTTGTACATGAGAGACTTGGAGACTTGAAATTTTTTCAAATTTTTTTGGTTTGTAAATCGAGTCTCTAGGACTCGATTCCAGGTGGTCTCCATATGGAAAAAGATGTCACATCAGACGATAGAAATCGAGTCTCAAAGACTTGATTTATAGGCCAAAATCGAGCCTCTTAGACTCGAGATGCTACTAAATAATATAGTTTAGAAACTGGAACTACTAACTAGATAGTTAAAAAAAAAAAAAAAATTAGTTACCCATTTTCGCCCAAAATAAAGGACCAATAGTGTAGTTTCTATTATTGGCACAACCTTTTTCTCATGCCTTATGGACCAGCCACATAACTAAAGCCCATGGGTATTTTTATATAACACTTGTGGGCCTAACCTACTTGATTGTTGTCCCAGTTAATAATAAGGCCTATTTGTTTAGACTAAACCAATTCAAGGGTTATATTCATGGGCTTTAGGCATTGGGTACTTCATGGGCTTTGTCCCATTGATGAGTTCTTGGGCTAAATTTTGGAACTTTTTCTATTAATAAAATCAGTGGGCACTGGAGGTTAATTTTGCAGGCCGAACATAACCGTTATTTTAGGTCGCTCAACTTTATAGATAGTGAGGTAGAAGTAGGCTTTGGATTGACTTTTTGGGCCTTATGCTTACTAGTCTGTTGTCAAAAGTAAAAGCTTCTTAACGATCGGCAAAAATAAATGAGTGATCATTGAACCATTTAATCCAAAACTTCAAAGGAGATAAGGTATTGTGAAAGCCCACTAGCAAATAATAAGGACAGGTGAACAAGATTCAAGACAAAGGATAAAAGGAGTGTAAGCCTTGAGAGGAATCGTCAGCTCTATCCAATGGAGAAAGTAAAACCTATATAAAAAAATAAATTATGAAAACCTATTTCAAAAATGATATTTAAAGGGTTCTACTCTCTTTTTTTTTTCTTTTTTCTTTATTGCTATAGTACTTTTAGCAAAAATATAAATTAGCTTATTTTATGGGGTAATTACATTCCTCTAGAGAAATGACATTTCACCCCAAACCTTAAAAATAAAAAAAAAAAAAAATAAAAAAAAATCCCCTTTCTTAAAATATGAAGAAATTAACACTCTGCTCCATTCTGTTTATATAAGTAATAAAATATTCTAAATTTTTATATAAATATTTTTACAAAAGTTTAACCATGATTAATAAAAAATAACTTATAAATAGAATAAAAATGCAAAATTCATCAAACACCATAACACTTGCAATGGTAAATCTTTCCATAACCTACTAAAAAAAATTAAGCAAAATTTATACTAATATTTTAAAATACACTTTAATTAAAAATTCAAAAAATGAATTTTAATTTTGAAATAGATGACAATTTTGTAAACCCGCTCTGAAACAAAGTACATTTTAGTACACAACTTTTTTAATATTAATTTAACAAAGTTTTTTCAATTGAATGTCAAGGGGGAAAGCTCTTTTTTTTTTCTTTTTTTCTTTCTCTTCAAATTTGGGGTGAAGTGTCATTTTATTTAGCTTTTATGTGCACTACTTCTAACAAAAAACTAGATATGCTATTCTAAAAAGAACACTGTATATTTATTTATTTATTTTGATAGTTATTTTTTTTAGAAAGATTATTTTGATAGTTATAACAATAAAGATGGGTAAATTTGAACTCTTGATGTTTTTGCGAGAAATACTTAAAAATACTAATTAAACTACAAAACCCTTGATGACATAATGTATGCTTAAACCTTAATTACTTGAAAGAATATATTTTAGATATATGGTAATAATTTTGCAACATCACAACATATAAAAGAAAATTACAAATTCTATGATATCTAGACAAACATTAAAATTAATATAAACGAATATTTTTGTAAGCAATAGTTATGGGATAAAATTTAATATAAAAAAAAAAAAAAAAAACACACACACACACACAAAATGAATATGTTTGATGATGGAAAGAAAATCAGTAGGCTGAATACTCCGGGCTTCAATGATCTAGTAATTGCTTGGAAGGCCTGAAAAGGAAAACACACGATCAAAGGTGACCGGGGTGGACTGGCCAAGAACCCTCCAATGCTTGAGTTAGTATCTCTCTTAAATTCTAGAGTTCCAACTTTTTAGGAGTTGTCTAAAAACTTACCATCATTTGATGTGAATGAGTGTTTATATAGTATGCTCTTGAAGCAGTTACTTGTCTTGTAACTTCCCCTATATTTAAGGAAGTCAGAGGATTCAAGGTTAACTTCCACAACCGCTATAGGAGTTAGAATATCTTATCTTTATCTTCTATAACTATCGTTGGAAATTAAGTACTGAGTAGGAAGTTATAGCGATAAACTAGGATCTTACTCATGCTTCAAAATAATAACACGTGATTCAATTTACTAGCTCCTGTAGATAAATCTCTCCAGAATTTTCCCAAGTATCGGGGGTCGTCCAGGTGCTTTCCTCATGGACAACCCATATGCCTATGGACGACCATCTTCCTAGGTACAGCCATTCTTGTCTTCTTGACCTAGATGACTCTCATGGACAAATTGGAGTTGGTTCAATTTTCAGTTCACCATCAGTTGCCCCCTTGTCCAAGGGTCGTCCAGCGCATTGTAAAATTTACTGTTGTTCTTTGGACGTACGTTTTTATGTCAGTGGTTAGATATCGTGCCACGTGTCATGACTTCATTGGTGACTGGTCGCGTCGATTTAACTTTTCAAGGAATATGCCACGTGTCATTCTCTGGTTGGTCACGTTGTTTCAGATGCCAAATTTCGCTATCTATAAATAGTAGAATTCCTCCCCTATCCTTCACATTTCCAAAATTTTCTCCCTTGACATTTGTCGTCCAGTGCCTCGTCTAGAAGTATTTTTGCGTCTTTAGTCCTTTTCCATCTAGAGCCAGGTATTCTCCTCCTCCTCGTTCTTAGATTTTCCTTCAAATTTCAAGATGTCTGAGGTTGTAGTTTCTTTGTCTAGTAATAGTGTACATAAGGCTATAAGGCTATAGATGAGTATCATGACTCAACTAGTTATAGTGGTTCTAGTAGTAGTAGTAGTACTAGTAGTAGTGGGGGAAACACCACGGATGAGGAATACACCTCTGGTGTTCCTAGGGTTCCTCTAGAGGTTTTTTAGGAGCATCTTAGGATGAGGGCAGCTTCCGAATCTCGAACTGGTACCTTGACGAGTGTTCCTTCATCCACTCCTTTAGACGAGGTAGAGACAGTGTACAGTTGTGCTGTAGGCATCCCTTCCAAAACAGATGAAAGGAGACTTACTGCACTTAGGAGTTGGTACCAAATCCCAGACGACCTTAACCTTACGTTAGCCGTCCGTGGGGAGTGGTATTGTAACCCTCGTTTTGGGATAGGCATCTACAAAGCTTACCTTTTAGGGGGGCTTAGGTTACCCCTTAATGCCTTTACTAGGGAATTACTCACTAGGTTAGGTTTAGGAGTGTGTCAATTTAACCCCAATGCATGGAGACTAGTCGTCTCTATGCAAGTTTTGTGGAGGGAAGTGTTTGAAGGGGATCGTCCTATCACTGTGGACGAGTTCCTCTTTTGCTACAAACCCTCAGAAATCAACCAATCCCTTGGCTTTTATCAATTCACAGCCAAGGGTAAAGATTGTAGGTTAATACAGTCTTTGGTAACGCCTGATAGAAACTGAAAGACAAAATTTTTCTTCGTCTCTGGTTTCTAGTCTAGGCACACTATTGAGGTTGGCAGGGATCCATTTGCCCCTATACTGGAGAATTAGGGAACTTTCGTCCTGAAGGTTTTTTTTTTTTTTTTAATATATATATAGCGTTTTTATCTTTTGCTTATAATCGTCTAACCCTTCTCTCTATATATTTTTTTATAGTTGTTGGACAACCATCTTTAAGCAAATTTTATCGTGACCGCGTCCATAGAGCTCGTCTATACGCTGACAGGAGTTTCCATTCGTTGGTCACCCTTCAACGTCTTGCAACGTGGGGACTCAATCCTAAGCCATCTGCTGAAGCTATAGCTCACGAGCTCACTATTCGTAGACATGAGTTTTCTTTTTACTTAGAATTTATTTGAGTATTATTTGAATTATACTCCTTAACTAAAACTTTAATATTTTTCTTTTAGGGATGGCAACCATGAAAGAGAATAAGGGGAAGGAGGTAGTGGACGAGGTAGTCAGGCTTGAGGCTTAATCCCAGCTTCTTCCTTCTGCTGGGGACAAAAGGTAAACTTTATCCAAGACGCTTGACTTGGGAAATCTTCCCAGTCGTCGAGGAAAGAAAGCGAAGCATGGGTCATCTAAACCTGGGGTCGTCAAGCCCAGCCTTCCTAAGTCTCAGCCGTCCATCCAAGTCTTTGATGTAGACTCGTCTGTTCCCATTGAAGTCACCCCGTCCAAGACCACCACGCCTACCTCATCTCAGCCTTTTTAGAGGGTTCCTATGAACCTTGTTGAAAATGAAGATCTAGCTTGGGAACGTTTTCAAAAGGCTATGACTGATGAAGACGTGGCCGATTGCTATGACATGTCCTTGAAGGAATTTGAGCATTTTGCTATTCATGATCTCTTCAATGTATGTGATCTTACTTTTGCCTCGTCTTGTCTCTTACACTTTTCTCGTCTAATGAATTTCTCTTTTTTTTTTTCTTTTTTCTTTTTTTTTTTTAAATCTTTATGCAATGTATAGCAGCATCCAGGCAGGCCACAAAGATGGACGAGACGAGGATACAGCTTGAGACAAGGATCCAGGAGGTTAAAGACGAATGTAGGGGTTGGGTTGAGGTGGCAGCCAAGGCTAAGGACGAGGTCAAGGAGCTGCAGAATCTTGTCGAAGAGCTCAGAGCTGACATTGTTGAGAAGGACACTCCTCTTGACTACCTTCAAAAAAGGAATGAATAATAAGGCCAAGGAAGATGTCGTAGTGGAGTTCAAAGCTTCCAAACAGTTCACTGATCTGTTGGACACCAACTACGCGACTAGCTTTGAAGACTTTCGTATGGACGCTATGGAAAACTTCCCTGAAGTAGACTTTAGCTCCATCAAGCTCAACATTGGTGCTGCCAGCTCTCTCCTCCAGATGAGTTCTAAAGATCTTAATATTGAAGATGATGCCACCACTCAACCTGCTGTGAGAGACGTGTTCCTCAAAAAAAGAGATTCGAGTACCTTTTTAGGGCACCTTTCATTTTGGGTAAGTGGTATAGAGTCGCCACTTATTTTTCTTTATACAAAAAAGAAAAAGAAAAAAAATACTAATTACAAAATACATGACTGAATAGTTCCATTCATTGATTGAATAAAATTACATATCTGAAAGAAAATTAAAAAGTTACATAGCTTTGGGTCCTCGTTACAATCTATCAAATATTTACACGGCTTGTTGTCCTAGTTACATTCTATCCAAAACAAATGAAGATAAGGCTAGATCTACTCAACCAAAAAACCTAAATCCGAAGGCTAGGTTACGGAATAGGAAGGTGTTAGGCACCCATTCCACCGAGGCAAAGTCTGGTCTTCAAGACTCTTGTGACCAATGTACTATGCTATGCATGTCATGCATGATATGTTGAACATGTGAACAAAAAATCAAATCACACAAATTTATGTATGAATGAAATCTCTTCTTTTTGTTTAAAAAAAAAAATCAGATCTATTTTTTATTGTTAAAAAAATGATTTTGATTTGTCAAAATATCAGATCTACTTTGTGGGATGTAAAAAAAAAAAAAAAAGGTTTTTGATGATAAAAATTCAGATCTATTTTGTTATAAAAAAAAATGATTTTTTGATGACAAAAATTCAAATATGTTTTGCTATATATTTTTAAAAAGATTTTCTAAGAAGAAAACTTCACTCATAAACTAAATTTATGTAATCATGATTTAAAATAAGGCAAAAAACCCATTTTAGTCCCTACATTTTCACGCGATTCCTACTTTGATCCCTAACTTTTTTTTTCACCGATTTTAGTTCCTATCTTGGAAAACGCGTCTCCTTTTAGTCCCTAGTGTTACATCAGAGATGGAAATTGCACAGTTGGCAAATGGAAAAAATTAAAAATATTAAAATAATTCCCACAGTGTCCACGTGGCTTTCCACATCAACCTTTAAATTAAAAAAATTAATTTATTAATTTTAACTAAAAAAAAAAACCAAACCAAGCAAGAACAACAAATTTAAAACCCAGCAAAAACAAGATCAACAAAACACAAACCCAGCAAATTTAAAACCCAAAAAATTAAATTCAAACCCATATTCAAACCCCCCACACCACCAAAATCATATTCTACTAGATATTAGCATCACCATCACCATCAGCATGCCTTCATCGCCCAAGTTGTTCAACGCCCAGAACCGCCCTTCGCCGGCCTCCCCGCGCAGATCGACGGTCCTTATCCTCGCCAGCTGCCTTCTCATCGGTCTCACCGGCTTCGTTTTTGGACTCGCTGCGCTCCTCAACGCACCACAAAAATGTGCGAACACCGAGCCAAGATCGATCCGAGTCGTCTGGGAGCGAGTTGGAGATGGAGTCGTCAGCGATGGCGATGGAGATGGAATTGGCATAGATTCGAATATGAAGACGAGGAGGAGGAGGCAGAAGGTGATGGGTTTCGTCGGCATTCAGATCGGGTTCGGATCCGTGGGACAAAGGCGCTCTTTGCGCCAGACTTGGATGCCATCCAATCCCAATCTCTTCAACGGTCAGTATATCGATTTTTTTCTTAACAATTTATTTGTTTAATTTAGTATTGAATTTGAAAAATGGCTTTTGCAGATTGGAAGAAGCAACTGGATTGACTATAATGGGTTTTGGTGGTGTGGGGGTTTGAAATATGGGTTTGAATTTAATTTTTTGGGTTTTAAATTTGCTGGGTTTGTGTTTTGTTGATCTTGTTCTTGCTGGGTTTTAAATTTGTTGTTCTTGCTAGGTTTGGGTTTTTTTTTTTTTTTTTTCTGTTTTTTTTTTATTTAGTTAAAATTAATAAATTAATTTTTTTAATTTAAAGGCTGACGTGGAAAGCCACGTGGACACAATGAGCATTATTTTAATATTTTTAATTTTTTTCGTTTGCCAGCTGTACAATTTCCGTTTCTGATGTAACGTCAGGGACTAAAACGAGACGCGTTTTCCAAGATAAGGACTAAAATCAGTGAAAAAAAAAGTTAGAGACCAAAGTGGGAATCGCGTGAAAATATAGGGACTAAAATGGGTTTTTCGCCTTAAAATAAACACAAACACAGTAATACATAATCTCTTTCTTTATTTAAACAATTTGCATGTATTAAGAAAATCAGATTTGTGAAAAATTTAGATCTGCATCTCATAAAGATGTCGATCTCTTTTTGTTTGAGAAAACTCAGATTTACATCTAAGGAAGATGTAGATCTATTTTTATATTGAGAAAAAATTCAGATCTACCTCTTATAAAGATGCAGATCTGTTTTGTTTTAAGAAAAATTCAGATCTACATCTTATAAAGATGTAGATCCGTTTTGTTTTAAGAAAAAATAATTGTTCACATGCAAATTTATTGACATTCAAGAAAAAGATTATAACAATCATATAGAAAATATCATGCTTTAAACAAAAGGACAATTAACAATTCATAGATATTTGAAAAAGAAAGAGATATAATATGCATCATCACATCACAAGAGAAGGGTGAAGGAAACAACCTCTTGCATGAGCACACTTTGTTCTTGAGAGGATGTTTTAGGGTTCAAAGAAATTTTTTCAATTCTCTTTGAAACCTAAAAACCCTAATTTTGCAGCAACACTCAGAGAGATGATCAGAAAATATGTGTGGTTTGAGAGTCAAAAAATGTATGCCTCTCAAAGCGTAAAAAAAAAAAAAAAGGTGCTAAATTATGAGGTTCAGTCTCTATTTATAGAGGCCAGAAGACTCTAAAAAATAGGTATGGACGACTAGGGTTTGAATCCGGATGCATCCTTTTGCGAAAATGTCGAAAAGGGTGTGCCTTATCATCACCTGAAGGCTGTTGGGCCAAAGCCCACATGATGGCAATTTGGCACTTTTAGAGTGCCATTCGGCACTCCAAAAATGCCGAATTGGCTCTTGGAGACGAAACGCACTTTCGTGTTTGGATGCCATTTGGTCTCTCCTTCTAAGGTTGTTTGGCCGGTCCTTGTACCTAGACGTGTTTTCAACCTCCATTTATGATTTTTTTATCTCTTTTCTGGATAATTCAGGCTTTTAAGAACAATTATCTTGTAAATAAATCTCTTAAAACAAATCTTGATAATGTTCAGATTATCCCTAATTTTGTTGTTATCCAATCATCCCTTTTATTCCTATGCATGCATCCCTATTTTAAACACTAATTATCAACAAATCACAAAATTATCTAGTTAATTTTAATTGCTTAACCAATCAGAATTAATTTAAATTAATCATGTGTGGTCGATTCTACCTAGACACAATGCATGCTGACTGTGCAAACTTGATCATGCGATATCTTTCGATCCGATGGTCCGATTCAAAAACCAGAAACCAAAAACACCATTGCAACCGTTAAAATCTCAAGATCATTTTTATAATATGCAATGAATGAATTAATGCATACAATGCAAGAACAAATTGATGCATGTGATGCAAGAATGATTTTTTTTTTTTTTACATGGATGGTCACTCCAGTCATCTTCCTTGATGAAATCAAGGGTGCAAAATTGAGTGTCTACACCTGCCCAGGACGAGCCTAACGCTGGAGATGACCCCCTACAATGAAGATGTTAAATTTTAGTGTTTTAGTTTCCCTTTCTCTTTTCTTTTTTTTTTTCTTTTTTTTTATTAAGTCCACTGTTTTGGACCATTTGAAGTTATTCAAGTACATTTCACTCGTCTATAATTTTTAGAACAAGTTTCCAGATAGTTGTTTTTTAAGCTTTACTTTATAAGGGTTTTTGGACGGTGGTCATCTTCCCTTTTTCTAAACTTTTTATGAATGAATGTTTATTTTCATCATTTTCTATTGAACATGTTATTGTATGGACATATTTTTCTTCATTTACATCATCCATGTTATACTGGTTTTGAGTGTGGTCCGTCCACTCATTGAGGCACTTAGCTTGTCCATGTTTAATATAAACTCTTCATGTTCAAAACTTTCACCATTCTTTAAATGTAAGTATAACTCATTTTATGAATGGCATGGGTTTTTGCCAGCTTTAGTCGTCTAGAGATTGGATTGTTTTGGCTGGATGTTTATCTATGGACTTTGAATATCCTTACGTGCACGTACTTCTTTGTCCATTGGTTTGGACGAATACACTTCAGGCTTTATCTCGTCCATTGCTTAGACGAGTGTGCCTTAAGCTTTATTTTCTTTGCTTTATCCCTTTTTTAAGGAAAGCTTAATAGATATTAGCTCCCTGGGTATAGAGATTTTACTAGTCTTAGGCCTTTAGCCTTCTTGTGGATGAAATTATGAAAATTAGAAATTCATGCATCACATATATTGGAAATCCAAGCTGTATATATGTAACATAAACATCGTCCACAAGCATGGCACATGCTTAGAAGTGAGTGCCTTTTAGGGAATTAAAAATACAAATAGATGGACCAAGTCTATGACTTAACCTTATTCCATAGCGCATAGTTTAAAACTAATACACCTTTAGGGAATTAAAATACAACATATAATGCTAATAATGAACACATGCAAGTAACCAAAAGCAACACAAACTTTATCTCGTCCAAAGTGACAACGTCTAGGATGATCTCATCCATGATGATGCTCGTCCAGGCTGATATCTTACTGATAATATCTTCTTTAATGCTTGACATTCCAGGGGTGCTCTAGCTTTCTCCAGTTTAGGGCTTCTAAGTAATATAATCCTTGTCTTTTGCAATTAATAACCCTGTAGGGTCCTTCCCAATTAGGTCCCAATTTCCCATGGGCTGGATTTCTAGTCACCAAATACACCATTTTTAGAACGAGGTCTCCAATGTTGAAGCGTCTATGTTTCACCATTGCATCGTATTGTCTAGCCATAAGGTTTTTATACCTCGTTGTCCTTTGCTCTGCGTTCATCCTTACCTCGTCTATCAGATCAAGGTTGAGGCAAAGTTGCTCCTCGTTATCCTCGTCTTGATACTTCATCACCCTATGGTTTACCATATGCACTTCTGCAAGTATCACTGCTTCACTTCTATAGGCTAGTTTGAAAGGAGTTTCCCCTGTGGGGGTCCTCATAGTCATCTTGTAAGCCCATAAAACAGCTGGTAGCTTGTCTGGTCATACTCCATTTGCCCCCTCAAGCCAAGTCTTGATGATTTTCAACAAGGATCGGTTTGCTACTTCTGCTTATCCATTTGCTTGTGGGTGGGAGGGTGAGGGATAATGATTCTTGATTCCAAATTGCTCACAGAAATCCCTAAAAAGTGTGTTGTCAAATTGTCGACCATTATCTGACACTAGTACCCTAGGCACCCCAAACCTGCATACAATGCTCTTCCAAACGAAGTTTTTGACATTCAGCTGTGTGATCTTTGCTAGGGGCTCTACTTCCACCCACTTAGTGAAATAATCAATCCTTACTACTAAAAACTTCATTTGCCTGGTTCCAAGTGGAAAGGGGCCCAAGATATCCAAACCCCATTGCGCAAAGGGCCATGGGGCCATCATCGGGGTGAGATACTCCGATGGTTGTCTAGGGACGTTGCTGAAGCGTTGACATTGGTCACACACTTTGACGTAAGCCTTAGCATCTGCTTGAATAGTTGGCCAGTAGTAACCTACACGGACTACTTTATGGACTAGTGCTCTTGCTCCTGAGTGGTTTCCACATGCTCTTTCATGAACTTCCCTTAATACATAGTTTGATTCGTCCGGAGCTAAGCACCTTAAGTAAGGCTGAGATAAGCCTATTTTATATAGTACCTCGTCTATGAGGACATATTTGGCAGCTTTAATCCTCAATCTTCTGTCCTTATCCTTGTCCTCCGGAAGTCTTCCATCTTCGAGATAAATTACTATTGGAGTCATCCAATTTTCTTTGCCTTCAACCTGCTGTATCTCTGGAAGATCTATGCTGGGCATGTATTGGACTTTGTTATACTCGTCCATAGCTCCCATCTGCTTTTGCCAAAGCGTCTGCTTCCATGTTTTCCTCCCTCGAGAGTTGAACAAAACTAGCTTCTTTAAATTTTTTGACAAGCTGCTTTACCTTTCTTAGATACTTCTTCATCCGATCTTCCTTAGCTTCACACATTCCATTCACTTGATTGATAATCAATTATGAATCCTCTTGGACAACTACTGACTCTGCCCCTAAGGACTTAGCCAATTCCAATCCTTTAAGGAGAGTTTCATATTCAGCTTCATTGTTGGTGGTTTGGTATTGTAAACGAGCTACGTATTTCAACCTATCTCCTTTTGGGGACTTGAGTATAATTCCAATTCCTCCTGCATATAATGTGGGCGAGCCATCCACATTGATGACCCACCTGTGAGCTTCGTCCACCTTGTCTTGTTCACCTTGATTGGGAGTGAATTCTGCAATGAAATCTGCCAATACCTGTGCTTTTATCGCGTTTCTTGGTTGGTACCTGACATCAAACTCGCTGAGTTCTATGGCCCATTGGATTAGTCGACCTGCGGCTTCCAACTTGTTCATTGCTTTCTTCATTGGATGATCTGTCAAGACATTTATGACATGAGCCTAAAAGTAATGTCTTAACTTCCTAGAAGCCGTGACCAAGGCAAAGGCTAGTTTTTCCATCATGGGATATCGTCCTTCTACCCCTCTTAACGCTCATTTTGTATAATAAACCGGCTTCTGTATCTTCCCTTCTTCTCTAATCAACGTTGAGCTCACTGCATATAGGGACACCGCTAAATACAAATGTAATTCTTTACCTGGTATGGACGGGCTTAGCAAAGAGGCTGTGGTGAGGTAGGTCTTGAGGTCTTAAAAGGCCTTCTGACACTAGTCCGTCCACTCGAAGGCCTTCTTAGGAACTTTAAAGAATAGTAAACACTTACCAGTAGCTTTTGAGAAGAATTTATTAAGGGCGGCAACTCGTCCGATGAGAGATTGGACTTCTTTGATATTCCTTGGTGGCTCCATATTCAGTATCACTTGGATTTTATCGGGGTTTGCTTCAATTCCCCTATGTGAAACTGTGAACCCAAGAAACTTTCCTGACGAAACTCCAAAGGTACACTTGCTCGGATTCAACTTCATGTTATATCGTCTAAGCGTATCAAAGGTCTCTTGAAAGTCGTCCAGATACTTTTCCTCGTCCAAACTCTTTACCAGCATATCATCGACATAAACTTCCACATTTCATCCAATCCGTGGACGAAACATATGGTTAACCAGCCTTTGATAAGTTGCCTCCGAGTTCTTCAAACCGAAGGGCATCACCTTGTAGCAAAACAAACCTTGGCTAGTAATAAAAGATGTCTTCTCTTGGTCCACCTCGTCCATCCTTATTTAATTATAGCCTGAGAAGGCGTCCATAAAACTTAGCAATTTATGACCCGCAGTTGAGTCCACTAGTTGGTCAATGCGTGGCAACAAAAAGCCATCCTTTGGGCAAGCTTTGTTCAAATCGGTGAAGTCCGCACACATCCTCCACTTGCCATTAGCTTTTTTTACCATCACCACATTGGTCAACCAGTCCGAGTAATAAACTTCCCAGATAAATTTTTCCATGGTCAACTTTTGGACTTCCTCTTTAATAGCATTATCTCGTTCGGGAGGAAAAACCCTCTTCTTTTGATGCATGGGTTTGAAGGAAGGATACACGTTCAGACGGTGGGTGATTACACTTGGGTCAATACCCGGCATGTCCTTATGACTCCATGTGAACACATTTAAGCTCTTCTTTAAAAATGGACAAGGTCTTGCTTCGTCTTCATTTCCATGCTTGTTCCAATCCTTGTGAACTTCTCGGGATTACTCTTGTCCAAAGGAATGTCTTCCAGCACTTCCGTGGGCTCCGTGGCAACCCTTCTCTCATCTATGCTCATCGTTTGTACATGCTCGTCCATGGCCAACATGGCTAGATAGCATTCTTTAGCGGCTAATTGGTCTCTTTGCACTTGACTTACTCCGTAATCTGTTGGGAACTTAACAGACAAATGGTAAGTAGATGTTACTGCCTTCCAACTGTTTAAAGTCGGACTTCCAATGATAGTGTTGTATGACGACAAACAGTCCACGACAAGAAAGTTTACTTCTTTGGTTATCTGTTATGGATATGCTTCTACCACCACAGGTAACGTGATGATACCCACGAGCTGCACTTTCATCCCTTCAAATCCTACCAAGGGTGAATTTACCAAACGAAATTGACCTCATCCAAGCCTCATTTGCTGGAAGGTAGAGTAATATAAGATGTCCGCCGAACTTCCATTGTCTACCAACACCCTTCTGGTAGTATAATCAGCAATGAGCAAAGTGATGACGATCGTGTCGTCATGTGGGTGGTGAACCCTTTTAGCATCCTCGTCTGTGAACGTAATGGCATGCTCGTCCATTACCCTTGTCTTTGGGGATCATCTAGAAAGTTGGACATTTTGCACTACCTTCAGGTATGTCTTCCTTGACTTAGAAGATTGTCCTGTCGAGGTCCCTCCTATGATAACTCTTATTTCTCCAAATGGGGATCGTGACGGCTCTTCTAGCTTTCCCTTCAACTTCTCGTCCTTGTGATCTCGTCCAATGAAATTTCTCAATTTTCCTTGCCTGATGAGATTCTCTATCTATTGCTTCAAATCGAAACACTCGTCCGTGTCATGTCCATGATCTCTATGGAAGTGGTAATACTTGTTCCTATTGCGCTTGTTGGGATCTCCTTCATTTTTTTCGGCCACTTCAAGTATTGATCATCCTTGATTTGCATAAGCACTTGTTCAAGCGGCATGTTCAAGGGCGTATATTGCTGACTCCGTGTGGAAGAACTTGCCTTCTTGTTGTCTCGTTCTTTCTTCTCTCCTGTCCGGACCTTCTTCGGATGAGGACCCTACTTAGGATGGCGCGAGATATCTGCTTCCATTTGCTCGACTCTCTTCCTTTTCTTAGCTATAATTGCGTCCTTTGCATTCATGAAGTTTTTGTCCGAATGGACGAGTTCAGCCATGGTTTGAGGCTCTTGCTCATAAAGCTTGTGGATGAATAAATCAAAGTTAACTCCATTATGGAAGGCTACCAATAACAACTTGTCGTCTATCTCGTCCACTGTCAGGGCTTCCCTGTTGAAACAAGTAATGAAGGACCGCAAGTTTTCATTCTCCCCTTGCTCTATGGTTAACATATTGGACGAAGAACGTTTAGAGGTATCTTGCATCTGATAAAATTGTTGACAAACAACTTACTCAATTCTTCGAAAAAACCCGTATTTAGAGGTATCTTGTTGAACCATACTCGTGTTGGCCCTTTGAGGATGGTAGGGAAGGCCCTGCACATAATCTCATCTGGAACCCCTTGAAGGTGCATCGTAGTCTTGAAAGTAGCGATATGATCAAAAGGGTCGCGCATTCCATTCGTGAAGTGATACCCCTTGACTGGTTCTCAGGCTCAACATTTTTTCATTCTTTAACTTCTTGACTCTGGGCTTGTCCTTCCGCGTACTTTTATGGTGTTGCTTCCTTAGACTAATCTCCTTAGTCAACTCTTGGTTCTGACGGGTTAACTCCGCCATGGCGGCTGCCATGGACTGTATGTGTTGGATGGAAGGCGGTTGCATGACAGGTGCTGACTGACGATCACGATGGGGATTGCTAGAAGCATTCCTACTCTCCTGGTGGCCTGGACTAGTGGCCATTGATCTTGTCCGAACCATGTAGCCTTTTTTGTCGCAGGAAGATAAATTGCGAAACACAAAATTAATCGCTCCCCACAGACAGCGCCAACTAATGATGGAATGAAAATCAGTAGGCTGAATGCTCCAGGCTTCAATGATCTAGTAATTGCTTGGAAGGCTTGAAAAGGAAAACACACAATCAAAGGTGACTGGGGTGGACCAGCCAAGAACCCTCCGATGCTTGAGTGAGTTTCTCTCTTAAATTCTAGAGTTCCAACTTTTTAGGAGTTGTCTAAAAACTTATCTTCAATTGATGTGAATGAGTGTTTATATAGTGTGCTCTTGAAGCGGTTACTTGTCTTGTAACTTCCCATATATTTGAGGAAGTCAGAGGGTTCAAGGTTAACTTCCACAACCGCTATAGGAGTTAGAATATTTTATCTTTATCTTCTATAACTGTCATTGGAAGTTAAGTACTAAGTAGGAAGTTATAGCGATAAACCAGGATCTTACTCATGCCTCGAAATAATAACACGTGGTTCAATTTACTAGCTCATGTAGATAAATCTCTCAGGAATTTTCCCAAGTGTCGGGGATCGTCTAGGTGCTTTCCTCATGGACGACCCATATGTCTATGGACAACCGTCTTGCTAGGCACAACCATTCTTATCTTCTTGATCTGGACGACTCTTATGGACAAATTGGAGTTGGTTCAATTTTCAGTTCACCATCAATGTTTGATAACAGTTTTTGTTTTCTATTTTCAAAAACTTGTTTTTGGGAATGTAAAGTGTGAGGACACAAAAATTAGGGGCCCAAACCCACCTAGAATAGTGAAGTCTGTACCACCCAACTAGGCCCAAATAGATAAATATTTGTTTAGAGAGTGGATAAAATAAGTCGGGCTCAAGTCCGAAGGTTCAAACAGGAAGGGAATGAACAGAAGTTAAAAACAAGCATATTAACGATTCTTTACAAACTCGCCCAAGTACGATGTTCTTATGCAAGGATACACACTGTTCTCTCTCTTTCTCTCTTTCTTTTTACTGTTCTTGTTCTAATTTTTTTTTTCTTGATTTTTTCCTCCCACCCTTCATCTAGAAGTTTTCTCTCTTTATATACTCCTATGCTTCTCGCATCCTAGCCCTCCATCTGCAATCCTCTAGGTCCTCCTTAAGACACTTGTCCCATTAGACTCTTGTTGAATGTGGTAAAAGGAGCTGCTTGGCTGTGAACCTACTACTCAGGGGTCATTTTCTCATCAATGTAGCTAATAAAGTTGTTGCCAACCATTTAATGCGAGGTAGTATGTGAGCTTTTACAGGAAACTTCTTTCAACTACCTTGACTCTCTCTCTAAACGCCATTATCTCTGCCCAGATTTCCAAGAGGTATTTTGTCTCTTCCCTTCCTCTCCACAAGCGACCCCACTCCTCGGGCTTAAAGTGCTTTCACCCGAGGAACGAACGATGGTCACAGTGGTTTTATCCTTCCTTGGTCCTCCGGCCCCCACATAAAGAAAAAAACAAAATTCTTGTATTTTTGAAATCAAAAACATGTTTTGTTAGTTGAAATTAAAAAAAAAAAAATATATATATATATATATAGTTTTTTGAAGAAAAAATAGAAAAAATTATAATATGTTGTTACTAGGATTTGAACTATATTGCTAACTCATTAAATGAGACAGATTCATTAAATTAAATGCGTGTTTTCATTGACTTTTGAAAATTAGAAATTGATAATAGCTTTTTGCATATTTTTAGTTTCCTTCACAAATTGAGTTTTGAGAACAGTTTTTGTTTTCTGTAAAGGGAATTAACCCAAAATTCTCAACCTGTGAGAAACAAAAAATAAAGAAAACACACGCCAAAGAAAAACAATCACACGCACAAGACAATATTTACGTGGTTTGGCAATTTGCCTACGTACACGGAGTTGCAGGAATTTTACTATTATTAAGGAAAAATACAAAGTGCGGCAATACAGTGTTTCAGTCTCTCAAAAACGACAACAACAACAAAAAAACCCTAATCACCAAAACTGTGTTTTCTACATAACTAGGCTTCACAAAGTCCAACATTCTATCCATTTTGAGTTGTCAAACAAATTTTTTAGTCTCAAAAATAAAAAAAAATTGTTTTTGTAAATAGAATATAAGAGGAAAAAACAGTTACCAAACATTGTATAAGTTTAATTAACATAAATATATGGAATAAAAATTAATATAAAAATATTATTTTTGCAATTGCTCAAGGAGTCATGGTAAAATAAAACCCGACCCGACCCCATTGAAGTACAAAGTATAAAGGGCCCCCGTTTATGTCGTCATCTTCGTAATGCCCATTAACCATTATTATGCACAAAGTACAAAAAGAAAAAGTTAAACGAAACTTATACGTAATTTGGAACAGTTGCGAGGTCTTATGGATTCGATGCCGAAATTGAGATAACCTTTCGACCACGTGCACTCACATGAGCCTTTCGCCCATAAACGCCACTACAACTTCCTATAGCCACATAACATAAAAGTGCCATTTTCTCACCAAATTCTAGCTGCGACTTTGGACATGTTTCTTAAAAGGAAAGATACTAGTATATAGTTTAGTATTAAAATTCTATAAATAAATTTTCCAAATTTTCTTGTGTTTGATAGCAGTAAATAAAATGGGTCAAAGAAAAATTACTTTTGTTAAATAGAAAATTTATGATTTAATTTTAAGAAGTTATTTTTTCTTAAAATTTTTCAAAAAACAATTCTATTTCACACCATGTAAAACACTTAAACAAGAGAGTAAAGATTCACATTTTCAAACTTATTTTTAATGTTGTTACTAAACACAGAAAAATGAAATTTTTTTTAGAAAAAAAAAAGACTCATTTTTCCTTAAATTTTTTTGAAAAATAACTCTATCTCACACCACGTAGAACACTGAAATGACAATTTAAAATTTTAAGCCTATTTTTACTGTTAGTTATCAAATACAAGAAAATTAGATATTTTTCTAGAAAATGTTAATGTAAAAATAAACACACAGATTTGTAGTTTCAATTGCTCCTAGAAGGTGGTATGCAATGGATATGAGATGGGATATACCATGCTCTATATATTTCTACATGTTATCTTAACAAGTCGACATGTATAAAATAAGTGGCTATAAAACATTCATATTCTCTTTAAAAGCAACCATTCGTTTCATCTGCATATATTTTTGTAGGCCACAGGTACTCCAATGGCTGCTTTCAACTTGTTCAAGCTTTCAATCCTCTTGAGCATCCTCTTAAATTCACACTTTGGTCTTTGTTCAGAGACTAGTAATAAGCAAATAGGCAAAGGGGTACCATCACCACCGACATGTAGCCGCATAGAGTGCCCCAGCTACGATGTGATTCATGTTGGCAATAGCTATGAAATTCGTCGCTATAACTCCACGGTGTGGGCGTCAACCTCTCCCATTCAAGACATATCTCTAGTTGAAGCTACCAGAACTGGCTTCTTACAGTAAGTTTTGATTATATTCCACCTTGTCTGTTAGCTTCTTGCATTAGAATCATTTTCCTATATAACTTTATTCATTACGTGACTCCATTGAATTGCATCAGACATGGTAAATATAGTAGCTTTAATTGGTATATATGATTATATTCACTAGTCGCAGCCAATTCTTGAATAGCATGTCTTTTGATGTAATCAACTAATCATAACCAGAATTATGTTTTAATCATTTTCTGGTTTAAAAGGGGTTGCATTAATAACAGTTTAGATTTCAATTTCCATTAATTTCAAAGCTAGTGATTTTTAACATCTTTGTATATTTAACACATGTTGCAATGAGTTTTGAACTCACAAGTCACAACCTTATTCTCCACTTCTTTTCTCTCTTTTTTTTTTTTTTTAATGGGGAGGAACTGCCATTTGAATTCACAACAAAGGAAAATATTTTATTTATTGATTTTTTTTAATTCTAAATTACAGCTATGAATTTCAGTTGATAAAAACACAAAAATCTTTAAACCCTATAACATGCTCATCAATTTAGAGGCCTCACAAATTTTCACGTCATAACCATTTTATTTATTAATTTTCTATTCCAAATTACAACTGCAAATTTCAATCTGATAAAAACACAAAAACCCTTAATCCTAAAACATGCGCATCAAAAATAAATAAATAAATAAATAAAACATGCGCATCAATTTGAAGGCCTTACAAATTTCCACCTTATAATCATTTTAGTTTTTAATTTTTTTATTCTGAATTACAACCATGAATTTCAGTTGATAAAAACACAAAAACCCTTAAACCCTATAACTTGCTACTAATTGTTGATCTTACAAATTCACCTTTAAAGTACGAACAAAAAATCGAGTTTTCTTTTTAATATATATAAAAGACGATAGCTTTTCGTATTAGAGCTTAAGCTTAACGCCGTGAGACGCCTTTGTCTCTCTTTCATTCCTCTCTGTGTGTGTTTGAATTAATTCTGAATTCAAATTGATTTTTGTTCCATAATGATTAATGAATTCTGTTTTTGTGCTTCCCTTGTTAGAGACTAAAAGAGAGCGCCAAATTTTTAAGGAACTAAAAATGATCACATTTAGGGACTAAAAACGATCATTTTAAATTTCGAGGACTAACATCATTCATTGGTTAAAGTTTAAAGACCAATAGCATTTTTTGGCCTTCATTTAATAGACTTGTAACAAAACCGAAGTATTTTGTTGACTTGTTCACCTAACAAAGTTGTTATAGAAGTCTGATCAACTAATTTGGTTTAGGACATGAATTTAGAAACAGCACTAAGGACTAATGACAAGTATACTGTACTGATACATGTTCCTGGTCCTGGCAATTTTTTCATTTCCGTTTAAACCTGTTCTTACAAAGATTCACCACTAGTTCAACCTGTCCTCATCTAATTTGCATTACTTTGTCTTTTGCAAAAGTCTGTGAATAGAGGCTTAAGCTTAAAAGTTAGGTAATCAACATTTACATGACCGGCTTCCATTAACCTCGAACTAGAGAGCATAGATTTGTTTAGGCTTTTACCATGGACCATTGTTCCTTAAATTGCTCTCATTGTATTCAATTATCTCCATATTGTTAAACCAGATTACGAAATTGAAGTCTTGTTTCTGTCTTCTGGCAGGCTATTTGACTATATTCAAGGAAAGAACAATTATGAAGAGAAGATAGAGATGACAGCCCCAGTGCTCTCTGAAGTCTCGCCTAGTGATGGACCTTTATGTGAGTCCTCATTTGTTGTTAGCTTTTATGTACCAAAAGTTAACCAAGCAAACCCACCTCCAGCCGAAGGCCTTCAAGTCCAAAGGTGGAATCCTGTGTATGCAGCAGTGAGACAATTCAGTGGATTTGTGGCTGACTCAGATGTTGGAGTGGAAGCTGCTGCCTTGCAAGCCAGCCTTGTTGACACGGTTTGGTCTGCTGCCATTGAGAAAAGCCATGGAGCTGATCACTCATCAGTCTACACCATCGCACAGTACAATTCCCCATTTGAATTTGATGATAGGGTGAATGAGATATGGATGTTGTTTGATATGGAAGATGATTTTACAAAGTAAGGAGAATGTCTGAAAAGATGAAAGAGTCTGCTAATTACATCAATTTGAAGAGATGTACTCTTATGAAGAGGAAAAATGGTTGAGCTTAATGTGGGAACTCAATATGCTAAATATCTGTACTTTTCTGTAAGGATAAATCTTGTGTATGCCTTGATGACAAGTTACTCAAGTTGTGTCTGATATATTGAATAAAGTTAACTTACTTTTTATGATAGTTCTGAATTCTATTTTCATTCAAGTTACCCGGATTCTTCCATGCAAAACAATAAGATTCGAGTTGCAAGCATCTAATTTATTCTGCATGGCAGTTGGGCAGTTGTAACTCATGAAATTCATAGTAAAGTTTACTATATCGTGGACCATAAAGATATTTTAGCAAACCAATGCAGACATTTTTTTTTTTTTTATATTAAAAAATTTTATTCATACAACACAATGAAGCAACAAATATTCAAATACAAGCAGCACTAGCTGCAGACCTGCCTTATCAGGCAACAAACTGCTTCTATACATTCAAGATTCAAACAAAGAGAAGAGAATTCTCCACAAGGAACTTCTATACATTCAAGTTTACATCTTGAACTACTACCCTTGAGTCAGTTTTGCAATTCACACAATGAATTCTGAAGTTTCTTTCGATCCCCACATGGTGAACTGCTTCCCATGCTTACTTGCAGATAACTTTCTGCAGATTTTTGCCTTTCAGTTTTTTCACTTGAACTCCTCATTTCAGGTGGTAATCTGTCTGGTTGCAAGGCATCTATTCAAAACTGCCATATTCTTCTGGAAATAGGAAAACCAACATAGATGTGATCTTAAGACATTATCCCTGTACAGAAATACATAACCGATCTCCTTGATATCCCCACTTAGCCAATCTTTCTCTGTTCAATTATCTGTCTTTCATAGCCAGCTGACAGATATAAGCATGCTTTACTATGTGTTCAGATCATCTCATCAACTCCACTTATCATCTCATCAATTTCTCTATGACCTTTTTCTCAACAAGATCAAGTGAGTTGAAGAGTCTCTGCGCAGGTGCTGAGGATGATAAGATTCTCAAGCACTACAGCATCATCAGTTGTGTGTAAGGCACCAGAAACTGGAACTGATCAGCCGAGATTGGAATTGGAGATGGAGAGATCAACATATCACACCTGGTTTTAGCAGCATTTACAGGAGTAACAGGACTCCCAATTTGTTCTTCTCAAGATGAGAACAACGAAACGGGAGTAACACTAATAGCAGTTTTGGGATTCCCAATTTGTTGTTGCTGAGAAGAGTAAGGAAAGAAGCATCTCTTCATCATGGTCATTTAGATCATCGAAAAATATTCCCCCAAGCCCGCCTCTCACCTAGTTACTGGTACTGCATATACCGTTAGTAGTCAATACAGGGCCTAACTGTCAAATATTCATTAAGTTTCACATGTAAGATAAATTAAGCCAAATTAGTTGTAGAAAATCACTATTATCCTATTCAACCAATGAAAACATACAACCACGAAAGAAAACTGGAGTAAACAAGCCTGCTCTCTGATTTGCACCAATAAAGAGACAAAACCAATAAATGATATAAAGATTATGTTAACCCTGAAGAATAGAATGTTGCTGATCATTTTAATTTTGAAATCAAAGCCTCAAAGGGCAGACCAAGCTAGAGTTATCAATGTCCAATGTTTGGGTCACTTTGAATTTGGTATGTCCAAAATTGGCCAGTGCAAAACCTGCCCCATAAAGGGTTAAGAAACCTGATCCAGAGCCAGAAATAACAAGATAATAAAACTCACTTTAGATTCCTAAATAACTCAAGAGATGAATGTAAACTCACAAATGAGTTGAATTCATGGCAGATTGGGGAGCCAAACTTTGATGCATACCCTTCACTTTGGGCCCCACAATTCATCCTAATACACAAACACCCAAAAAACACATGTTCATAACAGGCAAAGGGCAGGCTGGCTGGGCTAGTCTGGTCAGAATTTGCAGGCATTCTTTCTAAATTCAAGGGTGTGAGATAATAAGCTCACCTATATTAACTCATCCCAAATGTTTTCATCCGATCAAAACGAACGTATCGATAAATTTGATGAGCTGCTGAATCCATAAACAAGATGCAAAAATCTCTTTTGGCCTATATATTGGAGTGCTAACAAGTTGTTTCTCCACTTTCTCAACAAGTTACTTCAGTTGAACTCAAAGGGGTTGTTTTTCTAGAACTTTGACAGTTTGACCCTGAAATTCCCTCTTTTTTCCATGCAATCAATTCATAAGAGGTGAAACCAGCCCATATATTCTGCTGGGTTGAAGTCTCTCAAGTCTGGGTAAACTGTAAGGATTGCATGATTCGATGTCAGATGTTTAAAGCAAATATCGACATCTTCAAAGATGTAAGCAGGTGTCAAATCCATTCCTCTGCAACACCACAGATGTCTCGGTGCTCCGGGAGCATATGCATGAATCAACAGTTCAATATCAATACACGAATGCAAACAGTCATACTAATTAGGAACATATATGACCAGTGAAACAAACATTATATATAATAAAAATATGGAAAGAATGATGCAGAATTAGATATGTATAACAAAAATATCTCTCACATGATAAATGGGGTCAACACTAAAGAGAATGAAATTTATGAAAAGAATGATGCGTGTGATTGCAATTTTATAAGAACCCATTATTCAAAATGTTAGTTATGTTTCATAATGTAAAAATAAATCTAATCCTTACAGTTACACATTCCTAACAACAAAAAATTTGTATTATTTGAGGACCAAGACAACCAAACCTAATGCAATAAGTAACAACACAGAAATTATCAGAAATCTAATAGGCACTATGTTAGATTTCCATAAAGTGATGCATATTTGAAGTTAGTATTTGATGGGTTTTTTTTTTTTTTAAATCCCATTTTGGTAAGTGAATTATGGTACTGTTGGTGTGGTGTAGTGTAGTGTAGTGCGCGTGTGTTGTAATAAGAATAAGAATTAGCGCATAGTCGGCATAGACATCAAAATTCTAATTTTCTTATCTCTGAACCCCAATTTGATTTGTTGTTCTCGAGATGAGAAAAACAAAACAGGAAGAACGCTTGTCGAACTCCCAATTTTTTGTTGTTGTTCTTCTTCTTGAGTGACTTAAATAGGGGCAGAAGGCGGTTTACGGTTAGCGTTTGCATTAAGCTTAAGCTGAACCTAGCGTTTGCGTTAAGCTAACGCGTTATTCTTAAACGATACCGTTTTTTGTTTTTGCGTTTTTTTTAAACCCTTGTTCCGCTGCTTTCATTTTTTTTTTTTCCCCAAAAAAAAATTATATATATATATATATATATTAACTGTTATTTTCTAGATTCTAAAATAAATAAATAAATATGAATTCTACACCACTTTTCAATTAATTAAAATTTAAAAATACGTAAAAATTTTGTGTACTAAAAGGTGAATTTTTATGAGGTTTAAAAATAGGCGCATGGTTCTAAGGTTTGATGGTTTTTGTATTTTTTGAAATTATTGTAACATGGAATAGAAAATTAATAAATACTATTATTATAATATGAAAATTTTTAAGACCTACAAATTGATGTGGCATTATATTATGAATTAAAACTCAAATATTTTCAATTTTATATTTACAAAATATAAATTAGAGAGAGAAACCAAAAATTTTCAAATTTCATAATGGATTGAACACTAAATCAGCAAAACTAGGGGCATCTCATCATTGGCCTGAAGAGCAACGAACAGTAACCTTGTTTTTTTTTTTAAAAAGGGGATCCCTAGGACGCCAATTGTCATTACACAGAAAAATTTTGTCACTTTGCCCTACTTTATTTCTAATCACATGTCTACTGTCTTGCCCTAGTTTTTCTATCGTACAATTCCACAAAAATAGGAATTAATATTTTTCTTTGACAAGTAAATAGGCATTAATAATAAACCTTTAAAAGACCATTTTTTTTTTTTTAGAGAAATAATTACAATATGCTGCTAACCCTGCAATTTGAACCATTTCCCCCCAATCTACCAAACACTTTGTGCATGGAGAGATGTTAATTCAGTTATAAGGCCTTTGGTACCATTTTGATTTTAATACACCATTTTGATTGCTCTCTTTGGTAATATGAATAGGTTGGCCCAAGTTTTTTTTTTTTTTTTTTTTTTTTTTAGATAATTACATCATGTTGCTAACTTTACAGTTTGAACTCTTTCCTCTTAGACCCTCAAGAACTTTTTTTTTTAATGCCAGAAAAGGGGTGGCGGGGGCGACTATTGTGACTCATCCTCATGGGCGTGACCATGGGGGCACCCCCCTACTAGAGAATGTTGGATTGAGCATGGGCGATGCTAGATGTATTTCAGGGGGTTCATTTGAACCCCCTAACTTAATTTATCATTAAAAATATTTTTGCACACCGTGACTTAAATCTTATGCACCCTGATCACATATTTACTTTACTTTTTTTTTTTCCCTCAAATCACTAACTTTATAACAAAAAATTATTATAACATGATAACAATACATATACTTGTATCACTAATAATGATGCACATATCTTACACATAGTCGATGCCCATTTTTGGCAAAATGGCTCAATGGCAGAAGAAGCCCAACAATATGAAAAAGAGGGAGAAAGAAAACAGCAAAGTAAAGACCATTGGGCGGCCAGAATGGTAGGAATAATGGTCCACAGGCCTACAAAATAGTAAAAAGGCCCTAAAGAAAGCAAATGGGTCCAAGGGAGCTCCAAAGAATGAAGTAGTAACCCCATGGGAATCATAAGAAATAGAAAGAGAGCAAAAACGATCGGAGGAGCCCAAAGAAAGGAATTAGTAAATGAGATCGGTTCAAAGGTTAATGAACTCAAAGGTAAAGGATGTGGTAATTAGGCCTAGGAAGCCCAAAAGATTTAGTAAAAGTGATGTGCATTGATAATAGCTTAATTTTGCATATTTATATTATTGTTAGAAAGCATTATCATACTTATTTTGAGGTAATTCATGCATTTTATATTTGGTTTTGGAATAATGTTGAATAATTAATTTTGTGCTTAATTGAATTTTATTGCATGAATTTGTCTTTTGTAGGAGAATGGAATAAAATAAGTGGATTTGTGCAAAGAAGAAAGTTAATGAACTTTACTTTTACAAGGGCCATGATGAAGTTAAAGAAGCCCAACCCAATTAAATTTAGGTCCAATTGGAGCAAAGAATCAAAAGAAATTTGCACCAAATCCAAGTCCAATTCGGATTAGGACTCCAGCCTGCACATCAGTTAGTATTTTTGGCATAACTTTTGACTCAGATGTCCAATCGAGATGATTAAAGTTGAGATGGAAAGTTAACTTAAAGGGCTACAACTTTGTTGTTTATCAGAAGTCCGAATTTTGATGTTAAATGGGCCAAAATCGTCAGTTAAGTGAAGCCTAAGAATCTGGGATTTTCTCCAAACGGGAATTCAACTTGCAATAGGATTCCTTGACCTATTTAAAAGCTCTTTAGGGCAAAATTCAGAGGAGGCTGAGGCTAGTGCTAGGGCTAGGGGCTGAACATAGAGAGAGCGGCTATCTCTTTGGTTTTCTTCTATGACAGTTAGTTTTATTTTATCTGTCTAGTTTAATGTTTAGTATTTTATTCTTGTGTTTTCTTTCAATTACTATGAGTAGCTAAATTTATAATTAACGTTGAGGATGAAACCTTGTTGAGGATTATCAGTATTATTTATGTGATTTGATTTTTCCAACAATAGTTATTCTTTAATGATTTAAATTGTTCTTGGTTCATATCAATTGACTAAGATGAGATTCTAAATATGAGTTCAATCGTATTTTTTTTCATGATTTAGGACTTGTCTTAATTAATGGAATGCTTAGTTTATTATTTCTTGATTTTAAAATTGGATATCTCTTGTGATTGGTTTAGCTACGGATACAATTGATGATTTGATTTTATACTTAAGAATTTATACTTAAGAAGCGAAGAAGAACATGCTTTAGATATTTAAATAGAAGTTTTAATGATAATATTTTCCATGATAGCAAGATTGACTTCTAGATTATCATGCAGTAGTTGGGAAATATTAATGATCATAAATATATGCTGATATGAATTAACAAGGCGGATTCCAAAACCTTAATTCCCTTCTCTAGATTTTTTACATCTCTTTATTGCTTTATATTATATCTTTGCTTAGTTTAATTATTTGCTTAGTATATTTAATTGCAAATAACCAATTTTTATTAAATTAGATTATGATTAATTTGATTAAAATTTGATTAATTTTCCAGTGTTTATTCAAGTCCCTGTAGATTCGGCCTCGTTCTTGTCAAACTATACTTCGGTACGATTCGTACACTTGTGAGTACTTTAAAATTTCACAACAAAAAACCCATGGGAATGTAAGAAGCATGAAAAATGAAACGGGCCAAGGATGCCCCGAAGAATGAAAAGGGCCTAGGATGCCCAAGGAATAAAATGGGCTGGGGAAGCCCAAGATGTTATATGAACTGACCCAGCAGGAATACTAGGCAGTGTAAACTAAAAGAAGGAATAACACATGAAACTGGCATGGCAGGCACTTCAGCCCGTAAGCCCAGAAGCAGTACAATAAACAAGGGTAAACAACATCATAGCGAGAACAATGCAGTGGCATGGTAGGAGCACCAGTTAGCCCACAGATCAGAAGTGAAAGGAGACAGGAGCCGAATTAAATAAGAGAAAGCCCACACCCAAGCAATGCCCAGTCCAAAGAAGAAATGAATTGCAAAGAATGAAGACTCAAGAACTCATCCAATCCAAAAAAGTTAAACAAACACCAAAACATGCAGTAGAGGCAGAAAAATCTGTAGGCAATGGCAAACGTATAAATGCCAGAAAAGCAATGAACTCATATGGAAGTGAAGCACGCACAAGGCTTAGGCACCACTTACCTGTACCCAGCCAATACAGGGAATGTGGGCCACGGGTCTGAGGTAAGAAAGAGTGTGGTCTAGCGGTGGGGAGAAGTGGGGAGCTTATTTTAGGGTTCCCACTGAAGCTCTTTTGGGGGAAATATCCTGCTGGAATGACATACCACCCAAAAGAGGCAAACATGAGTTGAAATCACTAGATGCATGCTATAAGGGTTAGTAAAAGAGAAACCCAACCCTTATCTGAATGGGAGTGCTAAGGGAAGTAGAAAACAAAAACAAAAACTACTTTTGTCTAGGAATGAGGCATAGCTTGGCCAACGCAGTGTAGTGGTGGTAGCTGGGCAACCAACAGACCAGTGGGCAATCAGGGAAGGACACCCACAACAAGCCAAAAGTAGTTGAGGGGTAAAAATTGTAAATCTTATCATGACATGCAGTATAAAAAGACCCTAGCTGTGCACAGTAAACAACAAGGAGAAACAAGAGAGAACATGAAAAACAGAGAAGTAAAGGAGAGGAAACAAAGAAAACAAAGAAGAAAAACAAATAAAATAAGATAATTGAGAGTGAGGAAGAAAATAGGAGTGATAGCAGTGAAAAGCATGCACCAGTAGACTACCCACTTCTCTCCCTCTCAATAGCCCACTCTCTAGCAAGTTAAGAGTCCGAGATTAAGCCACTTAAGTCCATTTTCCAAAGTGAGTAATTTTTATGGCAAGATTCTCCTGTGAGGATACTCACATTGGAGATTGGTTTCCTTCTTGGACTTGAATTTGCCAACGAGCCAAGTTTAGCAGACTAGCCATCTTCCTTCTTTTGTTATGATTGATTAAGGACTAATGTTATTTTCTTGTTATTAATTTACTCCTATCATAATTACATTATCATATTTTCCCTTTGTAGAATTGTTTTAGCATTATCATTGTCAGTAGCAAGTACTTTAGTTAAAACATTTTAGTTATCCTGCTGTATAATGTTTCTCCTGTTATAACGTTTTTTGTGACAGCATTTCCTGTCTTGGGCACGCGACTCCACCAAGATTCCTACTAGGGGTTCTAAGTTCTAACTTGCGCATAAGCTGGCCTAAGGTGAGTTTCAATTAAGCCAGTCCCGTCTCTCCTACCCCAGAATCATTAGGCAATAGTACGGCAAGAGCAATCCAGCCCAGGACATAAAAAGGCCCACCACACTAACAAACACTCAATTTTTACTCTTAGAATCAAAGATATCAAGATAGTCAAATAGAGAAGAAAGATGAGATGAGATTCATGAGAGAGATTCAAGCATTTGATTAGTTAAGTATAAACTTAGTATATTATTGATGTATGGATGTGTGTGGTTGTATTAGTCAATAATTCATACAATGCAAGTGAGGTGAGTTTTGCCATTTAGTTTAAACTATTTTTATAAAAACAGTGACAAATAGTTAGTGACAATTGCATAAAAATAAAAATGTTATACAAACTCAATAAAATAAAATGGTCATGTCTATCCACATTGACAATAGATAATAGCGATTGATAATGAATTATGATGTGATGATTTCAAAATATGAAAACTCATAGAAGGATATTGTAACATTTTATGTATTTGCGACTTTTTTTTTTTTTAGGGGGTCAAAAACTAAAGATATTCAAAATTTCTTTTTATTAAATTTTGTTAAATTGAACTTTCTAAATAGCCCTCCTAAAAAAATATTTCTAAAGCCACCATTGGGATTGAGTCATAGCTACTGCGGTCGGGGTGACCACAAACCTGCATGAACTAACAAACTAAAAGAAAAGGCATTAAATTAGAGGTGTTTAGAATACCAACATTGAATTCTACTATTCTACTAGTGATCTTATCAACTAGTGGTTTACAGTCATGCATGCAAAACTTCCTAGACCGTACTCTATTGGAAGTCTTCCTACTCTAAATTGCAGCTTGGCAAGAATCTAATTTTTAATCTCTTCGGTACCCAGTAAAATATTTTAATGTTGCTAGCATTAGTTGATAAAAGAGATAGGTTTTAAACTCCTCAAGAAGTTACTGTGCTTAAAATTAAAATATTAAAAATAATAATTAATAAATTAAAAAAATCAAAGGGTTGACCTAGTGTTGTGTAAGGCTTCATAAGGTCCTAGGTTTGAAACACAAGAGACCATCTTTGAGGACTTTCTCATTGTAATTATTATTTTTTGTTAAAAGAACTACACATCTAAGAAAATAATTAGATACTTATGGACTTCTGGATACTCTAACTAACCAAAAAAAAAAGGTGCTAAAAAGAGCATAAGCAGAGTAACGACCATCAGCATTTAGGTTGGAACTTGAACCAACCACCTAAAGTGGCCCGCACTAGCTTAAAAAAGGCATCCATTCCTATTTCCTATTACAAAAAGATAAAAAGATAGGGCATCTTCTTGCTTTAAGCCTTTTCTTCCATTTAAAATAACCGATGGGCAGACAAAATCTCTATTTCTTGGACATCTCTGAGCCTCAAATACATAATCACTTTGGCATATTTAGCATAGTCCCCATCAAGTTTTATCTCACAGATAAACAATACACAATTGCAAAGCCCAGGTAAACATTAGGCAAAATGCAATTGGTAGTGCTTTATGGAAGTGAAGTAAATGGAACACAATTGGTGGAATGAATATAGTAATTTACCACATCCTTCAAAAGCCTACAAAATCATAATCCTCAAGGGGCTTACAAACATAATCCCTACAACTCAAATGAGAAACACCAAACTAAAACCAATTGATCCACGTTAGCTAATACTCGGAAACACTTTTCAGCTTCAGTTAGTGAATAATTTACGGCTACATTAAGGACAAAAATTTGGGATCCAGGATTTAAATAAATAAATTTGATTACAGTATATTTAAATTCAATACAGCAGAGCCCTTAACCTATTAGACTGAATTCCCCAAGGTTTTAATTGATTGCTAAGAAAAATGAAGTGAAAAGCAACAATTGTTTTAAAGATCCAGTGAAATATAGAACGATTTGTGATTGGTCCCTCTTTTACAAGCTTAGATGAGTCCTCATTTACAGCTGAGAGCACTAGAGACTCATTCAGTGCTGTAGATTATGCTGATTCATGCAATATAGATGCAATTCAGTCAATCTTCAACAAGTTATATGCTCCAGAATACTCCTGCAATTTTGTTTCTTGTAGAAAAGTTAAAATACTAGGTTTATCTCTGAGCTAGTCATGAGCAAACCTAAAGAAAATTTTATTTTCTGACAGTCAACAACTTACACAAAAACAGGCTGGTTTGTGAATTGCTAGCTCTTTTCTCCTAACAACAATTTCAATGCTAACAAGAATAAATTTTTGTTATTCTAATATAATCACAAGCCCCAAAAACAATGTACTAAAACCAAAAATTTTGAGGCAACTCCCTAGCTAACTTATCACTATAGTAGTTAAATTTCATGGACTACAGTTAACAATGATCAGAAGTTCGTTCAAAACCATGTATTGGGTTACTCCCATATTTTACAAACATGTTGCAGTTACTGTCAGAAGGGAATTGGCTTGAAGGATCACTAAGCTGTTTTGAAAGCACTCGTTTCTGTACTTTGTCAAGAGGTTGTGTTGACAAATATGAGTCCAAAAGATGGCCTTTTTGCTCAGAAACGAACCTCGTGTGTGGTCTACAATTTGAAACTTTTCTGCAAGAAACAGAATTGCGGGAGTATTCTGGTGCATATAATGTATTGAAGATCGACGAGATTGTATCTGCATTGCATGTATCAGCATAATCTACAGTACTGAATGAGTCTCTAGTACTCTCAGTTGTGAATGAGGCCTCATCTGAGCTTGTAAAGAGGGACCAATCACTTGATGTTGCATTAGAGAAGTCCATACAGACTGGTTCAGCATATGCTTCCATCACTGGCTGGACATTTCTGCTAGCACTCTTGAGAATGCCATTTGAAGTATGGTTGGTAGAACGGGGAGGCATATCTGGTCTCGGATTTGTTGAATCTTGTAAGCCAACAGATTGGCTGCTAGGTCTGCTTTGACCGGTCCTTGCAAGCTTCTGAGCTTTTGATATGCAGTTCCTTACAGAGTCAGGAACTTGCTGCTGGATGGTTTTCTCAATATATGTTCTTTGAGGACGAGGGCAAGACCTAAAACAAAATCATAGAGCATCTACAATCTGAAGAGCACATAAATGAATTGCAAAAGAATATATACAAAAAGACATGGCATAAAGATACAGGGGGAGGGATCCACTGAAATCCTTGTAAGGAGACTGACATAAAAGAAAATAAAAAAAGGTCGTACCTAGTGCACAAACTCCCACTTTTGTGGGTCTAGGAGAGGTCATGGTAAGCAGCCTTACCCCCAACTTATTAGAGAGGCTAATTCAAAAACTTGAACCCCTGATCTATTGCATTTGGTGGATGGTACTTGCCATCACACCAAGGCTTGACCTTTGACATAAGTGATAAAAAAGAGAGGTCCAACATACACTTGCCTATATGATGTAATACTAAAAGTAGAACTGATCTCCCTTGAAATGCCCAAAGTATCTACATCGCTATAGTTTGGGAAGTACTTGTCATTACTTATTAAACAGAGTACTTCTGAGTGATATAGATATACAGGGTTAATTTAGTCAAACATATAAAAAAGGGCAAGAGTAACCAAACAAACAAGGAAAGAAAAGGGAAAAGAAAAAAAAAATTAAGTGAGGACTTTAGCCCCAGACAATGCATACCTCATGTAAAATAAGATATATGCTCCTTCAGACATCACCTGGCTCATTGGCACGGGCTGAACCTGTCAATGCAATTCATTAAACCAGAAAATCACAAGAAACAAAAGGAACATCAATGCTAAGTGTAGTCCCAACCTTTTCAACCATTAATATTTGCATTGAGAGGAACCATGTCAAGCATAAAGGGGGAATAAGAACATGAAGGCTGACTATGACAGTTGTTTCTGATCTGCTTATGTGAATAGGAGCTAGAACCATATCAAGTGAATCATATAGTTTCACATCCACAAAATAAGTCTAGAGGATTCCTCACTTTTTCACTCATTCAAAACCATAACGGACACAGTTTGGATATTTCAATTATATATTTATATATATATATATATATATATATATCAATTTAACAATTCATAGAGGCATAAATACTAATTATACAGAGATGTCACATTTGAAACAACAAAATTTAGCTATCTCAACTAGCACTCTCCTACAGCATCTCAGATTTGCATATGTATATCAATCATCCAAGAAACATAATCTCCTAAAAGTAAATATATTTGCATTTAATCCTAAAAAAGTATGTTGATTAAAGACGTTTTCCAGATAAATCTCAAAACATGATGCTTTAAATGACAAGGCTTCCGACCTCATTGCCATAGCATTTAGTTGACTGAGCAAAACTCTGAATTCACAATTATCATCAATCCCTTACTGCTCACTTAGCTTATGAGGGCCTAGTTGTAAACACCAGATTGGGTAATTTAGATATTAGCAAACTAAAGAAGCAATTTTGAACCATATGATTATAAGTAGTACAACTTATTTTTGCATAGAAAGCTCTCTTTACATTGCCTCAACTGCAATGCAAGAGCACTTAATTTCTATTCTGAGAAAAGTTTCTCTTGGTAGGTGAATATATAGAATGCACTGGAAAATCTGTTAAAGTGAGGTTTTCTGAAACTCTTCTAATACTATCACAATTTATTCATAACTTAAAACATTCATTGATATTATATACTTATCAAAAAAGAAGAAGAAAAGACTCCTCTTTTTGCAAGACAAGGTCGTGCTAGAAGGGAGTACTCTATAATTGGAGAATAGGTAAGGGCACCAATCATCACCAAAAGAACTATGTCTAAGCATCTACTTGGGTTGTAATGTTATAACCAAAAGGAAGAATAAGCAACGTGTCATCACACTCAATGCAAAAAACATAATAAAAAATTTAATGGAACATGTAGAGTTTACGATATATGATAGATATCACTTACAGCTTGTTTGGAAGGGTGGAAAGGAATGGATAGAAAGGGATCTTTCTGGAATATTCTATTTATTCCCTATTTGGAAATTTAGTAGGAAGGAATGGAATGACTAGGAGGGAATGTTCATTTCATTCCTGTTAAGCATTCCTCCTAAAAGTGGAAAAAATACGCATTCCTTTTATGAAAGGGAGTTGAAATATTGATTGTATCTCTAGTATAAGAAGATAAATAAAAGGTGACGGATATATTAGTGAAATTAAATATTTCTTTCTTTTCTATTTCCTCTCATATAAACTCCCAAACATACTAAAGAAAATAAATCATACTCCATTCCATTCTTTAAACTCCCAAACCTAATGTTAGATAAGGTAGATTTTCACATTCAGTAACTAAAGAAATTAAGACTGATATTGAAATTTCTTTCATTTTGATATGAAACGCTAAATATTATATAAATTAGTTAATTCAATTGAACTTCTATAAAGAGAATCCAATTATGCTTAGCCTTGCCAAAAATTGGATGTGAGGTTGTCTACCAATCATCCACCTCTCCCAGACCTTGCATAAGTAGGAACTTTGCGCACCGGGTATAAACCTTTTGGTTGATCAACACGGCTGATTTGCAGACTAAGAGATATATTTTATGACATTGACAAATGGAAGTCTTCATTCAAGGTTTTATCGTTAGCTTGAAAAGGCATCTTTGGCATCGATGCATCAATTTTAAGGTTAATGTGACAATATCATATATTTAAGGGAGTATTTAAATCTTGTATTAAAACCTCAAGAATACAAGCAATCTTGCAAGAATATATTTCCAAAGTCAATTTTTGTTGTTCCCCTGATTCTCTTAGATAAAAATTTACCCAAAAAAATACACCCAACCAGACTATCAATTCTTAAAGTTTGGAACATAATCATAACATAAATATAAATGTGTTCCATTATTTTGAACAAAGGATCAACAAATGATAAGAGCAAATCATCAATTAGAAACAATGATCATTGACCTTTCTATTTTTCTTTTTTTTTTTTCTAATTTTTATAAACAACAGAAGAGGAAAAACACCATCCAAAAGACTAGTGACATGCCTTGAAAAAAATTGTCAAAATGAACCATCAAATGCATCTTTTAAATGGCCAAATGCCCAGACAAAAATTCTTAAAAGAAAAATAAAATAAAATTTGAAACACATAATCAACGTATCCCATAACACTTATTAAGGAGAAAATTTTACCTCAGTGTCATCTATCCTGAACCAATTTCCACGCATATCTTTCACATATGACACATAATGTCCAGAGAAAGATGCATTTAATGTGTCCAAATGCACAACAACAGCATAAAGCAAGTAAAGTGGTGGAATGTCTTCGGTCCCAGTCATAAAGGGAATCATATCCAACATGTCGGGAAAAGTGATCCACTTACTTATTTTCCCATATCTTCCCTCCTGATGAAGCAAAATCCAATATTGAAGATTCCAACAAGTCTTTTCACAAGCATAAAACATATAGATATCTATTAGAAAATGTGCCAAAGCCAAACCCAGAAATCATTTAGTTTAGTAAAAACATGAAGGTGTCCCATGTTTCAACTTTCAAGTGTTGACCCTTGGTGTAGGTTCTAAAAAACAGAGAGATGGCTTATGGCTTCACCTTTGATAATATAATCGTTGGGGGAGGGTCTCCATTGGAAACACTGAGAGGAGCCAATTGAGAAATAATTTCTCATTACTAAATCTTTTTTTTCCTTGATATTACCTAATGGGTAATAAAAGCAACTTATGTAGCTACAAAGCAATTTGTCGACCAATTGTAGACAATTAAATTAAGACTCAATCTAATTCTGTCTCAATCATGATCTCATGCACTGATGTTTAATGTCTAATTGAAATTAATAGAGAATCACAAAGACACAGTAACATATGGCAGGACCTCCGTCTCATCACTAATGCAGTTGCACAGTGGTACCTGAAATCTCTTCAAGACAATTGTCAGGATATTTGGAGCCTCATGTATGCTCAATTGCTTCCTAGCTCGAACATATGTAGCACATCTGTACATCAAAATATATGAACAGCTTATAAGCTATTTGAGTTGAAACCCAAAACTTTTAACTTCTACAATACATGGTTACGCTAAGAGTTAATAAACTTAAGGTCATCAAACCTTCCACATCTGTACATGTTTTCTCCATCCAAATCTTCAGTGGCTGTAAATTGAGTCAACGCATCTTCCAATGATTCAACCCAACCATATATCTCTAATGTGAGATCCATGATGTTTTCATATCGTTCTGATTCTTGATGACATATCATACACTTGACCTAGTAACATTGATATTAACTTAATGATGATCATTGTAGGTAAAAAAAAAAAAAAAAAAACCAATAAAGATTTCACAACCAAGCTTTAAGACAAAAGTTAAAAGAAGAAATAAAGACCTTTGATCTAAGACGGCCACCAAAAATATGTTGTATAAAAGTTGTTTCTTGCAATATAGGATCAACCTTGTTCTCGCCACCTAGTCCTTCCAAGCATATAGATTGCATTGACGCAATAATAAGCCTGGATAAGACAGCATTATATAATTTTATTTAATTAAACTGATGTAGAACATCATCAACATAAGATACTTCTTTAATTCAAATTTGACTAAGTCTTTTCCATTTTTGCATATATAAGGAAACAGACACAACAAAGAGAACCAAAACCAGTGTTAACAAGAAATAAATTGAAAAAAAGAGAAGACAAAATTAGTTACTAAATCTTAATAGACCTTAAAAATTCATGTGCATCTTCCTGACTTCCATCACCAATTTGGAAATTAATACTTCGGATATGCATAAGGATCCTGCTCAAAGACAGAGGGCCCCCACTTTCTCTTAACATCACTACATGTTGCTCTAGTTCACACATGAGACACCAACCTTTTACACAACCTAACATGAATAAAATAAACGAGAGTAAGTACAACATCAAAACAAAAGTAAAGCTCAAACATTTGACAATCTAACAATGAAAGTAAATGAGAAGACTTGAGTACATGCTCTTGAATGTGATCTATGAATCAGATAGGTGATGAGAGGCTTTGTGCAGGTCAAACACTGCAAGACGGCATTAGCATAGCAACTGCAAAAAATAAAAAATAAACAAAAAAGAATAGAATGAAAGATTCTCAAATGTCTAATACATTAGAATTACCCCAATAAAAATTTTCTAAAATGTGTACTTTCATTCATGGATCTATGAAGTTGATCAACCAACTATTTACATCTGCTTTCTTTTTCACATTTCATCTACCTTGTATGTTCACTATGTCTTAAATAAATTCTAGAGTCTAGCAAAAAGAAAACAAAAGCAAGAAACTAGTGACAGACAATTGCATGAAGTACAGCAAATTCTAGTCGCCGCTTAAGTTTATAAACAAAAGCACACAATAGGACAAGAACTCTGTTTCTTATTGTTTTTGCTTCCCGGTTTTGTACTTTTGAACTACATGTGCTAAACATAGCCTTCATTTCTTTTAGAGAGTAAGATGTGGTAATACCTGTTACCACAATTTAAAAGGCCCCTAGGTGATAGGTCAAAGACTTCACACTGGAAGAACTTTACAAATTCCTCATAAGGAAACAGCATCTGATACAGAAAAATAGCAGATAATATGTGAGAAATTCCATTTAATTACTTAAGACAGAGGAAGCAACAAAATCAAATAACATAGGGTTAACCAGAATTGACCTTTAATTTTTTGTTTCTTTTGCCATTATTTATCGGAGCATCTTGTCTGGTAAGTTTGGTTGACTTTCTTAGACCAACCATCTTCATAATTCCCATCCTTTCAACCCCATTGCTTCCTTGTGCAGCTTTGATATCTCTCATTCTGGCAACATCTGCAAAATGCATACAGAATTAGGGGAACAATTAAGTGAAAGGTACATAAAAAATAAATAAAAAAATAAGTTACCAGTCTGACTTGATTCATTGGCAATATGTCCTTTCCTCTCTAATTCTGAACAATATTGCTCTCCAGAAACTTTCATTGTTGATTTTGGCAATTTAGAAATTTTCGCCTGTAAAGCTTGTGACCCACTTTTAGCATTTACATTTCCATTAGTTGCAGTCATTTCATAGGAGCTATTGAAATTTATTTTTTCAGCATTAGTAGAATTTTCCCATTTAAGTAAATCTCCTTCATCCTGATCATACTCCATTTGATGTGCATTTGTTCCATTTCTAGTCAAACATGATGAGCTTGAGAATCCACAACTTTTTCTTGGTTCAAATGTATTCTGAGGTGGGGTAATATACTTATCACTCCCATGCATCATACCTCTTGAAGCAGCTTGTCCTACATTAGAGCTATTGACATTGTGCTTTCTTAAATTTTCTACTTCTGACACAACAGAATCACTCTTTCTTGACTGCAGCCAATTAGAAATTATATCATAAGCAGAGAAAAATTATTGCTAAAAATAAAATAATAAATTCCAAAGATACTGACCCTATGCCTTGTAAATGCCTCCTTTGATGAAATAAAATCAGAAGTCAAATGGGTAGCCCTACTTTTGGAGGCATCTTCACAAGAGTCAATTACATCTTTATCCTCTCCTCTCAACATTTCATTCTGGGGTTTATGAGACACCCGTTTGTTCACTGTTCTCTCAAGAATGGGGATTTGAGAGTTCCCAATTGCAGAGCAATCAACAACAGGAGGAACACCAAAGCTTAATGAAGTTAAATCATCTGTAGAAACTTTTTCTCCCTGATCATTATCGTAACCAAGGAACTGTGAGTTCATGTAGTCATTAAATAAAACCCTGCCATGAAGGGATTCTTCGACTGAGACAGACTTAGGAGATGAGCTTGAGCTGCTAGTAGTTTCCAATTGCTGGCACTCTTGCTTGTGAGCTTGCCTCCAGTGGATAATTTGACACTTTCCAGAACTGTAAATAAGTTATCAGTTCAAAATTTGATAAACTTTCAGAGTCCAAGTCATTTCAAGAATGCTATTGATTCTCAAAAAACAGGATTTTTTTTTGGCTCCTCTCAATAAGATAGTGAAGCAAATCTACAGCATGTATAATTGTGCAAAGTTATTTCAAAAGAAAAATGATAGGTAAACATTTTAATCAAAGAGAAAATACATACAAATGATGATTATAATACATCCTAATGTCAAATTTCAATTTAAAAATTCATGAATGCTATAAATTCTAAAAAAGAATTGCAATGCTAGTTTCCAAAAGCGCATAGTCAATCATATAAAGTGCTTTAAAAATACTTGTCAAAGAATTCCTGGTCTACTCTGTACTATTGAAGATATGATTATTCCTCTCTCTGGATTGTTCACATGATACAAAGAGGGGAAACCCTGCAAATCTCACCCTTCTCACCACAGCAGACCTCCCTTTCTGGGATACAAATACATCCTTCATCCTTCAAGGCATTATCTAATGCACTCCAAACAAAGTGAAGACTTAAGGACCAGAACTCATCGGCCAAAATGAAGAACATTGAGAAATAGACTGTGCTAGAGCTGGTCAAGGTAAAGGTAATAGGTTTAACATTACAGGAGACAATAAGCCTGAAAGAGCAAAGTGGGAGGGTCCAAAGAAAATGCATGAGCAAATGAAAGTAATAAATATGAAGCTTCTCTAACAACAGTTTTGGGTTTTTTACTAAGAAAAAAAAAAATTTAAAAAAAAAAAAAACAAAGTTTTGGGTTTTAACTTTTAAACTTCCAATTTTAAATTTTGGAGCCCCCAAAGTTTGGCCCAAAAACTCTTGAATTCAGTATTTTCGCTCCCCATGATGGTCAAGTGATTGCTTGAAAGACCTTGATAGTTAACATCTCTAGAAAAACAGGCACCAAAATACTTATTAAGTAGAGGGGAGCAATTGAAAGAGCTTCTTCCTTTTTATTTTTAAATCCACAAAAAGCCAACAAAGGATGATAAATGGATATTAGATTGTTCCAAGAAATTTTTCCAATTGCTTGGCTGTTTCCATTATAGGCCAGTGTTTCTACAAAACACTAACCAATACAAATTAATAAAATTGAATAAGAATAAAGATACATTTTTGAAACTAGATTACTGGACCTCCAATTAAACCACAAAAATGACCAGTGAAATCAAGGGCTGCACCATGGAGTCAACCAAGAAAAACCACGATGCCATCATGATGTAAAAGTTATAAGAGAATAGTTAGTTATATAAAAAAATAAATAAATAAAACAACAAGATTAAATAAAATCCAGGACAAATTCACTGGAAAAAGGATTTGAAAACTTTTAAATGTTTTCTAACAAATTTAACAATTAAGTTACTATAAAACACCAGCAAATGCACACTAGTTTTTATTTCTTTTGTATGTGAAACAGATATGTTCAAATAAGGGGGAATTCCTAGGATTCTAATGCACTGTGTATTTATACAAAAATATGGTGTAAATATCTTCATTTCCTTCTTATTTCTGTTTCAAACACAATCCCTTTTCTTTTGATTTTAAACCATATGATCCTTCATACCAAGAATAGCGTATCAAAGAAGATTCACTTTCCGGAGTTCCAAGTGACATGATTCCTACAGAAGCTAAAGTTGAATGATTGAAGTCTCCTCCAGGTTCAGTTGAAGAGATCAGAGTGAAGTAAAATCAACCAGCAACTTGTATCCCTCACTCCCTCTCCCTCTCCCTCTCCCTCATACCAAATTCAACACCAATTTCTAAAGCAGCAGCAAGAACTCATGCCAAAGTCCCATATGGAGCTGCCATTGCTGCTACTTGTTCGGTTTTCTTTTCTATTTTAATCTCCTTCCTGTTTTCTTACCTTTGACTGTCAGCTTTCCGAGAAGTGTAAAAGGAATAGAATAGGCTGCTAAAGAACTTTGCTTGAACTCTAAAAATCTTAAATTTGAGCTCATTAGTCATTTTCAAGTTGAGTGGAACAAGCCAAGTTGAGCTCAAGCTTGGAAATATTTGTATGAGCCAAGCACAAGCTGGCTTGATGAAGCTTGTTTGAGCTGGAAGCATGCCAAGCTCAGACACACTAGTATCTGGCTCAGTTTGGCTCATTTGCATCTAACAAACCTAGAGAATTGATATTTATTTATTCAAAAAAAAAAAAAAAAACACATTTTTCATAAGCCATGATTGTTCAGTTAGAGCGCAACCAAGGCCAATTCAAAGACATACTAAACACTACCATCAAAGATTAATAGAAAGCGAAAGTTGGAAAGAAGTACTAGCCAGAGTATTATTCACTTAGGCTATCAGAATCCAAAAAAGTCTCTACATTTCAGTCAAACTAGCAGGTATATAATTAGCATTTTAAAGGAAACAGGTTTCCAGCATTTTTTGGAAATTTGTAGTCCGTTCCCTCAGCATACAGAGTATCATGCTTATTATTAAAAGTTTAAAGCACACACTAACAAGAAGCAATGGTATCAAAGAAGAAAAAGAGGAAGAGAAAGATTATTTTAAGCTCAAAACAGCTATATTTGTCTTTCCTAAGTAATTTTTTCATTATTAAAAAATATTTTAATTGCAAAATAAGTGGGGATCCCACATCTCGGTTCTCTATTTTATTTTACACAAAATAGCTAAGTTTAATACTGTAATTATTCTATTACAAGAACAAGACTCATAATTGTAGTGGTATCTGGTATGTCAATATCAACAAAACTATTTCAAGAATTCAAGTAAAAAATGTATGTTAAAGCCAAAATGATTTATATGAAGTAACCCATTCAAATAATACTCCCAAAAGATTCACATCTAGATTTTAATTGCCAAGTTGGATATATCCTATAGCTCACTTTTGTATCTTACTTCAGGCAAAGACTTCCAAGAGTCTTCCAATATTCCTATACAGTGATTCATTCATAACTATATACAGTGACAAGCTATAGAGAGGGAGGACATTTATTGAGTGACCAAATAGACAATTCCTAGGTCAGAATCAAGGAGATAAACACACATGTCAGATGAAGAGCAGGGGCAAGGCACAGTTCATCAGGAACTGGCAATTATCACCATCCATGATCAGAATTTTTTTTTACTTCTTTCACAAGTGAAGTAAAAGTTCTACCAATCAAATCTGGGGATGTAAAGATTTTGGTGCTGTTCTTAATCTTATTGAAAATATTTTTCCTACTTTGTTTACTTCATCGAATTCCTACAATGGCAAGAATACAGTACTCAAGGAAAAAAGTTGTTGCAATAAAAGTACAAGGAATAAGACATACCAATATCTAATAGATTTGCATCTGGAGCAGCGGGTTTTAGCAGGAGCAAAGCATCTCGCACACGCATGAAGTCCACTCTTTGAAGAAGACACAAGAGGAATAGCATTACCCACAGCCATCGCTTCTGCTTTAAAAGCTTCTTCCACAGCCAATTGAGCTAGCAAACTTATTCTTTCTCTCTTCTTTGTAACCTCACTCCATTTTCCAAGTAAGATGTAAGCAACCAAAGGGAGCACAACCAAGACAAGAAACAATACAGGTATATCAGCTTCCCTTGGTTCAAGCATGTCACCACCAGCATTCTCATGACCAATATTCTCTCAAAACCACTATCCCGGAGACAGCTTATTAAAGCTAAACAATTCTAAGTAAATTAACATCCAGAGGCAACAACATGAATTGCAACACCGAATATGACCCACCAAGAATACCTGTAAAGTTTTTTATTCGTAAAATTCACAATGTAACTAATCAAACTTAGAAAAATATAAAACTACACCATTCTTATTTTAGTACAAAAATATGCAATTATTTACATCAACAGAAAACAAGCTATTTCAAATTCTGAGTTTAATTTGTCCAGCAGGGTCTCCTTTTACAAAGAAGTGATTCTCTATCTCTTTCCAGACTTGAAATAGAATGATGGAAAATATATATATAACTACAGAACATCTTCTTCCAAATATGTAAAGCTAATCCAAAACGAAAATAAAGAGATAAAAGCAATAGAGCTATATCTCTACCGTTGAATTCATCAAAGCGGAAATGCCTACTTGTTTCCTCCAAATCCTATTATCACAATAGGAGAACCTAATAAACTACGCCATTAGGCAATCACAGTAGTGCCTCTATTCAATATAAAGACAAATCAGAACATTAAATAAAAGGATGCAGCAACAAACTATGATTTCATGATTAAACTACTTTTGAGATTTTATCAAAAAATATGACTTATACATAAAAAAATCAGGTTTTGAAATAACAATTTTATGAGGAACTTGATTGTGACATCGAGAGCCAATAACCCAATTTCATCATAGGCAGGAAGCGTGAAACTAAGCTTTTATCATAATCAGAAACCAAACCATAGCTAGATCAAAAGTATTAGTTTTTTCCTTACATATCTTTTTTACTCAAGAGGATCATGTAACATGGGAACAATCTACTTAAGGAGAATATATAGCCTATTATCAGCTAGGAATGGAATTAGAGGAACTCATCCTAAAGTGCCATGGTGGAAAGTAATCTGGTTCCCTAAGAATGTACCTCAAGCATAGCTTTATATAGTGACATGATATCCCACATCAATAAATGCAAGGAATTTAGTATAAAATAAGAAAATTATTTAGTATTCCCATAGGAATTAGTAACACGTTGCTACATTCCAGGAGTACTAAATAGATTCAAAAAATAATTCTCATATCAGGTAGCTTGCATTTTTTATGCAGAGTGCCACGTTGGCTGTATTCCGGGAGTACCTAATAATTATTACTTATTACAATGTCGTTAAAAAATGGAGACCCCATTTTCCGCTTTAACGTGTACACTGGAAAAGACCCACTAATAATGTGAGTACAACATTACTGTACTCCCAGATACTGTATAATTAGTATTCTGCAGTAAGAGTCATGAAAAAGAAAACAACAAAGAAGAACTTGTTTACTAGAGATTTGATTGATAACTTGCAAAAAGGGTAAAGGGTTTTCTTCCTATGACAGAAGATTGTGCATCAATATAGGCATCTCTGATTCAAGTCGGTTTTACTTTTCATATGGGTGAAAAACAAAACCATGGGAAGCTGAGAATATGATTCTTAACCCAAAACGAAAGCTAAAAAAAAATAAGGAACAGAGAAAGAACCTAATAAAGCTTGGTGGAAAAAATTTTAGGGGTTACAGTTTGAGAATCAAACGAAAAAAAAGCCCCGAAATTTACACCAAATTACACCCATTAACTTCATTGTTTGAAATGCAACGAGAGAGAGAGTGAAAGACGTACCTGCCTGAAGTGAAACGGGGTCGGAGTGAGAGTGTGGATCACGGGTCACGTGCAGTTCTCAACTGAGAGTGAAGAGTGTGAAAGTGGGTTTGGGGAATAATAATAGAGTCTAGTAGAGAGAGGGAAAGGTCTTTAAGGAAGATAGAGACAGAGAATGTTGACTTTGATTGACCACGATTTCGTGAATTCGTATGTTGAAGATTCGGTTTCGTGGTTATTTCATTTTTGGCACTTTTTTGTACAAAGAACACGGGACTTATGAATGTGGTTTATGTTGATATAAAGACTCGGTTTCGATGGATTTGACTCGAATGTGACATATGCTATGGTAGATGCGGACATAAGTTTGAAATTTTGACAAAGCAGTCATTTTCACGATCCGCGTTTAATACTCATTAAGACAAGAATGAAATAAGAGTATTGTTAATGATTAATGAACAACTACCTTGGTCATTTGATAATAAATTATTCTAGGAATATTTTGATACAACTTCCATGAAAAATATTAAAATTTGTCAAAAAAAAATTTCCCATAAAAAGTTTATGTAAATATTTCATAAATCAATATCCTTAAGGCATCTGTTAACTTTTCTCATAAAATAAAACTAAATTGTAGATTTCAGTTAACTTCACTAATAAAATTTATTAGTCAAATAGGATATTTGGGATTTCGATCCTAATCTTTAAAAAAAAGCTAGACAAAGGGCGAACAAAAAGAGTGATTTACGCCGAGAGTTTTGTATCTCAACTTATTGACACATCTTGATATTTCTAATATAGGCATTTAAGATTTGAATTAAAAAAAAAAAAAAAAAGGTCCATAAACAAAATCTAGAACAGATAAGATGCGAATCAATTTTCATAATATTATAAAAAAGAAAAAGTTCATCTATGAAAATCAATAAAATTGGCTTCTAAAGTATGGTTTACAAATCAACCAAAGAAAGAGTTGAGTGTGCTTCTAACTTCCTCAGTCATGTGCTCAATAGACTAATGTGGTGTCATGGAATGGTGTTGAGGATCGTTTTTTCACGTTTTTACACCTTAGACATGTGTCTTGATATTATTGGATATCTTCTAGTCTGGGCTTTTATTTTCTAAGAAGGAAGTTGGGTTTGACACTTTCACGAAATGGGCTTTGGGGTCCCATTCTACCGCTACCAGTTTGTGTACAAACATTAAGTCAGATCCAAGGAACGTTGTTGCGAAATGGACTTATTCTCCTCTTCTATTGCCATATAAAGGGTTGTTCTCCACTTTTTGCAGAGGGAACATTTATTCTACTATGTAACAAGACTCTTTCTGCAAAATGAGTTGTTTTCTACTTTATGCAGATTGATCATTACTCCGCTTTACTATTATAAGTCTGCACCCAAAAAAAAAAAAAAAAACTAAAATCCAAAGAAAGTATTCATCAATCAAATGTTAGTTTACAACATGTTGGCATACATATTCTCAAATATATTTATATATTCACACACACACACACACACACACATATTAGTATATATACATATACGTATTCACACATATGTATAAAATACATTGTGTAGAACGAATTGGGCCAAAAAGATTTCAAATCCAACTCACATAGTCTTATTGCCTTGATTTGGCACAAAATTGTGAGGTTTGGAATGTGAGTCAGATTAGCCATATTAAGATAAATATTGAGAAACTCAAGAGATATGTGTCTCGTGGGAGAGAGGAAGTTTTCCTAGTGGTGCATGTCAATACTACTATTCTGCGGTAATCTCTCTCTCTAGGTGTTTTCTGCAGAAGAGTGCAAGTACTCTATAGGTACAAATTCTCAACATTTTCTTTACTCAATTTCTCTTATTTATTTTTCATTATATTCTTTCATTATTTTTCTTTCTTTTTGTTCTCTTTTTTTTCTCTTCCCCTCGTGTTACCTCTTCCCTTAATATACTCCTTTTATACTTGAAATTGAGTGGGTCTTTTACCCTTTTTGATTTCCTTTTGATTTCTTGAGTCACATGTTTGTTTATCTCTACTGACTATTTTTCCTCTCCTTTTTGGGTTACAACCACAGAAGTGTTATTTGGTTTTTTTGGTGGATTTATGGTTATTACTTGGTTTCTATTTAGCGTAAATGGTAGAAGACCATTATTGCTATTTGGCTTGGTGTGAACTGACCCTATGACATGCACCTCTGTGAGAGACTGCGCCCCTGGCCCCTTTTAGGAATGTTGGGCCAAACCCACGTGAATGGGTGGAGTCGTGTTATTGCCTCTCAAAATGGAGGTTCGACTAGTTATATTTTCCCCTTTAGATTAAGGGTTTTACAATGGAGTCGCCACTTATTTAATTGTTGGAATAAATAAGAAAACCATAATTGAAAATTTCATCATTTTATTAATTTGAAATTGAATTTACATTGAACATAGGAAATTACATGGCTTTGGTCCTAGATACAATCTAAGATAAAGTACATGGCTTTGTTTCCTAGTTACAATCTAGAAATTGAAAATTACAAGGATAAGCATTTGATCTACTAACCCTTGATCTAAGTTCGGAGGCTATGTTACAAGGTGGGAAGGTGTTAGGCACCCACCTTGCCCGGTGAAACCGGTCTTCTAGACTATGGTGGCCAACATTCATATCACATCATCCAATATGTTATCAATCAATTTGCATGTTGAATTTGAAGTGTGTGCATGTGATAAACCCTAATTCAATTTATTAAGCATTGCATTTGGATTGAAAAATAAATTCTAGTGAATGTGTGTGTATGGTGACATCCTAGATTCAAGGACTTGAAAGAATTATGAAACAAACATGTTTTTCATATTTTTCATGTGGATTTAAGATCAAAACTAGTGTTTATGCATGAACATGTGATGAACAACCAAGAACATGTGAAGAACACATAAGAACAATTAAGAACATTCAAACATATTCAAGAGAATTTAAATAATCACTATCATGCTTTAATCCTAAATTCTCATCATGGCAACACAATAAACAAGTTAGGGAAAGTGATTATACCTTCATGCAAGATCCATACGGTGGAGGAGGAGACTTTTGGTGGAGGTCCTAAGGGTGGAAGAAAAGAAGAGTTAGGAGAGGAAGAGTGAGTCTCACTCAATACCTTGATTCTCAGGAAGACCAAGATATGACAAGACTACTCAACTTCACTAGAACTCAAGAGAGGAGAAGAGAGGGGGGTTTTTTGGTGTCTTGGAATGAAGGAGGGGGAGGGTTTATATAGTGGTAGTGGAAGGAATATGAATGGAAGACCATTTAATGAGGGTTGACAAGGATTATGAATCTAGACCTCATTTTAGCCTTGAGGAAAATCTGGTGCATTAAATGGAGAGATTGGTGGGAGTGGGGAGCAAGCCAAAATTTGGTTTTCCCGTAGCTGCTGTAACAGCTTGTAGAGCTAACTTCGAAAATTCATATCTGACCCCATTCTGATCGGAATTGTCTCGTTCTTGTGCTCAAATTGAAGCCCCGGATGTCTAGTTTCTGGGAAAATTAACCTCATTCACAGATTCAAAATATTCTGAGAGATATTGATGAAATGGTGAGCAGAGGTCATTTGTTAGAAAATGGTTTCAGCACAATTAACATTAATAGGTCCCAAATTAGCTCCCAATTAACATTAAATGGCTCCAATCACTCCCATTTCAGACTTAATTGGTTCCAAATTAACTCTAATTAAAAGATAATTGCATAAATTACTCATTGAATAATTAATGTTTAACTATCTAATTAATTAGGTATATGCAACCTCACCATAAAATGTAGTCCTAACCAATCAAATTATGACACGTCATTAATCTCAAATTGATTACACTTATAACCAATTGAAATCAATTGTTCATAATCACATATAGTCGGACTAAATTTGTGATAGTGCATCTCAGCCATTAAAACTTGATTTGATGATAACTTTCAATCTGGTGGTCCGATTAGGGCTTATGACCAGTCGATTTGATCGTTACAACATCAAGATCATTTTAGTGAAATGAGATTAAGGATCTAATGGCTAGAGTCAAGATGCATATTTTCAAGGCAAAATTACCCTTTTACCCTCCATGTGAGGTTAAATACGGGTTGCAAAATGGGGTGTCAACAGAATGCCCCTCATTGGCAGAGCTTGAAAAGTGAATGTCAATGTATGAAAGAGACACCTAACTTTGCAATCAGTATTTAACCGTGGTAAATGTATGATGCATGTAGATAAAAATGTAGATGGTCATGTTATGGATCAAAATGTGGACCGAATCTTGAGGGAGATTGCCTACATACCTCTTAGTGGGAGGATCAGGTCCAAACGTAGTTCATGCATGCAAACTTTTTTTGTTTTTTTGTTTTTTTTTTTTTTTTTTTTTTTTTTTTGAAAACGAAATGAGTACAAGACATGCTTACTAGTGGTCACGACAAAATGAGGATTTTAGTCGTGATCTTAAATTTTGGACATGCTTCCCAGAGGTCCGATGGATTTGAATTTGGACGTGCTTCCCAGAGGTCCGGTGGTTTGAAATTTGGACGTGCTTCCCAGAGGTCCGGTGGATTGAAATTTGGACGTGCTTCCCAGAGGTCCGGTGGATTGAAGTTTGGACGTGCTTCCCAGAGGTCCGATGGTTTGAAATTTGGACCAGAGGTCCGATGGTTTGAAATTTGGACGTGCTTCCCAGAGGTCCGTGGATTTGAATTTGGACGTGCTTCCCAGAGGTCCGATGGATTGAAGTTTGGACGTGCTTCCCAGAGGTCCGTGGATTTGAATTTGGACGTGCTTCCCAGAGGTCCGATGGTTTGAAATTTGGACGTGCTTCCCAGAGGTCCGGTGGATTGAAGTTTGGACGTGCTTCCCAGAGGTCCGATGGTTTGAAATTTGGACGTGCTTCCCAGAGGTCCGTGGATTTGAATTTGGACGTGCTTCCCAGAGGTCCGTGGATTTGAATTTGGACGTGCTTCCCAGAGGTCCGATGGTTTGAAATTTGGACGTGCTTCCCAGAGGTCCATGGATTTGAATTTGGACGTGCTTCCCAGAGGTCCGATGGTTTGAAATTTGGACGTGCTTCCCAGAGGTCCGGTGGTTTGAAATTTGGACGTGCTTCCCAGAGGTCCGATGGTTTGAAATTTGGACGTGCTTCCCAGAGGTCCGTGGATTTGAATTTGGACGTGCTTCCCAGAGGTCCGATGGTTTGAAATTTGGACGTGCTTCCCAGAGGTCCATGGATTTGAATTTGGACGTGCTTCCCAGAGGTCCGATGGTTTGAAATTTGGACGTGCTTCCCAGAGGTCCGTGGATTTGAATTTGGACGTGCTTCCCAGAGGTCCGTGGATTTGAATTTGGACGTGCTTCCCAGAGGTCCGATGGTTTGAAATTTGGACGTGCTTCCCAGAGGTCCATGGATTTGAATTTGGACGTGCTTCCCAGAGGTCCGATGGTTTGAAATTTGGACGTGCTTCCCAGAGGTCCGTGGATTTGAATTTGGACGTGCTTCCCAGAGGTCCGATGGTTTGAAATTTGGACGTGCTTCCCAGAGGTCCATGGATTTGAATTTGGACGTGCTTCCCAGAGGTCCGATGGTTTGAAATTTGGACGTGCTTCCCAGAGGTCCGGTGGATTGAAGTTTGGACGTGCTTCCCAGAGGTCCGATGGTTTGAAATTTGGACGTGCTTCCCAGAGGTCCGTGGATTTGAATTTGGACGTGCTTCCCAGAGGTCCGATGGTTTGAAATTTGGACGTGCTTCCCAGAGGTCCACGTCTTCCCAGAGGTCCGATGGTTTGAAATTTGGACGTGCTTCCCAGAGGTCCGTGGATTTGAATTTGGACGTGCTTCCCAGAGGTCCGATGGTTTGAAATTTGGACGTGCTTCCCAGAGGTCCGATGGATTGAAGTTTGGACGTGCTTCCCAGAGGTCCGATGGATTGAAGTTTGGACGTGCTTCCCAGAGGTCCGTGGATTTGAATTTGGACGTGCTTCCCAGAGGTCCGTGGATTTGAATTTGGACGTGCTTCCCAGAGGTCCGATGGTTTGAAATTTGGACGTGCTTCCCAGAGGTCCATGGATTTGAATTTGGACGTGCTTCCCAGAGGTCCGATGGTTTGAAATTTGGACGTGCTTCCCAGAGGTCCGTGGATTTGAATTTGGACGTGCTTCCCAGAGGTCCGATGGTTTGAAATTTGGACGTGCTTCCCAGAGGTCCATGGATTTGAATTTGGACGTGCTTCCCAGAGGTCCGATGATTTGAAATTTGGACGTGCTTCCCAGAGGTCCGGTGGATTGAAGTTTGGACGTGCTTCCCAGAGGTCCGATGGTTTGAAATTTGGACGTGCTTCCCAGAGGTCCGATGGTTTTGAAGTTTGGACGTGCTTCCCAGAGGTCCGATGGTTTGAAATTTGGACGTGCTTCCCAGAGGTCCACGTCTTCCCAGAGGTCCGATGGATTGAAGTTTGGACGTGCTTCCCAGAGGTCCGTGGGTTTGAATTTGGACGTGCTTCCCAGAGGTCCGATGGTTTGAAATTTGGACGTGCTTCCCAGAGGTCCGATGGATTGAAGTTTGGACGTGCTTCCCAGAGGTCCGATGGTTTGAATTTTGGACGTGCTTCCCAGAGGTCCGGTGGATTGAAGTTTGGACGTGCTTCCCAGAGGTCCGATGGTTTTGAAGTTTGGACGTGCTTCGCAGAGGTCCGATGGAATTGATTTTGGACGGCATTATTCCTGCCAATGTGTATGGGCCTTTTACCTTAGTACCTGCAAAATAAATACTTTCAATTAGTAACAGAGGTATTTATTGAAAAGACTTTGGCATACCTGGCGAATGCCCCTAGTTTGGGACATCTTCCATGCTGAAGGTGGAAAATTGACTTGATGTTGCACCACTGGAGAATATAGAAGAGGATGATAGCTTTCTATTCCTGAAGAAGAATTTAATGAAGATCTTTTTTTTTTTTTTTTTTTTTTTTGAAGAATTTGGAAATCTTGAATTTTTTGAAGGAATTTGAAAAAAAAATTTCTTTTAAATAACCTAAGAAGTATGAGCCCAATGCCCCTAGTCCCCAGGGTTTTTGAAAATTCTCTCTTTTCTTTTCTTCTCTCTCTCTTCTTCTTCTTCTTCTTCTTCTTTTTTTTTTTTTTTTTTTTTTTTTTTTTTTTTGAGATTTGAAGATTTGTTCGTTATCAAAAAGTGATGAAGATGAAGATGAAGATGAAGATGAAGATGGAGTAAAGTGAAGAAGATTTATTCATGATTTTTTTTTTGAAAAACTTATCCTTTGAATGAGAATAACTTTGGCTAGAAGTTGATGTGGATTGCTGGATAAGTCCTTGCTTAATTTCCAATGCCCCTAGTTTGAGGCATATTCCATGCTTAGATTGAAGCTGAATTCATTTGATATTGTGACCATTTGGGAAACATGAAAGAAGATCATGGTCCGCCATCCTTGGTTCCTGCAAAAAGACTTTCTTTCTCTAGCTTGTTAGAAACCAATTATCGTGAAAACTTGTACACAATATAAATAGGCCAATGCTCCAAGTTTAAACATGCTTAATGCAAACAAATGGGCTTAACCTAACATGCACCCAAACAATTTTGTCACATTGTTTTGACTTTGTTCTCCAAGGTTGTTTGGGTGAATGGGACCGGGCCTCTACAAGGCTGCCTACGTACCCCTCTCATAGAGGATCAGGTCAAGACGTAGTTCAAGAGAACTGGATTTTGAAAAAGAATGATTTTTTTTTTTTTTTTTTTTTGAACAAGAGGTGATCCTTTGAACAACCATTTTAGCAAATCAAAGTGTCTAAGAATCAAACAAATCTCTTTGATTGGGAAGGATCGAGATCATTAAACTCATGTAATCAAATTTGCTTCATCCTTTTGAACATCCAAAGGCAATCAATAAATGAAATATGATAATGTTTTTGAATCACATTGTTGGGTGCAAACCAGGAGAGTGCTCCAGGTTTGGAAATTCTTTTGAGTCATTTTGAGGATTTGAGAGTTTGAGAAATTTTGTCCTCGGACATGTCATCCTGTGGGGTTTAACAATTTTAAGCATTTTTCCTTTTTAATTCAAGAGAAAATAATATTAGAGCTTAAGATGTGTCTACAACTAGCAACACTTCAAGGAGGTCTTTACTCATGGGCTGTAATGTAGGCCGGGTTTGGGTTATGAAATGAAAGATATAAAAGGCTCAAAATTCCCTATGATGTTTCCCCCAAGTATGCATTACTCAAAAATCAAGTATTGGAAGAGTTTTACCATTTCTTCTTTGTCATCTTCTCACTAGTCTTCATTGGTCACTTGTATCAACAATCGTTTTTATGCTTATTCCTCTTGAATCATACCTCTAGACTTTCATCTTGTAAAATTCTTCTCTTTTTAGGTTGCATCTTCAACTTTCCAACTTGGTAGGATTTTCCAATTTTTTCTTTTCTTCTTCTTCTTTTCTTTGGCCCTAACTTTTGCCTAGACCGCCCTTTTGGGTTTTCAGCCTAGCGGGCTTCCTTTTTTTTTTTTTTTTTTTTTTTTTTTTCATCTCTTGATTGAATGAACTTTTGGGGACATTTTTCCCTTCTTGTTTTTCTCAAATTAATGATTTTTGGTCATTTTGATGCACTTTCTAGACTCCTTTTTTGCCTCGATGCACTTGCACCTTTCTGTGCTTGATGAATCTTTCCTTTTTTGATGAAATCTCTTTTAGATAAATCTTGTATTCCTCTTGGCATGATGAATTTTAGGTTCTTCAAACTTGATGCGCACCTTTTTTTTTTTTTTTTTTTTTTTTTTCTCACATTGATGGAACTTCATTTCTCTTTCCTTGATTGAGTGAAAGCTCATTTTTCTTTGATGATCTCTTGTCTTTAGCCTAATGAATTCTCCACTTGTCTTTCATGTCTTCTAGGAGAGATTTATCAATTAGCTTCAAAGTTACAAGGTTGACTCCTCCTCAACATGAGATTAAAGCATGCATACTTTGATTTTTCCCACCCTAGGTTTAGATTTTAGTGGGGTCACGTGAAAAAGAGGCTAAGTGTTTAAAGGCTCAAATGGGCTAGCAATGGATAATGATCATTCTAGGTATTAGGGAATAATCTTGTTTAACCAAAGATGGCCTCCTATCCCTAGTAATGCTTGCTTGTAAGCACAGTGACTTAAGCTCTTTTAATAAATTCATCTTGAAAGAAAAAGTATGAATGCTCTAATGTTGTGAAACAAAAGATCTTTGAAATTGGTTCGAGTGCATGGATTCTTGGGATTTTTTGACGGATGGATTCTTTTTGATTGCCTTTTAAGACCATTTCTTCTTTTATTCAAAGTAATTTAGCAAAAGTGTTTACACGGATCAAATGAAATCAATCCTTTCTCAGTACAAGTTGATTGTTCAAGCCTTTAAACATCTTAATTTAGAAAAAGTTTTGTCCAAGGGATCCTCATGTACCTTTTTGAAAAGAGGACTTTAAAGAATCTTGAAATCTTTGAAAGAAAAAAATGGGTCTTTTTGAAAAAATCACTAGGAAGTCCAATGCCCCTAGTTCAAAGAATTTTTTTTTTTTAAATAACTTAAGGGCTCAATGCCCCTAGTCCAAGGACTTTTTTAATTTGAAAATTTTTCTCTTTTTTTGGGAAAGATTTGGAAATCTTGAAATTTTTTTTTTGAATTTTTTTTTTGTTTTTTTTTGTTTCTTTCTTAATATATATACATGAACAAAGCTCGTTAAATGCTACATGAAAATTTTCAATTCAAAGAAACATAGAAACATGGAATAAACAAACAAATTTTAAGCTTAACCATGATGTTGCAAACCAAATGTGGAGTGAGGCAAAGTTGGGCCACTTGCTTCTTCTTGGTCCATTTAGGACGCTTGAGGCTCAGTGTGCTTGAACCTTGATTATGATGAAATGGCTTGGGCTTGCACTTGGAAGGCTTGAACCTTGATTATGATCTTTTGATATTTGCTTGAAATGGCTTGGGCTTGCACTTGAAATGCATGCATCTTGTGAGCTTTTGGCTTTTGATGTTGATCATGCATATACACCTTTGATGGGCTCAAGTATTGGGCTTAGAATGATTCAAGAAACAATTTTCGGTTTTCATACCAAGTAGAGTTCAAACACAAGCCTTTGGGCTTGAGCTCATTCATAGCATACAAGGTTCAAACAATTATGATGGGATCAAGCGTTGGACTTGAGTCATCATGGTTCAAACAACGGCCAAATAAATGCATAATGAAATGCAATTTACATGGACCGACCTAAAGGTAGGTTCTATGGGTCATTACAACATGGGTAGAAGGTAGGTTAAAGGTTCCCACAAGCTAGGACGTCGTACCTCCCAACTTGTGACGCCAGGAGCGCCGCGTTGGTCCGAACGGTACAGTTTGTCCCTATGAACCACCATGGCATAACCATGATGATCCTTGTCGCGGTGGGTGGTAGGTTCACCGCTGGGTATGTGAGTCTCAGGAAGACCACAATCCACGGTTAATACTACCGGGCTTCCGGGCTAGCACACAAATAAAATAAATTTCATTCAAGCAAATGATGCATGACATGCAAAATAATGACATATTAGACATGTTATATACAAAAAAGCAATAAACAAACAATGACATGGTTGGCCACCATAACCTAATTGAAGCTTAGCCCTCAATATCCCCAGTGGAGTCGCCACTGTGAGAGACCGCGCCCCCGGCCCGTTTTAGGATGTTGGGCCAAACCCACGTGAATGGGTGGAGTCGTGTTATTGCCTCTCAAAATGGAGGTTCGACTAGTTATATTTTCCCCTTTAGATTAAGGGTTTTACAATGGAGTCGTCACTTATTTAATTGTTGGAATAAATAAGAAAACCATAATTGAAAAATTCATCATTTTATTAATTTGAAATTGAATTTACATTGAATATAGGAAATTACATGGCTTTGGTCCTAGATACAATCTAAGATAAAGTACATGGCTTTGTTTCCTAGTTACAATCTAGAAATTGAAAATTACAAGGATAAGCATTTGATCTACTAACCCTTGATCTAAGTTCGGAGGCTATGTTACAAGGTGGGAAGGTGTTAGGCACCCACCTTGCCCGGTGAAACCGGTCTTCTAGACTATGGTGGCCAACATTCATATCACATCATCCAATATGTTATCAATCAATTTGCATGTTGAATTTGAAGTGTGTGCATGTGATAAACCCTAATTCAATTTATTAAGCATTGCATTTGAATTGAAAAATAAATTCTAGTGAATGTGTGTGTATGGTGACATCCTAGATTCAAGGACTTGAAAGAATTATGAAACAAACATGTTTTTCATATTTTTCATGTGGATTTAAAATCAAAACTAGTGTTTATGCATGAACATGTGATGAACAACCAAGAACATGTGGAGAACACATAAGAACATTTAAGAACATTCAAACATATTCAAGAGAGTTTAAATAATCACTATCATGCTTTAATCCTAAATTCTCATCATGGCAACACAATAAACAAGTTAGGGAAAGTGATTATACCTTCATGCAAGATCCATACGGTGGAGGAGGAGACTCTTGGTGGAGGTCCTAAGGGTGGAGGAAAAGAAGAGTTAGGAGAGGAAGAGTGAGTCTCACTTAATACCTTGAGTCTCAGGAAGACCAAGATATGACAAGACTACTCAACTTCACTAGAACTCAAGAGAGGAGAAGAGAGGGGGTTTTTTTTGTGTCCTGGAATGAAGGAGGGGGAGGGTTTATATAGTGGTAGTGGAGGGAATATGAATGGAAGGCCATTTAATGAGGGTTGACAAGGATTATGAACCTAGACCTCATTTTAGCCTTGAGGAAAATCTGGTGCATTAAATGGAGAGATTGGTGGGAGTGGGGAGCAAGCCAAAATTCGGTTTTCCCGTAGCTGCTGTAACAGCTTGTAGAGTCAACTTCGAAAAATCATATCTAACTCAATTCTGATCGGAATTGTCTCGTTCTTGTGCTCAAATTGAAGCCCCGGATGTCTAGTTTCTGGGAAAATTAACCTCATTCACAGATTCAAAATATTCTGAGAGATATTGATGAAATGGTGAGCAGAGGTCATTTGTTAGAAAATGGTTTCAGCACAATTAACATTAATAGGTCCCAAATTAGCTCCCAATTAACATTAAATGGCTCCAATCACTCCCATTTCAGACTTAATTGGTTCCAAATTAACTCTAATTAAAAGATAATTGCATAAATTACTCATTGAATAATTAATGTTTAACTATCTAATTAATTAGGTATATGCAACCTCACCATAAAATGTAGTCCTAACCAATCAAATTATGACACGTCATTAATCTCAAATTGATTACACTTATAACCAATTGAAATCAATTGTTCATAATCACATATAGTCGGACTAAATTTGTGATAGTGCATCTCAGCCATTAAAACTTGATTTGATGATAACTTTCAATCTGGTGGTCCGATTAGGGCTTATGACCAGTCGATTTGATCGTTACAACATCAAGATCATTTTAGTGAAATGAGATTAAGGATCTAATGGCTAGAGTCAAGATGCATATTTTCAAGGCAAAATTACCCTTTTACCCTCCATGTGAGGTTAAATACGGGTTGCAAAATGGGGTGTCAACAGAATGCCCCTCATTGGCAGAGCTTGAAAAGTGAATGTCAATGTATGAAAGAGACACCTAACTTTGCAATCAGTATTTAACCGTGGTAAATGTATGATGCATGTAGATAAAAATGTAGATGGTCATGTTATGGATCAAAATGTGGACCGAATCTTGAGGGAGATTGCCTACGTACCTCTTAGTGGGAGGATCAGGTCCAAACGTAGTTCATGCATGCAAACTTTTTTTGTTTTTTTTTTTTTTTTTTTTTTTTTTTTGAAAACGAAATGAGTACAAGACATGCTTACCAGTGGTCACGACAAAATGAGGATTTTAGTCGTGATCTTAAATTTTGGACATGCTTCCCAGAGGTCCGATGGATTTGAATTTGGACGTGCTTCCCAGAGGTCCATTGGATTGAAGTTTGGACGTGCTTCCCAGAGGTCCGTGGATTTGAATTTGGACGTGCTTCCCAGAGGTCCGATGGATTGAAGTTTGGACGTGCTTCCCAGAGGTCCGATGGTTTGAAGTTTGGACGTGCTTCCCAGAGGTCCGATGGTTTGAAATTTGGACGTGCTTCCCAGAGGTCCGTGGATTTGAATTTGGACGTGCTTCCCAGAGGTCCGATGGATTGAAGTTTGGACGTGCTTCCCAGAGGTCCGTGGATTTGAATTTGGACGTGCTTCCCAGAGGTCCGATGGTTTGAAATTTGGACGTGCTTCCCAGAGGTCCGGTGGATTGAAGTTTGGACGTGCTTCCCAGAGGTCCGATGGTTTGAAATTTGGACGTGCTTCCCAGAGGTCCGTGGATTTGAATTTGGACGTGCTTCCCAGAGGTCCGTGGATTTGAATTTGGACGTGCTTCCCAGAGGTCCGATGGTTTGAAATTTGGACGTGCTTCCCAGAGGTCCATGGATTTGAATTTGGACGTGCTTCCCAGAGGTCCGATGGTTTGAAATTTGGACGTGCTTCCCAGAGGTCCGGTGGATTGAAGTTTGGACGTGCTTCCCAGAGGTCCGATGGTTTGAAATTTGGACGTGCTTCCCAGAGGTCCGTGGATTTGAATTTGGACGTGCTTCCCAGAGGTCCGATGGTTTGAAATTTGGACGTGCTTCCCAGAGGTCCATGGATTTGAATTTGGACGTGCTTCCCAGAGGTCCGATGGTTTGAAATTTGGACGTGCTTCCCAGAGGTCCATGGATTTGAATTTGGACGTGCTTCCCAGAGGTCCGGTGGATTTGAATTTGGACGTGCTTCCCAGAGGTCCGATGGTTTGAAATTTGGACGTGCTTCCCAGAGGTCCATGGATTTGAATTTGGACGTGCTTCCCAGAGGTCCGATGGTTTGAAATTTGGACGTGCTTCCCAGAGGTCCGTGGATTTGAATTTGGACGTGCTTCCCAGAGGTCCGATGGTTTGAAATTTGGACGTGCTTCCCAGAGGTCCATGGATTTGAATTTGGACGTGCTTCCCAGAGGTCCGATGATTTGAAATTTGGACGTGCTTCCCAGAGGTCCGGTGGATTGAAGTTTGGACGTGCTTCCCAGAGGTCCGATGGTTTGAAATTTGGACGTGCTTCCCAGAGGTCCGTGGATTTGAATTTGGACGTGCTTCCCAGAGGTCCGATGGTTTGAAATTTGGACGTGCTTCCCAGAGGTCCACGTCTTCCCAGAGGTCCGATGGTTTGAAATTTGGACGTGCTTCCCAGAGGTCCGTGGATTTGAATTTGGACGTGCTTCCCAGAGGTCCGATGGTTTGAAATTTGGACGTGCTTCCCAGAGGTCCGGTGGATTGAAGTTTGGACGTGCTTCCCAGAGGTCCGATGGTTTGAAATTTGGACGTGCTTCCCAGAGGTCCGTGGATTTGAATTTGGACGTGCTTCCCAGAGGTCCGTGGATTTGAATTTGGACGTGCTTCCCAGAGGTCCGATGGTTTGAAATTTGGACGTGCTTCCCAGAGGTCCATGGATTTGAATTTGGACGTGCTTCCCAGAGGTCCGATGGTTTGAAATTTGGACGTGCTTCCCAGAGGTCCGGTGGATTTGAATTTGGACGTGCTTCCCAGAGGTCCGATGGTTTGAAATTTGGACGTGCTTCCCAGAGGTCCATGGATTTGAATTTGGACGTGCTTCCCAGAGGTCCGATGGTTTGAAATTTGGACGTGCTTCCAGAGGTCCGGTGGATTGAAATTTGGACGTGCTTCCCAGAGGTCCGATGGTTTGAAATTTGGACGTGCTTCCCAGAGGTCCGTGGATTTGAATTTGGACGTGCTTCCCAGAGGTCCGATGGTTTGAAATTTGGACGTGCTTCCCAGAGGTCCACGTCTTCCCAGAGGTCCGATGGTTTGAAATTTGGACGTGCTTCCCAGAGGTCCGTGGATTTGAATTTGGACGTGCTTCCCAGAGGTCCGATGGTTTGAAATTTGGACGTGCTTCCCAGAGGTCCGGTGGATTGAAGTTTGGACGTGCTTCCCAGAGGTCCGATGGTTTGAAATTTGGACGTGCTTCCAGAGGTCCGGTGGATTGAAATTTGGACGTGCTTCCCAGAGGTCCGATGGTTTTGAAATTTGGACGTGCTTCGCAGAGGTCCGATGGAATTGATTTTGGACGGCATTATTCCTGCCAATGTGTATGGGCCTTTTACCTTAGTACCTGCAAAATAAATACTTTCAATTAGTAACAGAGGTATTTATTGAAAAGACTTTGGCATACCTGGCGAATGCCCCTAGTTTGGGACATCTTCCATGCTGAAGGTGGAAAATTGACTTGATGTTGCACCACTGGAGAATATAGAAGAGGATGATAGCTTTCTATTCCTGAAGAAGAATTTAATGAAGATCTTTTTTTTTTTTTTTTTTTTTTTGAAGAATTTGGAAATCTTGAATTTTTTGAAGGAATTTGAAAAAAAAATTTCTTTTAAATAACCTAAGAAGTATGAGCCCAATGCCCCTAGTCCCCAGGGTTTTTGAAAATTCTCTCTTTTCTTTTCTTCTCTCTCTCTTCTTCTTCTTCTTCTTCTTCTTTTTTTTTTTTTTTTTTTTTTTTTTTTTTTTTTTTTTTTTTTGAGATTTGAAGATTTGTTCGTTATCAAAAAGTGATGAAGATGAAGATGAAGATGAAGATGAAGATGGAGTAAAGTGAAGAAGATTTATTCATGATTTTTTTTTTGAAAAACTTATCTTTTGAATGAGAATAACTTTGGCTAGAAGTTGATGTGGATTGCTGGATAAGTCCTTGCTTAATTTCTGCAAAAAGATAAGTTCAATTAGTAATGGGTTTATTCATTGAAATGAATTGGAAGTACTTACCCAATGCCCCTAGTTTGAGGCATATTCCATGCTTAGATTGAAGTTGAATTCATTTGATGTTGTGACCATTGGGGAACATGAAAGAAGATCATGGTCCGCCATCCTTGGTTCCTGCAAAAAGGCTTTCTTTCTCTAGCTTGTTAGAAACCAATTATCGTGAAAACTTGCACACAATATAAATATGTCAATGCTCCAAGTTTAAACATGCTTGATGCAAACAAATGGGCTTAACCTAACATGCACCCAAACAATTTTGTCACATTGTTTTGACTTTGTTCTCCAAGGTTGTTTGGGTGAATGGGACCGGGCCTCTACAAGGCTGCCTACGTACCTCTCTCATAGAGGATCAGGTCAAGATGTAGTTCAAGAGAACTGGATTTTGAAAAAGAATGATTTTTTTAATTTATTTTTTATTTTTATGAACAAGAGGTGATCCTTTGAACAACCATTTTGGCAAATCAAAGTGTTTAAGAATCAAACAAATCTCTTTGATTAGGAAGGATCAAGATCATAAACTCATGTAATCAAATTTGCTTCATCCTTTTGAACATTGTCAGATTAAGTCTCCAAAGGCAATCAAGAAATGAAATGAATCACATTGTTGGGTGCAAACAAGGAGAGTGCTCCAGGTTTGGAAGTTCTTTTGATTCATTTTGAGGATTTGAGAATTTGAGAAATTTTGTCCTCGGACATATCATCCTGTGGGGTTTGACAATTTTAAGCATTTTTCCTTTTTAATTCAAGAGAAAATAATATTAGTGCTTAAGATGTGCCTACAACTAGCAACACTTCAAGGAGGTCTTTACTCATGGGCTGTAATGTAGGCCGGGTTTGGGTTATGAAATAAAAGATATAAAAGGCTCAAAATTCCCTATGATGTTTCCCCCAAGTATGCATTACTCAAAAATCAAGTATTGGAAGAGTTTTACCATTTCTTCTTTGTCATCTTCTCACTAGTCTTCATTGGTCACTTGTATCAACAATCGTTTTTATGCTCATTCCTCTTGAATCATACCTCTAGACTTTCATCTTGTAAAATTCTTCTCTTTTTAGGTTGCATCTTCAACTTTCCAACTTGGTAGGATTTTTCAATTTTTTCTTTTCTTCTTCTTCTTTTCTTTGGCCCTAACTTTTGCCTAGACCGCCCTTTTGGGTTTTCAGCCTAGCGGGCTTCCTTTTTTCTTTTCTTTTTTCTCTTTCATCTCTTGATTGAATGAACTTTTGGGGACGTTTTTCCCTTCTTGTTTTTCTCAAATTAATGATTTTTGGTCATTTTGATGCACTTTCTAGACTCTTTTCTTGCCTTGATGCACTTGCACCTTTCTGTGCTTGATGAATCTTTCCTTTTTTGATGAAATCTCTTTCAGATGAATCTTGTATTCCTCTTGGCATGATGAATTTTAGGCTCTTCAAACTTGATGCACACTTTTTTTTTTTTTTCACATTGATGGAATTTCATTTCTCTTTCCTTGATTGAGTGAAAGCTCATTTTTCTTTGATGATCTCTTGTCTTTAGCCTAATGAATTCTCCACTTGTCTTTCATGTCTTCTAGGAGAGATTTATCAATTAGCTTCAAAGTTACAAGGTTGACTCCTCCTCAACATGAGATTAAAGCATGCATACTTTGATTTTTCCCACCCTAGGTTTAGATTTTAGTGGGTTCATGTGAAAAAGAGGCTAAGTGTTTAAAGACTCAAATGGGCTAGCAATGGATAATGATCATTCTAGGTATTAGGGAATAATCTTGTTTAACCAAAGATGACCTCCTATCCCTAGTAATGCTTGCTTGTAAGCACAGTGACTTAAGCTCTTTTAATAAATTCATCTTGAAAGAAAAAGTATGAATGCTCTAATGTTGTGAAACAAAAGATCTTTGAAATTGGTTCGAGTGCATGGATTCTTGGGATTTTTTGACGGATGAATTCTTTTTTATTGCCTTTTGAGACCATTTCTTCTTTTATTCAAAGTAATTTAGCAAAAGTGTTTACATGGATCAAATGAAATCAATCCTTTCTCAGTACAAGTTGATTGTTCAAGCCTTTAAACATCTTAATTTAGAAAAAGTTTTGTCCAAGGGATCCTCATGTACCTTTTTGAAAAGAGGACTTTAAAGAATCTTGAAATCTTTGAAAGAAAAAAATGGGTCTTTTTGAAAAAATCACTAGGAAGTCCAATGCCCCTAGTTCAAAGAATTTTTTTTTTTTTTTAAATGACTTAAGGGCTCAATGCCCCTAGTCCAAGGACTTTTTTAATTTGAAAATTGTTCTCTTTTTTTGGGAAAGATTTGGAAATCTTGAAATTTTTTTTTTTTTGAATTTTTTTTGTTTTTTTTTTATTTCTTTCTTAATATATATACATGAACAAAGCTCGTTATATGCTACATGAAAATTTTGAATTCAAAGAAACATAGAAACATGGAATAAACAAACAAATTTTAAGCTTAACCATGATGTTGCAAACCAAATGTGGAGTGAGGCAAAGTTGGGCCACTTGCTTCTTCTTGGTCCATTTAAGACGCTTGAGGCTTAGTGTGCTTGAACCTTGATTATGATGAAATGGCTTGGGCTTGCACTTGGAAGGTTTGAACCTTGATTATGATCCTTTGATATTTGCTTGAAATGGCTTAGGCTTGCACTTGAAATGCATGCATCTTGTGAGCTTTTGGCTTTTGATGTTGATCATGCGTATACACCTTTTATGGGCTCAAGTATTGGGCTTAGAATTATTCAAGAAACAATTTTCGGTTTCCATACCAAGTAGAGTTCAATCATAAGTCTTTGGGCTTGAGCTCATTCATAGCATACAAGGTTCAAACAATTATGATGGGATCAAGCGTTGGACTTGAGTCATCATGGTTCAAACAACGGCCAAACAAATGCATGATGAAATGCAATTTACATGGACCAACCTAAAGGTAGGTTCTATGGGTCATTACAACATGGGTAGAAGGTAGGTTAAAGGTTCCCACAAGCTAGGACGTCGTACCTCCCAACTTGTGACGCCAGGAGCGCCGCGTTGGTCCGAACGGTACAGTTTGTCCATATGAACCACCATGGCATAACCATGATGATCCTTGTCGCGGTGGGTGGTAGGTTCACCGCTGGGTATGTGAGTCTCAGGAAGACCACAATCCACGGTTAATACTACCGGGCTTCCGGGCTAGCACACAAATAAAATAAATTTCATTCAAGCAAATGATGCATGACATGCAAAATAATGACATATTAGATATGTTATATACAAAAAAGTAATAAAAAAACAATGACATGGTTGGCCACCATAACCTAATTGAAGCTTAGCCCTCAATATCCCCAGTGGAGTCGCCACTGTGAGAGACCGCGCCCCCGGCCCCTTTTATAGGAATGTTAGGCGAAACCCACGTGAATGGGTGGAGTCGTGTTATTGCCTCTCAAAATGGAGGTTCGACTAGTTATATTTTCCCCTTTAGATTAAGGGTTTTACAATGGAGTCGCCACTTATTTAATTGTTGGAATAAGTAAGAAAACCATAATTGAAAAATTCATCATTTTATTAATTTGAAATTGAATTTACATTGAACATAGGAAATTACATGGCTTTGGTCCTAGATACAATCTAAGATAAAGTACATGGCTTTGTTTCCTAGTTACAATCTAGAAATTGAAAATTACAAGGATAAGCATTTGATCTACTAACCCTTGATCTAAGTTCGGAGGCTATGTTACAAGGTGGGAAGGTGTTAGGCACCCACCTTGCTCGGTGAAACCGGTCTTCTAGACTATGGTGGCCAACATTCATATCACATCATCCAATATGTTATCAATCAATTTGCATGTTGAATTTGAAGTGTGTGCATGTGATAAACCCTAATTCAATTTATTAAGCATTGCATTTGGATTAAAAAATAAATTCTAGTGAATGTGTGTGTATGGTGACATCCTAGATTCAAGGACTTGAAAGAATTATGAAACAAACATGTTTTTCATATTTTTGATGTGGATTTAAGATCAAAACTAGTGTTTATGCATGAACATGTGATGAACAACCAAGAACATGTGAAGAACACATAAGAACATTTAAAAACATTCAAACATATTCAAGAGAATTTAAATAATCACTATCATGCTTTAATCTTAAATTCTCATCATGGCAACACAATAAACAAGTTAGGGAAAGTGATTATACCTTCATGCAAGATCCATACGGTGGAGGAGGAGACTCTTGGTGGAGGTCCTAAGGGTGGAGGAAAAGAAGAGTTAGGAGAGGAAGAGTGAGTCTCACTCAATACCTTGAGTCTCAGGAAGACCAAGATATGACAAGACTACTCAACTTCACTAGAACTCAAGAGAGGAGAAGAGAGGGGGTTTTTTTTGTGTCTTGGAATGAAGGAGGGGGAGGGTTTATATAGTGGTAGTGGAGGGAATATGAATGGAAGGCCATTTAATGAGGGTTGACAAGGATTATGAACCTAGACCTCATTTTAGCCTTGAGGAAAATCTGGTGCATTAAATGGAGAGATTGGTGGGAGTGGGGAGCAAGCCAAAATTCGGTTTTCCCGTAGCTGCTGTAACAGCTTGTAGAGTCAACTTCGAAAAATCATATCTAACTCAATTCTGATCGGAATTGTCTCGTTCTTGTGCTCAAATTGAAGCCCCGGATGTCTAGTTTCTGGGAAAATTAACCTCATTCACAGATTCAAAATATTCTGAGAGATATTGATGAAATGGTGAGCAGAGGTCATTTGTTAGAAAATGGTTTCAGCACAATTAACATTAATAGGTCCCAAATTAGCTCCCAATTAACATTAAATGGCTCCAATCACTCCCATTTCAGACTTAATTGGTTCCAAATTAACTCTAATTAAAAGATAATTGCATAAATTACTCATTGAATAATTAATGTTTAACTATCTAATTAATTAGGTATATGCAACCTCACCATAAAATGTAGTCCTAACCAATCAAATTATGACACGTCATTAATCTCAAATTGATTACACTTATAACCAATTGAAATCAATTGTTCATAATCACATATAGTCGGACTAAATTTGTGATAGTGCATCTCAGCCATTAAAACTTGATTTGATGATAACTTTCAATCTGGTGGTCCGATTAGGGCTTATGACCAGTCGATTTGATCGTTACAACATCAAGATCATTTTAGTGAAATGAGATTAAGGATCTAATGGCTAGAGTCAAGATGCATATTTTCAAGGCAAAATTACCCTTTTACCCTCCATATGAGGTTAAATACGGGTTGCAAAATGGGGTGTCAACAACCTCGCGATAATCCACAACTTTTTCCTCTTTTGGTATAAGTGCTTTTCCCAGCAAATGCAATCTCTAAAGAGTTGTGACAAATTATCACAACTAAGATCTTCCTCCCCTCTGCGAGACCACACCTCCCTGAATCTCGGTAATGACAAGTTAAACCTCCTTTGTATGTCTGGGATATAGATTGGGTGAACCCATTTGCCTACCTTGCTTTACCCATTGGATCTCATCCTGTAGCTTGAACCCTAGGAATTTTCCTGTTCTGCAATGTTTTACCTGTTGGATATTCTGCAGCGTTTGATGTCTTTTTACTTTACTCGTTGGGCATTTTGCAGCACTTGATATGTGAGAGCTTTCTCCTTTTTATTCACAGCATGTTTTATTCCTCTATACTTTCTCATTGAAGTACCCAGCTTTACCTTACTTTATTTGTTGGTTTCTCTTCTGTAGTTGGAACTTGGGAAGTCTCCCTTATTGGGTCTCTCACTTTTCCACTATGCTTTGTTTTTCTTTGTTTTACCCGTTAGCTTTTCTCATCTTCTTCTTTTTATCGTGTTCTTTCTTCTCATTGAAATGTCCAATGAAAGTTCCAGGTTTCTCCAGCTTCTTCTAACTCATTTATAAAAAGTTGGGCCATTTTAGGCCTTTTCATGACATTTCCTTAATGTAAGGTCTTGGGTCACTTATGGGCCCACTTAGAGCATCCACAGCCGGATCCTATATCCTATCTTATTTTACCATCTCAAAAAGTCACTTTATCAATTATACAATACAATTTTACAATTCTCCAACATCCCAACTTTTATTTCCCAATCCTACTCATTAAAATAATATTTTTACACAATAAAATAATATAACTCACAACTACCATTATATAATACAACACATTATTTATACATTATTTATTCTTTCTCTCTCTTTCCTTCTGTTGAGGAACCACAATCACCACCACCGCTGCACACCCATAAACTACTGTCAACACCAAAAAAAAAAAAAAAAAAAAAAAACCCAAAGAAAAGACCACAACCACCACCACCCTATAAAAAATCTCTCTTCTCTCTTCACCGTGAAAAAACCTCCTCTGCCCAGCAACAATCACTTACCCAGTCCTCTGCCCAGCAACAATCACTCACAACACGGACCCAAATCGCTGCTACACCACCAGCCACCCCAGCAAATCACAACAACAATCCCAAAACAAAAATTTGAAGAAAAACCCACCATCAACAATCCATGCCGATCTTTAAAGTGATCGGATTTGCCACTGCCGCCGAACCCCAACAAACCACCAGTCACCACCACCACGCCACACGCCCACCGGAAAAATCCATTAAACCATAAACCAACAAACCCCATTGGAACGGAACGAATCTCCACAGCACCCACGCGATCAAAACCCCATCGGAACGGAACCCATGCGATCTCCTTCCACCGATCAAAACCCCATCTGAACCCACCCAAAATCAAAACCCACCTCGCCAAACCGATCTCCACGCACGACTCGGTCACCATGTCAACACCACCAAACGCCGATCTCCACCGCGCTAACCTCCGGCCATCACGCCGATCTCAGCCGCGCCACCAGCTCGCCACCACGCCGATCTAGAAATTCAATCCGGCATGAGCTCCGATCCGGCTTGGTGATTCGGCGAGAGAGAGAGGGGATGAGAAAGAGAGAAGGAAGAGAGAGAAAAGAAAGAGAAAAAATGAGAGAGGAGAGAAAAATTTGCCGGGTAAAAAGCATTAAATTTTTTTTTTTTTTTTTATAACATTCAGCTACAGTACCATCTTACATTTGAGATGGTACTGTAGCTAAATCTCAAAATTTTTTTGGCATATGCAATATGCCCTTCCCATTGTGGAGTAGTTTTGGGGTTTAAATGCCAAATATTACTAACATTTGGCATATACAAGCTGGGCTGCGGATGCTCTTATACTCATATCCAGGCATTCTGCAACAAGAACCTTTCATAGGTTACTCCTAGCCAATTCAGTTGGGACATGGATTTAAGTGTTAATCCTCATATTTTCTCTCCATTTTCCAAGACTTGACTTGCTGGGGTTTGGGCCTTACTTATTGGCCAAAGTGTGAAAATTTGGATATCAACATTAGCCCCCTGAGCACATGGATTATTCACAACTACACGTGTGAGATATATATAATGTTTCTTTCTTTCTTCTCTTTATTTTTCTTTTTCTCTTTTTCTTTCTCTGTCTTCTCTTTCATTTTCTTTTTTCTCTTTTTCTCATTCTCTTGTTTTTTTCTTTTCTCTTTCTTTTTCATTTTCCTTTTTCTCTTTTCTCCTTTTTTTTTCTTTCATTTTCCTTTTTCTCTTCTCTTATTATCTTTTTTTTTTCTTTTCTTTCTCTCATTCTTCTTCTTTCTTTCTTTTTTCTCTTTCATTTTCTTTTCTCTTATTTCTAAAGAAAGCAATTATTCCACTATTACCTTTCTACAGATTTTTTTTTTTTTTTTTGGTTTCATTTGCTATTCCTTCTTTTGTTTAAACTACCGCTGCCATATTCAAAGGTTATTCTATGAGAGATCATTTTGCGAAAGACCATTTTTGTGTCTCTTTCTATTTCTTGCCCCATTCGAAGGGAGATCATTCTTAATCATCCTGGTGACATTTTTCACACATTCAAAGGGATTGTTGCCCTATTCATGGGCTCTTAGTTCTCTTTGTTACTTATTCCCTTATTCAAAGGGATTATTACCCTATTCAAGGGTTTGCTCTATAGGACAATATTTTTAGTCTTTTTTACATGTATATTTTTTCTCATACAAAAGGATTTTTACCCCATTCAAGGACTTGCTCTATAGGAGACTATTTTTTCACTCTTTTTGATATTTTCCCCCATACAAAGGGATTTTTACCCCATTCAAGGACTTGCTCTACAGGTGACTATTCTTAGTATTTTTTATATTTTTCCCCCATACAAAAGGATTCTTACCCCATGTTGTGATTAAAATAATGCAAACTTAAGTGCAAATTTTTCACAAGTAATAATATCTCGGTGAGTCCGAGGTCGATCCACAAGGAATGATTGACACTGATGTAAAAACCTCTATTATTAAGTAGTAAATAAAAATAGTTGTTTTTTGTTTGTTTTTCCACCCAAAGATAGAGCAAGATAATTTATATATATATATATATATATATTTTTTTTTTTAGAACAGCAAGATAATATTGAAACTACAATTGAAAATAACAAAATAAATCTAAGAGAAATTATTGGGGAGAAAATACTAGAAATTCAATGATCCACCTAATATTTTATCATATGACTTGATTATTTTTAACTCAATTAGGGTAAAGAGCCAACTCGCCTAATTGGAAGATAAACAATAAAGTATTTAAACAAAGTGTAACGTAGATCGAATAACAGTGATTGTGCAAATCATTCAATTTGCATGTTACTGGGGAGATTAAGCATTCAATATATTCTCAAATCATAACAAATCAAGGAGTTCAAGCATTCGATATAAATAAAAATCATATTAAATCTTAAAAACTTGTCAACATGAAATGATTCCAAATAGTAAATCAATCCATAGAAAACACATAGATAATTCCAAGAACACATGATAAAAATATTAAGTTTCACCTCTAACCCTAACTAGAGATTTAGCCACATATAGTTATGCAAAATAAATCCATAAAAACAATGCTAATCATCTAAAAAATAAATAAAACAAAAGATGAAAAACGTTCTAGGGCTTTTCCTCCTCTATAACCTCAGCCTCCTCCAATAGAAAAAGTGAAAATCACTCAAATTTAGGATGAGAATCCCTTGATTTTTGGAATTTTATCCACAGTCAGCTTCCAACCCACTTTTGACCTCCAAAATGATTTTTTTTTGAATTTGTTGTAAACTACAAAGTTGTAGATCTTCAAGTCTTCTTTCTATGGCCGCAAGAATCAAGTCAATCGTACATCTGTGCAAGAATCTCTTTTTTTATCTACTATTAATCAAAACCTAGGGACAAATTAAAATAAAGTACCTAACACCTTTCCCACGCATAATTGAACTCCCCGATCCATGAATCTAATCAAAATTGTCTTATCATTGTTTAGATTAGAACAAATGACATTTTTTAATCAAGGCTTGGTAATAAAATCAAGTAGGCACAGGTGATCAATCACACCTTAAAAATCCTTATGATTGGTGACAACTCCCAAACCTAATTAAAATGGATCACTAATAATCTCACAAACAATGTACATGTAGGCTTCACACACTCATACACAATCATCTCCCTTTCTCCATGAGAAGGAAGGAGGAAAGGGGAGGCCCTTGTTGCCCTCTCTATCCTAATCCACACATGTCTCCTATTTACGAGTGATTGAAACCGTCTCTCATTCGCTGAGTTGCGCTTGGTTATGAAAAGCAGGCAAGTATTAAACTGATCGAATTGGGTCTTCTAGTTAACTTTGCTTTAAATGTCAATTTCTACTAACAATATAAAAAGATGGATTAGCTCTTTCTACAATAAAATTTTGGTTTAGTCAATTGGTGAGCAAAACTCAATAAATATATTTTTATCGCAATATTTTCACAATTGTCAAGATCTCAATTTCTTATAGATCAAATAAAAAAAAATGCTAAGCCCACAAAATTTTCACATTAATTTTACGACAAATCATAGGTGGTAAACTACTATTGATGGATAAAAAAGTGAAATCAGTCATGGGTCCATTTTAAAACCAATAACAACTTGCCATTTAGAATTTGTTATGAAAAAATTATGGAGGTAGCATTTATATAAAATAAATAATAAAATATCATACTAAAACTTACCACAGCTGAAAATAAAGGTATTGTGAAAATGTTGTGACATTTTGTTGTGTTTCTAGACTTTTTTTTTTTGGTTTAGTCAAATTTGGTGAGCCAAAATTCACTGTTTCACGCACAATTTTCTTCAGTTGTTTTTTTTTTTTAATTAAAAACCAATAACAATTTTTCATTTAGGATTTGTTGTGAAAATATTGTGAACGTAGCATTACTTTAGAATAATAAGATATCATATTAGGGCCCACTATAGCTAAAAATAAAGGTATTTTGAAAATATCATGACATTTGTTGTGTTCCTGGCTCTTTTTTGGTTTAGTCAATTTGTTGAGCCAAATTTCACAGTTTTACGGACAATTTTCTTGGGCTGATTTTTTTTTTTTAACACATTGTTTAAAGTAAAAAACACATAGTTTCACCAACAAAAAAAAAATATGGAAACATTACTTTCCCCCTTTATGTTTGGGGTAGTTTCATTCTCTCCCCCCTTCCCCCCCCCCCCCTCTCCCTAAACTTTAAAGTTGAATAATTTCATTCTTTATATTTTGTAAAGAAACATATACTCCCTGTTGTTACTATCTTAGTCACTCTACTGCTACAAGAGTTAGGCCATCTTGTTGTTAAGTGTGTGTATGTGATTAGCAGTTAGTTTGTTTAAAAAAAAAAAAAAAGATTATACCCTAACAAAATCTTATGATTCCTAGAATATTTTATTGTGCAATATCTAAAACACCTCTGTCGGACCGTGTGCCTTACCAATCCATCCAACGACCAATTGGTGAAGGATGAGGGAGTATAAATCTTTTATAGCATTCGATTGCAAACCAAGCCCATTGGTATTGGAGCAAATTGTGAAATCCCTCACAATCCCTCCCTCACAATGCGGCTCCAATGACTCGAACATATGACCGAGTTTTGATATCACTTGTCAGACCGTGTGCCTTACCAATCCATCTAACGAACGATTGGTGAAGGATGAGGGGGCACAAATCTTTTATAGCATTCGATCGTAGACCAAGCCCATTGGTATTGGAGCAAATTGTGAAATCCCTTACAACCTCAATAAATTTTAACGTCCTAAAAATTTTCTTCGTGTATTTTGAGTTCTATGTGTTTGTTTGATATATGGTATTATATTTGTTACCTAGAGAATACTAACTTATTAGAGTTTTAAATCTTCTAGATTTATAATTTTATCTAATAGAAACTTCAATGACATGTCTTTTGCTATCTTGTTCTTTTTTTTCTTTCTTTTTTAAAAGGTGTTCATTAAAAATTAAGTAAGCTAAACATCGTAATTAGGCATATAAAATAAGATGATAAAGAAAGAAGTATGAATAATGAAATATTAACTGTAAATGGTTGCAAGTATTTAATTTGATGAAAAGTTTCAATTGTAGCATGTGTTATCATTTATTACAAAAATTTAAATATTGTGACAATGTTTTATCCAAACTTAGTTGCTTATAAAATATTGTCACAATAGGGAGCAGCTCTCCAAACCCTAGCAGCCTGTAGAAAAATGTGCCTACTGTCAAAGTAAGGCTGCAAGTATTTTGTGTTTTAGTTTTTACACTCTGTTCGAAAAACGATAGGTATTATGTTGACTCCATTTACGAGGGTACACCAATGGAGAGTATGTCGGCTATGTGGGAGAAGCTATCTCTTACGAACTTCGATGGGAGCTATAATGGGGGACTATCTCTTGGCTGCAAAGTTCTACACCAGGAGAGTCTTCAGTATGGAGGCAATTGCGAAAACTTTTAAATTGGTATGGAGAACTAGGAAAGGTTTTGAAGTGAGAGATATGGATAACCATCTAGTGTTATTCTCTTTTTTTGATGAGTCAGATGTTGCTAGGGTTATGCAGGGTGAGCCATGGTCTTTTGACAAACACCTAGTGGCTATACGAGTGATGGAAAGACATGAAGATATCACCTCTCTGGATTTTGACGAGACTAGCTTCTGGTTCCAAATACATGGGCTCTCGGTTGGAAGTAAGTCTCACAAAATTGCACTGGAGGTTTGCTTAGGGGAAAGCTGTTGAGAACGTAGACGGTGAAGGGAGACTAATGCATAGTGATCAGGAGTGCTCTTTATGGATCCAAAGCAAAGGAAATTTAAAAGAGGAGGATCAAGAACTTGGAGCATGGTTACGTGATGTAGCTCCTCATCCATCTTGCAAAACAGTGTTCGGTTTCGATGGATTTGACTCGAATGTGACATATGTTATGGTAGATGCGGACATTAGTTTGAAATTTGACAAAGCATTCATTTTCACGATCCGCATTTAATACTCATTAAGACAAGAATGAAATAAGGGTATTGTTAAGTAACAAATGAGTGGCGTTAGTCATTTGTTAATAAATTACTCTAACAAAATTTTGATACTACTTTCATTAAAAAAATATTAAAATTTGTCAAAAAAATTAATTATTTTCTTATATAAAATTTCTACAAATATTTCTTAAACCAATATCCTTAAGGCATTCATTAACTTCTCTCATAAAACAAAGCTAAATTATAGATTCCAATTAGCTTAAATGATAAAGTTGAATATATAGGATATTTGAGATTTTGATCCTAATCTTAAAATAAAAAAAATAAAAAAAAAAGCCAAAATAGAGTGATTTATGCCGAGAGTTTTGTATCTTAGCTTATTGAAGCCTCTTGATGTTTCTACTAGAGACATTTATGATTCAAATCATCTACCCCCAATTATCGAATTAAAAAAAAAAAAAAAGGTCCATAAACAAAATCCAAAATGGATGAGATGTGGAATAATTTTCAAAATATTATAAAAAAGAAAAAGTTCATTTAACAAAATTAATAAAATTAGCTTCTCTAAAAGTATGGTTTACAAATTAACCAAAAAAAAAAAAAGTTGAGTGTGCTTCTAACTTTGTCAATCATGTGCTCAATAGTCTAATGTGGTGCCATGGAATGGTTTTTATTAAAAGACAGAGCCAAGTACAAACTAAGATGAAATACATCAAAAAGATTGCTCTGCTAAAATAACATTAGTAAATATTTGCGGGGAAGAGCCTATAACAAAAGAACCAGATATCCTATTTAAGAAAGCCCAAGATTCTAAATTGTGTGCTGCATTATTAACTGATCTGGGGATCCAACTAAATTAAATGTTTTGCAAGAACTTAGCCAGCCTTAATGTGTTAGTAATCAACATTGCAATTTGTAGACACTGTATTTTGTACCCCTTATGACTTGGACACCCGTTCCCCAATGATGCTGAAAGTCCAAGACCTAAGGTTGGTTTAGGGTCCAATCAAATTTAAATTGACTTGAGAAATGTTAAAATGAAAAATATAAGTATTAATGAGTAAATAAATCTATTTTTGAAAAATTAAAGCCAAGGAAGCCCTCGACATGCACACACAAGAATTAGCTTGCGCGTGTAGTCATGGTGCATGGGCACGCAGGCCTAATCTTGTGTGCGCATGTAAGGTTCCATAAACATAAAAAATGCAAGTTTTCTACATTAAAGACTAAGGTTTGGAACAAATCTCACATCGTCTGGGAGCTGTTCCAAACTCCCATTTCATAATATAAATAGTCATACATGGTACCTTTTCAGAAGAGACAGAAATCCTAAGGGAAAACACTAAGATTCACTAGAAATAGTGAATCAAAGAGGGAGTTTTTCACAAAACATCCTCAAGTTAATTTTCTTTTGATTAGGACATTTTCTAGCCTTGATCTTTGAGTTTAAGATTACTAATCACATTTCTTATTGATTATGAATAGATTTGACTGAGGGGAACGGTCAAAAATTGATCTTTGAAAGCTTTGTGTTTGAGGTATTAGTCTTAAGTTTCTTTTTCTTTTCTCTTTCTTTTTATGCTTTAATCTTTCTGTTTGCTTTAATTTTTTTGTTATTATATGTTTTAATATGTTTATATAGCTTAGGTTTATGTAGTTGTTATGGTTTAAAGCATGTTAGGATATTTGATTTATCGTTTTGAAGCCTTGCTTTGTTTGCTGTATTTCTAGAGTTTTTGGGATGGATTCCATGTGTGCATAATCTTGCTTGCACACGCAGGCTTGATTATGCACACGCAGGCTTGTTCATGCGTGAGCATGATCCTGCCCAGAAACCCTAACCTTAATTATTCTGATTTTGTTTCTTATTTCACATGTAATGCTTCTGTTTTAGATCCTTATATATATATATGTGTGTGTGTGTGTGTGTGTAGTTTTAATCTTTGTTCCATTGTTTGTTTGTTTGTTTGCCTTTCACACGTTAAATTAGGGTTTATCCTATATTTCCTTGTTTTGATGCCATGAACACACATTCACATGTTCATGCATTTATGCCATATGTGCTAAGCTGTTGCGAGGTAAGTGAGGTAAGTCATGCATTCATATGTACATACATTTGTTTGATGATATGATGATTTAAATAAGCATGTTTGCATTCTTAATGCTTTAGGTGATAACATTATTTGTTTGTTACATTTCTATTTTGATCTAATGTTCACATGTTGCTGCCTTGGATGATGTAACACGATGTGATGAGAAGTATGATAGATGTATGTTAGGATGTATTGTGATATGCCATGATAGATGAATGATTAAGTCTTTTTGGGATGATTGATGTCATGTTGTATGCTTAGATGTATGCTAGTGTGTGTGTGAGTTAGAATGCAATATTAAGTGTGCCTTAAGGGTTAAGACATAAAACACAATGAGAGGAAGCCAACCCTAGGGTTTGGCGGTTTAGGTGCCTAACACCTTCCCAAAATCGTACCTAAACTCCGAACCCATATCTCTGGTAGTAAGATAAAAAAGGTCCTTCCTCGAGATGACGCTATATATATGATTCCTAGACCATTGCAAAAATTAGGTAGCAACTCCCCCTTTTGTGTCCATAGTGGCGACTCCATTGGGGATAATGAGTTTAATTCCTATGTGTCCTATGTCTTAACCTTAATAAAGGCTCATTCAATAATGGTTTGCACACAGATTCACTTGGTTCTATTGTCCCTTTACCTCGGTTGGTGATGAGTGGGAAGATGGAAGGCTCCATTTGGGTCAAAGTCTTTCAAAGTTTATCCCACCAACTCACATTGTGTGCCATTACCTATGATGGGATTTGAGTACATTAATGGTTTGTCACCAATCCATAAAGGTCCACTTAGGCCCTTGGTTAGAATCATGGCCCATCTAATTGTGATTGACCTACTTATCTATCATTTTAGCTTTAAGGAGCCTACCCACACTTAGAGAGATCCTAGATCCTATTAAAAGAGGGTACCTTTTTATATCTCTAGTTTGTTCAACCATATATCTTGTGATCACCTAATTCTAAAGGACAAATAAAAGATGTAAAAAATGGAAGGATGATCTTAAAGTTATGGCTTACCCTAAGACAATGGGGATAAAAGAAAAGAGGTTCTCACATGTAAAAGGCTTATTCCTAAATCCAAAGGTATATATTAACTTGAAAGGTTCGTAAGACCATAAATTAATTATTGTCATAAGTCAAAATCAAAAAGCCTTTTTGAAAAAGAGGACTTTGGACCTAAGATAACAAGTATGCTATGGACTTAGCATTCAAAATCCTACAAAGTCAATATGAATTTTCCTAATCTTGGGCCTCTTTGTTGTATGTCTAGGCCCAAAATGATGAGAACTTCATGGACCTTGAGAGGAAGGCTACAATATATTCTAGCTAAAGGGCTACTTCAAAAAAATATTGATGATAATGAAATGAAAAGAGAAGAGCTCAAAGGTGATGAATACATTGTAAGCCCATGTTTGAGACAATAGGTTGAAAATCTCTAAGTACATTCTATTGAAAGGCCATGAGAGTAAGGTGAGAGCATTGTTGTAAATGGACCAAAGCCTAATGAAACAGGGGGTAAGGTTTATGAGAGGAATGAGAGTGATTTTTTAATTAGGCCTTCATTAAAATGAATTTAAGGATTTCCTAAGAACATCTAAAATCTTTTGATTGGGACATGGACTTAATGAAAATGGGATTTCTTTTCAGGTATCATTGCACCATTGAGGGTAAGAAAACACATCCCCATTTCAATTTGGGCTCGAGAAAAGTACGGAAGGTGTTCGGTCAAGATTGAGGACACATATCAAGAGGAAGTAGAGGAGGAAGTATCTTAAGAAACAATGGCCGCTCCAATTAGCGATGAGGTTGCACAAAAGATATTCAAGACAATGGAAGAATAAAGCGACGTCCTCAAGAAGATGGGGAGTCACCTCACTAAGCTAGAAGAAGCCAAGTTGAAAAAAGATGCACGTGTAGAGGTTCTCGATGATGAAGAAGGGGAAGATTGGGATGAAAGTGACAAAGCTGATTATGAAAGGAACAAACAATTCAAGAAACTCATGGCGGAAACCATAGCCATGAGAGAGAAGATGGAGAAAATGCAAATAGCCTTCCGTAAAGTCCAAGGGATGGATGATTGTCTCTATAACATAGAGGGAATAAACTCCAAGACTCCCATTGCACTACCTCCAAAGTTCAAGATTTTTGATGTGGAAAAATTTGATGAAACTGGAGATCCAAAGCAACATGTTAGGAGGTACCTAAGCATTGCTAAAATGAAGGGGTTGGATGAGAAGCAAACTTTGCATGCATTTCCTCTCTCACTCATGGGAGGTGCATCAAGATGGTACTATAGTTTGGATCCTAGCAAGACTAAGGTGTGGAATGAGCTAGTGGAGTTATTTGTGGATCAATTCATCTTCAATACTATGATTGATGTGACTTTAAGAGATTTGGAGACCACTAAGCAAGGAGTAGGGGAAACATTCTCCGAATACATGACAAGGTGGAAGGGAAAGGCATCTAGGATGGTTAATAGGCCAAATGAGAAAGATCAAATCAACATGATTATCAAGAATTTGCTTCCGGCATATAATAGTAGGCTCTTGTCATCGCCTATTAGTTCTTTTGGAGAGTTGTATGATTGTGGAACTAGGATAGAGGATGCCATCAACAATGAACAATTGGAGAAGGGTGACAGCAAACCTCCAATCAAGAAGACATATGAAGGAGGAGAAAATGCCTCTAAAGCACCCAATACTGTGAATGTAAGTGCCATCATACCTCAACAAACCTTAGCCTACTCAAGCTTCACAACGAAAGCCCGCTAAGAATTTTCTGACCTAGGAATGACCCTTGCCCAAGCATATGAAAATTTGACCTCTAAAGGATTCATCAAACCTCTAGATCCCACTCCTATGCCTAATCTTGTACCTCCTGTTTAGAACCTTAATGAGTATTGTCACTACCACCGGAAATCCGACAATAAAACCGACAATTGCTTCCGCCTTAAACACAAAATACAAGACCTCATAGACAATGGAACCATCCAAAATCCCAATATCATCACCAAGCCTGGCATTAGGAAGAACCCTTTGCCTGATTATCATAAAGCTCATCATACATATTAGAATTAGGTGTAAATAGATGAGATCGAATAGGATTTTTCAAAGTTGATAGAAACTGTGGAGGTTAATGTCATGGAAGTCCAAGGAATATGATAGGCCAAGAATGTATTGATCTCTTTGGTAACTTAATCAAATTAATTAGCCAAGTGAATTAATTAAGTCAATTAACATGTAATATGCGTGGTAGTACAAACAAATCACCAAATATCTAAATGTAGCGGAAAATAAATTTGACACGGTGATTTGTTTACGAATGGGAAAAACCACCGAGGCAAAACCCCACCGGGTGAATTTAAGGTCACCACTTCCGAGAATCCACTATTATCAAAACAAGCAATTACAAGCAAATGAATCCCAATACCTTTATATCAACCTACAGTTAAACCCTTACTCCAATACACAATTAGACTTGTAATGTAATGACAATCTCTCCTTTCAATGCACGACTTCAAGTACGTGACTAACCAATTGACGCACAGATCTAAGTACGTGATTGACACACCAACTTGAGAAGGATGTTGGCTGCAAAGTTCTTCAGTTCATCCACACGATGAAAATCAAGAAGCTCATTGGTCACAAAACCCTATGGTGTACAAACGCAGCAACTTCTTCAAGAGAAAGATGAACCAGGGCAAATTGTCCCCGGTCACAATATGTATGTAACAACAGGTGCAACAACCTTATAAGGGCCCTTAAAAGGGTTGTGAGAAAAGAAACCCTAAACACAAAGCTTAGTTATGCGTGAAAAACAGATCTGGAAATCTGAATTTCGTAATTCTCGATAGATACAGCTGTCGAGCTATCTGTCGAGTTTCAAATATTAAATCTCGATAGATACATCTGTTGAGCTATCTGTCGAGCTTTAATGAACAACACTTCTTCACTTGATTCTTGGACAGATTTGCATGGCTTCAATACTTGGACTTGAACTCTTGTTCCTTGAAGTATTAAACACATCCTAGATCTATCCAATTACAAGTAAAGTGCGTTTTGTCAAAGGATTAGCCAATTCTAAATGACATATGTTCATAACAAGTTCCACATATGTCCTAACAATCTCCCCCTTTGGCAATCCGTACTTGTTGAATACAATAAAATCTAATCCTAACACAAACTCTTGAAAAACTTTGCAAGAAGAGAGTTCATGGCATGATAGATTTTGACAACCTGTCTTTTTGAAACACTTTAAACAAAACTCATCAAGGCATTTTAGTGTGAAACAAAAATAAAAGATTGCATACATAATAAGAAACATGTGTATAAAGAGAGAAAAGACACATAGAGAGATAGGTGAAAATGTGATAACAACATCATCAAATATATATCAATAATGATTACAATGTTTGCTATCACTAAATGGCCACCAGACCAATGTACAAGAGATAATGTATCTAAAATAGAAAAAAAAAGAAAAGATACATAAAGTCCTCACTGCATCTCTCATAAACAAAATCACTCCTCTTAACAAAAATGTCCTAAACTAACTCTCTCCCTAAGTACATGACTACTCTCATACCCAAAACTACTCCCCCTTTTTGTCACGAATGACAAAGGGCAAGCAAGTCAGTGAGAATCAGTCATCTCCTTGTCACCAGAAGAGCTAGCATCCTCATCCTCATCAACTAGGGATGGCAATTTGTGCCCAACCCATAGGTACTCGGCCTGGCCCGACCTTAATGGGTTGGGTTTTACCTAGCCCAATAAAGAATAAGGTCGGGTTTGGGTTTTTAAAAATAAACCCAAAACGGGTCCGGGTCGAGCCCAAGTTTTATTAATACTCGACCCGAACCTGAACCCGGACCTGACCCGATTATATACTTATATCCTAAATTACAAAAATACCCCCATATATATATATATTAGCCCTAAAACTAAAAGTTCAGCTCACACTCACTCACAGCCGCCTATCCCTCTCATCTCACTCAGACTCAATTTCATCTCACAGCCGCCTCTCTTCTCTCCCACTCTCAATCTCAACATCAGCCCAACTGCCTGAGCTCTCACCGCCGGTCCATTTTGTTCTCTACTTCTCCTTTTTCTTTTTTTTTGATATTGATGTATTTAGTATTGACTATATGTACCATATGCATATCAGGACGTGTCCAGTGACAAGTTGGACCATGACTCGGGGTCGAATCAACAGCAATTGGTTAGTTTTTGGCTCACTCAATCTATTCAATTTTGTTTGTTTTGTATTGGGTTTATGGTATTTGTTGAGTTTGGAAATGTTTGGATGGTTGGACATTTCGCTTTTGAAGCAGAGAATTTCGTTGGCTTTTGCTTTTGAATGCAAGAGAAGAAATAGCTTTGTGAAGTGCTAATATGATTTTTCAGAGTGTATGTATTTCTTTTTAATAGCTATAAATAAATTATGAATTTTCAATAACTAATGGTTGAGTAGCTGAGAAAGTTAAGGGAAAGAAATTGGAAGTCTTACAACTTTTATAAACTATAAAAAGTCTTACAACTTTTGCTGCTTCATTCTTAAGTAAAATAGATAGTGCCAAATGATTATACAAGAATCTTGTTTTTGGTGCTGAAACCATAAATCTTAACGGGATTTTCATCGAATTTGATTCACTTTTATTCCATTTTTTAATTCATTGTAGGTACTTCAACTATGTTTGGAGATTGTACACTTCGATCAATTCTTAAAGATGGGGAGCCCAATGAAGAGGATGAGAGTTGTGTCATAGCTATGGAGGATTAGACTTTTGTATTAATTTAGTAGCCTTTTTAATTTCTTAGACTTATCGAATTTGATTCACTTTTATTCCATTTTTTAATTCATTGTTGTTGTAGGTTCTTCAACTATGTTTGGAGATTGCACACTTCAATCAATTCTTGATGATGGGGAGCCTAATGAAGAGGATGGGAGTTGTGTCACGGCTATGGAGGATTAGACTTTTTGTATTAATTTAGTAGCTTTTTTAATTCCTTAGACTTGTTGGATTAATTTGTTGGTTTGTAATTATTCTAAACTTATGGGATTTTTTTTTTTTGTAGCTTTTTTAATTTCTTGGACTTGTTGGACTTGTGATACTTATTTCTTGGACTTGTTGGATTTATTTTATTTTTATGTTTAGCAGGTGATTTTAGCTATGATTTATTGATTTATGATTAAATGGTTTTCTTAGCTAGGTGATTTATTGATTTATAATTATGATTTATTGATTTATAGATTTATAATTAACAGGTGATTTATTGATTTATGATATTAGCTATGATTTATTGATTTATAGATTTATAATTAACAGGTGATTTATGATTAATAGCCTATGATTTGGACTGATTTGGCATTTGGGCCATGTTATATGGGCTTGAATCTACATGTTATAGGGCTTGAATCTAGGCAAAAATGAATTTGGGCTTTAATTCTTTTTTTGGTTGGGCCACGATTTGGCTGTAGATTGGGCCCAAATCTGGTTGGCCTAAACAGGGCCCGCGGGGCTTAGTGGGGCTGGTCTGGGCTCCGGGAGAAAATCCGTTTAATAATTGGGCCAGGTCCAGGTCACGAGTCTGGGCCCGCGGGTGAGGTCCAGGTATGAAAAAACCTGACCCGTTGCCATTCCTATTATCAGCATCAGCATCATCATCACTAGAGCCAACATCATCGCTCTCGTCCTCGGAAGCCTGTGGAGATGGAGATGGAGATGCGGTGAAACCACCCATGATAGCCTGTCATCGTGCAATACGACCAACATGGGTGTTCACTTGACACAACTCATCACTAAGTGTCAAGGCAAGCATCCATGCGCTCAAGTTGTGCCATGATGGCCTCAAGAGTCACACCACCACTCGACGAAGAAGGAGCAGAGGTGGATGGAGTAGAACGGGCTGGAGGAGTCGCTATCTTGGTCCATGGCCGCTTCGGTCAAAGCTGGGCCTCGCTCCGTCTAACGGACACTGCACTAATGGCACCCATGATGGAGAAATGAGGAGACTTGGGATAAGAAATGGAGGCATGGCGAATGATCCTCGTGATAGCAGAAGGAAAGATAACTTATCACAGGTCGCCGTATCCTTATAGACATCGATGAGAGAGAGAATGAAATGAGAATGGAAGTCAATGGTGAGGTCCTTGATTAGGGAAAAAAAAAAGTGAGCACGAGGCTCAGTAATAGAATTATTGTGAGACAACGGATGTAGAACAAATGTCATCACCATATTCAGGAACCTCGGACCTTTTGCAAAGCCCGAGCATGAGGTGTTTTGACGATCACCCCATGATGAAGGTGTCTCACAAAAGAGAGACGAGAGTTCGTCTTTAGACATAGTCCGCAGACGAGGACATCTAGGGTAATCAGGATGTGATACTCTTAGGACATGTAGCATATCGAAGATAAGCTCCGGAGTGACTACTATACAAATACCTCGAACAGAAGTAATGAAACGAGGTATAAAATAATCAAAACAGTGCATATTGGAGTAAAACTCCTGTATGATCACGGAGGGACAACTCACTGGGTTTTCACAAAGAGATTCCCAACCCCGACTGTGAATGACAGTAGATAGATCAGTATCGAAGAAGTCCGATAGAATAACGTGGCGTTCTGAATGAATGCCACATTTGGAGAAGTTCTCAGAGAAGTCCTGACAGGCCTTCTCATCATGGAACCTGACACGAAGTGGAGTAGAGTAAGAAGAAGATGATGCCTCGAAACAAAAAGGGTTTTAGGATGGAGCGGATTTGTGCTTAGGTGCCATGCGCAAACTATCCGAGAGAGAGAGAGAGACAAGCAGAAAAGCACCAATCAACAGATATACTAAAAAGAGAGAAAAGAATGGTACGCATGCATGAATAATGTATGATCATGTGACGTGCAACGAGAATATCATCATGGGCTCAGCCCAATCTAAACCTACTAGCACACAAGGTTCCCACATGGAAAACACGCATCTATAATGCATGAAACATTGTGAAAATGTAAATGTGATGCAATGCATGAACATATAACATCATTTAAGCAAAACCCAACCCAAAAATTTCACAAATAACTCATCAATTTCCAAAAACCCCAAAATTTTTTCAAAACCCTAAAACCTAGGTCTAAAAGTATGAAATGCATGAAGGAAGAGAGAAAATGAGATCATACCAGAGGTAAAAAGCAAGGTTTAGGTTGAAAAACAAGCGGGGAAGATGAAGGGGTTAAGAGAAAAGAAAGTGTTTCTGTCAAGAGAGATCAAAGAAAATGAGATTTGAAATCGCGTTGGATCTATTTATAGAAAACGCGTCTCGATGGATCGAGATGTATCAAGGATTTGTCAAGAACTAATTCTCGACAAATGAATTTGTTGAGGTTTTGTCGAGAATCTGTCAATGGCAAAAAAAAAAAAAAAAACCTCGATGGATCGAGCTACTATCGAGAATCTTTCAAACAGACAGAAACTTTCTCAATGGATCGAGAATCTGTCGAGAAGCTATTGAGACAAATTCTAGAAAGTTTCAATGGATCGAAGACGCGTTAAGATCTGTTGAGAAAAAGCAGTCCAAAGGTCTCGATAGATGGCTATCTGTTGAGATCTGTCAAGCTTAATAAAAACAGTTTTTCAAAGAGAAGAAAAACACAGAAACGAATGCAATCAAGCAAGCTATTGAATCAAAGATCCAAACAACATTTTAAGTTCTCAAAAACATCTTTCAACAAGAAAAAATGTAAAACATTTAAGATCCACACACACACACACACACACACACACAAAACAAGTCTAACAAATTTTATATTTCAAAAACAAGTCAAGACAGTTTAGTTAGTATACATTAACACGTGTATTTCTTGTGATGACCAAATCACATTGTACCTGCACATGTATCAAAAGTAGCAAAAATTTTTGCATGTTATGTATGAAAAACATGGCAAGATTGCATAAGTGTCTACATGTTATGAAGATTTGAGATATGAGAAAATCAATTCAACTCACACACAATCATAACTGCTTGATGGAGACTATCACTTTCGAGGTACATCCTATAACTCCCACATCTCCTAGAAAACTCTAACAACCATATTTAAAAGCATTTTGATTCTTTTTGCTTTTGATTTTTCTTTGCATATTCTTTTTTCTTTTGAGCATATCATACATGGGCATATAAGAGAGAGAGAAGAAGTAACCAATTATGTTAAGCTTTGACGTTGCAATTTTGCTATGTCGGAGCATATAGATGCCATATCATGGTTGGCGGGCAACAGTGGTGAGATGGTTATTTATGCCTTTCTTTTAGAATTTTTTAGTCATTCCCGTCAAAAAGAGTGATATGAGTGTTAAGTGTAAGAAATTACTTAATCTAACTCATCACAAACACAAGCCACAAAGCTTACTTGCTTAGTTGTGCTTAGAGATGCTCATCTAAGCTACAAAAGATACAAAGTTTAGAAAACTTTGTTTCAATGGCCATCCAAGATACATAAGTACCAATGTATACAAAACACACACTGTTTTTGTATTTTTTTTTGTTTTTTCAATTTTTTTTTTTTATGAAAAATAAGAAAAAACAAAATTGAAAACAAATAAACAAAAACATGTTAACCAAAGCATAGCATAAAATTAAACTGACTCAAAACAAGAAAGCAAAACACACAAGTAATGCACAAACAAAAAGAGAGGGAGAACAAAAAACTGACTGAATCACTTTGAGCCTTTTTCCTTCCATATCTTGGAAGAACCTTTCCGTTGAGTGAACCTTTGATCTGGCAGTAAGAGGGGAGAATTGAAATCGTTCAAGTTTGAAAGGAACATGAGGGCCTTAAGTAGATCTCCAAGAGGAGCAAAAGAGGATGGAAACTGATTTTGGTTCCAGATGAGATCATATTGTTGCTCTGTTGAGTGGCTAACCACTTGTAGCAATTAGGTCGAGTATGTCCTGAAGCTTTACAGTGATGATAGAGATGCTGCTTCTTCTGTTTAGACTTTTGATTACTTACCTTCTTAGTCCTAGGGTTTCTAGTCTCTTTCTTATCAAGCTTAAGGGGTGCTCCTAAGATAGATTTTCCCTTGTCTATGTTCTCACTAGCTAAAACAGTTTTCACATCATTATTCTCAAATTCAACATTATTAGCAGATGAAAGAAACACAATAGTACTAGAAGAAGCAATATTAGGAGAAGAGAAATCATACCCTAAACCAGTTCGATCAGAAGCAGATTTCTGAAAGCTAAGCATCTCATCAAGTTTCGAACTGGAAGTCCTTTCCAATTGAGCTCTGACTTGGAACAGCTTCGCTTCAAGCTTCTTGGTCTTCTCAGCCAAGAAATTGTTTTCAAACCGCAAAGCTCTAATGGTCTGATGAGCTTCATCAACCTTTGTGGAGAGCTCTTCTCGGTCAAGTTCCACATCACTCAGCTTCTTGGTAGCCAGCTTATACAATTTCTCATGCTTTTTAGAGACCTTGTACAAATTTTCATAGGTAGTATGGATGTCATCCTGTTCATCCATTTTCTCAAATTTAGACTCCATGAAGTCCTCTTATTCATCTACCTCTTCAACAATCCCCTTAGTAGGATTTACCGTGGCAGTGAAGGCATTCAAGATTCCCTCGTCATCATTTTCTGAATCATCCTCAGGTTCGATGTCACTCAAGGTAGCAGCAAGGGCTTTGCTTTTCCCAATGGTCTTGAGATAAGTTGGATATTCTTGTTTCATATGTCCAAAGCCTTGACACCCGAAGCATTTTGGTCCGGAGGGAACAGTGTACTGACTACCTTCTCTAGCATCCTTCTTCCCTTTATCTTGACTCTTAAATTGTGAAAATCTGGATTGCTTACGGTCTTTGTTGAATCCTTTCGCATTGACATTCTTTATGAACTTTTAGAATTGCCTTGTGATATAAGATTTCATCTTAGAATCTTCATCATCCGAAGACTCGTCGATGTCACTGCTTTTGGCCATTAGTGTCATGCTATTGCTTTTGCTTGATTTCTCGATCCTAGAAAAACCCAATTCATAGGTTTGCAGGTTGCCAACCAGATCAATGTCCTTTGATTCCTCAATAGCAGTGATCTTGCCATGGAATCTCTCCGGAAGAGATTTGAGCACCTTTCTCACAATCTTGGGTTCGGGAATGGTTTCTCCAAGATTAAATGCAAAGTTCACTATGTCCTTGAGCTTGGCATAGAACTCATCAAATTACTCATCCTCCTCCATCTTACTCTTTTCAAAGCTCGTAGTAAGCTTTTGAAGCTTTGAATCCTTGACAGCCTTAGTCCCTTCAAAGGTTGTCAGGAGGATAGTCCATTCTTCCTTAGCAGTTTCAGTTGAGGATATCTTTTTGAACTCCTCATTAGTGACTGCACTAAATAAAGCATTCAATGCTCTACTGTTGAAGTTTGCCGCTTTGATCTTAGCATCATCCCAATCAGCCGGTGCTTCTTTTGGCTTGGTCCAACTTATTTCCACAGCTTGCCACACCTTCTCATTTAAAGACTGCAAGAAAGCACTCATGCGTACTTTCCAGTATGCATAGTTAGTGCCATCAAATAAAGGAGGTATAATTAAAGATTGTCCTCTATCCATGACAAACAGGGGTCAATGGATCATACAGCAAAAATTAACCCTAATCAGAGTGTGCCCGCTCTGATACCACTTGATAGGCCAAGAATGTATTGACCCATTTGGTAACTTAATTAAATTAATTAGCCAAGTGAAATTAATTAGATTCAATTACATGCAATAAGCATGGTAGCACAAACAAATCAACAACTAAGTTAAATGCAATGGAAAAAAAATTTGACACAGGTGATTTGTTTACAAATAGAGAAAACTATTGAGGCAAAACCCCACCGGATGAATTTAAGGTCACCACTCTCGAGAATCCACTATTATCAAAACAAGAGATTACAAGTAAAGAAATCTCAGTACCTTATACCAACTTAAAGTTGAACCCTTACACCAATACACAATTGGACTTGTAATGTAGTGACAATCTCTCCTTTCAATGCACGGCTCCAAGTACGTGACTAACCAATCGATGCACGGATCCCAGTACATGACTAACACACCAACTTGAGAAAGATGTTGGCTGCAAAGTTCTTCAGTTCATCCACAAGATGAAGATCAAGAAACTCCTTGGTCACAAAATCCTACAACGTACAAACGCAATAGCTTCTTCAAGAGAAAGATAGGGCAGATTGTCACTGGTCACAATATGCATGTAACAACAGGTGCAACAACCTTATGACGGCCCTTAAAATAATCCTTATATATGTTTAGAGTTGTGAGAAAAGAAAACCTAAACACATAGCTTGGATATGCGTGCAAAACAGATTTGGAAATCTGAATTTCGTAATTCTCGATAGATACATCTGTCGAGCTATTTATCGAGCTTCAAATATTAAATCTCGATATATACATCTGTCGAGTTATCTGTCAAACTTTAATGAACAACACTTCTTCACGTGATTCTAGGACAGATTTGCATGGCTTCAATACTTGGACTTGAACTCTTATTCCGTGAAGTATTAAACACATCATAGATCTACCCAATTACAAGTGCATTTTATCAAAGGTGTTGGGAAATTTAGACCTCAGTTGATAGAATTAACAAGTTTTAAATCCAAATTGTTAATTAGATTTATTATGAATAAAACTTGTTAAAACAAACAAATATCAATATCATGTCAAAATAATGTAGCAGAAAAAATAAATAAGACAAGATATAATGACCTAGGAAAACCAATGAAACAAACTAATTTCACAGTAAAAAAACCTGGGAGGAAACCTTCCCAAAAAGCAATCCACTATAGTAAAGAGAAGTTTCAGATCTAGTACAAAACTTTTGTCCCTGAACTCTACAATCCCCGTAGATGAACTTATAGCAGAAACCTTCTACTGCATCAGAACCTCTGAACTCTTCAATATATGAACGCCACCCTTTTGACTCACTCACCAACTTGAGGAAGAAGAATGTTGGCTGCAAAGTTCTTCACTTCATCAATGAAGATCAAGAAGCACTTGGTTATAAAACCCTAAGGCGTAAAAGACGCAGTACCTTCTTGCAGAGAGAACAAGGCATCGGTCACCTTTTGCATATGTTCTCCTTGTATTTTCTTATGTGACGGCCTCTAAAATAAGCCTTATATAGGTCTAGGGTTGTGAAAAAAGAAACCCTACAGATACATGTCAACATGGGTCAAAAATCAGATCTGGAAATCTGAATTTCGTAAAGCTCAGTAATTCTCGATCGATCGAGGAGGTGTCGAGCCTATCTATTGCGAGCTATCGAAGAGCTATCGAGGGGATAAAAATTGCTCGATCGATTGACCTAGCTATTAAGAGGTGTCGAGATCGCGATAACAATTAATTGAAGAGCTCGATAGATAGCCTAGCTGTCGAAAGGTGTTGAGTAGCTATCGAGTTTTAAAAATCAGCACTTTCTCACTTGATTCTTGGATAGACTTGCATGGTTTTAACACTTAAAATTGAAAAAAGGTTTCTTGAAGCATCAAGCACATCCTAGATCTACCCAATTGCAAGTAAAGTGCGTTTTGTTAAAGGATTAGCCAATTAAATAAAAAAATGACATATGTTCTTAACAAGTGAAACACATATGTCCTAACAATCTCCCCCTTTAGCAATCCATGACAAAACCACAACAAACAAATGAACATATGAGAGAAGTCATAAATCACTTAACTCATACTCACTTGTTGAATACAATAAAATCTATCCTAACACAAACTCCTGAAAATTTTTGCTAGAAGAGAGTTTATGGCAAGTAGACTTTGACAACCTATATTTCTGAAACACTTTAAACAAAACTCATCAAGGCATCTTTGTATGAAACAGAAATAATAGATTGCATGTATGTTATAAGAAACATGTGCATAAAGATAGAAAAGAAACAACACATGTAGAGGTAGGTGAAAGAACATACATCAATATATATCAAAGATAAGCACAATTTATGTAAACATGGTCACTAGACCGTTGTACAAAAAGAAGGAAGTAAGCACTCCCCCTAAAAAGATGAAACACATCTCCCCCTTACAAGGCATGTGTTTCTCCCCCTAACATGTAGAACAAAAAAAACCACAAAGTCTCCACAATTTCTCCCCCTTTTTGTCATGATTGACAAAGGGTACAAGAAGCTAAAAAGCTTCACCCGAGAAACATAAAGATAATCAAGGATGATCCAAGGGGTACAAGAAATCCATAAAAATGCATGAATGTAATGAAACAAGATGCTATGGATGACAAGATAATAGAAATATGCAAACCATGTGAAAAACAAATCTCTCAACAAAAAAAATGTTAAGCACATAGATCCCAAAAACACACATACACACTAAACAAGTTTAACTAATTTTATATTTCAAAAATAAATCAAGACAGTTTAGTGAGTATACATTAACACATTTAAAACCTTGTAATGGCCAAATCACATTGTACCTGCACATGTATCAAGAGTAGCAAAGAATATTGCGTGTTGTATGTGAAAAATATCACAAGATTGCATAAGTATATACATGTTATGACAATTTGAGATATGCAAAAATCACTTTAACTCACACACAATCATAACTGTTTGATGGGGACTATCACCTTCGAGGTACATCCTATAACTCCCACATCTCCTAGAATACACGCTTGCAATCATATATAAAGCATTTTGATCTTTTTTATTTTTATTTTCTTTGCATATTTTTCATTTTAAGCAAATCATGTAGGGGCATATAAGAGAAAGAAAAGAAATAACCAATGATGTTAAGCTTTCGACATTGCACTTTTACTATGCCGAAGCATACAGATGTCATTGACATTGCACTTTTGCTATGCCAAAGCATACAAATGTCATTTTATGATTGGCAGGTAACAGTGGTGAGATGGTTATTTATGCCTTTCTCTTAAGATTTTATAGTCATTCCCGTCAAAAAAGAGTGATATAAGTGTTAAGTCCAAGAGATCACTTAACCTTACTCATCACAAACATGAGCCACAAAGCTCACTTGCTTATTTGTGCGTAGCGATGCTCATCTAAGCTAAAAAAGATACAAAATTTAGAAAACTTTATTTCATTGGCCATCCATGGTACACAAGTACCAATGTCCACAAACACACACTGTTTTTGTATTTTTTCAATTTTATTTTTATTTTTATTTTGAAAACAAAACAAAATAAAAACTAGACAACTAAACAAAAACAGACAAACAACATGAAAGCAGAAAGAAAGATGCATATGCATGAAGACATGATAGAAAGGTGCAGATACATCAAAGCATGATTCCAAAAGCATATAAGAAATTAAACAAAGAGAGTCTTACTATAGATAGAAATAATTAAAGCAGAGGACAAACAGAAAAGACAATTAAGTCTTAGGCTCCTTTCTCACCCACACGGCATGAGTCTTTGGCCGTAAAGATTAAAAGGCACATGTCCTAGTATGTCTACTAAAGGACATAGAAGAATTAAAATTCTCCTAAAATTAAGTTAAAAAGCTCAGGGCTTTTAATAACTCTCTAAACAAAGGTGTAGATCCTTGAGAGGAAACTTGTGACCGTTTGAATACTTGCTTTTGAGGATACAACTTAAAGAAATTAGGACAAATGTGTCCAGAAACACCACAATGATGACAAACATGAGGTCTAACAAAGGATTTAGAATTAGATAAATCAGTTATGGATTTTTTATTACCTTTCTCAAATTGGGGCATAAAGACAGTCCTTAATCCAGAAGCCGTGGAAGAGGAGGGGTCGGAGGAAACAGCATATCCTAAGCCAATCTTATCAGAACAAGGCTTTTGAGCTTTCAATACCTTATCAAGCTTTGCACTAGACATCCTCTCTATTTGAATTCTAGCTTGACTAAGCTCAACCTCAAGATTCTTGACCTTCTCTTCTAATGAGGTGTTCTCCACAACAAGAGTCTTAACTAATCTTGTAGTATCATCTAGCTTGACTAACAGATAAGCTTTTTCAGTTTTTACCTCATTAAGCTCTTTTCTACAAAGATGAGAAGTCTTTCAAATTTTATAAATTCAGTGCATAGATTATCATAGGCTTCTTGAAGGGTCATCTTCTTGGGTACTTCATCATCAGAAGTATCCTTACTGTCACTAGCACTCTCTACAATCACCTTATCAATTGTGGCAGCAAAGGCCATAACGTGACTACATTCATTCGCATACTCATCAGAAGAGTCATTCTCAGTATCACTCCAAGTAGCAACCAACCCTTTATCTTTTGACTTCTTGGTCTTTTCCTTCATGAGGTAGTTTGGGCACTCTATCCTCATATGACCAAAACCTTTGCACTCATGGCATTGGATGAGGGGTTTCTCATTCTTACCCTTCCTTGAGAATTTAGATTTCCTAGGAGGTTTGCCCTTATCATTTTTCCTAAATTGAAGAAGCTTAATAATATCATCAGTTGTGAAGGTTAGATCCTCATCCTCATCTTCATCTTCATCTTTACTTTCATCTTCATCTTCAGAGTCCTCAATCTCTTCCTCTATACCCTTAAGAGCCAAGTTTTTACTCTTTCCTCCTTTTTTCATTGAGCCTAATCCCATCTCATAGGTTTGAAGGTTCCCTACAAGCTTAGTCAAAGGAATTTGATCAATGTCCTTTGCTTCTTCAATGGCAGTGATCTTGGCATGGAATCTTTCAAGTAAGGACCTAAGGATTTTCCTAACAATTTTGGATTCTGTTATAGATTCTCCAAGGTTGAAAGCAGAATTCACAATATCCTTGAGTTTAGCATAGAACTCATCAAAGGTCTCATCCTCCTCCATCCTTATTTCTTCAAAACTACTAGTGAGTCTTTGAAGCTTCACAATCTTTACTGCCTTGGTACCTTCATAGGTGGTCTCAAGAATAGTCCATGCTTCCTTGGTAGCTTATGTGGATGATATTCTCTTGAATTCCTCATTGGTCACCCCACAAAACAAAGCATTCAAGGCCCTACTGTTGAAATTTCCTGCTATGCTTGTTGCTTCATCTGAATCCATCGGCGCTTCCTTTGGCTTAATCCAGCCAACTTCAACAGCTTGCCATACTTGTTCACCTAGAGCCTGCAAAAAAACTTTCATACAAACTTTCCAGTACGCATAATTAGTGTCATCAAATAAAGGAGAAATCAAAAGAGATTGTATACAATCCATGACAACAGGGGTCAAGGATCACACTCAGGAAATTAATCCAATCAGAGTGAACCCGCTCTGATACCACTTGTTGAGAAATTTAGACCCCGGTTGATAGAATTAACAAGTTTTAAACCCAAGTTGTTAATTAGATTTATTATGAATAAAACTTGTTAAAACAAACAAACATCAATATCATGTCAAAATCATGCAGCGGAAAAATAAATAAGACAAGATATGATGACTCAGGAAAACCAATGAAACAAACTAGTTTCATAGTAAAAAACCTGGGGGGAAACCTTCCCAAAAAGCAATCCACTATAGTAAAGAGAAGTTTCAGATCTAGTACAAAACCTTTGTCCCTAGACTTTACAATCCCCGTAGATGAACTTATAGCAGAAACCTTCTATCGCTTCAGAACCTCTGAACTCTTCAATATATGAACGCCACCCTTTTTGATGCACGGATCCCAGTACGTGACTAACTCCTTTGCACGAATCCCAGTATGTGACTCACTCACCAACTTGAGGAAGAAGAATGTTGGCTGCAAAGTTCTTCACTTCATCAATAATGAAGATCAAGAAGTACTTGGTTACAAAACCCTAAGGCGTAAAAGACCGCAATAGCTTCTTTCAGAGAGATTAAGGCATCGGTCACTTTTTGCATATGTTCTCCTTGTATTCTCTTATGTGACGGCCTCTAAAATAAGCCTTATATAGGTCTAGGGTTGTGAGAAAAGAAACCCTACACATACATGTCAGCATGGGCCAAAAATCAGATCTGAAAATCTGAATTTCGTAAAGCTCAGTAATTCTCGATCGATCGAGGAGGTGTCGAGCCTATCTGTTGCGAGCTATCGATGAGCTATCGAGGAGCTATCGAGGGGACATAAATTTGCTCGATCAATCGATCTAGCTATCGAGAGGTGTCAAGATTGCGATAACAATCAACTGAAGAGCTCGATAGATAGCCTAGCTGTCGAGAAGCTATCAAACTTTAAAAATTAGCACTTTCTCACTTGATTCTTGGACAGACTTGCATAGCTTTAACACTTGAACTTGAAACAAGGTTTCTTGAAGCATCAAACACATCCTAGATCTACCCAAATACAAGTAAAGTGCGTTTTGTCAAAGGATTAGCCAATTACATAAAATATTGACATATGTTCCTAACAAGTGAATCACATATGTCCTAAAAAAAGGATTAGCCAATTCTATATGACATATGTTCATAACATGTTCCACATATGTCCTAACAGAATATGGGATGAGGAAGATGAGATTCTAAAGAATGTGGTGGCTGTGTGGGGGATACTTCCCGAAGGAATGGCCAAGCTAAAGAAAAGAGTCATGGAGGACAATGTGGCCAACATTACTAGGAGTGGAAAACACTACAAACCATCTTATTTAGAGAAGGATCATCTTGGCAGGGATATAGGAGAAGGGTTTAGGCCCATGGAACCTAAATGGAAAGAAGAGAAAGAGGAAAAAGATCGAGTTTTGACTCAATTAAAGAAAACTCAAGCTTATGTACTAGTATAAGGCTTGCTTATGGCTTCTCGTAAGCATCGTAGTGCTCTTTTTGATGCTTTGATTAGGAAGGGGGTGCCCATAAAAACCACACCACAAGAAGTAGTATCTCTCATGGGAGTTGAGGCACCATCTTATCCTTTTCTTACTTTTCTGATGAGGAGCTTCCTCCTGAAGGGGCCACTGTAGACACCGCATTTTGTACCCTTTAGACTCGGGCCCCCGTTCCCCAATGATGCCGAAATTCTAAGACCTAAAGTCGGTTTAGGGCCCAATCAGATTACAAACTGACTTGAGAGATATTAAAACGGAAAATATAACTTTTTAATGAGAAAAAACTCTATTTTTAAAAAATAAAGGCCAAAGGAAATCCTCGACCTGCGCACGCAAGCATGAACCTGCGTACGTAACCTCAAAGCCTGTGTACATAGGTAGGGTTTCAGAAACCTACGAAAGATAAGTTTTTTGGCATTAAAGACTAAGGTTTGGAACGAATCCCACATTTTCTAGGAGCCACTCCAAACCCCCATTTTTCACAATATAAATAGCTATACATGGTACATTTTCAAAATACATAGAAATCTCACGGAAAAACACTAAGATTCACTAAAAATAGTGAATCAAAGAGGGATTTTTTCACAAAACGTCATCAAGTCAATTTTATTTGATTAGGGTCTTTGCTGGCCTTGATCTTTGAATTTTAATATACTTCTAATCGAATTTTTATTAATTTGTGATTAGATTTGAATGAGGGGAACAGTAAAATATCAAGCATAGGAGCTTTTTGCTTTGAGGTATTCTTTTAACCTTTTTCTTTCATTTCTGCTTTTAATTCTACTTTTGATCTTGTTTTTTTTTGCTTTATTTATGTTATAACATGCTTTTTTTTTTTTTTTAATTATTATTATTAGGGTTTTGCTTTCCCATTGTTTTGAGCATGATGGGATGTTAGATTTAAGCTTTTAAGTCATTTTCTACTTTTTGTTTTTGGGTTAGGGTTTAGGGTTTGTCTATGTGCGCATGCTTATTGCATACGTATGCAGGCTTGAAGTATGCATACGCATACAACTGGCCTACGTACGTAGGCCTATGTATGCACACACATACTCATGCCTAGAGACCCTAGTTCAAGTTTTCTGCTTTTGTCCCTTCCTTTATTTTACATCAAATGCCTCTATTTTAGCATTCTTGTATGCTTTTGAATGTTCAATTTCTCTGTTCACATGTTTATTTGTTATTGTATGCTAGATTAGGGTTTGCTCTTAAAGTTTCTTGCTTTGATGCTATGTCATTCATTCACATGTTCATGCATGATGCCATAAGTGCTGAGTTGCTGCAAGGTAAGTAAAGGTAAGTCATGCATTCATAATTGCATGGTCTAGGTTTGATGATATAATTGTATTCTTAATGTTGTGGATGATGACATGATTTGTTAGCTTTGTTTCTACCTTGATTTTAATATTCTTATGCTTTTGCCTTGAGTGTGATGACATGACACTAGATGCATGATAGAGTTTATGTTATGCCATGCTAGATGAATGTTAGGTTGGTTTAACATGTATGCTAGATGTATGCTAGGGTTTGTGATGCGAGGATGTGCCATGCTAGATGAATGTTAGGCTCTGGTTGATTGTCATGATAGATGTATGGTTAGGGATGATTGATGCCGTGTTGATTGTTAGATGAATGTTAGCGTGTGTGTGAGTCTAGAATAACAATATTGAGTGTGCCTTTACTAGGGTTAAGACATAAGACACAATGAGGGGAAGCCAACCTTAGGGTTGGGAGGTTTTTGGTGCCTAACACCTTCCCAAGACCGTACCTTAACTTTAAACCCATATCTTTGGTAGTAAGATCAAAATGTCCTTCTTGGAGAGGACACTATATATATGGTTCCTAAACTATTGTAAAAACAAGGTGCGACTCCCACAAATTTCTGTTATGTCCATAGTGGCAACTCTACTTGGGACGATGAGTTTAATTCCCATGTGTCCTATGTCTTAACCTTAATAAATGCTTATTTAATACTTGTTGCACACACATTCACTTGGTTCTGTTGTCCCTTAAACTTGGTTAGTGATGAGTGGGAAGATGGAAGGCTCCATTCGGGCCCAAGTCTTTCGAAGTTCATCCCACCAACTCACAATTGGTGCCATTGCCTATAATGGGCTTTGAGTACATTAAGGGTTTGCCACCAATCCACAAAGGTCCACTTAGGCCCTCGATTGGAATCATGGTCCACTTAGTTGTGAGTGACCTACTTATCTATCCCTTTAGCCTTAGGGAAGCTTACCCACACTTAGAGATCCTAGATCCTATCAAAAGAGGATACCCTTTATAAATCTCTTGTTTGTTCAACCATATATCTTGCGATCACCTAATTCTAAAGGACAAAGAAAAGATATAAAATTGGAAGAATGACCATAAAGTTATGGCATACCCTAAAACAATAAGAGGCTTGTCCCTAAGTCCAAGGGTATATCTTAACTTTACAGGTTCATAAGACTATAGCATAATTGCTATCATGAGCCCAAATCAAAAGGCCTTTTGAAAAAGAGGATCTTAGGCCTAAGGTAACAAGTATGCTATGGACTTAGCATCCAAAATCTTACAAAGTCAAATATGAACTTCCCTCATCTTGGGCCTCTTTATTGTATGCCTAGGCCCAAAATGCTGATAACGTTATGGACCTTGTGAGGAAGGCCACAATATATTCTAGCTAAAGGGTTACTTAAAAAAAATGTTGATAAAATGAAAAAGGAAGAGCCCAAAGGTGATGAATACATTGTAGGCTCGTATTTGAGACAAAGGGTTGAAAATCTCTAAGTACATTCTAATAAAAGCCCGTGAGAGTAAGATGAGAGCATTATTGTAAATGGACTAAAGCCCAAAATGAAACAAGGGGCAAGGTCCATGAGAGGAAAGGGTGACTTTGTAATTGGGCCTTCATTAAAATGGACTTAAAGACTTTCTAAGAACATCTAAAAACAAAAGGAACCTTTTAATTGGGACGTGGACTTAATGAAAATAGGACTTCTTTCAGGCATCATTGCACCACCAAAGTCAAGAACACGCCCCCACTCCAATTTGGGTTCGAGAAAAGCACAGAAGGTGTTTGGTCAAGATTGAGGACACGCATCAAGAAGAAGAGTTCCAAGTAGGGGAATCCTCTCAAGTAACAATGACCACTCCAATTAGCGATGAGGTCGCACAAAAGATATTCATGGCAATGGAAGAACAAAATGACGTTCTTAAAAAGAAAGGGAGTCACCTCACTAAGCTCGAAAAAGCCGAATTAAAGAAGCCAAACTCACGAGTAGAGGTTCTCGATGATGAAGAAGTGGAAGATTGGGATGAAAGGGACAAAGCTGATTATGAAAGGAACAAGCAATTTGAAAAACTCATGGCGGAAACCATAGCCACGAGAAAGAAGATATAGAAAATGAAATTAGCCTTTCGCAAGGCCTAAGGGATGGATGGTTGTCTCTATAACATGGGGGGCATAAGCTCCAAAACTCCCATTGCACTACCTCCAAAGTTCAAGATTTCCAATGCGAAAAAGTTTGATGGAACTGGAGACCTAAAGCAACTTATCAAAGAATGGCCATAGCCTTATTACATGATATGATGCACAATGAGGTAGAGGTGTATGTTGATGATATGATTGTGAAATCCAAAGAGAGAGGGCCACATTATTAACTTGAGGAAGTTCTTTGAGAGAATCAAGAAGTATCGGCTAAGATTGAACCTGTAAAAATGCACCTTTAGGGTAACCGCGAGAAAGTTGTTGGGCTTTTTGGTAAGTGATAGAGGGATAGAATTTGACCTATCAAAGATCAAATTCATATTAGAAATGCCTCCACCCAAGAGCGAGAAAGAGATAAGAGGATTTTTTGAGCGATTACAATACATCAGCCAATTCATTGCCAAACTCACTTCCACTCGTGAGCCCATCTTCAAGCTCCTAAGGAAGAATGAACCTCATGAATGGAATGATGAATATTAGAAAGCTTTTGAGCTCATTAAGGAATATCTTCTTTATCCACCTATCTTGATACCCCCGATGCATGGAAACCCATTATTTCTATATCTCTCTATCATAGAAGATGCAGTCGGAAGTATGCTTGCACAAGAAGACGGTGATAAGAATGAGAGAGTCGTATACTGTGATGCCCCAATTTGATTGATTGTGTGATGTGTGTGGGTGTGTGATGAGTCTCACATCGGGTATTTACTAGGTTAAACTGGGTTTTATTAACAATTACAAGGAACCTCAATTGTGACTAGTCCTTTTGAGGTATAGCGCAGATGTGGCTAGCGCTTTTCCTTGGGTCGTTTCATATGGTATCAGAGCCGGTCCGGTAACCTCATGTGGGTTTAGAAACACTACCCTAAAAAGTGGGTCCTAACGAGGATGTTAGGGATTTAAGTGGGGAGATTGTGATGCCCCAATTTGATTGATTATGTGATGTGTGTGGGTGTGTGATGAGTCCCATATCGGGTATTTACTAGGTTAAACTGGTCTTTATTAACAACTACAAGGAACCTCAATTATGACTAGTCCTTTTGAGGTATAGCGCAGATGTGGCTAGCGCTTTTCCTTGGGTCGTTACATATACTATTTGAGCAAAAGGTTCTATGATTATGAGATTAGGTACGCACCCATAGAAAATCATGTTTTGCTTTCGTATGGGTCGTATAGAAGTTGAGACACATTATCCTACCTTTCCAGATATGGGTAGTAGCCAGAATGGATCCATTGAAGTACTTGTTTGAGAAGTCCGCTTTGAGTGGAAGACTGTCAAGATGGTTGATCCTATTAGCAGAATTCGATTTGAAATATGTGGCAAGGAAAACTATCAAAGGGAGTATTGTATCAGATTTTTGTGCTGAGAACCCCGTGGAAGGAAAGGATGGTAGAGAAAATTTTCTAGATAAGGATATTTTGGACATTGAGCTAGGAGCATGGAAGATGTATTTTGATGGAGCCGTGAACCAATATGGAAATGGGATAAGAGTACTCTTAATCAGTCTCGAAGGATCTCACATACCCTTGGCAATTAAGTTGAACTTCAAGGCAACCAATAACATGGCAGAATATGAGGCTTAAATCAGTGGAATGGAAGCTCTTTGAGAATTGGGGGTGAAAGAGGCCGAGGTCTTTGGAGATTCAACTTTGGAAAGTGAAGGAAGAGCACGAAGGTTATTGAAAGTGAAGGAAGAGCACTTAAAGCCCTATCAGCAATACTTAGAGGATTTGACCAAAACCTTTGACAAGATTGAATATACAGTCATACCTAGAGCTCAAAATCAGTTTGTAGATGCCTTGGCTACTTTAGCTTCCATGGTTGAAATACCCGAAAGAGTATGGACATGACCCTTAAAGATTGAACAAAGTTATGGGATGGTACACAAAGAGAGGGCCGAAGCTTCAGTCTTGGTTATAGAAGAGGAAGGGGTTCCTTGGTATTATGACATCATGTAGATATGAATGCATAACTTATCTCACTTACCTTGTTGCATCTTAGCACCTATAGCATTAATGTGTGAACATGTGAATGTGTGTTCATGGCATAAAAACAAATCAAACAAAGATAACCCTAATTTAATCATGTGAAATACAAACAAACAACAAATATAGAGTAGAGACTTATATCTATAAAAAAAGGAATCAAAACAGAGGTATAACATGTGAGAAAGCAAAGAAAACAAAGCAGAAATCTAAATTAGGATTTCTGGGCAGCGGTATGCGCACACATGTAGAGGCCTGCATGCGCAGGCCAGCTGCATGCGTGCGCATACTTTGACCTGCTCGCGCATGCAGGATGCATGCGTGCGTAGGCTTGCTCAGAAACCCTAGCCCAAAAATGCAACAATCATAGAAAATAGAAAAACAATCAAAATAAAGAGACTAACAACCTAACATGCTCAGAAATGCAAAGGTTATCTAAAAACTAAGCTATACAAACATTTAAAACATAAAAACAAGCAAAGAAACAAGATTAAACAAAAAAGAGAGAAAAGAGTTTAGAACTCAATACCTCAAAACAAAAGCTCTTCAAGCTTGATTTTTGACCGTTTCCCTCAGTCAAATCTATTCACAATCAATAAAAAGTGATTAGTAATCTTAAACTCAAATATTAAGGCCAGAAAAAGGCCCCAATCAAAAGAAAATTGACTTGATGATGTTTTGTGAAAAACTCTCTTTTTGATTCATTATTTCTAGTGAATCTTAGTATTTTCCCTTAGGATTTCTATCTGTTTTGAAAATGTACCATGTATGGCTAATTATATTGTGAAAATGCGGGGTTTGGAACGGCTCCCAGATAATGTGGGATTCGTTCCAAACTTCAATCTTTAATACAAAAAACTTGATTTTCATAATTTCTGGAACCCTATATGAGCGTGTAGGCTCAGGCCTGTGTGCGCTTGCATCATGGCCTTGCGCGTAGGCTGATTCCTGCGTGCGTAGGCCGAGGGCTTCCTTGGCATTTACTTTTCTAAAAATAAATTTATTTGCTCATTAAAAATTATATTTTTTATTTTAACATTTCTCAAGTCAATTTAACATCTAATTGGGCCCTAAACCAACCTTGGGTCTTAGAATTTCAGTATTATTGGGGAACGAGGGCTCGAGTCATAAGGGGTACAAAATGCGGTGTCTACACCAAGCACATTGCACCAAAGTTCTTCTATACATGAGCTTTAGAAAAGCAGAGATATTGATGTCAAGCAGATATGATCATGTGATAATTTGCTTGATGCATTCACAAAGCCATTATTGACATTGACTTTTAAGAAAATGGTGCATAACATTGGCATGTGTTGACTTAAGGATCTTTTTACCATGAATAGTGGAAGTTCTATTTACTCATGAGGGGGAGTAAATTTTTAGAGGATATGTGTAGATTGTACTCTTTTTTGCTAAGGTTTTTTCCTACTAGGTTTTCCTTTTGCAAGGTTTTACTGAGGCAATCTTAAGGCACTCGAAGTGATACAAGAATAATGTACTATTTTTCCTTAGCCAATATTTTCCCACTAGGTTTTTCTTTGGTAAGGTTTTAATGAGGCATATTCTTATAAAGTGGTCATCCAAGGGGGAGTGTTAGAAATAAGGTCTGATTGGAACGTGTAAAGTTTGGGCAATGAAAGGGTTACTTGGGTTGTGTAAAGTTTACAGAGAAGATGTATATCCATAATTGTACTCATTATTTCAGCCATATCCCATGAACTCTACAAGCATTCTAAGGTTGTGTGTGTGTGTGTGTGTGTGGGGGGGGGGGGGGGGGGGGGGTGATTGATTTACTATAATTGTATTGATCTAAGAGAGATCAAGTTAAAATTGTGGATAACTACTTGAATACAAGAGTTTATCGATATATATTCATTATTCTCTTTTCACTTAGTTTATATATTATCTCTTATTTGACAACAGAAGAAAGCATTAGTCCATATATTCTAGACACATTACCATTATGCATTGCAAATTCAAATTGTAGAAAGTCTCAGAATGCTCGGTTATTAAAAGACCTTTCACATTTCCTAAAATATGTCTACATTTTTTTTTTTTAAAGTTCAAAACATTTTTATGAAGTTTACAAATTTCCTGATTTCAATGGAAAAGGGAACTAGAAAGTAAAAACAGGAACTCTACTAGCAAGCAAAATACTGACCTTTGCTTGGAATATGATAATTTAGTTCCACTTAGTGATGAACATAGAACTCTTGCAAAATTTAATTCTGATAAATTTAGAGGAAGTAAAATTTTTGTTGTTGTTTCATTTCCTAGAGAATATTTATTGCGTGTTTCAAGTGATTTTATTGTTATACTTTTGTCAATTAATTTGCTTATGACATAACCTTGAAATCATGAAACAGAAAGTAGTCTGCCAAGTCTATATATATAATAATAGGTGAAGCAGAGAGTGTGAAATTGAATTCCAAATTAGAACTCTAATTGTGTGCCACGTGTACACACCAAATTAGAATTCCTAATTAGAGTTCTAATTTTGTGCCATGTGTCTAGAATCTGAAATTGAAGTGAATTTTGCATTATGTGGCTAAATGTATGTGGGCTTATTCTCATTAAAATCACTTCTATGTATCGGGTCAAGTGAGTTACTGTGCTAATTAAGTTTTTTCTTTATTTTGCAGTCAAACGTGAAAACCAAAGAGATTAATATCAGTGAAATTGAAGTTGAATTTTGCATCATGTGGCTAAATGTATGTGGGCTTATTTTCATTAAAACCACTTCTATGTATTGGGTCAAGTGAGTTACTATGCTAATTAAGTTTTTTCTTGATTTTGCAATCAAACGTGAAAACCAAAGAGATTAATATCGGTGATAAGAACTTGGTTTGGGTACATTGCATAATTTCCAAAAAGATAGCAAGCCAAAGTTTGCATCTTTGTTATAAATTGCTTACAAAGTTTGCATCTTTACATTTGCACTGAGTTTCGGATTAAAGTTCTTTCTTCTTGGTTTTGACACTGAGTTTTGTTTACTATTCATTTACAAAGTTTGCATCTTTACTTTTGTTATAAATTGCTAATATGTCATTAGATGCACATTATGCCTAAAATTCACTATCCTTATATTTGGCTTTTTGTTTAGGTTTGGCACCTATAACAATGAAGAAAGCACTGCTGTGTGGACCGATGGATGATACTTTTTGTAGTCTGCAAAGGAACTTAGTGATCAATGGAATCTCACGCGAATTGGAGAGGACCCGGCTGTAGATGTCTAGATGGCAGATGCGAGTCATTATGTTTTTAAAATTTTCAGTGAAGGTAAAGGTTATGAACAATGTAAATTTTCCGAAGAGAGATTTATTATTCTATATTTACGCAAGTTTGGTCGCCTTCTTGGAGTTGATCACTCCCCCTGTCTTTCTACTAAAATTTTTTATTCAGATTGTTACAATTTAATCTGAAATTTTATTTGAATTTTCTTATTGTTGTTACTATCATATATTATCATTCCAATTGTTTAATTAGAATTTGAAATTGGAGTCCAATCTAATTATTTTTAATTTTGCTGTCATGTGTAGAAGCCAATGAGATGAAATTAATAACACATTAAACACTCATGCTTTGGGAATCGGTAGTACCAATCTAAATCCATTGGACCTGCTTCGTGATAATACAACTATGAAGGATGTATAAAAACACGCACAAACCCATCTCTCTATAAAAAGAGATTGGAGAGAATTTCTTTTATCAGCCATGGAACTTCAGAGGTTTTTTCTTCACACAAATGCCCATCATGTTACAAAATGACCCATCGTAAAACTACAAAATGAGTACAACTCTGAGGGTTTTTTTTTTTTTTTTTTTTTTAATTTTAAATTTTTTAAGCTACGAAAATTTCAATCACCAATAGAGATTGAAGATTCAAAAGCGTGAATGGATCTTTTGGATAAACATTGTCACCAAGGTTCATCTTTCTATGTAAAATATATATATTGCTAAGTTTTGTTAATGAAATTTTCTGGTTAATAATATGAATTTAGACTTAACTGAGCCTTTTAAACATGAATAAACTCATGATTAATAATATATCCATTCCCGTGCGGTAGCACGGGGCTACATACTAGTTTTTAATAAAATGTGTAAGTTTAAACTGCTGCAAATAAAAGCATATATAAAAGAAAATACTTTTCTTATTTGAGCAAAAGATAGACCAAATTTTAGTTTCAAAAGCAATAAAGTACTTCTAGAATGTAAATAACTCAAATTTGAGCCTGTCTGGCATCAATTTCAGCTTTTAGCTTTTAGTTTTTATGTACAGGTTTTTAAAACCTCACTTTTGTCTGCATTTTTATTTTTTTTTTCAAAAATTTCAAAGTACAAGTATATTTTAACATAGTTTCAACAAAAAATTAAATAAGTTGTTTCTAAACAAATAAGTCTAAGTTTGTGGTGGGAATTACTAGAATAACGAGAAAACAAATTGGCTACCAAATTGCTGTTAAGTAGAAGTTCATTGGATGGGACTTCACCCTCGTGGCTAGAACTTATGCTTTAATATCTGCATTTCAAGGCAACAAAGTATTAGCTAATGGTGTGCGGTTACCCTTTGGTGTTCAGCCACCTCACTCGGTTCGATCATTATCCACTTGTTTTCCTGTTTTTTAATATTTGGGTTTTTTTTTTTTTTTTTTTTTTTTTGACCTTGCTTTTGAGCTACTGTTTAGAGGTCTTTAGGAGTTCAAATTTCTTCAAATTTGGTGTTCTTGTAAAGGTATGGATGTCTAGTTTTCATAGGCTCTAACCTCATGTAATTCAAAGCTACAATTGTCGAGATATCACTCTCGAAAGGGAGGTGATGTAGTGTAGAAATTTCTGTAGTACTTTTCTTGGGAAATTAATTCCTCCTAATCCGGAGAGGATATCATCAAGCCCTTTTTATGCAAGGTAGCTAACTCATCATGCTTCAATCTAGTCGAGGTAGTTTGTACCAGTTGTGGCTGGATTGGTACAGTTTATTGTGCAAAAACGCCCAAAAAACAATTCTTTTACATGAAAAATAGTACTTTTAATTAGGGTTTTGTTGTTTTCATGATATTTCATTCATTTTCACTCTGATTTTGGCTTGTGAAATATCTTTTTGAAGGAAATTTAATGATATTTAAGATGGAAAGAAATTTATCTCAATTGGATAGTCGGATAAAAAAAATCAATTTTTGACTAATCCCACTTAAGGCTTAGTCAATGTTGTCCAAACATAGCCATAAATGGCAAGTTAGGATTTTAAACTCTTGGATCATTAAAATGGTTTATCCAAGGCCTAATCGGAATAAAAAGATCTTTTCCATGTAATTCTTCATTTTCTTACATTTAAAAGCATGATTTTTTTGCTTTTTAGGGCTTAAACTAGTATTTTGGCATGCTAATTGAGGCCAGACAAAATAGGATATCAACAAGAGGTACATTTGATAAGTGGAGAACCAAAAAAAAAAAAATGCTGTGGTGAAATGAATTTCTCCATCACAATTTTTAATCTTTTTGGTTGTAAGAAGGACATATAGAGAACATAATTATTCCTAAGGAAGGGGAAAAGGAAGGTTTTCACCAATAAAGAGGGGATGGGGAAGGTGAAAAGTTTGGGAAGAGGATGAAGCATATACAATTAGATATTGAAGTAAATATAATTATAATTACTAAAAAAGTGACGTGATATAAACAGAAAAACATTTCTTATCAATATCCAAAATATTTTAAAAAAAAAAAAAAAAAAGCTAAATGTTAGGAGAATATTGTATACGTTTTATCACTATAAGAGTACAATTTAAAATTAATATGACTAAAAAGTGGGAAAAAATAAACTAACTCCTGGGTTTCTTTCTTAATTGTGATGCATTTAGTTATGGGTCCAAAATAAATTTTTTTTTAATCTCAAAATATAAATGTTAGGAAAATATTATATATAGTTCCTTCCTATATAATGTATACTTTTAAAATATTTATGTGACAAAAAGTGAAAAAAAAAACTTTTGGACTTCGTTTCCCAATTATGATACATTTAATTATGGAAAAAAAAAAATTAATTGTCTTCCTCATGGATCTAAGTATATGATTGTGCATTTAGTATGATTTTTTTTTTTTTTTTTTTTTTTTTTTTTTTTTTTTTTTTTTGTTTATGTTAAAAAAAATGCATAGGAAGGGAGGGCGGCAACCCCTAAGCACCTAGGGCAACATGGAGGGAAATGGTATTTAGTATGATTGTTATTTTCATAAAAGAGGGTGCTTGTCTCTTTTCTAATTCTCCTTACGATCCAATTTTTAAAAACATGGTTTTGGAGCAAAATAATGTTCACATATTAAGACATATATTGAAATAACACACAACATCATTTCTTTTTTCAATATCCTTAAAATATAGGATTTAAAATGTAATTTTTTAAAAAACAAATAATAATAAAATGTGTGTGTCAAATTCTAAATTTACTTGAAGAAGACTACCAAAAAGACACTAAAGACTAATGTAAAAGTGAGGAAGGAAAGTGTTGGGAGAATAGAAAGCTTGGGGCATAGAAAATATTTTGATTTTTTACCATGTGTGTTTGGTTGGGAGAATGAAAAAGTGGAAGATGGAAAACTAATGTAATTCTATTTTATATTATATTACCATAAACATATTAAATACATTTAGGGTAAATTGCAAATTACACTACTAAAATTTAGAGGTGTTTGAATTTTACACCTTAAAGTTTCAGAATTTGGATTTTACCCCCTGAAGTTTGGGATGTTTGGATTTTATACCCTAACATTTTAGAATTTGGATTTTACACTCCTAAATTCTGAAACTTAAGGGTGTAAAATTCAAATATTTTGAAACGGCAAATGCACATATAATCAATTTTCGCGTAGGTTGCACAAGTAATAGACTTTGAAGGCAATCGACATTGGATTTCTTGATTAACAAAGTCAACGGCATGAGATTGACATGAGTTCATCGTGGTCTGAGTGTAGGACAACGATCTACGTGAAGGCGGCAACTCGGCGACAACTTGATGGTGACTCAGCCTTGATTCTCTTAACTCAGAGATATGATGGAGGGGTAAATATTTGGGGCCGTTTGGTAATGTAATTCTAGTAACGTTGTTTGTATTTTTTGGAAATACGTGTGAGTGAAAAAGTGTGTGAAAATACGTGTAATATTGTTTAAACACTGAAAACTGTTGCTCAAAGCACCTTAGCCCCTTAATTTAAGAACTTGAGCCGCTTATCCCTTAATTTTTCCCCTTGAATCGGGGGATAAATTGGTGGGCTTGGGTGGAAAATCACCTGAGTGAATTTCTTTCATCTTTTTAACCAAATAGGGAAAAACAAATATTTCGTCATCTATTTTCCTTTGTCCCTTTTCACTCCAACCAAAACAGTTGTTTTTTGTTTTTGTTTTGAGAGAAACAAATCATATCATATCATATCATATACTATATAATAAAAGTTGGGCTTAGAAACCGTGGTTATGCCAAGTGGCTGCACCATATTGCAAAAACAATTTTAGATTTTTAGATTTTTTTTTTAATATAATTTTCCTTCTTCTATAATTTCTAAGTTGATAAATATCTTAATTTAATTATAATTCAAATTCTTCACCTGATCCATTTAATCCTTATTTAATTATTGTACTATACTACGCGTAAAAAGAAAACATTTATATATAATAAAAAAAGGTAGCAAAGTATATTATAAAAAATAAAAGGTAGCAACGTAGAAGTCTAATGCATTGAAGAAATTGAAGAAAAATTTTAAAATTTTTAGATTTTAAAAGAAAACATTTATATAAAAAAAAAGGTCTAATGTATCTTAAATTGCAGCAACGTAAAAGTAGTGTAATCTAATTCTTCTAATTTTTTAATTATTACACTAAAAAAATGTTGGAAAAACACATGTTTGTATCACATACAAAACATACGCAGCGGAAAAATTAACGAATCTACTTCATTCACAATTGATAACATGTACTATGTAAATTTCAAAATATAAGAACAAGAGAGTGTACCTTGCTGCGGTAAAAATCAAAACCAAATATTAGAAGTACTTGGGAACACTTTTAATCTTCACTCCAATTCCACTTGTGCCCAAGAAGTGTGGTCTCTCAATCAGTTTATGTGTATGTGTTCAAGGGAGAATAAGAGTGTGTCATACACTCACATCTATCCTTATAACTGATTATCTAATTAGGTTAGTCGTTTAGGTCATTCCAATTGGGTTTTAGTATGTGGCTTGGAGTAGGACCAAAATGGAACAAATAAGACTCTAACTCCAATAGGCCTTGGACTTTTCTGTCAACTCTTGACAAGTCTAATGTTACCATTAATTATATTTAATACCACTATATAAATATAATTGCACTCTAGACCTTATTAATAAATTATATCCCAAAACTTTATTATGCATGCAATCCCTTCATAAAATATTCATAGTAATACAAAGTCATGAATGTAGACTGTCACTTTGAAAATTACTACATCTTAATCCTTGAGTACTTGGTTTAATCCTTTAAGTTATTCATCATATATTTATGAAATCCAATTTCATAAATATATAGTTTAGTAACTTCTTACTAAAGTGGTTAGACATAACACTCTGAATAATCAAACTCATTAAACTTATCTCAAGGGAATATTTTATATCTCCGTTAAGAGATTATGAATTCCATATTAAGAATATATATTCCCTCAATACTAAATGTGGCTACCCAACATACTAAGGTTTTGATCGTAACTTTAGATGTCATTCCTGATATATCATTGCAACCTAAACTTCATGATCAGGTTTATTATTCTTTCAGGATTAAGAGTTGATGTAAATAGAAGTCGTGAGATTTATTATTCATTTAACAGTTGTTAGGAGAATAATAAATCTCACAGTGGTCCAGTTCAAGATGTCTTAATACTTAAAACATTTCAACATATCAATTAGAAGTCTCCATTTCTATGATCAAGACAAATCATCTTAGTTGATATGTTCTTCGCAGATGAAATGTTCAATTTCATTACCGACTACAAACTAAAATTCTAAGTTTACAAAGAACTTGTGACTTATATCTTCTATGACTAAATCACATACTATGCATCTCATAGACTATATGATAATGTCCAAATATTCATGTTACTATTATTTTAGATAATAATAAAACAACTTTATTAATCACAACATAATGTTATATATAATGTTATACATAGCATTATACAATAGGATTTAAAGGGCACATATCCTAACAAAAAAAGTTTAATGCATCTTAAATTGCAACTGTTAGGATATATGTGAAATTATTAGAGAAATATGTTATGTATATTGGCTAATCTTTTGACAAAACGTACTTTACTTGTAATTGTGTAGATCTAGGATGGGTTTATTACTTCAAGGAACAAGAGTTCAAGTCCAAGTATTGAAACTATGCAAATCTATCCAAGAATCAAGTGAAGAAGTGTTGTTTATTAAAATTCGACAGATAGCTCAACAGATGTATCTATCGAGATTTAATATTTGAAACTCGATAGATAGCTCGACAAATGTATCTATTGAAAATTACGAAATTCAGATTTCTAGATCTATTTTTCACGCATATCCAAGGTATGTGTTTAGGTTTTCTTTTCTCACAACTCTAGACATATATAAGGATTATTTTAAAGGTCGTCATAAGGTTGTTGCACCTGTTGTTACATGCATATTGTGACTGGAGACAATCTGTTATAGTTCATCTTTCTCTTGAAGAAGCCGCTGTGTTTGTACGTCGTAGGGTTTTGTGACCAAGGAGCTTCTTGATTTTGATCTTATGGATGAACTGAAGAACTTTGCAGCCAATATCTTTCTCAAGTTGGTGTGTTAGTCACGTACTGGGATCCGTGCATCGATTGATTAGTCATGTACTTGGAGCTGTGCATTGAAAGGAGAGATTGTCACTACATTACAAGTCAAATTGTGTATTGGGGTAAGGGTTTAACTGTAGGTTGGTATAAGGTACTGAGATTCTTTTACTTGTAACTGCTTGTTTTGATAATAGTGGATTCTTGGGAGTGATGACCTTAAATTCACCTTGTGGGGTTTTGCCTCGATAGTTTTCCTCATTCGTAAACAAATCACCTGTGTCAAATTTATTTTCCGCTGCATTTTACTTAGTTAGTGATTTGTTTATGTTACCACGCTTATTGCATGAAACTAAATCTAATTAATTTCACTTGACTAATTAATTGATTAATTTACCAAAGGGGTCAATACATTTTTGGCCTATCAGAAGCAACATATACTACACTTAAAAAAAAGAGGTTTAATGCATAAAAATTGGGCTTAGAAGTCGTGGTTGTGCCAAGTGGCTACACCATATTACAAAAAAAAATTTAGATTTTTAGATTTTTTTTTTAAATATATAATTTTCCTTCTCCTATAATTTCTAAGTTGACAAATATCTTAATTTAATTACAATTCAAATTCTTCACCTGATCCATTTAATCCTTATTTGATTATTGTACTATACTACATGTAAAAAGAAAACATTTATATACAATAAAAAAGGTAGCAAAGTGTATTATATAAAAAAAAAAAAAAAAAAAAAAGCAGCAATGTATAAGTCTAATGCATTGAAGAAATTGAAGAAACTTTTTAAAATTTTTAGATTTTAAAAAGATAACATTTATATAAAAAAAAAAGTCTAATGCAACTTAAATTACAACAACGTAGAAGTAGCGTATTCTAATTCTTCTTATTTTTTAATTTTTATACTAAAAAAAAAGTTTAATGCATCTTAAATTGCAGCAACGTATACTACACTTAAAAAAAAAGAAAAGATTTAATGCATCTTGAATTGCAGCAACTAAGATTAGATTAACATTAGACTTTTTGTTCATATCAACTTCTAATTGCAAAGATCAACAAAAACTAATTAGATAAACCCAATCCAGATCAAATGTAACTCCCAAAACTAATTAGATAAAATAGGAATACAAAAACTTCTAATTAAAATGAATTACAAGGAACAAAAAAAACTAATTAGAAAAAGAGTAAGATGCATAAAACATAAAAATAAAAATTAAAAAAAAAAAAAAAAACAGAAAGGAGAAGATGAATTTGATCACTATTGAAATCTTATCCGCATCAAATACCACTTCCCAATATTAATATTTTACTATTATATACGGAGTCCTTTAATTTTCAAGCTACATCTCTCTCTCAGTTAAAAAAAAAAAAAATATCTTTCTCTCTCCCTCTCCTACAAGCAGTTTGTCATGGAAGACATCACTACCACCATAGGCAAGTATTTTTTTTACACTTTAGATGCACTTGATGATGGAAATATGAGTGTACGTAGCGGAAAAATAACGAATCTACTTCATTCACAATTGATAACATGTGCCATGTAAGTTTCAGAATGTAGGAACAAGAGAGTGTACCTTGAAACGGTGAAATTCAAAAACCGAAGATGAAAAGCACTTGAGAATACTTTCAATCTTCACGCCAATTCCACTTGATGCCCAAGAAGTGTGGTCTCTCAATCAGTTATATGTGTATGTTCTAGAGAGAATCAAAGAGTGTCCAACACTCACATACATACCAATTCATATTTTTTAAATTCTGTATGTTTTTCTCCATATAACTGATTATCTAATTGGGCTAGCCTTTTGGGACTTTCTAATTGGGTTTTAGTATGTGGCTTGGAGTGGGACCAAAAGGGAACAAATAAGACACTAACTCCAATGGGCTTTGGGTTTTTCTGTCAACTCTTGACAAGTCCAAAGTTACCATTAATTATATTTAAAACTACTATATAAATATAATTGTACTCTAAACTTTATTAATAAATTATATCCTAAGACTTTATTGTACATGCAACCCCTTCATAAAATATTCATAGTAATACAAAGTCATGAATGTGGACTGCTACTTTGTAAATTACTATATCTTAATCCTTGAGTACCCGGTTTAATCCTTTAAGTTATTCATCATATATTTATGAAATCCAATTTCAAAAATATATACTTTAGTAACTATTTACTAAAGTAGTTAGGCCTAACATTCTGAATAACAAACCTATTAAATTTATCTCAAGGGAATATTTTGTATCTCCATTAAGAGACTATGAATTCCATCTTGAGAATATATGTTCCATCAACACTAAATATGGCTGCTCAACATACTGAGGTTTTGACCGTTACTTTAGATCTCACTCCTGATATATCAAAGCAACCTACACTTCATGATCAGGTCCACTATTCTCTCAGGATTAAGAGTTCATGTGAATAAAATTCGTGAGATTTATTTTTCATTTAACAGTCGTTAGAAGAATAATATATCTCATAGCAGTCCAGTTCAATATGTTTTAACTCTTAAAATATATCAACATATTAACTAGAAGTCTTCACTTCCATGATCAAGACAAATCATCTTAGTTGATATGTTATAGTTTTCGCAGATGAAATGCCCAATTTCGTCACCGACTACGAACTAAAATTTTGAGTTTATAAAGAACTTGTAATTTATATCTTTTGTGACTTTTCACATAAATCACATACAATGCATCTCATAGACTATATGATAATGTCTGAATATTCATGTTACCATTATTTCAGATAATAATAAAACAAATTTATTAATCACAATATTAGGTCATACATAATGTTATACATAGCATCTTACAATAGAATTTTAGGGCACTAATCCTTACACTTGATTTGTCTTTCAAATATGCATATAGTTTACACTTCATATGCACTTGATTTGTCTTTCAAATATGCATACAGTTTGGTTGTGTATTTTATAATCATTAGCAAGATTAAAGTGAAAATCCATTATGAGTTTACGACTATCGAGATTTGTAGATCTAGCCAACAAAAAGTAAAGAAACACTATTCTTGCAAATAGATCATATAAGCAATGAATAATTGAAGGTAACCAATATGGTCATATATTTATTTTACATAATAAATTTGTATTGAATTACAAATTTATCTGCTTCAATTGTGTATGTTTATTTTATAATTAGTTTGTTTCAATAAACTAATCTTCTTGAATTATGAATACTTCAACAAACTAGGATGCTAATGCTGTTGCAATAAAATTTGTTGTAAAAAAATTTGCAAACTCATCTACTTCGATTGCGCACATTTATTTCATAATAAATTTGTTGTGAAATACAAATGAAGGTAATAAACTAGTCATGTGTATTTTTCATATCATTTTTCTTTGCAAGTACTTTTTAACATTTTTTTTCTTACTTTTCTTAATTGTATCTTTATTTATTTACTAAATGAAAATTCCTATAATCCTACTAACATATGGAAATTTTAAAAGATAAAATTTTGTAAACTAAATCATTATCTTTTTAAAAAAAAATGATTTCAATCGTTTGCACTATTTCATTATGTTTGCTTATGCACAAATCTATATCAGTTATGCCTACATTTATCTAAAAATAAGGTTATCAACAATTTTTTATTTTCATATTTATCTTCAAGTATATTTACAACTTGAGATTAGATCATAGGGAATAATTTGATGAGATTTTATATTAGAGTTTAACTTGAAACTATACTATCTCTTAATAGAAACATCAGTCGAAAAAAAAAAAATATATATAAATATTAGAAGCTAAACAATACTTTAAGGATGCCGACACTGAAAGCTACAAGTTCTCTTTTTTAATATTTTTTGGTTTTTCAGAAGTTTTAATATCTGAATTTTTGAGTTATTTTTTTGCAGTATTTGAAATTGTCTATCAAATTTTTTGTAAGCCATTGCATGTTTAAGCAATGGCTTATTCATCAAATTGTAACACAAATTGAAGTCATACAAGAGCAAATCATGCAATGGTGTAGTTTCTTAATCAATTTAAGATTTTATAAAATTATTTAGTCTACCTCACAAATAGGTAGGTTACCGTGCACAGCATGGGCTAGCGACTAGTAATAAATGATTTTTATTTGTATCTCATAAAACTAAATTCACTCCCATTCAAAACCTAGTATTCCTCAACTTTTTATGATCGGCTCAAATCCTAAAATATAGGATCTAAAATGTGATTTTTATATATAAAAAAACAAATAATAATAAATGAGTGTTTGTCAAAATCGAATTTACTTCAAGAACACCACTAAAGGACTCTGAACTTCTAAAAAGTGGGTTCTAAACTTGGGTGGAACCATGTAACTCAATCCATTAGAGCATCTCCAATAGGCCCTCTAAAACCATTTTTGGAGAGCAAAAACACAACAACAAAAAAAAAAAACCCTCCAACAGGAGACTTTAAGACTCCAAATCTAATAATAAATGAGTGTGTTTCTGTAAATGACATAGATGCTTTGTGGGGAGAGCACCCATGGTAAAGTCCTTGATTGGGTTGCAGTTTTAAGGTTCTTCTTTATGTTGAACCACATTAGATCTATCGGACGACTGTTGAAGTATTCCTTTTTGGTCTTTCTAACTAATAAAACACTGCCACTTATGCAAATGTGATATATATATATATATATATGATGATGACTTAATAATTTCTCCTTCCCCTTACCCTTGAGAAGGACTATGGTTGATTCCTCTTCTAGAGATCCCACCTCATGGGTGATGACTTTTCCTTGGATTTTGCAGCCAAACTTCTTTTTTATTACATGAGTAATGTTAGGATTACAACTTTTGCTATAACTTGCTCACATGGCAAGTCATGAGTAGTGAAATTTTAGACCCACCACTTTTACTCCACCATTTAAGACTTGGCATGTGAGCAAGCTGTAACAAAAATTGTGGTCCTAGCATTTTCCTTACTTCGAGAGCCAAGCTTCTGGTGTACTTTGCTCCTCTTCTTCTAGGTTTTCTCATTGTGGGACCCAATTCTTCACGATTCACCCGTGTCATCAATACTTGGACCCTTGTTTGCTCTTCTTTTGGGCTCCCTTGCAACCTTTTTCAAGGTCCATTTTGCTTGCGCTCTTTGTTAGGCCTATCTTGTCTAGTTCAAGACTTTTCTTTTGCACTCATTCTTGGGCCTGCCGTACCTTGGTTAAGGCCTTAACTTTCCCTTACGGGTCCACAGACCTCATTCGTGAGTCTATGGGCATGCGTGTTTTTTCTTGGTTTTGGGCTCGACTGAACCCTTAAATTTTGGATATCAACAGATTATATGAATGAATTGTATATTGGCTATCAACACATAAGTAAAATAACACAAACGATATATAACATACCAGTCGTAAGTAGCTTACAAAATCAAGATAGACTAAACCAAGGTCATAGAATTACACTAGGAGGAGAGAGAGAGAGAGGAAATCAAGCTTTAACAGTGTAGCTATGTGTGCGCACACACATAACTTGAGTAAAAACATGGATATCAAACACCCCTATTTCTGTTTCCAAGAAGTGTCGATTTAAATTTGCTAGCCTTGGCCACCACTTCTTTGATGTCGGGTCTTTCATCTGGTAATTTTTCAGAGCACCTCAAACCTAATTCTAGGATAGATGTAAGAATGGTTTGCGTGGTAGTCACATCTCTTCCATCTTCTATCTGAAGTAAACCATCGTCCGCAACTTCCATTTTGTCAGGAAGTGATGCAATCCATTTCCTCATAGCTAATTCTCCAACAAACATTTCGTCGGTTGGTTTCTTTCTTGTGATTATCTCCAACAAAATTATCCCGTAACTATAAATGTCACATTTGGTAGACACTCTCCCTTCAAAACCATACTCTGTCATGTTCACATTTGTCAAAAAGCCTTTAAGTTAGTGATCCACTGGCTAGTGAAAAAAAATAATCACTTTCCAAATTTAACCTTTTAATACAAAGATATTTTATATATTTGTATTACTGTATTAGCTTTGATCGCCATAGATAAAAATTCTAGTCAATTTTAGGATAACTGATCTATTAGGACCACGGACGTTCCTATTTGGTAAAGTACTGTTAAAACACACTTTCAAATCCCTTGTATTGTTAAAAGTGTGTTTTAACTTTAAAACACACTTGTAAATCCCTTTTTCTTGGTACGGTTTTTGTAGTTGACACTATTTTAAGAGGTTGCAAAAATAAGCTATATACAAAAGAAACATACATATAGGGTCAGTGGCTATAAAATGGTCATAAGCCAAATCAGTACCATAGTTGCATTAACTAGTCCAATATTGAAACACACGTAAATTGATCATATTGAATTAGTTTGTATTTCGCTAGTGAGCATGACTTATAAAACAATTGAACTTGATTTAAAAATAAAATAAAATTGTAAAATAGTGTTACTAACACTTAGTGGCCAGTATACAAGATCAAATTTAAAAAAAAAACCAAGAATTTTGTAGGTTAATAACATTACTTGATTCCTCCAATAAGAAAAACTTGAGTTCAAATCTCATTCCTTACTTATTGAAGGAAAAAAGAAGAAGAAGCATACGTGTAATTTAAAACATTAGTTTAAATAATGTATATTCAAAAGAATCAAAAGCAACTACAAATTGAGCTGATGAAAACTACAACGCATGCTGTTTTTTTTTTTTTTTTTTTTTTTTTTTAATTAGCCACTATTCTGTAGCCTGGTAATTAAATAGACAGAGGAGAATTCAATGTACCTGGTGCAATATAGCCAAGTGTGCCAAGGGTTTTGGTTTGGGTTACATCTTGGTTTTGGACTAAAATCTTTGCAATGCCAAAGTCACCAACATGTACAACCATGTCCTCGTCCAAAAGGATATTGGAAGGCTTCAAATCACAATGCACCACGGATTCTGATTGACCATTGTGAAGATATTCCAACGCTAATGCAACATCCACCATAATGCTTACTCTTTGAACAAGATTCAAGCAGTAGTTGTGAGAGTATAACCACCTTTCAAGGCTACCATTTGACATGTATTGCAGCACCAAAGCTCTAAACTCAGGGTTGGAGCATGTACTAATGACTTTAACTAGATTCCTATGTCGGATTGACCTCAACACCTTGCATTCAGCATCAAAACTTCTAAAAGCACCCTCCAATTGCCGGTTAAGAACTTTGACAGCAACAATTGTACCATCAGATAGTATCCCTTTGTACACAAAACCAAAACCTCCAGTTCCAAGCAAGTTGCTTTCACAAAAGTTGTTTGTCCCACGACAAAGCTCTTGGTATGATATCATTCTATGATCCACTTCAGGCAATGTGATAGGTAAACTTGGAATGTGCATGTTACATTGTCGATCTCTTCTCAGCATAGTGACTAGTGCTGCAAAGATTATAAGTGATGCAATGACAGGAACAATATATATGAGCAAAATTTGTTTTACCCTTGATCCATGAGAACTTGGACTTGTGCAAGGTGGAACTCCAAAAATTGGATTCCCACAAAGTGCTTTATTGCCAAAAAAAGATTTCTTTGTGAAGTTTACAAAATGGCCACCAGATGGAATCTCTCCTGATAGCTTATTGAACGACAAATTCAAATGCTTGAGAAATGGAAGTGCCTCAAGAGACTTAGGAATTTCACCAGAGAGATTATTGTTTGAGAGATCTAGCTGATCCAATCCTTTCAATTGTCCAAAAGATTGTGGAATGTCTCCTTGAAATAGGTTGTTTGACAAATCAAGATAACGTAAGCTTTCAAAAGAACCAATAACACTAGGAATATTTCCAATGATTTGGTTATAAGATAAATTCAAGTGTTCAATAGTATCCAATATTCTCATGTTTGGAGACAAAGCTCCACCAAGGGAATTCCATGATAAATCTAAAAGCAACAGATTTTCAATACTCCATAAATTTGATGGTATTGATGATGCCAACTTGTTGGAACTCAAGTCCACTGTCTGCAAAAGACTCAGGTTTCCAATGCAATTTGGGATGGATCCAGAGAGACTGTTGGCTGAGAGATACAATTCTCCCAAGTTCTTCAATTGACAAAGTTGTTCTGGAATGAATCCTTCAATCTTGTTTTCCTCAAGATACAATCTTTGCAAGCTTGCCATTCCCCTAATTGTTGACGGTATGATCCCAGTCAAACTATTACCCCTCAGATCAAGCAAGTTCAAGTTTTTCAAGGAACCAATTCCCTTTGGAATTTGACCCTTTATTTGGCTATAACTTGCATAAATGCTTTCGAGGGAAACAGAAAAATTTCCAATAGCATCTGGAATTGTAATATTCAATGGATTGAGTGATATAGATAGTTCCTCCAAAAATCTGCAATTAGTTAAAGATGCAAGAAAACTATGCTCTTGATGTTCAGGCTCCCCTATTAGTTGATTATCACTTAAACCAAGTACTTTGAGATATTTTAAGTTTCCCAAACTCTTAGGTACTGGTCCAGAGAGTAAGTTTTCAGTAAAATCTACTACGATGAGTTTAGAACAATTTGAAAGATATGATGGGATAGGACCACTAATTTTGTTGAAACCAAGAAACAGACGTTCTAGATTAGAGCAAGAGAGCCTAGTATCTGAAGGAAGATTTCCAGACAAGGAATTGTCAAATAAGTTGAGATTTTGTAGAGAGGTAATGTTGAAAATATTTTGGGGTATTTTCCCTGTGAGATTATTCTGTAGAAAAAACAATATATTCAGATTTTGGAGACGCCCTAAATCACTTGGAATGCTTCCTTCTATGTTGTTATTTTCAATGGCAAACCCCTGTAACATCGACAAGTTGCTAATGATAGGAGGTATATTTCCAGTTAAGTTGTTACCTCCAAGAAATAGCACTTCAAGCTTTTCTAAACTCCCAAAACCTTTTGTAATACTTCCATCAAACTTATTGTATGACAGAGTTAATTCTAAAAGCTCTGTACAGTGGTTAAACTGTGAAGGAAGTTTACCGCTGAATTTGTTGCCGGAAATATACAGTAGTTGAAGATGAGGACAATTGCTGCAAAGATCTATTGGAAGGGTTCCAGAGAGGTGATTTTCTGTAATGCCAATAGCCTTTAGAGAAGACAAGTTAAAGATGAAAGGAGGAAATGGACCAGTGAGGCTATTGTAGTCCAAATTCAAGTACTCTAATGACGACATATTGCTAAGGGACGATGGAATTGTACCTATAAGATGGTTGTTACTAAGATGTAATATGCGAAGTTTTGGTAACAGGCCCAAATCTTTTGGTATGACACCACTTAGCTTGTTTCCTGAAAGAGATAAATATTCAAGCTTCTGAAAATTATGTATAGTTGGAGGGATGCTACCTTCCAATAGGTTGTTTGACAATCGAAGTTTCTTCAAACGGTGTAGACGACAAATCTCGTGCGGCAAAAAACCATAGAAGCTGTTGTTAGTAAGATCAAGTGAGACTAGGAATGAGAGGTTGCCAACATGAGGGGAAATGGTGCCTTGGAGGCCAAAGTAGGAAAGGTTTAAGGCTGTGACTCTTTGTCTACGTAGGCTGCAAGAGACTCCAATCCAGTTACAGAAGTTTGTTGTTGTGGACCAGTTACCAGCCAAGGCAGTATCGTTGATTTTAGATTTGAAGGCAATTAGACTTGATTGATCGGAAAAGTTGCTGGAAGACTGGGGGAGCTGAAGTATGCATGGCTGTACTAACAAAAAAGCCAAGAGAAGGAGAATGGAGGACCTTTCCATTAGCATCTTGAGTTTGCAGAAAGAGAGACACAGGGTCTTTGGGTTTGGGGTTTGGAGTCTGGAGCCGGAATACGAATAGGATACCTTTTGCGTGTTTTTGGTACTACCTTTTTCGATTCTTGACTTTGACTATAGTGGCACACTGGCACTATTAAAAAACAAAAGAAAAGGGAAGAAAGACGTGGGAAATCATGAATGTTAGGTGAGAAATTTAAAGAGCATAACTTTTTGTTTCTAATTTTCCCCTAACTTAGATGTAAAAGATTATGAGTAATAAAAAAAAATAATGATGAATTCATATACGAGTGACAAACAACTATTAGCAATCTTTTGCATAAAATATTTGTAGAAAAAAGAAATGGTAAAGTTTGTGGTTTTTGAATAAGTTATATTAGGTGGGGTTAAAACAATAATTTTGGACTTGGGGACCAATTTTCACATTTTAGTAATTATTGAAAAGACATGTGATTGGTGCCAATAAAAGTTACTTCAATAATGAGTCCATGTGAAATTAATATTAATTCAATTACAACTAATCACTTTAGCCGTTGTGAAAAAAATTATGAAAAAATTACATTTTATTACTCTAAATTATATTCTTAATTACATTTTGCACCTTAGGGCTCGTTTGGTACATGTGTTTAAACAACAGTTTTTAGTTTTTTAGAAATACGTGTGAGTAAAAAAGTGTGTGAAAATAAGTGTAATGTTGTTTAAAAACTGAAAACATGTGTTTGAACTTGCGTAACAAATGGGACCTAGACTTTTTGAATGCATGTTTTGCACCAAAAACTATGACACTTGTTACATTTTGCACTCCGACATCAAGTTTGTTGTTAACTTAGACGGAAAAGTATGACATCACGTGAAAAGACCCAATTGCCCATCTTCTCAATCTCTTAAAAAAATTTACATTTTATCACTCTAAACTATACTTCTGATTATACTTTGCACTCTAAACTTTAGACTTTTATTCAAGTTAACAACAAACTTGACGTGAGGGTACAAAATGTAACATGGTCATAATTTAGCTTTAGATGAATTGCAGTTTATCAAAAAAAAAAATGTCATAATTTAGAGTGTAAAACTTACATTTGAAAAATTTATAGTGTAAAGTGTAATTTAAGGTATAGTTTATGATAGTAAAGTATAATTTCTTCAAAAAATTATAAAAATTGTTAGCTACTTCACATTACTGATTACTGACATTAAATTCTGGAGGTGACCCACTGCATCAAAAGCTTGACCAATGGCCAGTGAGGTCTCATATTCTATTCTTTGCCGACTTGACGCCAAACAATAAAACAAAAATTGAGCACAAGAATTTATTATTATTATCTTAAGGGACAGTTTAATTCACAATTTTTTTTTTCATAATTTATAGAGAAGACAAGCCGTAAGCGTGGACAATCATTTCAAAAAAAAAAATCACTACTATCATTATTTTTATTCCGTAAGTATATACACACACACGCAACCATTAGATATTATGATCTATGAAGAAAGAGATGCCCTTTGATTAAAGAGGTAATTGGCAATCTCAGTTGGAATTTTGGAAGTCTTGCACGTCCCAAAGTTCCACTCCCGTCAACGTAAACGAAGAAACAAACAAACAAATACAGAGGGAACTTCCACGCAACACGAGACGGAGAAAAAAGGATGCCTGTGACACGACACGAGAGACAAGACTTCGATACATGACAAAAAATAATGGGTCCGATTAGCCGTTTATTTTTGAAAACATCAGTCTATTTTTGAAAACATTTTCTGTGTGCCCTAAACAAAATCCAAAAATAAATGGCCGAGTAATTGTGAAAGGATGGTGACTTGACATAGAAGAATTAATTTACCATATACTCTCTTCAGCCAACTTTTTTTTTGTTAAGTTTGAAATGTCAAACTTTTTAAGGGAGTATTATTTATTGTCTTATTTATCTTTAAAAAATGTATAAATTTTTAAAATTATCATTAAAAAAATTTATCAAAAAATTGAATTAGTAAATTAATAGAGTATAATAAGAACATTATTAAATTAATGACTTTTATATTTAGAAACATGACAATATTTTGGGACATCTCAAAATAAAATAGAGGATAAAAAAAGTGAGACGGAGTGAGTACATGGAATCTAGCTTGACTAATTAAAGTAGGAGTCTATAGTCTTGGGAAGGAGCCGGTATATTTACCTTTTTATCCTTCGAATCTCCCGAATGTTGCATTATATGATGTTTATATTTTTTATATTCATTTTATATTTAGTTTAAATTAAATTTTATTTATTATTAAATTAATAAATTTATTTTTTAGGTATAATTTTAGATTATAAAAAATTGAAATTGAAATATTTAATTAATGATATAATTATTTATTTTTGATCTTCTAGAAACTTTGCAAGAATATAGGATATAATAAGAACATGCGATAAAATAGTTATATTTTTAAAATTTACATATAATAAAAAGATATAGAAAGAGTTTGAAAAAAATCATTTAATTTTTTCTTGGAATGACAATTTTTTCTGAAAATTGGCCGACATGTATTCTGAGCCTAGGTCCTTATCAAGTTATTGAAAATCAATACCTGTCATGAACAAAATATTAGTAAGATTGATAATAATGTTTGTTATAAGAATAATATAACACATTATCTACAACCTAACCCCATAAAAACAAGAGTAAAATACGGTTAACATTTATAACTTTGGGCTAATGTCAATCAAGTTCAAGACTTTTTAAAACTAATTAATTTGGTCCCTAAACTCAACTTGGACCCTAAACCATTACTCATTTTTCTCCTTCCTCTCACAATGATTAGGAATCAAGTTGATTAGTTTTTATATGTTTTGAACATAGCTGACATGAACCCAAGTCTAAGGGGATTAACTGTATTTTGCTAAAAAATAAAAAATTCAATTATCATCATAAATGAGTCATTTCCCCCTTTATATAAACAACCATAGAATACATAGAATACGAAGCTAAAAGATGTGATTCTTTAGCAATGTGCACAACCTTTGATAATGGTTGGACTGGCAATACACTATTTGAGTTTGCTTGTACCCAATATTTCTAACATCTCCCACTTGCATATAGTGGACATTAGACAACTAAACATTTCTCATCTTAATTTCTGATATCGTTCATACTTTGTACATAAGCCGCGCAATAGTTCAGTAAACTGCAAGAAACTTTTAGAGGATTACAGTAAATTTTTTTTTTTAAGTACACTAAACTTATTTGATTACATCGCAACATCCTCATTATTGCTCAAGATGCCCTAAACTAATTTGATCACATCAACTTTCACATCTCTGATCCCTCTCAAATTTAATCAATTTAGAAATATGTTAACCCTCTTCTAATCATATGCATTCATGATTATGTCACAACCAAGAGGCAACACAACTTGTCGATCGTTAATGCAAAATATGTGATGAGTTGAAAAATAACTAGATCGTCATTAACATAATGATGATCCAAATGAGCATTACGCATTCATTACAAGCATTTATGTCAAGTAACGGATAGAGCAACAGTAACAAAGGAGTTGTGTACATAAAAACACAGGACTGTAACGCACTAAATGCAGAGATTTATTTCCCTTTAAGGGAAAAGCAGCTATAAAAGAAAGAAAAAGAGGAACCAAAAGGTACACACAAAAATTTGATCCAAAAACTACTCCTAAGTGAAATCCCCTCTCTATGCTCTTTTTTTGACTGAATCATTGGAGGGTTTTTGGCAAGCACCACACTGGTGTATTCTTTTCCGAGTTTGAATCTCATTGTGGGTTTCATATTAGAGACATATCAACTACCTTCGTCCATCAACGTAGGCGAGGAACTCAACTGCTGGCTTTTGCATCGTCAATATGACGCTGTCTGTGGAGAGAGTGATCATTCAAGCCATTTTCTTTTCCCAAGTGACAAAAGAGATCCTTGTAATACAAGATGGACCCTGAACAGGCTGCACAATAGATTCAGGCCCTCGTAGCCAGTGCGGAGGAATTGACTTGCCAGAATGAAGAATTACACAGGGCAGCTGAATCCCAGAATGGGGAATGACAGTGGACTACCAAGAACCAGAATGAAGAAGAACAACCTCGAAGAATCGAAGGAAAAAACAATGAGGAAGAATCAGATAGCCAGATCAACAGGAGGACGAGGGTGTCAGAAGATAACTCGTCAAGGATGGAGAGCGAACTCCGTAACATGAGGAGAGAAATGGTCAAACTCAGGAATGCAGTGAAGGACAAAGCTGTGGGAAACCTAGACAGAATGATTTGAAGGACAGATTTTCCATTTACCACTGAGGTGTTAAATTTTCCTTTCCAACTGAAATTTCGTCTTCTCTAGCTGGAGTCATATGACGGTTCAAGGGATCCTTTGGGCCACATCGAATCATTCAAAACCCTGATGCTTTTGCAGATGACCCCAGAAGAAGTAATGTGTAGAGCCTTCCCAACAACGCTGAAGGGTGTAGCTAGAGTCTGGTTTTGCAAAGTACCCCTAGGCATCATTGCCAACTTTGAGCAACTTAGTAAGGGCTTTGTCCATCATTTCAACATCCATCAAGTAGAAGGAGAGTCGATGAGACAGTACATGACTCGTTTCAATAAAGAGTTGCTGTAGGTGGACGAAGTGGAGGATCAGGTCATCCTGATAACCTTCCAAGCAGGGCTGCTACCTAGAGATTTCTTCTTTTCAATCACTAAGAGTCTGCCGAGGACAATGGCAGAGCTACTCCATAAAGCCCAAAAGTATATGAACGCAAAGACGCGGTGATCGCAAAAGAGATGACAAGCAAAAGGAAGAGAGACAAAGGAACCAGCAGCAAACCCAACAGAAAGAAAGAAGCACAAAGCATAGGGCATGCCGCAGATAAAAAGAAGAACCTCCCAGATCGAAGGTCAAAGTTTACTAACTTCACTCCCTTGGTGATGCCCATCAAACAGGTGCTGATGTAGATAAAAGACGAACCTTCTCCACAATGGCCTAGACCAATTTATGCCCTAGTAGAAGTAAGAGACAAGAGCAAGTATTGTCGATTTAACCAAGACCATGGACATCACACTGATGAGTGTAGACACTTGAAGGATCAAGTAGAGACCCTGATTTGATAAGGGAAGCTGCAGAAGTTTGTACAAAAGACGGAGCCGTATAGACAACAACAGAAAGATGAGAAAGATAAGGAGCAAGAGATGCTAGGCAAGAAAGCTCTTGTCGGTGAAATAAGGATGATTGTAGGGGGAATAGTAACAAGAGGATCTTCGAGGTCACTAAAGAAAGTATATGCAAGAGAGGTGAATAGTGTTCATTCACGATTTTTGTCATCAAAGATACCACGGAGTAGCAACCCAGACATAATCTTTTCTAAAAAGGACGCCCTCGGCATTATACAACCTCATGATAATCCACTGGTGATAATGCTCAGAATGAAGGAATTCAACATTCACCGAGTATTGGTAGACAATGGAAGTTTAGCAGATATCATCTATTTGCCTGCATTTCAGTAGATGAAGCTAAGTTAAGAAAGGCTTTGACCTTTCAATTCTCCTTTGGTAAGTTTCACTGGAGATAGAATCACTCCTAGAGGCATTATTAGATTAACTGTGACTGCCGGCACGTATCCAGCCCAAATCTCCAAGGAGATCGATTTCCTCATGGTGGACTGTCCGTCAACATACAACGTCATCTTGGGACGACCAACACTCAACAAGTTGAAAGCAGTAGCATCGACATACTACCTAAAGGTGAAATTCCATACAACATATGGCATAGGGGAAATCCGAGGAGACCAATTCCTCGCAAGGGAATGTTACTAGGCCACTCTGGCATTGGGGAAAAATCATACATGGATGATAGATGAGCTAAAGCCTATTTCTGAACCATCAGAAGCGTCACAAGACATCGAAGTCCTCTCAGGAGATCCATCCAAACTTCTGATGATAGGTTTAGCACTTTTAGCCGCAGAGAAGATGAAGATAACTACCCTCCTAAGAGAGAACCAGGATGTTTCTGCTTGGAAACACGAGGACATGTCGGGAATTGATAGGAAGATCATTCAGCATCATCTTAACATAAATCCAGAGTACAAGCCGGTACAACAGAGATGAAGGATATTTGCACTAGAATGCAATAAAGCAGTGACATAAAAGGTGGAAAAACTTCTGGAAGCATGCTTTATAAGGGAAGTCTTTTACCTAGATTGGCTAGCGAATGTTGTGATGGTGAAGAAGAGCAATGGCAAATGGAAGATGTGCATCGATTTCACGGACCTCAACAAAGCTTGCCCGAAGGATAGCTTCCCTTTACCCAAGATCAATCAATTAGTAGATTCAACTACCTGACACAAGCTTTTGAGTTTCATGGACGCTTTCTCCTGTTACCACTAGATCCTGATGGACGAAGAGGATTAAGAGAAGACCGCGTTTATCACTAGCCAAGGGTTATACTGTTAGAAAGTAATGCCCTTTGGACTGAAGAATGCAGGGGCTACATACCAGAGGCTGGTGAATCGCATGTTCTCTCAGCAGATAGGGATAAACATGAAGGTATATGTAGACGACATACTACTGAAAAGTAGAGACGAAGCGGATCACCTGGACGATCTAAAAGAAACCTTCAACACACTATGTAAGTACCAAATGAAGTTGAATTCCATAAAGTGTGTTTTTGGTGTTACCTCGGGAAAGTTCCTAGGTTTCATGGTATCTCAATGGGGCATAGAGGCAAATCTAGATAAGGTAAAAGCGATAATTGAGTTAAAATCGCCAAGAACTATGAAAGAAGTACAGAGTTTGACTAGAAAAGTTGCGGCCTTGAATAGATTCGTCTCCAAAGCAACAACCAAGTGCTTGTTGTTCTTCAAAGTCCTTAAGAAGGCCTTCCAATGGACCAACGATTGCGAAGATGCACTGAGAAAGCTAAAGGAATACTTGGCACGACCCCTACTGCTGAGTCCGTCAGTAACAGGGGAAAAGTTGTATCTCTATCTAGCAGTATCTAACACCACAGTAAGCTCGGCACTAATCAAAGAAGAGGAAGAAGTGCAAAAGCCAGTATACTAAACCAGCCAAGCTTTTCAAGGAGCTGGGGCAAATTACCCAAGACTGGAGAAAATTGCTTTTGCCCTAGTGATCGCCTCCAAGAAACTCCGTCCCTACTTTCAGGCTCATCCTATTGTCATCATGGCAGATCAACCAATAAGGAAGACGATGAACAAGATAGATGCAGTAGGACGATTGGTTCAGCGGGCCATTGAATTGGGCCAGTTTGACATAGAATATCAGCCATTGGTGGTAATCAAAGCCCAGATTTTAGCTGACTTCATCATAGAATTTACCCACCCAGAAGATGAAGAGAAACTCCCCAAGGAAAGATGGATGGTGCAAACAGATGGATCTGCCACCAAGAAAGTAGGAGGCGCAGGGATAGTTCTTACATCCCCAGAAGGAGAAATTATGAAATATGTAGTCAAGTTGCAGTTCCCAGCAACAAAAAATGAAGCAGAATATGAAGCCCAGCTAACAAGTTTAAAGTTAGCAAAAGCATTGGGAGCAAAAGATGTGATTGTCCAAGCTGATTCTCAGTTGGTGATTGGCCAGGTAAGAGGAGAATACGAACAGAAGGAAGAAAGGATGGAGAAATACCCAAAACTTGTTAAATAAGTCTTGCCCTACTTCGACGACATCGACTTCCAGCAGATCCATTAAGTGAAGAATATGGAGACAGATTTCTTAGCAAGATCATCATCATCCAATGAATACAACGTAGCACCCGAGCTATGTATGGAGATAAAGGAACAACCCAGCATAGAAGAACAAGAGGCATTGGCAGTAACGGAACAGGAAGGTTGGATGAACCCCATCATCCATTTCTTGAAAGAAGGACATCTCCCAAAAACAAGGAAGAAGCATGAAAGATCCGCATCAGAGCCGCGTGCTTTGTCATCATTGATGATGTCTTGTATAGATGAGGACATTCCCTCCTATATCTCTGTTGCGCCAATTCAGAAGAAGCAAACTATGTATTGCGAGAAATACATGAGGGAATTTGTGGCAACCACGCAGGAGCAAAGTCTCTAGCGAGAAAGGCACTCAGAGCAGGTTATTGCTGGCCTACATTACAGAAAGATGCTCATGACCTCGTCAAAGCACGTGACAGATGTCAACACTTCGCAAACATCTAGACACGACCAGGAGAACCAATGACGCCATTAATAGCACCATGGCCCTTCACCTAACAGGGAATCGACATCATGGGCCCATTCCCAACAGGAAGGAAGTAGGTTAGATTCCTGATCGTCGCAATCAACTACTTTACTAAATGGGTGGAGGCAGAACTAGTATCAACGATACAGAAGCTAGAGTTAGGAGCTTCGTATAGAAAAACACAGTCCGCAAATTTGGGATTCCTAACACAATCACATCAAATAATGGGAAACAGTTTGAGAATCCCAAATTTTGAAAATTTTTCCAAGATTTAGGAATCAAAAACCATTATTTCTCTTTGAGACATCCCCAAGTGAATAGGCAAATCGAAGTGATGAACAGAAGTTTCTTGAAAATTATCAAAACTCGGCTTGAGGGGGCAAAAGGTGTGATGAGGAGAAAAATTACCCTCGTCTTAAACAAGAAAAGCTAGCTTCGACCACCAAGCTGGCCCCATCCATCAAGCCGGCATTGTCCTTCAAGTCAACATCGTCCTTTAAGCCAGCTTCGTCATTCGGATGAATGATGACAGCACGCCCAAAATGAAGTCTCCATTAATGACAAGCGTGACATTTAATACACCAGACAGGCAAAAGCGTAACCGAAGAACCAACGAGTAGAAGACCATTGATTATGATAAATGCCTTTGCATTCAATGCTATTAAGACCGTCATTGATCAAGGAAGATGTTACGCATTTATTATGCTTATTAATGATAAAGAGTAACGGACGAAGCAATGGTAATGATTGAGTTGTACACACCAAACATGAATTCCGTAACGTATTAGCCGTTGAGCATAAATGTAGGAATTCATTGCCCATTAACGTAGCAAACAACTATAAAAGGAGAAAGCATCAGAAACCCAAGGTACGCCTAATTACACATAAATACTCTACGAAAATCACTCTCCACTTTGTTTCTCTCTAAAATATTTCTCCTTTACTGACTTAAGCATTGCAAGCGGTTTGGCTAATGCCACACCGGTGTGTTACTCTTCCACCCAGTTCATTTTGCAGGTTTTCCTCTAACAGAGACGTCCCCAATCACAGTTTTGTCTATCCGCTACGACGAGGAGCTCAACTGCTGATTTTTTGCATCATTAGTTTGGCACTGTCTGTGGGGAACGCTAATCATTCAAGCTATCTTTCCCAGTGACAAAAGAGTTCCTCAAAGCACAACAGTCAGAAGCTGTGCAACAACAACAAATCCAGGCCTTCCTGGATAATGTGGAAGAGCTAACTCGCCAGAATAAAGAACTACGAAAGACAATGGAATCTCAAAACGTAGAACGTCGGCGAACAGGTGAAAACCAAAATGAAGAAGAATCAAACTCTCAAGCCAACAGGCAGGATAGGACCTCAGGAGAAGATTCCACCAGGATGGAGAATGAGCTTCACGACATTAGGAAGGAGATGGACGTACTAAAAAGTGCTATAAAGGACAAAGGCGGAGAGAATCTGGATGGGATGATTCGAAGGACGGACTCACCATTCACTACTGAAGTACTGAACCGACCCCTCCCACCAAAATTTTGTCTCCTATAGTTGGAGTTGTATGATAGTTCCAAGGATCCCTCGGATCACATTGAATCATTCAAGACATTGATGCTATTGCAAATGACCCTAGACGAGGTGATGTGCAGGGCCTGATTTAATAAGAAGCTACTGCAGGTAGACAAAGCTGAAGATTAAGTCATCCTAACGACTTTCCAAGCAGGGTTTTTACCTAGAGATTTCTTCTTCTCAATCACCAAGAGTCCACCAAAAACAGTCGTGGAACTACTCCAAAAAGCTTAAAAGTATATGAATGTAGAAGGTGCAATAGTCGCAAAGGAAAAGAGACGAAAGGAACTTATGAAGTTGCACTCACCCACGGGGCATGGAGTATAAAAAGGACTTTTCCTTTGAAATTCCATTTTTAGCATTAAGCATAATTGCATTTTTGTACTCTTGCTAGAATTTCTATCATTCACAAATAAGGCAAGAAAATAAGTTTACTCAAAAAAATATATACATATGTACATATACATATATATATGTATATATACATATATCTTTCATGATGTATTTCCTTCTTCATTTCCTCCCTTCACTATGATCCACGAATGAAGGAGGAAAACCTAAAGACGCACAAGTGTGGGAATAACTCACGTAGCGCAACATCGTCATGCCTAATAATGTCATGATGAAAACCTAAGGTCAAGTTTTACTAACTTTACTCTACTGATCATGTCTATTGAATGAGTGTTAATGCAGATAAAAGATGGACCATCTTCACAATGGCCTCAACCCATATTAGTTCTAGTAGAAGGCCTAGATATAAGCAGGTACGAAGTAATCCGTCACTCTAGAGAAGGCTCCTACTACCTAAAGTCTTTAGACGGCCAGGAGTTACCTCGACCATGGAACATAGAACACTTGAAGAAATACTACCAGTAAGGAATACTTTACATTTCGAGTTGCCTAGTCTTCATAGCAAGTATGTACGACAATTATTACTTTTGTCATTCATAGATACATAATACATGAAAGCATTATCCATACGTATTTATCAATGATTATCCATGAATTATTTATCAATAAAAATATGTGCAACACTTAGGAGTTATCCTTGGGAGACGTCCCAAGGATCTCTATCATTACAATTTCAAATCAAAAGCTATTCATACATAGCCAACGACATTATAGCCATCAAAGTTGTTAACACACAACTACCAAAGTCGACTAAATCAAAGTTGTTTAAACACAACTAATATGACCATCATTCAAGCATGAATTAAAACAAAAATGGTTAACCTAAAGACGCTCCAATACCACGACTTTAAGTGACGAGTACAGCGTAACATTGTCATTCAAACATGACTCAATAAAAAGCTGTTCAAACACAGCTAAAAATAATAAGTTGTTCAAACACAACTAAGATCGTCATTCAAACATGACTCAATAAAAAGTTGTTTAAAGACAACTAAAAATAACAGGTTGTTCAAACACAACTAAGATTGTCATTCAAACATGACTCAATAAAAAGCTGTTCAAACACAGCTAAAAATAATAAGTTGTTCAAACACAACTAACATCGTCATTCAAACATGACTCAATAAAAAGTTGTTTAGACACAACTAAAAATACTAAGTTGTTCAAACACAACTAAGATCGTCATTCAAACATGACTCAATAAAAAATAAAAAGTTGCGGGAGTTTGTACAAAAGACGAATTCACACAGACGATACCAAGACTCCCACAGGTGAAGTAAGAATTTCTACCATTCACAAATAAGGTGAGAAAAGAAGTTTACTCAAAGCAAAAAAAAAAAAATATCTCTTTCTTGTTAAGTGTATTTCTCAATCTACATCATCTCAACAATGAAGATTCTACTGATGAGCATAAGCTTAGGTAGTCAATCTATATCATCTCAATGATAAAGATTTTACTGACGAGCATAAGCTCAGGTAGTCAATCTATATCATCCCAATGATAAAGATTTTACTGACGAGCATAAGCTCAGATAGTCAATCTACATCATCTTAATGATACATGTTAGGTTCTAAGACTTTAGGAACTAAATGTATTAGAACTTCAATTTGTATTATGTTGGCAAATCATGATTAAAACATAGAGTTTAGGTTTAGGCTTGCGCAAAGTGTGTTTACTTGTAAAATTGGAATCAATTGATTGCAGAATTTATTGGACAAAATCTGCAAGACTCGATCGATCGAATCTCATGTAGATTTATTTTTCTGCAGAAATTCCAATTTAGCCCAATCCTGTTTGACGTGTAGGGTTTTATGTTTTACTCCAAGTATAAAAGGAAAAACCTTAGCTATGTTTTACAAGGCTTTTTGGAGTGTTGTGTTGAATCTTTTGTGAGATCTAGATGTGTTTACCTTCATACACACATAGAGTTATCAAGACCAAGATTCATGTCAAGAACTTGATGATCTCTTCAGTTGTTGCTTAAAGAACTTAAAGAAGATTTGAAACCTTTGAGTGGAGTCTCAAAGTCACAAGTAGGAGAACTTGTGGTTGCAGCAGATCAAGGAAAGAAGTAGTCCGTGGACTCGGAGCTGTCACGTGGTCGTGGTAGTAAGTTTTCTACTCGAGGTAGCAATAGGATGTTAGTGGTCTAAGTTCTATTGTAAAAACTTCAATTCTTTCATAGTGGATTTGTTTTACCTTGAGGATAGCTAGGTTAAATCCTCCCCAGGTTTTTTACCGGTTAGGTTTTCTTGGGTTATCATATCGTTGTGTTCTTTATATTTCTGCATTATTTACATGATATGATTTTATTGTGTTAACCTAGAACTGAATAATTTATCTAAGTAATCACTTGGCTAAATAACTAAGTTAAACAACTTGTGTTAAGGGGTCTAAAAACGTACAAGTGGTATCAGAGCAGGTTAGCTCTTGTGTTTTTAGATCTTTTGATCTAAGAGTTGATCCTTGACCCCTATTGTCATGGATTCTTTGAAATTATTTTTGCTAAAAATCCAACTTGTCTACTTTTGGTCTATATGGCTTATTGCATCTGTTAAGTCTTTCCTTGAGTATCTTGGTATAATTACATGTGATGATAATTATGTGTGTTATATAGCTTTAACTGCCTTAAAGGCACATGATTCTTGTCTTTGGTATTTGGATAGTGGTTGTTCCAAGCATATGACAGGAAATAAAGCTCTATTCAAGACACTTTTTGAAGGAAAGATTGGGACAGTCACGTTTGGAGATGGGAGCAAGTCTGTGATAAGAGGCATTGGAACTGGGGACATTCCCGGATTGCCATTATTTGAAGATGTCTGGTATGTTGATGGGTTGAAGGCTAACTTACTCAGCATCAGTTAGATTTGTGACAATGGACTGAATGTTCTCTTTACCAAGTATGAATGTGAGATACTTGATGGAGGAGGTGACTGTATGTGTATTGGTGTTAGGACAGCTGATAACTGTTATGGAATAACACCAAGTATAAGCAACAAGTGTTTTAGTGCTATGATAAATCAAGTAGACTTATGGCATCAACGGTTATGACACGCAAGTCACAAGCAATTAGAGAAGATCTCCAAGTGTGATGCAGTTATTGGTTTTCCCAAGTTTGAAAAGATAGAGAAGTGCATATGTGGACCATGTCAGATGGGTAAACAAGTGAAGTCCAAGCATCTGTCTGTAACTGAAGTTTAAACCTCAAGACCTCTAGAGTTGTTGCACATTGATCTCAGAGTTCAGAGTTTAGGTGGTAAGAAGTATATTTTAGTTGTTGTGGATGGTTTCACTAGATATACTTGGGTTGTACTTTTGAGAGATAAGGCTGAGACTCCTAAAAAAATGATACACTTGTGCAAGAAATTGCAAGTTGAAAAAGGTACTGTGATAGCCAGAGTTAGAATTGATCATGGGAGAGAATTTGAGAACACAAAACTGGCTACTTTCTGCAATGATCAACGCACACATCAAGAGTTCTCTTCACCCAAGACACCACAACAAAATGGAATAGTGGAACGGAAGAATAGGGCTATTTAAGAAATGGCTCGTGTTATGCTACATAACAAGAAGATGCCCAAGTTCTTCTGGGGAGAAGTAGTTAATACTGCTTGCCATACACTTAACCGAGTATATTTCAGGCCTGATTCCAAGAAAACTCCATATGAACTCTAGAGAGGAAAGAAGCCTATTGTCAAATACTTCAGGATATTTGATAGTGACTGTTATATCCTGCATGATAGGGAGAACCTAGAAAAGTTTGATGCAAAGACGGACAAGGGATATTTTCTGGGGTTATTCTTCCACCAGTAGAGCATATAGAGTGTATAATCTGAGAACTAAAATAGTCATGGAGTCTTCAAATGTGGTGATCAATGATGAACTATGTCCAGAATCTCATTCAAAAGACACTCCTCCAGTTCAAGAGAAGACTATGGAAGTTGAAGATTCTTTTCCTGAAGAGTATGTTGGGAAGCATAGCGATGAAGAACTACAACTATTGAATGATGCTGTTTCGAAACCATCTGTTTCAGAACCATCTACCCTTGTTCGTGAAACTCAATAAGAACAAAGTGAGCCTAGCTCTTCATCTGAACAAAAAGGTACCTCAATATCACTGGTCAAAGGTTCATCTGCTAGAGTAAAGTTAAATCATCCTGCCACAAACATATTGGGTAGTCTAAATGATAACATGAGATTGAGGTATAAAGCCTTGAATGTAATTACTCACTCGTGCTATCTATCCTAATTCGAATCGAAGAAAGTGGATGAAGCACTTCAAGATGTTGATTGGATTAATTCTATGCATGAATAACTTCATCGATTTGTTTGGAATGATGTGTAGGAGTTAGTTCCTAGACCAAAGGGAGTGAATGTGATAGGAACTAAGTGGATTTTTAAGAACAATTCAGATGAACATGGAACAGTTATTAGAAATAAATCAAGACTTTTTGCTCAAGGATACACACAAGTGGAAGGGATTGACTTTGATGAGACTTTTGCACCGGTATCAAGACTGGAATCCATTAGGATACTCTTGGCAAGTCATTTGAATTTCAAGTTGTATCAAATGGATGTCAAGGGTGCATTTTTGAATGGGATGTTGTAAGAAGAGGTGTATGTTGAACAACCAAAGGGTTTTGTTGATCCTCATAGACCAGATGATGTCTACAAGTTGAAGAGAGCACTTCATGAGTTGAAACAAGCTCCCAGGGCATGGTATGATAGGTTAGCTGCCTATCTCACTGAGCATGGATTCAAAAGAAGATTTGCAGATACTACTCTCTTTATATGAAAGGATAAGAATTATTTTGTAGTAGCTCAAATTTATGTTGATGATATTGTTTTTGGTGCTACTAATGATTCTCTTGCTAAATCTTTTGCAAATGAAATGAAGAAGATGTTTGAAATGAGTATGGTTGGTGAACTAACTTATTTCTTGGGATTGCAGGTGAAGTAACCTGGCGCCGTCCATCAAGCTGGCCTTGTCCTTCAAGCCAGCTTCGTCATTCAGACGAATGACGACGACACGCACTAAATGAATCCTCCATTAATGACAAGTGTGATGTTTAATACACCAGACAGGTAAAAGTATAACCGCAGAACCAACGGGCAGAAGACCATTGATTATGATAAACGCCTCTGCATTCAGTGCTATTAAGACTGTCTTTGATCAAGGAAGATGTTACGCATTTATTACGCTCATTAATGATGTTTGAAATGAGTATGGTTGGTGAACTAACTTATTTCTTGGGATTGCAGGTGAAGTAAGCTGGCACCGTCCATCAAGCTGGCCTTGTCCTTCAAGCCAGGTTCGTCATTCAGACGAATGACGACGGCACGCACTAAATGAATCCTCCATTAATGACAAGTGTGATGTTTAATACACCAGATAGGTAAAAGTATAATTGCAAAACCAACGAGTAGAAGACCATTGATTATGATAAACGCCTCTGCATTTAGTGCTATTAAGACTGTCATTGATCAAGGAAGATGCTACGCATTTATTACGCTCATTAATGATAAAGAGTAACGAACGGAGCAACAATAACAAAGTGAGCAGTGCACAACAAACATGAATTCTGTAACGTATTAACCGTTGAGCATCAATGCAAGAATTCATTATTCATTAAAGCAGTAAACAACTATAAAAGGAGGAAGCAACATAAACCAAAGGTATGCCCAATTACACACAAATACTCTACGAAAATCACTCTCCACTCTATTTCTCTCTAAAATATTTCTCCTTTACTGGCTTAAACATCAGAGGCGGTTTGACTAACGCCACATCGGTTTGTTACTCTTCCACCCAGTTCATTTTGCAGATTTTCCTCCAACAGAGACTACCCCAATCATAGATTCATCCATCCGCTATGATGAGGAGCTCAACTGCTGATTTTTTTGCATTATTAGGGTGTAAAGGAACCAGCAAGAGCTTAATAGCAACTTGGATCTAATCAACGAAGTTAGAGACAAAGCTATGCAAAGAATGATGAAGTATAAAAGAGCAGTGGCCAGGTATTACGACAAGAAGATGAAAGTCAGAAGATTCAACTCGTGCAATCTTGTCCTCAGGAAGGTTTCATAGGCAACAAAAGCCGCATCCCAAGGGAAGTTAGGACCAGCATGGGCAGGACCTTATGAAGTCATTCGTCATTCCAAACAAGGGTCATACTACTTGAAAACATTGGACGGCCAAGAATTACCTAGTCCATGGAACGTAGAGCACTTGAAGAGATATTATCAGTAAGAAATTCCTAAGTATTCCAAAGTTCCTATCTTTAACTGAATGTATTTCCATCTATATTTCCATTTCATGCACGATGAGATATTTTTATCTCTCTATCAATAAAGTGTGAGGAACAGTATTATTCAGATCATTGCAGTTATTTTTATTATAAAGCTATTAACTACTTCGTCATTAATACATGACTTAGAAAAAGTAGTGAATACATAACTACACCGTCATTGATATGTGACATAGGATAAAGTTACTAATACATAACTACACCGTCATTGATACATGACTTAGAAGAAAGTTATTAATACATTACCACTCCATCATTGATACATGACTTAAGCAAGTTATTAATACATAACTATACCGTCATTGATACATGACTTAGAAGAAAATTATTAATACATAACCACTTCATCTGAGAAAAAGTTATTAATACATAACTTCTTCGTCATTAATACATGACTTAGAAAAAGTTATTAATACATAACGAAATTGTTATTAATACATGACATAGAAAAAGTTATCAATACGTAACTAAATCATCATTGATACATGACTCAGAAAAAAGATATTGATACATAACGAAATCATCATTGATGCATGACCAAGAAAAAGTTATTAATACATAACGAGACTGTCATGAGACTTAGAAAAACAAATTATGGAAAATTCATCCACTTGATAAAAAAGACACGAAGCAGAGTGTAGCAGAATATTAATACAAATAAAACATACCCAAAATAGGTGGGCCCAGATATACTGTTTCAAAAAAGTAAGAATATAAACATGCTTAAAACAATGAGCCCACGGAACAGTGCTCTTGTTTTATGAAAAAGAAAAAGAAAAAGAAAAGGCTCTAAGGGAAGTTAGAAGGAGATGGATCTGCTAGAGCCTTGGCATAGCTTCTTCCATCACATCCTCATTCTCCCCTGTAGCCTTGAAAGGATTCCATATCAAGCTTGGAGAAGTCTAACTCTGGATGGTGCTTGGCCAAATACTTGCGAAAAAGGTCAAAGCCTTCCGCATAGTAGTCACACAGCTTGTTGGAGTACTCATCAGAGTCCTTGAACTTCTCCACTGCCTCGGCACCAGCTTTCGAAATCTTAGCAAAAACTTCTTCAATTTGCTTGTCTTTCAATCTGGAGAAGGCTTTCTCAGTACTTACGTCTTTCTCCAGAGCCTTGAGACGTTCTTGGGTTTCCTTCGCCTCGCTTTCAAGAGAGGAAACCTTCTCCTTCAACAGGACGTTCTCTGAAGAAAGAGACTCCATTTGAGAAATGGAAGACGCGAGCTTCTCCTCATAAGCCAAGTACTTCCCCGAGAGGTACAAAGATTCGCCTAGCACTTGGAAACAAAGAGAGAGATTAAAGAAAAAAAAAAAAGAAGAGAGAGAAGTATACCTGCATGATCTTGTGAACATGAGACGACATCAAATCTTGAGATGGTTTGTGAGCCTTCCTTATCGTAGCATTGGCATTATCCCATAAGGTACCAAGGACGGACTTGGTTTTTTGTGTCTTGATAACCTCATCAGTAGGAGTTATCAATTCTAGGGACGAGGTAGGGAAAGCCAGACGCTAGACAATAGGTTTGGAAACTGAAGAATCGGCCACAGGTTTGGAAAGCATGTTCTAAATCAAGAGAGAGATATCATAACTCATGTAATCCTCAAAACAAATAAAACAAGCCACAAAATAAAATATTTTTGTTTTTTTGAAATTTTTCAATATTTTTGGATTTTTGAATAAACAAAACAACCTAAGAAAATAAAATAACCAAAAACTAAAAATAAACATGTCCACAAATAATTGAAAGAATTAAATCAGGGACAAGTCAGCAACACTCACCTTGGAGAATCTTTTCTCACCCATATAGCACGAGTCTTCGGCTTTATAGGTGAAAATCCATGTGAAGCAGAGTGTATTTGAGAGTTTACACCAATCTTCTGAGAAAGACTGAAATCCTGCAAATTCCTTTTACAAGCCAACAAGCTTAAATTTTTCAAAAGCATATGAAACAATTTATATGGACTTATGGCAGGAAAAAAATCATCATATATCCTAGATTGAAATACAAAATTTTTGAATTTCAATTTATGACAAGTAGGACGAATGTGACCGGAGACACCACAAAAGTGACAAACAGGAACAAATTTAGGAACATCAGTATTCCTAACAGCAAATCTAGTCTCAGATTTTGGTTTTTGCCTCAACAAAGAACAATTTGGTCTAATATGACCAACAACACCACAACAGTGACAAGTAGGCAAAAAAACAGATTTATTATGCTCTCTAACAGTAGGTTTAGACATAGGTTTAGAAACTTTAGCGTCTACATCAGAACTTTTACTTTTGTCTAACCTAGCAAAATAAGCCTTTTCTTGATTATTCCTCTTGAAAGGAGAGATATAAACTTTCTCAGTTTTAGGCTTAAGAGAAATAGAAACACTTTTTTTTATCAACAGCAGGCTTGGTACTAGTCAAATTTTCAATTTTGGCTTTAGATTCAACTAACTCTTGTTCCAAGCTTTTCATCTTCTCATCTTGAGAGGAAATTTGATTTCTCAAAAATTCATTCTTTTTATTAGATTCATCTAATCTAACAACCAATTCCTCTTTTTCAAGATTAACCAATTTTAACTCTTCTTTGAATTTCTTAGCAGTTTTCATAGATTTCAATAATTCCTTATGGAGAGTTTTACAGGCATCAATAAAATCAATAGAAACAATAGCATCTTCTTTATTCAAATTATCACGAACATGAGCAGAAAGACACTTCAAATTATCCATGACAATAGGGGTCAAGGATCAGCTCTTAGATCAAAAGATCTATAACAAGAGAGCAACCTGCTTTGATACTACTTGTTTGCTTTTAGACCCCTTAAAACACAATCGGATTAACCTAGTTATTACTTAGTCCAAATTTCAGATCTAGGTTAACACAATTATATAATCATATCAATTTAAAGTGCAGAATATAAAGAACACAAAGATATGACGACCCAGGAAAACCAAACCGGTAAAAAACCCGGGGAGGATTTAACCTAGCTATCCTCAAGGTAAACCTGAATCCACTATGAAAGAATTGAAGTTTTACAATAGCAACTTAGACCACTAACATTCTATTGCTACCCACCAGTAGAAAACTTACTGACACGACCACGTGCAAGCTCCGAGACCACATGCTCCTTCTTTCTTAGATTCTCCAGCAAGTACAAGCACTCCTGCTTGCATATCTTTAAGCTCTTATGGCAGCAACTGAATGATCATCAAGCTCTTGTAGAAATCTCTCTTGATAATCCTAAGCTTGTGAGAAGGCAAGCACCTCTCAGATCTCACAAGAGATTCAAACAAACAGCAATATGAGCAACAACCTTTAGAGAGCCTTTGGGTACAAAACCCTAAAAATAGAAAGAGGCACACACGACACTTTCATCTCTCTAAAAGCTCTAAAAAACGTTTTAGGGTTTCCCTTATATATAGGAGTGTTTTACTTGAACCCCAAGACGTTTAAGTAGAGTTTGGGCTGAACTGGAACTCTGCAGAAAAATAAATTTGCACGTGGTTCGATCGATTAAGCCATGCAGATTTAGTCCAATAAATTCTGCAATCACTCGATTCTAATTTTACAAATAAACATACTTTGAGCAAGTCTAAACCTAGACTCTACGTTTTGATCATGGTTTGCCAACATAATACAAATTAAAGTTCTAATACATTAGTTCCTAAAGTCTTAGAACCTAACAATGGCCTTCTCATAAAAGAGTGGGGCCATCTCGTCTCGAGAGACAGAACTAAGACAATGGTGACTAGGGTGATCAGGACGATCAACCCTAGGAACATGTGGTGCCTTGGAAATAAACTCCGGGGTGACTACGATATGTGTACCGCAGAATACCATCGTAAACCTTGACATAGAGGTATCAATGGCGTTCATGTTAGAGTAAAACTCTTGAATGAACACACTGGGACACCTCTTGGGTATCTCACATAGAGAAGCCCAACCTCGAGAGCTAAATGCACTGGGTAGAGGAGTGTTTGAAAAATTGGCCAGAATGACATAGCATTTCGAATGAATTGCCCGGTCAGAGAAGTTCTTAAAGAAGTCATATCTGACCTTCTCATCACAGAACCTCACAGAATCAAGAATAGAAGGAATAGAAGAAGAAGAAGAAAAACCACGATGTCTTATCGGGTTCTTGGAGGGAACAAATTTTTTAGGTGCCATAAAAAGGAAACTAACAGATAGAGAGAAAAAGAAGAAATAGAGAAACACAACAGAGAATGAGGCACAAGAAAGAAAGAAAACACAAAGTGCAATGCATGAAAATGCAAGAACATGTTACGTGCAAAATAAATTTGCATCATGGGCAAAAACCCAATCCAAACTACAACACTCACAATGGTTAATCAAGCACACAATCCTAGGATGCCTGAAATGTTATTATAATGCTAGAGAATGCAATGAATGATCATGTGAGAACAAAATAAAAAAACCTACCCCAAAAATTTCACAAATAACTTAAGAACCCAAATTTTTTCTCAAAAACTTGAAAACCTAGGTCTAAATGCATGAAATGCATGATAGAAGGGAAGATGAAGAGATTAAGAACACTTACCAAGAGAAAGAAGCTTGGTTTAGGACAAAATCTTGAAGGGATGAAGGTTTTTGGTGAAAAGAAAGGGTTTGGATCAAGAGAGAAGAGAGAGAGAGATCGAGATATTTGAGTTTGAGAAAAACTGAGTCGAACCTCAGATATATATATATATATATATAGAAAACGCAACTCGATAGATTAAGAAGGTATCGAGAATTTATCTAGAATAAAATCTCAATAGATTGAGAGGTATTAAGGAGGTATCGATGGCAAAAAGATCTCGATAGATTCAGGAGGTATCGAGCATCTATCGAGCAGACAGAGACTTCAAAAAATTGGCCCGATGGATCGAGCATCTATCGAGAAGTCCGAAACAAGGTTTTTGTAGGAGGAGAAATAGCACAAGATAAATGCAACCAAGATAGACACCAAAACAAGCAACCAAGAATCATGTTGAGTACTCAAACACCCTATCAACTCTAGATGCAAAGCATTCCTAGATCAAAAACACACTAAACAAGTCTAACCAATTTTATTTATAAAAAAAAAAAAAAAAAAAACAGGTTTAGACAATTTAGAAAACATATACAACCCCATGTATTCCTTGTGATGACCAAATCACATTGTACCTGTACAATAGTATCTAGAGTAGCAAAGAGTATGCGTGTTGTGTGTAAAACTTTGCAAGAGAGCATAAGTAAATCATTGTCTGAAGAGTAATGATATAAGAGGATTAAATAAAACCACAAACAATCATAACTGTTTGATGGGGACCATTACCTTTGAGGTACATCATATAACTCCCACATCTCCTAAAAACATGCTTGCAACCATATTTGAAAGTATTTTGATTCTTTTTGCTTTACATGTTCTCTGCATATTTTCTTTTAAGCATAAAATGACATAACATACATAGGCAAGTAAGAGAGAAAAGAATTACCCAATTATGAAAACCAAACATCTTGTTTTTGCTATGCAAGTGCTACACCTTATTGAGCGCAACTTTTATGAATTGCACACAGATGTTGTATGATTGACTAGTTTTAGTGGTGAGATGATTATTTATGCCTTTCTCTTAGGATTTTCTAGTCCTTCATGTCAAAAAGAGTGATTAAGATATGAATGATAAAAGATCCACAAAGCTCACATTGCTTAGTTGTGCATGAAGATGCTCATCTAAGCTACAAGAGATACAAAGTTAAGAACTTTGTTTCAAAGGACATGTAAGGTAAACAAATACTAGTATACACAAACACAAACTGTTTTTGTATTTTTCAAAATTTTCCTTTTTTTTTATTGAAAAAAAACTTAAAACATAGCATAAAAAACAAAAATAAAAAATAAAAAATAAATAAAGCATAAAAAACTAGACTGACTCAAACCACAACACCAACCATGCATGAGATTAGGAAAGTGAAGGAATTACTTGGAATCTTTTGCGTTCCAGATGGGAGACCTGAATGGAGAACCTTTCTTTTGCATGAACCTTTGTTCAGATGGATAAGTAGGAGAGTTGAATCCATTGAAATTAGAGAGTAACATGATAGCCTTAAGAAGTTCTCCAAGAGGGGTTAAGGAAAGTTGGAGTTAATTTTGGTTCCCAAAAGGCGACACACTATTACTTTGTTGAGTGGCTAACTACTTTTAGTAAGTTGGACTAGTGTGCCCAGATGCTCCACAATAATGGCAGAAGTGATGCTTCTTTGGTTGAGACTTCTTGTTGGTGAGCGATGATTATTTTGCTTGGTCTCTTTCTTACCAACCTTAGGAGGTGCTCCTAGAATAGATTCCCCCTTATCATTTTTATCCTCACTCACATTTTCAGTCTTAGGTTCAATTACCTCACAGTTATCATTATTAGCAGGGGGAATAAAAATGACTCTATGTAAAGCATTAGAGGAAGTACTGCAAGAAGAGAGAGAATGATCATACCTGAGACCTGTTTTGTCTGATGAAAACTTCTAGAAGTTAAGCATTTCATTCATTTTGACACTTGAAGTCCTTTCCAATTGTGCTCTAACTTGAAATAATTCAACATCCAGTTTCTTGGTATTTTTAGTAAGAAAGTTGTTTTCAAACCTCAATTCTCCGATGGTTTGATTAGCCACATCAACCTTGGTGGAGAGTTCCTCTAGTTCCAACTCCACTTCACTAAGCTTTCTCATAGCTAGCCTATAAAACTTCTCATGCTTCTTGGAGACCTTGTACAACTTAAAGTAGGCAGTGTGGATGTCATCTTGTTCATCAGTCTTTTCAAACTTTGATTCCATCAGCTCTTCTTCATCATCAATTAGTTCTACTACTTCCTAAGGGGACTCAACAGTAGCTGTGAAAACACTCACTATCCTATCTTGATCGCTATCATCAGAATCTGCGTCTGGTTCTGTATCAGTCAAAGTGGCAACTAGGGCATTGCTTTTACCAATGGATTTGAGATATGTAGGACATTCTTGCTTCATGTGTCCAAATCCTTAACATTCGTAGCACTTTGGCCCAACAAGAACATTGTTGCTTTGACCAACATCCTTGAATTCTCTTTTGCCTTTGTCTTGGGACTTGAATTGAGAGAATCCAGATTGTTTGCGATCCTTGTCACTTGCTTTGACATTTGCATTCTTGATGAACTTCTTGAATTTTTTGGTGGTATAAGATTTGAACTTAGTATCCTCATCTTCAGATGACTCATCGTTATCATCATTCTTAAAATTGAAAGCCATATTCTTGCCTTTGCTACCCTTGCCAACCCTTGCTAAACCTAGTTCATAGGTTTACAAATTCCTAATCAGCTCAGTCGAAGGAATAGAGTCAAGATCCTTTGATTCTTCTATGGCAGTGACCTTGGCATGGAATCTTTCCAAAAGAGATCTGAGAATATTCTTGACAATCTTTGGCTTCGGAATCTATTCTCCAAGATTGAAGGCCGAATTCACTGTGTCCTTGAGCTTGGCATAGAATTCATTGAATGACTCATCATCATCCATTCTTATTTCCTTAAAGCTAGTCGTGAGCCTTTGGAGCTTGGAGTTTTTAACAGCTTTTGTACCCTTGTAGGTATTCTAAAGACTAGTCCATGCTTCCTTTGCATTGTCAGTGGAGGAGATCTTCTTGAATTCTTCATTGGTCATAGCACTAAACAGAGCATTTAGTGCTCTGTTGTTAAAATTTGCAGCTTTGATTTTAGTATCATCCCATGATGCTAGTGGCTCTTCAGGTTCCTTCCAACCTACTTCAACTACAAGCCATATTTTCTCATCTAAAGACTAAAAAAATAATCTCATACGTACTTTCCAATATGCAGAGTTAGTACTATCAAATAAAGCAGGAATAATTAGGAAAACAAGGGTCAATGGATCACACAACAAAGATTAAAACCTAATCAAAGCGTGCTTGCTTTGATTCCACATTTTGGGTTAAGATAGCTTGACCTCGGCTAATTAATTCAATTACCCAAGTTGATTAATTAGATCAAATTACATACAAATCGTGAAGATACCAACAAATCACCAATTAAACTAAATGCAGCGAAAATTAAATTGACACAGTGATTTGTTGAAAAAAGTGGAAAACCTCTTACAAGGCAAAAACCCCATCGAATGATTTTAAGGTTACCACTCCCAATAATCCACTAATCAACAATCAAGCAGTTACAAATATAAGAAATCTTACCCTACTTAAGCCTATCCCGAAATACCAACCTACAATTGAACCCTTACTCTAATACCCAATTAGACTTAATCTTGTAGTAGGATTTTTTTTCCTTTGATGCACAAATCTTCAATTTGTGACTACCCTTTGCACGTATCCCCGTACGTGACTAACTCCAGCAACTTGAACGATGTATTTGGTTGCAAAGTTTTTCACTTCATCAACAATGAAGATCAAGAAGCACTTGGTTACAAAACCCTATGGCGTACAATACACAGTAGCTTCTTACTAAGAAAATAAATTTCTTGGTCTCTATATCCGTGTGTGACGGCTCTTAAATTAAGCCTTATGTATGGCTAGGATTATGAGAAAATAAACCCTAAACAAATACATAAGTCTGGGCCAAATTTCAAATCTAGAAAACTGAAAATCGTAACTCTCGATAAATCGAGTTGCTGTCTAGCTATTTATCAAGCTTCACATTAAGTCTTAATAGTAGGCATCTATCGAGCTATCTGTCGAGACTTAATGAACAGCTTTTCTTCATTGTTTCTTGGACCAATCTTCATGACTTTTAATACGAACACTATTTATGCTTTGAACAACATATTTCTTGATGTATTAAACCCATCTTAGATCTACCCAATTACAAGTAAAGTGCATTTTGTCAAAGGATTAGCCAATTACATAAAATATGACCCTAACATGTTGTAATCTTTTACTAGTTGTGTTTGTCATACTCAATCCGACTATTCTTTTAGTTATTTGACTAGAAGCTAATATAAAGTTTTAGGGGGCAATAGATAGAAAGACTAAAAAAGATGCAAGTAATAAAAAAATTGGAAAGAATATGGATAGGTGGAGCCATGAACCGGGGGGGGGGGGGGGGGGGGGGGCGCAATTAATTGCCTTGGAGGGGCCAACTCTTCCAAAAATACATGGAAATCTTAATTTTTACCCACTACAAAAAAATTTTACACGTTTTTTTGTATATGACTCTGCCCTTGCATATGTGTATAGATGGGAGAAAGGAAATGTGGAAGGATGAAAAAAATTATAAAATTTTCTATTTTTCTCCATGTGTTTACTCTCATGCCTCTATTATTACATAAAACATTATAAAATTTTATATTTTATATTATATTGCCAACAAAAATATTAAATACATTTATTTAATAATAAGCATATCAATCTAACCTCTTTTTAATAAGACAAATTATTATAAATAATTTATAAACTTTATCAAAATAATTATTGATGAGGAGGAAATTGTCAGTTGTCGTCCAAATGGAGCTGAATCCTCGTCACTATACCTACAAATGTAGCGTAAAGGCTTTCTTTAGGTGGTCACTGATGTGGTGCCTGCCACAACATCTCCGATGCTGAAGTCAGTATACAGAAGCTATTGGGGAAATAAGAGAGTTTAGAGTATCTTCCCTCTGCTTGTGTATTTTGGGTGTATATATAATTTTGTAGTTTCTAGCCATTGGGGCCTTAATTGTGGCTTTAGTGCTCCTTTCGTAATGCCTCAGGACTTGTTAATGCGGGTTTTGAAGAGCTGTCAACGGTTTGACAGCTAATTGGTAACGATTCGAGGCATTGAAGCTTCTCATTAATGGTTTGCTTTTCCTCATCCATGCCGTGGCTAGGTAGACGGAGTTATTTGGTGAGGTCGTCTAGGCAAGGGAGTTCGTTGATCCTATCAGTTGCCCCCCCAGGTTCTGTGGTCGTCATTGCGTGTCGTGATGACCACCAGAAGGTGAAAAGTAGTTTGCCTAGACATGACTCATAGGGTTTCGTTTTGCGTTTGATGTGAAGTGGCGGCGCCATACACATCGTGGCCACGTGGCATGTAATGGCTGGTGGAGTTAATGCTCCACTTGTGTGGCTCTTTGGGTTTCCCGCTATTTTCCAGTTTTTTGTGTTTGGTTTTTAAACTTCCCCTCTCTCACTTTCCTTTCTTCACTTTTTCTATTCCTCTGCCATTGTTGCTCTATGCCTTTCTTTCTCCGAGCTGTTCTCTTCTACGATTTCTTGCATTCTTCCTTCTTGTCGGTGCCTTTTTTTGAACGTACGGTTCCTTTTCGCCTCTTTTATTCTTCGTAGCATAGGCAATTTATAAAAAATTCTGATTTTCATTCCCGTTTTGAGTTTTCTAGTGAACTTGAGACGGGGCTGTCGTCTAGCGATGACCCTGTGGAAGTGGAGGAGGACACTGTGGCTTTTGGCCCAAGGGAGGTTAGGGCTTTCTCTGCCCTTGGGGAAGAGTGTGGCTTAGATGTTGAGACCCTCTCTAGGTTTAGCAATAGGTTCTAGTTTCCAAAGAGGGTTAGGGTTCGTTGTCCTCGTAAAGAGGAACGAGCCTGTCATTTTTCGCCTGGGGAGGTGTGCTTCTATGAGGCTACCTTCCTGAGTGGGCTTAGATTCCCTATCCACCCGTTCATTATGGAGCTTTTAAACCATTTCAAAATTGCTCCTAGGCAACTTATGCCAAACTTATGGAGGATAGTGATCAGTTGTATGGATATATGGTTGGCTACCACTGAGGGAGACATGATTAGGGTAGATGAGTTCATTTACTTGTATTGTCTGAAGGAATCCAAGGAATATGGGTACTACAAGCTAGTGCCTTGGGTTAGGGAAGCTAGGATTGTTAAGGGCCTACCCTCATCGTTCCGATACTGGAAGTCCCGGTTCTTTTTTGTCTCTCGGGACGAGTGGGAGACCCCTTCTGGTGAAGTTTGGGGGGACGTCCCTAGGTTGCTCCGTCGGTGGGGAACCTCGAGTCTAGGTGCATCATTTCTCTGCCAGTCCTTTGTCATTTATACTTTTGCGTATATTTTTTCACCTTTAACTTTCTTGTTTGTTGTCTCGTGCATAGTTTAGAAGTGGCCGAAGCTCAAGAGCAGATATAGGCAACGTGTTGAGGTAGCTATTGAGTACGCGAGGACGATTGAAGATTTTGACGTTTGGTCAACTCGTTAACACTAGCTCTTCATTGCCTCGGCCCAAAGCCTTTTGCTTACATTCTGCGCACTATAGAAATTAAGGAGAAGAAGAGTAAGTGTTTGCTAAATTCGTCGCTACTACTCTTCTCCTCTTTTTTTATTTATTATTTTTTTTAACAAGTGTTTTTCTTTTGCTGAGATGACGACGAAATTTAACCAAGGGATGTACGCAAAGATGAGGGCCAAGAAGAATGAGCCCCTTTCTAGTCTCTGGAAGAGGATGGTGCGCATTGTGGAGAAGGGGGTCTCTGTCACTCCTCCTGCCCCCATCACTAAGCCATCGAGGATAGCTTCCCCGGCTACGTCGGTGGAAGAAATTACGCCCCTTCGAAAGAAGCAATGTGCGGACAACAAGGGGAAAGATAAGGCTGATTCTCGTTCATCCAGTTTTTTTGACAATGCTGGCCTTGTGCTAGTGAGGGCATAAGAGGCTTTCACTGCTGAGGAGTTGAGGGTCTTTTCTGGCATGTCCTCTAACGAGATCGTGGGTCATCACATCCATAAACTTGTCCAAGTAGTGTACTTGTGCAATTTCACTCTTTCCTTCTTCTTTTTGCATCGTCCTGACTGTTGGATTTTCTTTTCAGGTACAGGGGGAGAGTCTTCACATTACTTTGGAGTACCTTACTCACGAAGCAAAGGTTGTGTCGGTAGTATCCAGGGTGGGGGCTTTGGAGGCAGAGAATTCTAAACTGAAGAAGGATCTCATTTCTGCCATGGACGAGGCCAATACCATCAATGAGAAGGTCAAGGTTTTGGGGGACGACCTTAGAGCTAAGAGGAAGCTGACCTGGAGAAGGACGAGCAACTTTAGGCTACAAAGGAGAAGGTAAAGACTATTGCTGCCAATGCCGTTGAGGCTTTCTAGCAAACTGAGGAGTATAACACTGTTCTCTTCAGCTAGTACTACAAAGGCTTTGAACTCCTTCGTCGGTACTTAGTCAAGCACCCCTCCGGAGTGGACCTAGAGAACTTGGACCTAGAAAAGGTAGACTAGGAGATGGCGGCAGACGAGGCCTCCCAGTCCACTGCTCCTCCTGGTGACGCTCCCGGGGATACTCCTCTACCTCCTCCTAATGGTGACGATGCAACTGCTGCTTGAACCTGCTCATGTTCCTGCTTTATGTTTACTTACTTTTTTTTTTTTTGTAGTTTTTTTTTTGGGTGCCTAGTGTGTTTTTTTGGGCTTTTTTATTCTACTTTCAGAACAATATTTTTATTCTAATTTAAGAAAAATGTCTCTTGCCCAGTGTTTTGGGGCTTTTAATTCTATTGACTATTCTATGTTTACCTGTTTACTTTCCTGCATTGTCGTGCATGATACTTTTTGACTGTATGTGATCTCTATCTTCTTCGTTGTTTGTCTGCCCGGAGTTCGGGGGTTTGTTTGTTTAGGAAATGATCTACATTCATCAGTAGTTTGTTTCCGTCTGGACAGATTTCCTTTGGTCAATTTTCTTATGACTTATCTCTTACTTAGCCAATCTTTTGTGACTATCTTGTCATTTTTTCCTTCGTCAGTAACTTACATTCATTTAGGCGGAATCTTGTTACTTAGCCAAATTCTTTGTGACTTACACCCATTGAAGGGATCTTGTCATTTTTGGCTTCGTTAATAACTTACATCTATCTAAGCAGATTCTTGTTACTTAGCCAATTTTTTTTTTTTTTTTTTTTTGATTTACACCCATCGAAGGGATCTTGTCATTTTTGGATTCATCAGTAACTTACATCCGTCTAAGTGGAATCTTGTTACTTAGCCATTTTTTTTAAAATTTTTTTTTTAAGCTTTACATGCATCATGCTGGCTAAATTATTATTTTATTGCTTTATTTCAAACATGAATACAATTGTCCATTACATTTACTGGTGGTATTGTTTCAAATTCTCGAAATTCCATGGCCGCGACAGTCTCCTCCCGTCCAACGTTTCTAGGTGGTAGTTGCCTTACCTAGAATAATGGGTGACTTTGTAGGGTCCCTCCTAGGTTGGGCCAAGCTTCCCCTGGGTGGGGTCCTTGGTAGCCGGTGTGACTTTGCGCAGGACGAGATCTCCTATGTTTAGTCATCTGAGCTTCACTCTTTTGTTGTAGTACTTGGCTATCTTCTGTTGGTACTTTGCCATTTTGCGGGATGTTCCGTCTCTAGATTTGTCCAAGCAATCCAAGTTGATTCTTAGTTGATCATCATTGCTGCCTTCGTGGAAAACTTCTCGTCTCATGCTGGTGATCCCTACTTCGACTAGGATCACTGTTTTAGTGCCATAAGTGAGACTGAAAGGGGTCTTTCCTAATTAGGGATCTCGGGCCCGCATGATCTCCGCAAATTCCTTCATGGATCTCCTCTAGAATATATTTGGCTTTCTCCTTGTTGACACACTTCAGGTAAGGCATGGAAAAGCCTCTTTTGTACAAGGTGTTATTCAGGATCATGAACCTTGCTGCCCTCTTCCTGACCTTCCTAGCTTCTTCAACGTCCTAAGGAAGCCATCCATCTTAAAGGAAGGATAGGATTAGGGTCATCCAACTGTTTTTGCTCTGGATTGTGAAGGTGGGGACCTCTTCGATGCTGGGGCATTTCTGGACTTCAATCTTCAGGTCTGTACTTGTTGGTCCAGCTTTTGACGACGACTGTTTCACTAGCTCGTTTGCCCCCATATTCTGGCTCTTGGGGATTTGTGTGAACTCCACCTGATCAAACTCCTATGTCAAAAGTTTCGTCAACTTTAGGTATTTTTTCATCCTTTCCTCCTTTGCTTCGAATTCCTCTGTAGAAGCAAGTTCTTAACTCCTAGCACCTTCCTGACCCTTAGTCCTATCAATACTCCTTCATATTCAGCTTCATTGTTGGTGGCCAGGAATCCTAGTTGAACTCCGTATTTGAGCGTCTCTCCTTATGGGGTGATGATAATGACCGCTACTCCGCCTCTTTTTCGGGCTAACGAATCGTTTGTCTGAATCGTCCATCTTTCCATTTCGTTTGTTGTTCCCTCCTCGTCTAGGATTGTAAATTCGGCGATGAAGTCTGCCAATGCCTGCGCCTTAATAGCTGTCTTGTGATGATATTCAATGTCGAATTGGCTGAGCTCGACAACCCACTGGATCATCCTTCCTGTAGTCTCGGGCTTATTCATCGACTTCTTTATAGGCTGGTTCGTCATCACTAAGATAGGGTTCGCCTAAAATTAGGGGTGCAGCTTGCGTGAAGCTACAATCAAAGCGAATGCGATCTTTTCTATGTGTGGGTATTTGGCTTCTGTCCCATGGAAGGCCTAGTTAACTTAATATACTGGGAGCTACCTTCTATCCTCTTCTCGAATCAAGGCAGTGCTTACAGCTTTAGCTGACACTGCCAAGTAAAAATACAAGTTTTCTCCTTCCTTGGATGGGCTCAGAAGGGGTGGATTGCTCAAGTAGCGCTTGAGTTCCTGGAAAGCTTTCTCACACTCGTCCGTCCAAGCGAAGGCCTGCTTCAGTGTCTTGAAGACAGGCAGGCATTTGTCCGTCACTTTTGAGACGAATCTATTGAGTGCTTCTATCCTTCTTGTGAGCTTAACTTCTTTCACGGTCTTGGGTGACGCCATCTCTAGTATGGCTTGTACCTTCCCTGGGTTCGCTTCTATCCCTCTCTGGGACACCATGAACCCTAAGAACTTCCCGGACACCACCCCAAAGGCGCACTTTCTGGGGTTTAACTTCATCTGATATTGTCTGAGAGTGGAAAATGTCTTTTGAAGATCGTCCAGGTGAGCAGACTCTTCTTTACTCTTGACAAGCATGTCGTCCACGTACACTTCCATGTTCCTCCCGATCTGTTTACTGAACATTTTGTTTACCAACCTCTAGTAGGTTGCTCCTGCATTTTTCAGCCCGAAGGGCATCACCTTGTAACAGTAGAGCCCTTGGCTTGTGATGAAGGCAGTTTTCTCTTGGTCTTCCTCTGCCATTTTTATCTGGTTATACTCCAAGAATGCGTCCATAAAAGTCAGGAGCTTGTGTCTTGTTGTGGAATCCACCAGCTGATCTATCCTCAACAGAGGGAAGCTGTCTTTTGGGCAGGCCTTGTTCAGGTCTGTGAAGTCCACGCACATCCTCCATTTCCCATTTGCCTTCTTTACAAGGACGACGTTGGCCAGCCAGTTCGGGTAGTAGACCTCGCGGATGAAGCCTATTGCTAGTAGTTTATTTACTTCGTCCATGATTACCGGGTTTCATTCCGTAGCAAACACTAGTTGTCTTTGCTGGACGAGCTTTTTCTCAAGGTCCACTTCTAACTTGTGCTATATGATCTTTGTGGATATGCCTAGCATGTCCTTGTGGCTCCAGGTGAAGGTGTCTAGCTTCTCCTTAAGGAGTTGGACTAGTTTCTTCTTTGTGTTTGTACTCATGGTTGTCTCTACTCTTGTAGTCTTCATTGGCTCTCCGTTTACCAGCTCCACAGTTTCTAAGGCTTTCGCCTTCTCCTCTTCGTTTTCCTTGATCATCCACATATGGGTTTCCTTTGTTGCTAACACTACTTGGTAGTACTCCCTAGCTAGTACTTGATCTCTTTTTACTTCACCTACACCATTTTCCTTTGGAAATTTTACCTTTCGGCAATAGGTGGACGTGGCTACCTTCCACCGGGTAAGTGTGGACCTTCCAATGATCACATTGTATGAAGAGGGACAATCTACCACTTGTAAGTCTAGCTGACGAGTCAGCTGTCATGGATATGACCCTACTGTGACCGTCAATGTCACTATGCCTTTGGGATACACCCTGTCCCCACTGAAGCTGACGAAAGGGGACTCAAAAGGGCGTAGCCTCCCTGGATCTAACTTTAGCTGTTGAAAAGCGGAGAGGTAGATGATGTCTGCGGAGCTGCCATTATCCATGAGGATCCTTCTGGTATTGAACCCTTCTATCTTGAGTATTATGACCAAGGGGTCGTCATGAGGCTGCTTCATTCCTCTGGTGTCCTTTTCCGAAAAAAATATGTCCTTGTCCGTCTGTCTTTACTTTAAGGGTAGTATCCTATGGATGCTGTTTACTTGCCTCTGATATGATTTCTTAAGGGATTTGAATGACCCGCCTGTGATCATCTTTATCTCCCCGATCACACTTGCGGATGTTGGGAAATGATGTCTTCGTCCCTTGGTGAGGCTTCGTGCTTGCCCTTGTTATCATCCTCGGACTTACTGGGTTCTCCCTTCTTTACAAACCTCTGCAATTTCCCTTTTCATATGAGTTCCTCTATCTGTTCCTTCAGATCCCTGCAATCCTCTGTGTAGTGGTCGTGATCCTTGTGGAAATAGCAATATTTCTTTTTGTAACGTACATTGGGTGACGAATGTAATGGCCTTGGCCATTTGAGGTAGTGCTCATCCTTAATCTGCGCCAAAATTCTATCAACAGGCATAACTAAAGGAGTGAATTTTACCGTCTGAGGAGCTTTATCGTCTTTCCTTTTTCCCATGTTGCTGTTCTAATGATTTGAACGATCCCTTTTTGTTTTTTGTCCTCTTCGATCATCTTCCTTCCTTCCCTTTTCATTGGTCTTCTCTACGTCTTTTATCGTGGCTAAAGTATCTTTGGCGTTCATGTACTTCTGCGCCTTCAGAAGCATCTCTGCCACCATCTTCGGGGGATTCTTAGTGAGTGAGACCACGAACTCCCTAGATTTCAATCCAGCTTTAAAGGTTGTCAGCTACACCTTGTCATCAGCTTCGTCGACCTCTAACGTTTCTCAAGTGAAACGCTTCACGTATGACCTCAGGGTCTCATTTTCTCCTTGTCTGCTGGTGAGTAAGTGGTCCACTAGCCTTCTCGGGCGTTGTCCCCTGATGAAGTGGCATAAGAAGGAATTGCTCAACTGCTCGAAGGTATTGATGGACGATGTTGGTAACTTCGTAAACCACTCCCTAGCAGCTCCTTTGAGAGTGGTGGGGAATGAACGGCACAATATTTCGTCAGGAGGCTATTAAAGGCCTAGGGTCATCTTGGAAGTGTTGAGGTGGTCCAGGAGATCCTTCAGCTCGTCAAACGGCTCAAGCTGAGGCAGGCGAAATTTTGATGGAACTGGGTATTCCAAGACTACCGCCGTGAAAGGTAAATCCGTTGTCCTGACCATTCTATCCAGGCTTCGATCCGTTTTCCCTTAAATGGCGCTCCTTAGCTCGTCCATCTCATTTTCTCATTTCGTGGAGAAGATTTGAGTTTGGTCCATCTGGAGTAGCTGGCCTTTAATGGTCGCTCCTTCTATGACTGTCCCTGTTGTCCTCCTGATTGGACCTAGACCGGTTCTCCTCCTGTTGAAGTCGCAATCTCATCTCCTGATTCTATCTGGTGAGTTCTTCCACACTAGCTGTAAGTGTCTGGATTTGCAGGGCTAATGTTACAGAATCTTGGTTGGACTCTATCTGAATTTGGGGAATGACTGGAACTACGCTTTCGAACCTAAGTGCAAAAATGTTGTTTCCCACAGACGACGCCAAACTGATGAGGAGGAAATCGTCAGTTGTCATCCAAATGGAGCTGAATCCTCGTCACTATACCTGCAAATGTAGCGTAAAGGCTTTCCTTAGGTGGTCACTGGTGTGGTGCCTGCCACAACGCCTCCGATGCCAAAGTCAGTATACAGAAGCTTTTGGGGAAATAAGAGAGTTTAGAGTATCAGAATTACCTCTGCTTGTGTATTTTGAGTGTATATATAGTTTTGTAGTTTCTAGCCGTTGGGGCCTTAATTGTGGCTTTAGTGCTCCTTCTGTAATGCCCTCAGGACTTGTTAATGCGGGTTTTGAAGAGTTGTCAACGGTTTGACAGCTAATTGGTAACGGTCCCAGGCATTGAAGCTTCTCATTAATGGTTTGCTTTTCCTCATCCATGCCGTGTCTAGGTAAACGGAGGTATTTGGTGAGGTCTTATGGGCAAGGGAGTTCATTGATCCCATCAATTATTATAAATAAAAACCCACATAAAATAAAAAAGAAGAAGGTTATAAAATAAAATAAAAGTGGACGCACGTATAATCAATGTCAATGGTTTGGAATTTGTGGACGACGAAGTTGATCGGCATTGGATTGTGTGGACGATGAAGGCAATTTGCATAGGTCTATTGTGGTCTGAGTGCAGGACAACAATGTATATGAAGGCAGCAATTGCAACTCAATGGTGACTAGCCTCTCTTCTTTTTCTTTTTCTTTTTTGATAAACAATGGTGACTGGTGTCGATATTGTAGTTTGTTCGACCCCGATTCAAATGCCAAAACAAATGTCAAAAATCCAAAAAAATTGAAAAAGGTGCAAAATTGCAAGTCTTAAGCCAAAAAAGGGTAAAAAAATAATTACAACATGATCAGATTGTGGATCAAAGGGTCATAGCATTTAAAAACCCTTTTGATAGTCATTGAGGTTGAAACCCTTTTAATCCAACTGTTTGATCAAGTTAAATTTTAGATTGTCCCGTAGGGCATATTTTTCCCTTCAAAATGAAAGTTTATGGGCCAAAATTGGAGTTAAAAACAGATGATATATCACCAAAATATCAAAAACCCTAATAAATACTTCACTTTTTTCAGAAAAAAATATGCAGTTTTTAGGCCAACTTTGCACGATAAACCGTACTGATTGACTAAAAACTGGAGCATTCCGGCTAAACCAACTTGAAGAACGAGGTCTTGATTACCTCTCATAAAAAGGGCTCGATGATATTTGCCCCAAATTGGAAGATACGAATTTTTTAAGGAAAAACATCATAGAATATTTTAGCATTGCGTCATCTTCCTTCCAAAAGCCATAATTTGAATACCATAGCTCCAAATCTTTCAAGTCCTAGACCATTGGAAACTAGACATACAGAGCTTTTCAAGCATATAAAGTTTGAAGAAACCGAAGCTCAGAAAGGCTTCCAAACAGCTGCATAAATATCTTACCAATAACCGAGAAAATGACAAAATAGCACGATGAGGTGAGAAAATTGGGGGCTAGGTGTAGTGTATCTGGATACACTACACCTAACCCCCATTTTCCCTCATCCTCCTATAAATACCCTCTCATTTTTTGTGAAAGATATGAAGTTTTGTGGAAAAAAAAAAAAAAATTAGGGAGAAAAAAATAGAGAAATAGAGTGAAAAAGAGTGAAAAATTCTAAAAAAATCCTTAGAAATTCGGAAAATTTTTCTCTTTCCCCTCTCTCTCTCTAGGAAACCCACCACAAAAAAGGCCTCTTCCATTTTTACTTGTAATTTTTTGGGTAAGCTTGTAGGGATGGGGTAGTTTTTCCATAACTACACCCATCCCATTTTCTTCATTCTCTCATGTAAACATCATTTATCTATATATGAAGTTCTTATATTCATATTGTCTTTTGTTCTTACTTGCTTTAAATTCCTATATTGTTGTGTATATATCTTTTTATCTTTATGTCTATATTGTTATTGTTTGTTTGTGATATTGTGAATATTTTCCTAGATGGGTATTGAACTATCTCCTAGACTTTATATGGGAAGTATCCTTAGGGGGAAGAAATCCCATTTCATATAGGCATCTAGGAATTTCTATTGTTCTTGCTTTACTTTTATGTCATCCATTTTAATTTCAAGTAATCCCTCCCCCTTTACTTTTATGTCATCCATTTTAATTTCAAGTAATCCCTCCCCCTTTACTTTTATGTCATCCCTTTAATTTCTTGCTCAATCCCCCTCCCCTTTACTTTATTGCACTTATGTATGTACATATACATATACATATACACTACTATCTAGACACCTAAATAAAAAAGATTTTCTACTCATCCCTCTTAAATGGATTTTAAACCTCAAAGTAAAGCACAATATGGGTATGTCTCATAAGGATGGTTGATAGTTTAGAACTCCTATCTCTTTTTGATGAAGCATCCATATAGGACTTGAAAGATATTAGAATCTATTTAGGAGGGGGGGGGGGGGGGGGGGGGGGGAACTCTTTTTGAATGAACTTTTACAATATTTCTGCACTTTAATGTCATTTAAATTTCAGCTCTTTACATTAAAGTCATTTATTTTTCCAGCTCTTTATTTTAATGTTATTTAAATTTCAGCACTTTACTTTCCTTGCTATTTATTTTTCAACACTTTACTTTACTTGCTTTTAAATACATAGCACTCTCTATATTGTTGGTCTTTATTTTTCTCAATATCGTTGCCATAAATTAAAGTTGCTTGGGTTAAAAAAATTCTTTACAAACTCTTCTAAGGAAATGATTTTCAAAATAAAATTCTCTTTCCCCCCTTTTCTAAAAAAACATGTTCTTTTTAAAATAAGGCCTTTCAAAAAAAAGGGTTTTCTTTTAAAACTTTTCTTCAAAGAAATGCTTTTTCTCAAAAAAATGTCTTTGTCTAAAATGCTTTTTTTAAAAAAAAAAAAGGTTTTGTTCCTATCTTTCAAAAAATCCGAAAATAATGTGTTGGCAAAAATGTTTTCAAAAATGTTTTACCACAATGGAAAATGCTTTCAAAAAATATTTTGTTCTCTTCTTTCAAAAATCCAGAAAATGTGTCCAAATAACAAATGTTTTCAAAAATGTTTTTACCACGTTGGAATTTCTTTCAAAGAAAAAATCTTTTGAACAAGCAAAGTCTTTTTAAAAGAAATTTGTCTTTATACAAAAATCATGGGATTTTCTCTTGGAACCCCAAATTCTTTCTTCCAAAAATACCCATGAACCCTGGCCTTTTTTAAAAAAGTTAAAATTTTTGAAATTTTTAGTTTCCTCATTGAATTTTCGGGTTCCCTAAACAATGACACTTTTCAAAAACCTTTTTTTTTTTTTTTTTTTTTTTTTCGTGAAAACTTGTTTTCCTTTGCAACTTTGTTTGCTCAAAAGAGATAATATATTTCAAAAAAATGTGTCTTTCCAAACTTTTGTTTTGAAAATAAAAATGGAGTAAACGTTGTAAGTTTGTTCATACTTTGAAATCTAAAACTTTTCCTTAGAATGATTTTGTAAAGTATTTGTGTCTACAATTCATTTCCTTAATTCCGTAGACAACAATCAAGCTCACATTGCCCTTCCACTTCTTTGGCACTAACGTATTTTATTTGTCACCTTTTTTGCATGACGAAAATGAGAAACTTGTGAATGAAAACAAGGTGTTATTCTTCTAACTCCTTTTTCATGTGTTGTAGTTTGTTTGTGTATAGTAGTTCAGTATCCATATGCTATCTATCTATTAAATATTATACCCTAATGCTTTTGTTAAAGGATATGACTTGTGTTTAGTGGCTAGATCTATTAGATATGCTAAGAGATGAATATGTCCAAAGTTAGATATGTGTCTGCATCCCAATATGTCTAATAAAACTAGCCACTAGTCACGGGTCTCACTCTTTGTTGATTGATACTCTAATGTCATCTGCTGTAGTTATAGTAATTGACTTAAGTACCCCTGATTTTATGGACAATAACATGGAAAAACAAAAAGGCTAGGGGCATGTTAGAAATTAGAAGAGCAAATAAATAAGCAACTCTTCACCATTTCTCTTTTCAGCTTACTTATTATAACCCTTTTGAACTCCCTCATTCTCAACCATTTCCCAATTCCAACCCGATGGCCTCACTTCATCTCCTTCATACATTTTGACACATTTACGGATTTACCTCGCTTTCTCATTTTTTTGTTGGTCTCCACCACACGACATGTCGTCCCGGCCTCCCCTTTGTCATTTTCATTTCCTTTTTTGCTTCTTCTCCCTTCTCTCCGGGATCCAATCCAATTATCTTCAATTCTCATGAAACTAAAATCCAACCTTTAAAAACCTAACACCAATGTCTTCGATTCTTGGGAATCCAACAATTCAATGTGCAAAAATTTCACCGCAATCACCTGCAATTCAAACGGTCACTACAAGAAAAAAGGCCTATTAAAACAGAAAAAATCATTGCAATAACTACAAAGTCGTTGCAATAAGATGTTATTGCAACGACGAAAAAGTTGTTGCAAGCCATTGTAATAAACTCTGAGGCAATAGGTTTATACAACAAAAAAATTCTTGTTGCAATAAATCCTAAATATTGCAACAAACAAGTTGATGCAATAACTTCTTTGTTACAACAAATAACTTTCTGACAATAGCTTATTGCTTCAAAGGTTTTGTGAAAAATGTAATAGCTTATTACAACAAACAACCTTAGATATCTTCAAGTACTATCACTTATCTTATATTTTTACTATATACAAAATTAGGAAAAAAAAAAAAGTAAAATAATGCTTTTGTTAATGGATATGACTTGTGTTTAGTAGCTAGATCTATTAGACATGCTAAGAGATGGATATGTCCAAAGTTAGATATGTGTCGGCATCCCAATATGTCCAATAAAACAAGCCACTGGTCACGGGTCTCACTCTTTGTTGATTGGTACTCAAATGGCATCCGTTGAAGCTATAGTAATTGACTTAAGTACCCCTGATTTTACGGACAATAACATGGAAAAACAAAAAGGTTGGGTGCATGTTAGAAATTAGAAGAGCAAATAAATAAGCAACTCTACACCATTTTTCTTTTCAACTTACTTTTTATACCCTCTTTGAACTCCCTCTTTCTCAACAATTTCCCAATTCCCACCCGATGGCCTCACTTCATCTCTTCCATACATTTTGACACATTAACGGATTTACCTCGCTTTCTCATTTTTCTGTTGGTCTCCACCACACGACATGTCGTCCCGACCTCCCCTTTGCCATTTTCATTTCCTTTTTTGTTTCTTCTCCCTTCTCTCCGGGATCCAATCCAATGATCTTCAAATTCTCACGAAACTAAAATCCACCCCTCAAACACCTAACACCAATGTCTTCGATTCTTGGGAGTCCAACAATTCTATGTGCAAAAATTTCACTGGAATCACCTGCAATTCAAACGGTCACTACAAGAAAAAAGGTCTATTACAGCAGAAAAAATCATTGCAATAACAACAAAGTCGTTGCAAAAACAAGTTATTGCAACGACTAAAAAGATGTTGCAAGCCGTTGTAATAAACTCCGAGGCAATAGGTTTATACAACAAAAAAATCTCGTTGCAATAAATCCTAAATATTGCAACAAACAAGTTGATGCAATAAATTATTTGTTACAACAAATAACTTTAAGGCAATAACTTATTGCTTCAAAGGTTTTGTGAAAAATGTCATAGCTTATTACAACAAACAACCTTAGATATCTTCAAGCACTATCATTTATCTTATATTTTTACTATATAAAAAATTAGGAAAAAATAAAAAGTAAAATAACGCTTTTGTTAACAGACATGACTTGTGTTTGGTGGCTAGTTCTATTAGACTTGCTAAGAGATGAATATGTCCAAAGTTAGATATGTGTCTGCATCCCAATATGTCCAATAAAACTAGCCACTGGTCACGGGTCTCACACTTTGTTGATTGACACTTTAATGGCAACAATTGAAGCTATAGTAATTGCCTTAAGTACCCTTGATTTTATGAACAATAACAGGGAAAAACGAAAAGGTTGGGTGCTTGTTAGAAATTAGAAGAGCAAATAAATAAGCAACTCTTCACCATTTTTCTTTTCAGCATACTTTTTATTCCCTTTTTGAACTCCCTCTTTGAACACCCTCTTTCTCAACCATTTCACAATTCCCACCCGATGAACTCACTTCATCTCTTCCTCTCATTTTGACACATTTATGGATTTACCTTGCTTTCTCATTTTTCTGTTGGTATCCACCACACGACACGTCGTCCCGGCCTCCCCTTTGCCGTTTTCAATTCCTTTTTTGTTTCTTCTCCCTTCTCTCTGGGATCCAATCCAATGATTTTCAAATTCTCGTGAAACTAAAATCCACCCTTTAAACACCTAACACCAATGTCTTCGATTCCTGGGAATCCAACAATTCTATGTGCATAAATTTCACTGGAATCACCAGCAATTCAAACGGTCACTACAAGAAAAAAGGTCTATTACAACAGAAAAAATCATTGCAACAACTACAAAGTCGTTGCAATAAGATGTTATTGCAACGACTAATAAGATGTTGCAAGCCGTTGTAATAAACTCCGAGGCAATAGGTTTATACAAAAAAAAAAATCTCGTTGCAGTAAATCCTAAATATTGCAATGAACAAGTTGATGCAATAACTTATTTGTTAGAACAAATAACTTTAAGGCAATAGCTTATTGCTTCAAAGGTTTTGTGGAAAATGTCATAGGTTATTACAACAAACAACCTTAGATATCTTCAAGTACTATCACTTATCTTATATTTTTACTATATACAAAATTAGGAAAAAGAGAGAGTAAAATAATGCTTTTGTTAACGGATATGACTTGTGTTTAGTGGCTAGTTCTATTAGACATGCTAAGAGATGAATATGTCCAAAGTTAAATATGTGTCTGCATCCGAATATGTCCAATAAAACTAGCCACTGGTCACGGGTCTCACTTTTTGTTGATTGATACTCTAATGGCATCCGTTGAAGCTATAGTAATTGACTTAAGTACCCTTGATTTTATAAAGCTATAGTAATTGACTTAAGTACCCTTGATTTTATGGACAATAACATGGAAAAACAAAAAGGTTGGGTGCATGTTAGAAATTAGAAGAGCAAATAAATAAGCAACTCTTCACCATTTTTCTTTTCAGCTTACTTTTTGTTCCCTTTTTGAACTCCCTCTTTGAAATCCCTCTTTCTCAACCATTTCACAATTCCCACCCGATGGCCTCACTTCATCTCTTCCTTACATTTTGACACATTTGCGGATTTACCTTGCTTTCTCATTTTTTTGTCGGTCTCCACCACCCGACACGTCATCCCGGCCTCCCCTTTGTCATTTTCAATTCTTTTTTGTTTCTTCTCCCTTCTCTCTGGGATCCAATCCAATGATCTTCAAATTCTCGTGAAACTAAAATCCACCCTCTTAACACCAAACACCAATGTCTTCGATTCCTGGGAATCCAACAATTCTATGTGCATAAATTTCACTGGAATCACCAGCAATTCAGACGGTCACTACAAGAAAAAAGGTCTATTACAACAGAAAAAATCATTGCAACAACTACAAAGTCGTTGCAATAAGATGTTATTGCAACGACTAATAAGATGTTGCAAGCCGTTGTAATAAACTCCGAGGCAATAGGTTTATACAACAAAAAAAAAATCTCATTGCAATAAATCCTAAATATTGCAATGAACAAGTTGATGCAATAAACAAATAACTTTAAGGCAATAGCTTTTTGCTTCAATGGTTTTGTGGAAAATGTCATAGGTTATTACAACAAACAACCTTAGATATCTTCAAGTACTATCACTTATCTTATATTTTTAATATATACAAAATTAGGAAAAATAGAGAGTAAAATAATGCTATTGTTAATGGATATGACTTGTGTTTAGTGGCTAGTTCTATTAGACATGCTAATAGATGAATATGTCCAAAGTTAGATATGTGTTTGCATCCGAATATGTCCAATAAAACTAGCCACTAGTCACGGGTCTCACTCTTTGTTGATTGATACTCTAATGGCATCCGTTGAAGCTATAGTAATTGACTTAGGTACCCTTGATTTTCTGGACAATAACATGGAAAAACAAAAAGGTTGGGTGCATGTTAGAAATTAGAAGAGCAAATAAATAAGCAACTCTTCACCATTTTTCTTTTCAGCTTACTTTTTATACCCTTTTTGAACTCCCACTTTCTCAACCATTTCCCAATTCCCACCCGACGGCCTCACTTCATCTCTTCCTTAAATTTTGACACATTTACGGATTTACCACGCTTTCCCATTTTTATGTTGGTCTCAACCACACGACACGTCGTCCCGGCCTCCCCTTTGCCATTTTCATTTCCATTTTTGTTTCTTCTCCCTTCTCTCCGGGATCCAATGCCATGATCTTCAAATTGTCACGAAACTAAAATCCACCCTTTAAACACCTAACACCAATGTCTTCGATTCCTGGGAATCCAACAATTCTATGCGCAAAAATTTCACTGGAATCACCTGCAATTCAAACGGTCACTACAAGAGAAAAAGTCTATTACAATAGAAAAAATCATTGCAATAAATACAAAGTCGTCGCAATAAGATGTTACTGCAACGACGAAAAAGTTGTTGCAAGACGTTGTAATAAACTCCTAGGCAATTGGTTTATACAACAAAAAAAAATCCCGTTGCAATAAATCCTAAATATTGCAACAAACAAGTCGATGAAATTACCATTTTTTTACATCAAATAACTTTGGGGCAATAGCTTATTGCTTCAAAGGTTTTGTGAAAAATGTCATAGCTTATTCTAACAATCAACCTTAGATATCTTCCAGTACTATCGCTTCTCTTATATTTTTAATATATACAAAATTAGGAAAAAAAAAGGTAACATAATGCTTTTGTTGATGGATATTACTTGTGTTTAGTGGCTAGTTCTATTAGAAATGCTAAGAAATGAACATGTCGAAAGTTAGATATGTGTCTCCATCCCAATATGTCCAATAAAACTAGCCACTGGTCACGGGTCTCACACTTTGTTGATTGATACTTTAATGGCATCCGTTGATGCTCTAGTAATTGCGTTAGGTACCCCTGATTTTATGGACAATAACATGGAAAAAAAAAACGCTAGGTGCATGATGGAAATTAGAAGAGCAAATAAATAAGCAACTCTTCACCATTTTTCTTTACAGCTTACTTTTTATACCCTTTTTGAACTACCACTTTCTCAACCATTTCCCAATTCCCACCCGATGGCCTTAGCTCATCTCTTCCTTACATTTTGATACATTTACGGATTTACCTCGCTTTCTCATTTTTCTGTTGGTGTCAACCACACGTCATGTCGTCCTGGCCTCCCCTTTGCCATTTTCATTTCCTTTTTTTTTTTCTTCTCCCTTCTCTCCGGGATCCAATCCAATGATCTTCAAATTCTCATAAAACTAAAATCTACCCGTTAAACACCTAACACCAATGTCTTCGATACCTGGGAATCCAACAATTTTATGTGCAAAAATTTCACTGGAATCACCTGCAATTCAAATGGTCACAAGAAAAAAGGTCTATTACAACAGAAAAAATCATTGCAATAACTACAAATTCGTTGCAATAAGATGTTATTACAACGACAAAAAAGTTGTCGCAAGCCGTTGCAATAAACTCCGAGGCAATAGGTTTATACAACAAAAAAAAATCTCGTTGCAATAAATCCTAAATATTGCAACAAACAAGTTGATGCAATAACTTATTTGTTGCATCAAATAACTTTGTGGCAATAGCTTATTGCTTCAAAGATTTTGTGAAAAATGTCACAGCTTATTACAAAAAACAACCTTAGATATCTTGAAGCACTATCGCTTATCTTATATTTTTACTATATACAAAATTAGGAAAAAAAGAGAGTAAAATAATGCTTTTGTTAATGGATATGACTTGTGTTTAGTGGCTAGTTCTATTAGACATGCTAAGAGATGAATATGTCCAAAGTTCGATATGTGTCTGCATCCGAATATGTCCAATAAAACTAGCCACTGGTCACAAGTCTCAGTCTTTGTTGATTGATACTCTAATGGCATCCGTTGAAGCTATAGTAATTGACTTAAGTACCCTTGATTTTATGGACAATAACATGGAAAAACAAAAAGGTTGGGTGCATGTTAGAAATTAGAAGAGCATATAAATAAGCAACTCTTCACCATTTTTCTTTTCAGCTTACTTTTTATTCCCTTTTTGAACTCCCTCTTTGAACTCCCTCTTTCTCAACCATTTCACAATTCACAGCCGATGGCCTCACTTCATCTCTTCCTTACATTTTGACACATTTACGGATTTACCTTGATTTCTCATTTTTCTGTCGGTCTCCACCACACGACACGTCGTCCCGACCTCCCCTTTGCCATTTTCAATTCTTTTTTGTTTCTTCTCCCTTCTCTCTAGGATCCAATCCAATGATCTTGAAATTCTCGTGAAACTAAAATCCACCCTTTTAACACCTAACACCAATGTCTTCGATTCCTGGGAATCCAACAATTCTATGTGCATAAATTTCACTAGAATCACCAGCAATTCAGACGGTCACTACAAGAAAAAAGGTATATTACAACAGAAAAAATCATTGCAACAACTACAAAGTTGTTGCAATAAGATGTTATTGCAACGACAAATAAGATGTTGCAAGCCGTTGTAATAAACTCCGAGGCAATAGGTTTATACAACAAAAAAAAATCTCGTTGCAGTAAATCCTAAATATTGCAACGAACAAGTTGATGCAATAACTTATTTGTTACAACAAATAACTTTAAGGCAATAGCTTTTTGCTTCAATGGTTTTGTGGAAAATGTCATAGGTTATTACGACAAACAAACTTAGATATCTTCAAGTACTATCACTTATCTTATATTTTTACTATATACAAAATTAGGAAAAAAAAAGAGAGTAAATAATGCTTTTGTTGATGGATATTACTTGTGTTTAGTGGCTAGTTCTATTAGAAATGCTAAGAAATGAACATGTCCAAAGTTAGATATGTGTCTGCATCCGAATATGTCCAATAAAACTAGCCACTAGTCACGGGTCTCACTCTTTGTTGATTGATACTCTAATGGCATCCGTTGAAGCTATAGTAATTGACTTAAGTGCCCTTGATTTTATGGACAATAACATGGAAAAACAAAAAGGTTGGGTGCATGTTAGAAATTAGAAGAGCAAATAAATAAGCAACTCTTCACCATTTTTCTTTTCAGCTTACTTTTTATACCCTTTTTGAACTCCCTCTTTCTCAACCATTTCCTAATTCCCACCCGATGGCCTCACTTCATCTCCTCCTTAAATTTTGACACATTTACGGATTTACCACGCTTTCCCATTTTTATGTTGGTCTCCACCACATGACACGTCGTCCCAGCCTCCCCTTTTCCATTTTCATTTCCATTTTTGTTTCTTCTCCCTTCTCTCCGGGATCCAACGCCATGATCTTCAAATTTTCAGGAAACTAAAATCCACCCTTTAAAAACCTAACACCAATGTCTTCGATTCCTGGGAATCCAACAATTCTATGCGCAAAAATTTCACTGGAATCACCAGCAATTCAAACGGTCACTACAAGAGAAAAAGTCTATTACAACAGAAAAAATCATTGCAATAACTACAAAGTCGTTGCAATAAGATGTTACTGCAATGATGAAAAAGTTGTTGCAAGACGTTGTAATAAACTCCTAGGCAATTGGTTTATACAACAAAAAAAAATCCCGTTGCAATAAATCCTAAATACTGCAACAAACAAGTTGATGAAATAACTTATTTGTTACATCAAATAACTTTGTGGCAATAGCTTATTGCTCCAAAGGTTTTGTGAAAAATGTCATAGCTTATTACAACAATCAACCTTAGATATCTTCAAGTACTATCGCTTCTCTTATATTTTTAATATATACAAAATTAGGGGAAAAAAAGGTAAAATATTACTTTTGTTGATGGATATTACTTGTGTTTATTGGCTAGTTCTATTAGAAATGAATATGTCCAAAGTTAGATATGTGTCTCCATCCCAATATGTCCAATAAAAGTAGCCACTGGTCACGGGTCTCACACTTTGTTGATTGATACTTGTGAGAGTGCTTTTTTTCTTAGCACACAGGCCCAAGTAGAGACAAGGATCCCGGGCCCAAATACTTGTTGTTTTGGTGGACTGGGCTTGGTTCACCGTAGCTAAATGGGGCTGATTACGAACCAAGTTGTGCGCAAGTCACATAAAGCTCCTCAAGATGAAAAATGCAATTCCTCCTAAGCAATAAAATACCATTATAAGTGTTTTAGTCTCGTAAAATGACCATTTACTCTTACGAAATAAGTAAAATAAGTGTTCATAATATTCACAATGAGAAGGAGATTGAAATAGAGTATTTAAGGCTTATCTTTTATTGTATAAACATTTAAAAGAGTTCCTTCGCTTGGTACCCCGGGGCGTACTGTCGTGGGATCTCGGGCATACTGTCGTGGGATCCCGGGGCGTACTAGGCCTGTAAGAACCCAGAATACTGGTTCTCTGGACTATATGATATTTTTCCATGTTTATTATGCAATAGAGCTTTGTCCTTTCCCTTTACCTCTATAGGTGCTACATAAAAACACACTATACAATACACATATCTTCAAATAATTGTTGGTTTCTTAGATTAGGATATACACTTTAATACATATACATATATGTAAATGAGTTTCATGAGAATGATTCAGCCACGAGGATCCTGGCCCCAATTCTCACAGACTTAGTGCTTTTGCACAAGACTTGTGGGATTTGGAACTCAAATCCGAGTAGCTTTGCTTGGGCTTTTCCTTCCAAGATAGTTAGGTGAGAAGGATTTTAGCAAGAAATAGTAAAGGAAGATAATGTAATAAAGAAATACACGAAATAATTGTTAGAGATCCTCAAATCAATATGAGGTATTTCATTATTTTCTTGATTGTGGATTACAATATGCTCACTAAGACGTGATACAAGCTTCAACTAAGTTCAAAAATTACAGACTTTGATAGCCATTCAAGCTTCCAAGACTTGCAAAGTTTGAATTTGTTGAATCCGAGTATGTGCTATAGTGGCTGTCTCTGGGATACCGGGAGCGGTTCCTCTGTTTTCTTTGAGTTTTACAGAGTTATCTTAACGATTCTCTTATGGTTTTTCTATTTTGCCTCCTCCCTTTAATGTTGGCTGCTTCCCCCTTTTTATAGTGTCATTTTAGGGTTTGGATACCATTGATTCTTCCCCCCTTGGCTCCCTGGGTACCAGAGCCTCTGTTATGCCAGCCATTCTGACCATTGATTCTTTCTCTGTTTCTCATAGTTTTCATCTTTTAGTCCTGTTTTCCTAAAAGCCACTTACTGGCTTTCTATTTTGGATAGCTGACCTTTACCCTCTCTTTTTTTAAGGCCTTTTGTCTCTTAGACTTAGCTTTTTGGCTGTCCTCCTTGCTGTCAATTTTCCCAAGTGAGCAGAATCAATTCCTGCTTTGTTGAAGGTTTTCCCAGCCACTTCCCTTTATAGTTCTTCATTCTGGGTTCCCCGGGGTACCAGCCTTTTGTTCATGAATTGTCACTCTCCAAGCTTTCTGATTCTTTGCTGCACCACTGGGTGCTTGAGAGGGACATATTTGTTCTTCATTTCTTGTATTTCGTGGTACTCATTCTGAGCTGTCTCAATCCCACTTTAACTGCGCACGTCCCGAGGATCCCGAGCCTCTGGCAGCTTCTGGGGATCCTGGCCCAGTTCTTTCACTGGATTTTGCTGGATTTTTAATGGCCTTTTCGTTGGAAATCTGAACATGCATAGGGCCTCAATGTCGATTCTTCTTGCTGCATGAATTGGGCCTTCTTTTGTTAAAGCCCATGGTCTTTCCTTACTTTTCATAGAATGGGCTTTCTTGTGAAATTTTGGCCTTCAACAATACTTTAATGGCATCCGTTGATGCTTTAGTAATTGCGTTAGGTACCCCTGATTTTATGGACAATAACATGGAAATACAAAAAGGCTGGGTGCATGTTAGAAATTAGAAGAGCAAATAAATAAGCAACTCTACACCATTTTTCTTTACAGCTTACTTTTTATACCCTTTTTGAACTACCACTTTCTCAACCATTTCCCAATTCCCACCCGATGGCCTCAGCTCATCTCTTCCTTACATTTTGATACATTTACGGATTTACCTCGCTTTCTCATTTTTCTGTTGGTATCCACCACACGTCATGTCGTCCCGGCCTCCCCTTTGCCATTTTCATTTCCTTTTTTGTTTCTTCTCCCTTCTCTCCGGGATCCAATCCAATGATCTTCAAATTCTCATAAAACTAAAATCTACCCTTTAAACACCTAACACCAATGTCTTCGATACCTGGGAATCCAACAATTCTATGTGCAAAAATTTCACTGGAATCACCTGCAATTCAAATGGTCACAACAAGAAAAAAGGTCTATTACAACAGAAAAGATCATTGCAATAACTACAAAGTCGTTGCAATAAGATGTTATTGCAACGACAAAAAAGTTGTTGCAAGCCGTTGCAATAAACTCCGAGGCAATAGGTTTATACAACAAAAAAAAATCTCGTTGCAATAAATCCTAAATATTGCAACAAACAAGTTGATGCAATAACTTATTTGTTGCATCAAATAACTTTGTGGCAATAGCTTATTGCCTCAAAGGTTTTGTGAAAAATGTCACAGCTTATTACAAAAAACAACCTTAGATATCTTGAAGTACTATCGCTTATCATACATTTTTACTATATACAAAATTAGGAAAAAAAAAGGAAGAAGTAAAATAATGCTTTTGTTAATTGATATGACTTGTGTTTAGTGGCTAGTTCTATTAGACATGCTAAGAGATGAATATGTCCAAAGTTAGACATGTGTCTGCATCCCAATATGTGCAATAAAACTAGCCACTGGTCACGGGTCTCACTTTTTGTTGATTGATACTCTAATGGCATCCGTTGAAGCTATAGTAATTGACTTAAGTACCCTTGATTTTATGGACAATAATATGGAAAAACAAAAAGGCTGGGTGCATGTTAGAAATTAGAAGAGCAAATAAATAAGCAACTATTCACCATTTTTCCTTTCAGCTTACTTTTTATACCGTTTTTGAACTCCCACTTTCTCAACCATTTCCGAATTCCCTCCGATGGCCTCACTTCATCTCTTCCTTATATTTTGACACATTTACAGATTTACCTCGCTTTCCCGATTTTTCTGTTGGTCTCCACCAGACGACATGTCGTCTCGGCCTCCCCTTAGCCATTTTCATTTCCTTTTTTGTTTCTTCTCCCCTCTCCCCGGCATCCAATCCCATGATCTTCAAATTCTCACGAAACTAAAATCCACCCTCTAAACACCTAACACCAATGTCTTCGATTCTTGGGAATCCAACAATTCTATGTGCAAAAATTTCACTGGAATCACCTGCAATTCAAACAGTCACTACAAGAAAAAAAGTCTATTACAACAGAAAAAATCATTGCAATAACTACAAAGTCGTTGCAATAAGATGTTATTGCAACGACGAAAAAGTTGTTGCAAGCCGTTGTAACAAACTCCGAAGCAATAGGTCTATACAACAGTAAATAATCTCGTCGCAATAAATCCTAAATATTGCAACAAAAAAGTTGATGCAATATTTTCTTTGTTACATCAAATAACTTTGTGGCAATAGCTTTTTGCTTCAAAGGTTTTGTGAAAAATGTCATAGCTTTTTACAACAATCAACCTTAGATATCTTCAAGTACTATCGCTTATCTTATATTTTTACTATATACAAAATTAGGAAAAAAAAAAGTAAAATAACGCTTTTGTTGATGGATATTACTTGTGTTTATTGGCTAGTTCTATTAGAAATGATAAGAAATGAACATGTCCAAAGTTAGATATGTGTCTCCATCCCAATATGTCCAATAAAGGTAGCCACTGGTCACGGGTCTCACACTTTGTTGATTGATACTTTAATGGCATCCGTTGATGCTCTAGTAATTGCGTTAGGTACCCCTGCTTTTATGGACAATAACATGGAAATACAAAAAGGCTGGGTGCATGTTAGAAATTAGAAGAGCAAATAAATAAGCAACTCTTCACCATTTTTCTTTACAGCTTACTTTTTATACCCTTTTTGAACTACCACTTTCTCAACCATTTCCCAATTCCCACCCGATGGCCTCAGCTCATCTCTTCCTTACATTTTGATACATTTACGGATTTACCTCGCTTTCTCATTTTTCTGTTTGCATCCACCACACGTCACGTCGTCCCGACCTCCCCTTTGCCATTTTCATTTCCTTTTTTGTTTCTTCTCCCTTCTCTCCGGGATCCAATCCAATGATCTTCAAATTCTCATAAAACTAAAATCTACCCTTTAAACACCTAACACCAATGTCTTCGATACCTGGGAATCCAACAATTCTATGTGCAAAAATTTCACTAGAATCACTTGCAATTCAAATGGTCACAACAAGAAAAAAGGTCTATTACAACAGAAAAGATCATTGCAATAACTACAAAGTCGTTGCAATAAGATGTTATTGCAACGACAAAAAAGTTGTTGCAAGCCGTTGCAATAAACTCCGAGGCAATAGGTTTATACAACAAAAAAAAATCTCGTTGCAATAAATCCTAAATATTGCAACAAACAAGTTGATGCAATAACTTATTTGTTGCATCAAATAAATTTGTGGCAATAGCTTATTGCCTCAAAGGTTTTGTGAAAAATGTCACAGCTTACTACAAAAAACAACCTTAGATATCTTGAAGTACTATCGCTTATCTTATATTTTTACTTTATACAAAATTAGGAAAAAAAAAGAGTAAAATAACGCTTTTGTTGATGGATATGAGTTGTGTTTAGTGGCTAGTTCTATTAGACATGCTAAGAGATGAATATGTCCAAAGTTAGATATGTGTCTCCATCCCAATATGTCCAATAAAACTAGCTACTGGTCACGGGTCTCACACTTTGTTGATTGATGATTTAATGGCATCCGTTGAAGCTATAGTAATTGAATTAGGTACCCCTGATTTTATGGACAATAACATGGAAAAACCAAAAGGCTGGGTGCATGTTAGAAATCAGAAGAGCAAATAAATAAGCAACTCTTAACTATTTTTCTTTTCAGCTTAATTTTTATACCCTTTTTGAACTCCATCTTTTCAACCAATTCCCAATTCCCACCCAATGGCCTCACTTCATCTTCCTTACATTTTGACACATTTACGGATTTACCTCGCTTTCTCATTTTTCTGTTGGTATCAACCACACGTCATGTCGTCCCGGCCTCCCCTTTGCCATTTTCACTTCCTTTCCTGTTCTTCTCCCCTCTCTACGGGATCCAATCCAATTATCTTCAAATTCTCATGAAACGAAAATCCACCCTTTAAACACCTAAAACCAATGTCTTCGATTCCAAGGAATCCAACAATTGTATGTGCAAAAATTTCACTGGAATCACCTGCAATTCAAATGGTCACAACAAGAAAAAAGGTCTATTACAACAGAAAAGATCATTGCAATAACTACAAAGTCGTTGCAATAAGATGTTATTGCAATGACAAAAAAGTTGTTGCAAGTCGTTGCAATAAACTCCGAGGCAATAGGTTTATACAACAACAAAAAATCTCGTTGCAATAAATCCTAAATATTGCAACAAACAAGTTGATGCAATAACTTATTTGTTGCATCAAATAACTTTGTGGCAATAGCTTATTGCCTCAAAGGTTTTGTGAAAAATGTCACAGCTTATTACAAAAAACAACCTTAGATATCTTGAAGTACTATCGCTTATCATACATTTTTACTATATACAAAATTAGGAAAAAAAAAAAAAGTAAAATAATGCTTTTGTTAATTGATATGACTTGTGTTTAGTGGCTAGTTCTATTAGACATGCTAAGAGATGAATATGTCCAAAGTTAGACATGTGTCTGCATCCCAATATGTGCAATAAAACTAGCCACTGGTCACGGGTCTCACTTTTTGTTGATTGATACTCTAATGGCATCCGTTGAAGCTATAGTAATTGACTTAAGTACCCTTGATTTTATGGACAATAATATGGAAAAACAAAAAGTCTGGGTGCATGTTAGAAATTAGAAGAGCAAATAAATAAGCAACTATTCACCATTTTTCCTTTCAGCTTACTTTTTATACCGTTTTTGAACTCCCACTTTCTCAACCATTTCCCAATTCCCTCCTGATGGCCTCACTTCATCTCTTCCTTATATTTTGACACATTTACGAATTTACATCGCTTTCCGATTTTTCTGTTGGTCTCCACCACACGACATGTCGTCTCGGCCTCCCCTTAGCCATTTTCATTTCCTTTTTTGTTTCTTCTCCCTTCTCTCCGGCATCCAATCCCATGATCTTCAAATTCTCACGAAACTAAAATCCACCCTTTAAACACCTAACACCAATGTCTTCGATTCTTGGGAATCCAACAATTCTATGTGCAAAAATTTCACTGGAATCACCTGCAATTCAAACAGTCACTACAAGAAAAAAAGTCTATTACAACAGAAAAAATCATTGCAATAACTACAAAGTCGTTGCAATAAGATGTTATTGCAACGACGAAAAAGTTGTTGCAAGCCATTGTAACAAATTCCGAAGCAATAGGTCTATACAACAGTAAATAATCTCGTTGCAATAAATCCTAAATATTGCAACAAACAAGTTGATGCAATATTTTCTTTGTTACATCAAAAAACTTTGTGGAAATAGCTTTTTGCTTCAAAGGTTTTGTGAAAAATGTCATAGCTTTTTACAACAATCAACCTTAGTTATCTTCAAGTACTATTGCTTATCTTATATTTTTACTATATACAAAATTAGGAAAAAAAAAAGTAAAATAACGCTTTTGTTGATGGATATGAGTTGTGTTTAGTGGCTAGTTCTATTAGACATGCTAAGAGATGAATATGTCCAAAGTTAGATATGTGTCTCTATCCCAATATGTCCAATAAAACTAGCTACTGGTCACGGGTCTCACACTTTGTTGATTGATGATTTAATGGCATCCGTTGAAGCTATAGTAAATGAATTAGGTACCCCTGATTTTATGGACAATAACGTTGAAAAACCAAAAGGCTGGGTGCATGTTAGAAATCAGAAGAGCAAATAAATAAGCAACTCTTCACCATTTTTCTTTACAGCTTACTTTTTATACCCTTTTTGAACTACCACTTTCTCAACCATTTCCCAATTCCCACCCGATGGCCTCAGCTCATCTCTTCCTTACCTTTTGACACATTTACGGATTTACCTCGCTTTCTCATTTTTCTGTTGGTATCAACCACACGTCATGTCGTCCCGGCCTCCCCTTTGCCATTTTCACTTCCTTTCCTGTTTCTTCTCCCCTCTCTACGGGATCCAATCCAATTATCTTTAAATTCTCATGAAACGAAAATCCACCCTTTAAACACCTAAAACCAATGTCTTCGATTCCAGGGAATCCAACAATTGTATGTGCAAAAATTTCACTGGAATCACCTGCAATTCAAACGGTCACAACAAGAAAAAAGGTCTATTACAGCAGAAAAGATCATTGCACTAACTACAAAGTCGTTGCAATAAGATGTTATTGCAACGACAAAAAAGTTGTTGCAAGCCGTTGCAATAAACTCCGAGGCAATAGGTTTATACAACAACAAAAAATCTCGTTGCAATAAATCCTAAATATTGCAACAAACAAGTTGATGCAATAACTTATTTGTTGCTTCAAATAACTTTGTGGCAATAGCTTATTGCCTCAAAGGTTTTGTGAAAAATGTCACAGCTTATTACAAAAAACAACCTTAGATATCTTGAAGTACTATCGCTTATCATACATTTTTACTATATACATAATTAGGGAAAAAAGAGAGTAAAATAATGCTTTTTTTAATGGATATGACTTGTGTTTGGTGGCGAGTTCTATTGGACATGCTAAGAGATGAATATGTCCAAAGTTAGATATGTGTCTGCATCCCAATATGTCCAATAAAACTAACCACTAGTCACGGGTCTCACTCTTTGTTGATTGATGCTCTAATGGCATCCGTTGAAGCCATAGTAATTGACTCAAGCACCCCTGATTTTATGGACAATAACATGGAAAAACAAAAAGGCTGGGTGCATGTTAGAAATTAGAAGATCAAATAAATAAGCAACTCTTCACCATTTTTCTTTTTAGCTTACTTTTTATACCCTTTTTGAAATCCTGATTTCTTAACCATTTCCCAATTCCCACCTGATGGCCTAACTTCATCTCTTCCTTACATTTTGACACATTTACGGATTTACCTCGCTATCTCATTTTTCTGTTGGTCTCCACCACACGACATGTCATCCTGGCCTCCCCTTTGCCATTTTCATTTCCTTTATTGTTTCTTCTCCCTTCTCTACGGGATCCAATCCAATTATCTTCAAATTCTCAAGAAACAAAAATCCACCCTTTAAACACCTAACACCAATGTCTTCAATTCCTGGTAATCCAACAATTCTAAGCGCAAAAATTTCACTGGAATCACCTGCAATTCAAATGGTCACTACAAGAAAAAAGGTCTATTACAACTGAAAAAATCATTGCAACAACTTCAAAGTCGTTGCAATAAGATGTCGTTGCAAGCCGTTGTAATAAACTCCGAGGCAATTAGTTTATACAACAACAAAAATCTCGGTGCAATAAATCCTAAATATTGCAACAAACAAGTTGATGCAATAACTTCTTTGTCACAACAAATAACTTTGTGACAATAGCTTATTGCTTCAAAGGTTTTGTGAAAAATGTAATAGCTTATTACAACAATAAAAACCTTCGATATCTTCAAGTACTATCACTTATCTAATATATTTACTATATACAGAATTAGGAAAAAAATAAGTAAAATAATGCTCTTGTTAATGGATATGATTTGGGTTTGGTGGCTAGTTCTATTAGACATGCTAAGAGATGAATATGTTCAAAGTTAGATCTGTGTTTGCATCCCAATATGTCCAGTAAAACTAGCCCCTGGTCACGGGTCTCACTCTTTGTTGATTGATACTCTAAAGGCATCCGTTGAAGCTATAGTAATTGACTTAAGTACCATTGATTTTATGGACAATAACATGGAAAAAGAAAGAAGGCAGGGTGCATGTTAGAAATTAGAAGAGCGAATAAATAAGCAACTCTTCACCATTTTTCTTTTCAGCTTACTTTTTGTACCCTTTTTGAACTCCCTCTTTCTCAACCATTTCCCAATTCCCACCCGATGGCCTAACTTCATCTCTTCCTTACATTTTGACACATTTACGGATTTACCTCGCTATCTCATTTTTCTGTTGGTCTCCACCACACGACATGTCATCCCGGCCTCCCCTTTGCCATTTTCATTTCCTTTTTTATTTCTTCTCCCATCTCTACGGGATCCAATCCAATTATCTTCAAATTCTCAAGAAATAAAAATCCGCCCTTTAAACACCTAACACCAATGTCTTCAATTCCTGGGAATCCAACAATTCTATGCGCAAAAATTTCACTGGAATCGCCTGCAATTGAAACGGTCACTACAAGAAAAAAGGTCTATTACAACAGAAAAAATCATTGCAACAACTACAAAGTCGTTGCAATAAGATATTGTTGCAACGACTAAAAAGTTGTTGCAAGCCGTTGTAATAAACTCCGAGGCAATTAGTTTATACAACAAAAAAAAATCTCGTTGCAATAAATCCTAAATATTTCAACAAACAAGTTGATGCAATAACTTCTTTGTCACAACAAATAACTTTGTGACACTAGCTTATTGCTTCAAAGGTTTTGTGAAAAATGTAATAGCTTACTACAACAATAAAAACCTTGGATATCTTCAAGTACTATCACTTATCTTAAATTTTTACTATATACAAAATTAGGGAAAAAAAGAGTAAAATAATGCTCTTGTTAATGGATAAGACTTGTGTTTGGTGGCTAGTTCTATTAGACATGCTATGAGATGAATATGTCCAAAGTTAGATACGAGTCGGCATCCCAATATGTCCAATAAAACTAGCCACTGGTCACGGGTCTCACTCTTTGTTGATTGGTGCTCTAATGGCATCCGTTGAAGCTATAGTAATTGACTTAAGTACCCCTGATTTTAAGGTCAATAACATGGAAAAACAAAAAGGTTGGGTGCATGTTAGAAATTAGAAGAGCAAATAAATAAGCAACTCTTCACCATTTTTCTTTTCAGCTTACTTTTTATACCCTTTTTGAACTCTCTCTTTCTCAACAACTTCCCAATTCCCACCCGATGGCCTCACTTCATCTCTTCCATACATTTTGACACATTTACGGATTTACCTCGCTTTCTCATTTTTCTGTTGGTCTCCACCACACGACATGTCGTCCCGGCCTCCCCTTTGCCATTTTCATTTCCTTTTTTGTTTCTTCTCCCTTCTCTACAGGATCCAATCCAATAATCTTCAAATTCTCACGAAACTAAAATCCACCCTTTAAACACCTAACACCAATGTCTTCGATTCCTGGGAATCCAACAATTCTGTGTACAAAAATTTCACTGGAATCACCTGCAATTCAAACGGTCACTACAAGAAAAAAGTCCTATTACAACAGAAAAAATCATTGCAATAACTACAAAGTTGTTGCAAAAAGAAGTTATTGCAACGACTAAAAAGATGTTGCAAGCCGTTGTAATAAACTCCGAGACAATAGGTTTATACAACAAAAAAAAATCTCGTTGCATTAAATCCTAAATATTGCAACAAACAAGTTGATGCAATAACTTCTTTGTCACAACAAATAACTTTGTGGCAATAGCTTATTGCTTCAAAGGCTTTGTGAAAAATGTAATAGCTTATTACAACAAAAAAAAACCAGATATATCTTCAAGTACTATCACTTATCTTATACTTTTACTATATACAAAATCAGGAAAAAAAAAAGTAAAATAATGCTTTTGTTAATGGATATGACTTCTGTTTAGTGGCTAGTTCTATTGGACATGCTCAGAGATGAATATGTCCAGAGTTAGATATGTGTCTGCATCCCAATATGTCCAATAAAACTTGCCTCTGCTCACGGGTCTCACTCTTTGTTGATTGATACTCTAATGGCATCCGTTGAAGCTATAGTAATTGACTTAAGTATCCTTGATTTTATGGACAATAACATGGAAAAACAAAAAGGCTTGGTGCATGTTAGAAATTAGAAGAGCAAATAAATAAGCAACTCTTCACCATTTTTCTTTTCAGCTTACTTTTTATACCCTTTTTGAACTCCCTCTTTCTCAACCATTTCCCAATTCCCACCCGATGGCCTCACTTCATCTCTTCCTTACATTTTTACACATTTTCGAATTTACCTCGCTTTCTCATTTTTCTGTTGGTCTCCACCACACGTCATGTCGTCCCGGCCTCCCCTTTGCCATTTCGATTTCCTTTTTTGTTTCTTCTCCCTTCTCTCCGGGATCCAATCCAATGATCTTCAAATTCTCATGAAACTAATATCCACACTTTAAACACCTGACACCAATGTCTTCGATTCCTGTGAATCCAACAATTCAATGTGCAAAAATTTCACTGGAATCACCTGCAATCCAAACGGTCTCTACAAGAAAAAGGTCTATGACAACAGAAAAATTCATTGCAATAACTACAAAGTCGTTGCAATAAGATGTTATTGCCACGACTAAAAAGTTGTTGGAAGCCGTTGTAATAAACTCCGAGGCAATAGGTTTATACAACGAAAAAAATCTCGTTGCAATAAATCCTAAATATTGCAACAAACAAGCTGATGCAATAACTTATTTGTTTCAACAAATAACTTTGTGGCAATAGCTTATTGCTTCAAAGGTTTTGTGAAAATTGTCATGGCTTATTACCACAAACAACCTTGTTGCAATAGGTTGAGTTTTTTTATTTTTTATTTTTTTATTTTTTATTTATTAATAATTTGTCTATAACCCTTTCTTGCAATATACACATTATAAGATAATATGAAACATTATATTTAGGAACTACAAGTTAATGATACAAATTAAATAAGTGCAAAAGTCAAAGTACTCCATTAAATTGATATGTCCAAGAACACAAATATATACATAACTTGTTTAGTTTACGATCAAACACATAGTTTCAAAAGTAAATATACACATACACAAATTGTAAGAAAAGTTCCCTTCAGAAAGTGATATACATGCATGCTTCACAACCACTTCATTGACCTCCACCCTATACAATTGAAAAAAAAAGTATAAATTGAAAAAAAAGAAAAAAAGACATGTTTGCAATCTGTATATGTCTCAATAGAAGCTAAAAACAAGAAAATATCTAACCAATAGACTAACAAACACCAAAAAATCAAATGACATTCAAGATTATTAGTTTTAGACTCCTATAAGATTGATATAATGCAACGCCTATATTAGAATTGAATAATACCAAAATTGGAACACATATATTATACCCTTAAACAGACACATAGATAGAGGAGAAAAATCCCATAGATAATTTACTCAAAAAATCTGTTGGGAAATTTAGACCACAGTTGATAGAATTAACAAGTTTTAAACCCAAGTTGTTAATTAAATTTATTATGAATAAAACTTGTTAAAACAAACAAACAAACATCAATATCAAGTCAAAATCATGCAGCGGAAAAGTAAATAAGACAAGATATGATGACCCAGGAAAACTAATGAAACAAACTAGTTTCATAGTAAAAAACTTGGGGGGGAAACCTTCCTGAAAGCAATCCACTATAGTAAAGAGAAGTTTCAGGTCTAGTACAAAACCTTTGTCCCTAGACTCTATAATCCCCGTAGATGAACTCACAGCAGAAACCTTCTACCGCTTTAGAACCTTTGAATTCTTCAATATATGAACCCCACCATTTTTGATGCACGAATCCCAGTGTGTGACTAACCAATTGCGCGGATCCCAGTACGCGACTTCAATCACCAACTAGAGGAAGATGTTGACTGCAAAGTTCTTCACTTCATCAACAATGAAGATCAAGAAACACTTGGTTACAAAACCCTAAGGCATAAAGACGCAGTAGTTTCTTTCAGAGAGAATAAGGCATCGGTCACCTTTTTCATATGTTCTCCTTGTATTCTCTTATGTGACAGCCTTTAAAATAAGCCTTATATAGATCTAGGGTTGTGAGAAAAGAAACCCTACACAAATACATAAGCTTGGGCCGAAAATCAGATCTGGAAATCTGAATTCCCATAACCTTGATCGATCGAGAGGTGTCGAGGAGGTGTTGAGCTTTAAACTTTGACAGATACAGCTATCGAGAAGCTATCGAGGAGCTGTCGAGGGGACAGGAGCTGTCTTGATCGATCCACCAACTGTCGAGAAGTTATTGAGATTGCGATAAGAAGAAGTTGAAAATCTCGATAGATAGCCTAGCTGTCGAGAGGTGTAGAGTAGCTATCAAGCTATCTGTCTGCAAGTGTCGAGCTATCTGTCCAGCTTTATTGAACAGCTTTTCTTCACTTGTTTCTTGGTCCAATCTTCATGGCTTTAATACTAGACTTGAACAACATGTTTCTTGAAGTATTAAACACATCCTAGATCTACCCAATTACAAGTAAAGTGCGTTTTGTCAAAGGATTAGCTAATTACATAAAATAATGACATATATTCCTAACATGATCCACATATGTCCTAACAATCTCCCCCTTTGGCAATCCGTGACAAAACCACAACAAACAAATGAGCATATGAGAGAAGTTATAAACCACTCAACTCATATTCACTTGTTGAATACAATAAAATCTATCCTAACACAAACTCTTGAAAAACTTTGCAAGAAGAGAGTTTATGGCAAGTAGACTTTGACAACCTGTATTTCTGAAACACTTTAAACAAAATTCATCAAGGCATCTTAGTGTGAAATAGAAATAATAGATTGCATACAAGTTATAAGAAACATGTGCATAAAGATAGAAAAGAAACAACACATGTAGAGTTAGGTGAAGAAGACATACATCATTACATATATCCAAGATAAGCATAATGTATGTAAATATGGTCACAAGACTAGTGTACAAGAAGAAAGAGGCAAGCACTCCCCCTAACAAGATGAAACACATCTCCCCCTTACAAAGACATGTATTTCTCCCCCTAACATGTAGAATCTAAAAAAGAAACCACATCACAAGTTCTTCCCCTTTTTGTCATGATTGACAAAGGGTACAGGAAGCTAGAAAGTTTCACCCGAGAAACATAAATATGATCAAAGGGGCACAAGAAACCCATATAAATACATGAATGTAATGAAACAAAATGCTATGGATGACAAGATAATAGAAAGATGCAAAACATGTGAAAAACAAATCTTTCAACAAGAAAAATATTAAGCACATAGATCACAAAACACACACACACATACTAAACAAGTCTAACTTATTTTATATTTTAAAAACAAGTCAAGATAGTTTAGTGAGCATACATTAACACATGTAAACCTTGTGATGGCCAAATGACATTGTACTTGCACATGTATCAAGAGTAGCAAAGAATATTGCATGTTGTGTGTGAAAAACATCGCAAGATTGCATAAGTGTATACATGTTATGACGATTTGAGATATGAGAAAATCACTTTAACTCACACACAATCATAACTGTTTGATGGGGACTATCACCTTCGAGGTACATCCTATAACTCCCACATCTCCTAGAATACACGCTTGCAATCATATTTAAAACATTTTTGATCTTTTTGCTTTTTATTTTTCTTTGCATATTTTTCTTTTTAATAAGCATATCATGCATGGGCATATAAGAGAGAGAAAAGAAATACCCAATGATATTTGACATTCCAATTTTGCTATGCCGAAGCACACAAATGTCATTGACATTGCACTTTTACTATGCCGAAGCATACAGATGTCATTCATGATTGGCGGGCAACAGTGGTGAGATGGTTATTTATGCCTTTCTCTTAGGATTTTCTAGTCCTTCCCGTCAAAAAGAGTGATATGAGTGTTAAGTACAAGAGATAACTTAATCTTACTCATCACAAACAAGAGCCACAAAGCTCACTTGCTTAGTTGTGCATAGAGATGCTCATCTAAGCTACAAGAGATACAAAGTTTAGAAAACTTTATTTCAATGGCCATCCAAGGTACACAAGTACCAATGTACACAAACACACACTGTTTTTGTATTTTTCTGATTTTTCTCTTTTTATTTTTATTTTGAAAAAAAAAAAAAAACTAAACAACCAAACAAAAACAGACAAACAACATGAAAGCAGAAAGAAAGATGCATATGCATGAAGGCATGATAGAAAGGTGCAAATGCATGAAAGCATGATTCCAAAAGCAGATAAGAAATCAAGCAAAGAGAGTCCTACTTTAGATAGAAAGAATTAAAGCAGAGGACAAACAGAAAAGACAATTAAGTCTTAGGCTCCTTTCTCACCCACACAACACGAGTCTTTAGCCGTGAAGATGAAAAGGCATGTGTCCTAGTATGTCTACTAAAGGACATAGAAGAATTAAAATTCTCCTGAAATTGAGTTAAAAAGCTCAAAACTTTTAATAACTCTTCAAACAAAAGTGTATGTCCTTGTGAGGAAACCTGTGACCGTTTGGACAATTGCTTATGAGGATACAACTTAAAGCAATTAGGACGAATGTGTCCAGAAACACCACAATGGTGACAAACATGAGGTCTAATAAAGGATTTAGAATTAGCCAAATCAGTTTTGGATTTCATACCTTTATCACCTTTCTTAGATTGGAGTACAAAGACAGTCTTTGATCCAGAAACCGTAGAAGAGGAGGGGTCGAAGGAAACAACATATCCTAAGCCAGTCTTATAAGAACTAGGCTTTTGAGCACTTAAGACCTCAACAAGCTTTGCACTAGACATCCTCTCTATTTGAGTTCTAGTTTGACTAAGTTCTACCTCAAGATTCTTGACCTTCTCTTCTAATGAGGTGTTCTTCACAACAAGAGTCTCAACTAACCTTGTAGTCTCATCTAGTTTGACTAACAAATCAGCTCTTTCAGTTTTTACCTCATTAAGCTCTTTCCTATAAAGATGAGAAGTCTTTTCAGATTTTATAAATTCAGTGCATAGCTTATCATAAGCTTCCTGAAGGGTCAACTTCTTAGGTACTTCATTATCAGAAGAATCCTCACTGTCATTAGCACTCTCTACAATCACCTTACCGGTTGAGGTAGCAAAGGTCATAACGTGACTACATTCATTTGCATACTCATCGGAAGAGTCATTCTTAGTACCATTCCAAGTAGCAATCAACCCTTTATCTTTTGACTACTTGGTCTTTCCTTCATGAGGTAGTTTGGACACTCTATCCTCATATGACCAAAACCTTTGCACTCATGGCATCAGATGAGGGGTTTCTCATTCTTGCCCTTCCTTAAGGATTTAGATTTCCTCAGAGGTTTGCCCTTATCCATTTTCCTGAACTAAAGAAGCTTGATAATCTCATCAGTTATGAAGGTTAGATCCTCATCCTCACCTTCACTTTCATCTTCATCTTCAGAGTCCTCAATCTCTTCCTCTATACCCTTAAGAGCCAAGTTTCTACTTTTTCCACATTTTCCCATTAAACCTAATCCCATCTCATAAGTTTGAAGGTTCCCTACAAGCTTAGTCAATGAAATTTGATCAATGTCCTTTGCTTCTTTAATGACAGTGATCTTGGCATGGAATCTTTCAGGTAAGGACCTAAGGATTTTCCTAACAATATCCTTGAGTTTAGCATAGAACTCATTATAGGTCTCATCCTCCTCCATCCTTATTTCTTCAAAACTACTAGTGAGTCTTTGAAGCTTCACAGTCTTTACTACCTTGGTACCTTCATAGGTGGTCTCAAGAATGGTCCATGCTTCCTTGGCAACTTCTGTGGATGATATTTTCTTGAATTCCTCATTGGTCACCCCACAAAACAAAGCATTCAAGGCCCTACTGTTGAAATTTGCCACTATGATTGTTGCATCATCCCAATCCACCGGCGCTTCCTTTGGCTTAATCCAGCCAACTTCAACAGCTTGCCATACCTGTTCACCTAGAGCCTGCAAAAAGACTTTCATACGAACTTTCCAGTACGTATAATTAGTGCCATCAAATAAAGGAGGAATCAAAAGAGATTGTCCACGATCCATGACAATGGGGGTCAAGGATCACACTCAGGAAATTAATCCAATCAGAGTGTACCTGCTCTGATACCACTTGTTAGAAAATTTAGACCCCGGTTGATAGAATTAACAAGTTTTAAACCTAAGTTGTTAATTAGATTTATTATGAATAAAACTTGTTAAAACAAACAAACAAACATCAATATCAAGTCAAAATCATGCAGTGGAAAAGTAAATAAGACAAGATATGATGACCTAGGAAAACCAATGAAACAAACTAGTTTCATAGTAAAAAACCTGGGGGGAAACCTTCTCAAAAAGCAATCCACTATAGTAAAGAGAAGTTTCAGATCTAGTACAAAACCTTTGTCCCTAGACTCTATAATTTTCGTAGATGAACTCACAGCAAAAACCTTCTACCGCTTCAGAATCTCTGAACTCTTCAATATATGAACGCCACCCTTTTAGAATATATCTCACCAACTCAAATGCACCTTCCTCCTAATGAGACCTCAATTCCATTTCTATGGCCTCCCGCCACTTCTTCCTCTATTTTTTTTTTTTTTTGGAAGATCATCTATTCCAACTTCCAATCCTAAATAGGAACTAAAATGTGATTTTCTTTTATAAAATAATAATAATAATAATTGATGAGTCCAAATTCTAACGGCTTCGTCAGTCATAATGGACGAACCTAAAATACGTTACGTATTTATGGCAAGCATTTATGCCAAAGAGTAACTGTCAGAGCAACTGGAAAAAAGAAGTTAGACAAATCAAAGCATCAGTTTGTTACGTATTAACCGTTACAAATGAGAATAAATGCAAAGATCCATTGCTCATTAAAGACAAGGTGGCTATAAAGCTAGAGAGGAACAGAACCAAAGGGTACATAATTCTAATCCCAAAAATACTCCCAAAATTGAATTCCATTGTGATATTCCAATTGAATTCCATCTGACTTTATCATTGGATGGCTTTTAGCACACACAACACTATTGTATCCATATTTTCTTTGTTTTACATCTTATTTCAGGTTCGTCTCTGGATGAATCCAATGCCATCATCCATTTGCATAGACAAGAACTCAATTAATGATTTTCTGCATCATCAATTTGGTGCCGTCTGTGGAAAACGCTGATCATTCAAGCCATTTTCTAAATTGACAAAAGAGATTTTCGTAGTGCAAGATGGATCCAAAGCAAGCATCACAACAGATTCAGGCTTTCACAACCAATGTAGCATAGTTGATATGACAGAATGAAGAACTGCGAAAAGTAGCTGAGGCGCAAAATGAAGAACAACAAACAAATGCTGAGATCCAGAACAAAGATGAACAACATAAGAGGATTGAAGGAAACAGACATGAATCCAACAATAATGAAGAGGAGTCGAATAGTCAAATCAATGGGAGCATAGGAGCTTTAGAAGAAAATCCATCTATGATGGAAGGTGAACTCCATAGCATTAGGAGAGAAATGGATGAACTTAGGAGTTCCGTGAAAGAAAAAGCCATGGAGAACCTGGATGGAATGATCCAAAGAACAAATTCACTATTCACCACTAAGGTGTTGAATCGTCCTCTTCCACCAAAGTGTCGCCTCCCTCAGCTCGAGTCATATGACAGTTCAAAAAATCCTTTGGACCATGTCGAGTCCTTCAAAACTTTAATGCACTTATAGATGACTCCAGATGAAGTAATGTGTAGAGCCTTTCCAACTACACTAAAGGGGGCAACGAGAGTCTAGTTCAATGAAATACCTCCAGGTACCATTGCAAACTTTGAACAACTCAGTGGGAGTTTTGTTCATCATTTTGTCGGAGTACAGCAACATAAGAAGTCAACTAAGGATCTTCTCAACATTCAGCAAAGAATAGAAGAATCTTTGAGGCAATATGTCACTCGCTTCAATAAGGAGCTACTATAGGTGGATGAAGTAGAAGACCAAGTTATCCTAACAACCTTCCGGGCAGGTTAGTTACGTGGAGACTTTTTCTTTTCAATCGTCAAAAGCCCACCAAAGTCGGTAGCAGAGCTACTTCATAAAGGTCAGTAGTGTATGAACATAGAAGACGCAGTAATTGCGAAAGAAATGACCAATAAAAGGAAGTGAGACGAAAGAACAAATAATCACCCTGAGAAGAAGGAAACACAAAACCCAAAGCAGACTTCATATGGAAAGAGAAACCTCCCAAATCAAAGGTCAAGGTTTACTAATTTTACCTCTTTGATAATGCCTATTGAACAAGTGTTAATGCAGATAAAACATGAATTGCCTCTGCAATGGCCTTAACCCATATTGGCTCCAACAGAAGGTAGAGATAAAAAAAAAAAAAATTTAAAAAGTATTATAGTTTTCATCAAGATCACAGACATCGCACCAACGAATGTAGACACTTGAAAAAAACAAATAGAGACCTTAATTCATCAAGGAAAGTTGTAGAAGTTTGTGCAAAAGAAGGATCCATACAGACGACAATAGAGGGACAGAAAGAATCAAGAGCAAGAGACAAACAATACCAAGGCTCCCATAGGTGAAAAAGGATGATAGTAGACAAGTTAGTAGCAGATGGAAGGACCTTATGAAGTTATGCTCGTCCATGAGGCATAAAGTACTTAGAAAAGTACTATTAGTAAGAAACTTTGAAGAACTTTCATTTTCACTTTAAGTGTATTTCCATTTCTGGTATTTCCCACTTTAGCTAGGATTTCTATCATTCACAAATAAAACATGAAGAACAGTATTATTCAGAAGATACCATCGTCATCATTTTTTATTTTAGCCATGTGACCAAAATTAAATCATATACTATTATCAAAGGTCACTATTGACCTAAAAAGTTATTAATACATAACTAAATCGTCATTAATACATGATCAAAAAAGTTATTAATACATAACGAATTCTTCATTAATACGTGACCCAAAAAGTTATTAATAGATAGCGAAATCGTCATTAATACATGACCCAAAAAGTTATTAATACATAACGAATCCATCATTAATACATGACCTAAAAAGTTATTAATACATAACTTAATCGTCATTATTACATGAACCAAAAAGTTATTAATACATAACGAATCTGTCATTAATACATGACCTAAAAAATTATTAATACATAACTTAATCTTCAATGATACATGACCTAAAAAGTTATTAGGCGAAAACACCATTTTGGTCCTTACATTTTGTGGTCACAATCAATTTGGTCCCTACATTTTGGTAGCAGTCAATTTAGTCCTTACTATTTTCAACTTGCAATTAATTTGGTCCTTACCATTAAATAACTAACGGAAAATGCCTACGTGGCAAGCGGTTTGCTTTGTTGGCATACTTGAAGCTAACGTGGCAACTAAAATAATAATAAAAATTTTTTTATTGACATTAAAAAATGCCACCTCAGATTTATCAATATTAGAGATATTAAAAGAAAAAACTATTAAAAACCAAAAAATAACATGAATTCAAATTTGAGAAGTAGGAACACAGATCGAATATGAGCCTAGAAAAATATATAATTAAATTTATTTTCAAATGGGAAGAACACAAATCCAGTACATACAGAATTGAACGAAATAGAAAAGTTACAAAACAAGTCAAATCAAACTCAGTACATTCACCGATTCACAAAACAAAATAACCCTGAAACTCACAAGTCACAACCAACCTCTGAAGCTCCAATATCATACAAAAATACAAAAGGATAATATCAAATAATTCAAATCAAAATGTAAGGACTAAATTGACTGTGATATTAAAATGTAGGGACCAAAATGGTGTTTTTGCCAAGTTATTAATACATAAAGAATTTGTCATTAATACATGACCTAAAAAGTTATTAATACATAACGAATTCATCATTAATACATGACCTTAAAAGTTATTAATACATAACTTAATCGTCATTAATACATGACCTAAAAGTTATTAATACATGACGAAATCATCATTAATACATGACCTAAAAAGTTATTAACACATAACTAATCCATCATTGATACATAACCTATAAAGTTATCTAAAAGCATAACATAATCGTCATTCAAACATGACCACAAAAATGGCTGAAAGTTAACACGTCAAGTAGGAATGGCAACGGGTCGAGTTCAGTCCGGGTTTTTTGATACCCGGACTCGACCCATTGGTCCTCCCCTATTACCCGAACCTAGACCGTTTAATAAACAGGTCTTTTTTTAGCCCTAAACCCGGCCCGTCAGGTCTTCGCAGGCCCCGTCCAGCCACTTCTGGGCCTAATCCGACCCAATCTTATTAAAAAAAAAAAAAAAATCCTAAACACAAATCAGTCAACATTGTTATCAGTCTTGTTGAAATGAGATTCTTCGACAGAAAATAAATAATAAATAAACACAAAAAATAGAAGAAACAAAACTCCATTTATCATTTATGGACCAATCATCACATCTCCGATCATCACAAAACTCCAATCACAAAACTTCGATCATCACATCTCTTTTCGATCTAACAAAACAACCACATCTCTCTCCGATATAACAATCCCATGCTCCTTCGTGACAAAAACAGCAACCACCACGAGATCCATGCTCCTCCACGAGGGTGAGGGTGGGTCGGTGAGTGAATGAGAGTGAGGGTGAGGATAAGATGTGAATGTCTAAGTGAGAGCGAGAGTCAGTGAGGGGCAGATGAGATGCGAGTGAGAGTGAGAGTCAGTAAGGGTAAGGATGAGATGTGTATGAGTGAGAGTGAGAGTCAGTGAGGGTGAGGATGAGATGTGAGTGTTTGAGTGAGAGTGAGAGTCAGTGAGGCGGCTAAGTTGAGAGAGAAATGAGCGAAATGAGTTTTAGGTTAGGGTTGTGATATATATATATAGGTAGGTTTTTATGTAATTTTATATTTAGGCTAACCGAGTCCGGTCAGGTCTAGGTTCAGGCCGGGTTTTTGCCAAAACCTAAACCCAACCCGAACCCGTTTCGAGTTTTTTTTTTTTTTAATAAATCCAAACCCCACCCTATTCTTTATCGGGCTGGGCCAAGTACTCGCGGGTCGGGAAGAAATTGCCATCCTTAACGTCAAGGACGAGGCAATTAAGAAATATAGCTTCAAAATATTAGAACATGAAGCAAAATAATGTTGAAGCAAAGAAAATAAACTGCTCAAAACAAACAGCCAAAGGAATTGTTTTTCAAAAGCTAGAAATAAAAGAAGTGTTTCAAGCAAGATTAGAAGGAGACAGATCCACTGGAGCCTTAGTAATGATAGTAGTATCATCTTCCATCCTTCATCTACATTACTAGTTGTTGCATCAGTTGAAGGACAACCTGCTAGAATCTTCTTCTCAATTGCCTTCATGTCAAGAGTAGAAAATTCTAAACCTAGATGATGTTTAGCCATGTACTTGCAAAAGAGTTCAAAACCTTCCACATAATACTTGCACAGCTTGTCAAAATATGTGTCAGACTTCCTAAACTTTTCAATTGCCTCAAAGTCAACTTTTGGAAGCTTAACTGTAGCATCTTCAATCTACTTATCTTTTAACCTAGAGAAAGCCTACTCAATCTTCACATCTTGCTCTAGAACTTTCACACGATCCTGAGCTTGATTCACCTCGTCAAAAAGAGACATAACCTTAGCCTTCAACACTTCAATCTCAACCCTACACGTGTCATAAGGATAGATGAAACGTCATCTCACAATAAATGCGAGTACACAGAAAACGAAGAGAAGAAATTTCCTGTATTCATATCTTTTCACATAGACAAAGACAGGAATAAGGGGGCAACTGATGAGTCCAAATTCTAACAGCTTCGTCAATTATAATGGACGAACCTAAGATATGTTATGTATTTATGGCGAGCATTTATGCCAAAGAGTAACAGACGGAGCAACTGGGAAAAAGACGTTACACAAATCAAAGCATCAGTTTGTAACGTATTAACTGTTACAAATGAGAATGAATGTGGAGATCCGTTGCTCATTAAAGACAAGGTGGCTATAAAGCTAGAGAGGAATAGAACTAAAAGGTACACAATTCTAATCCTAAAAATACTCCGAAAGTTGAATCCCATTGTGATATTCCAATTGAATTCCATCTGACTTTATTATCAGAGGGTTTTTGGCACACACCACACCGGTGTATCCATATTTTCTTTGTTTCACATCTTATTGCAGGTTCGTCTCTGGACGAATCCAACGTCATCATCCATTTGCATAGACAAGAACTCAACTGATGATTTTCTACATCATCAATAATTACAAATGCGTGTGTCAAAATCTAGTTCACTTCAAGAAAGACTATCGAAAGACTGTAAACTCTAATAAGAACTACAATAAAAGGATCTTGATCTGTATCCTACACAGCCAAAATAACAATAGTACACTCCCATTCAACTCAAAACATCTTCCCCATAATTCGACCCGAATTCCATTTCCAAGTCCTCATCCTCATCATCAAATCCTTACCAACCTAACATTCATCCTCTCTATTGTCTCCATCTCTCAAATCCCACAAAACCCATTTCCCATCTCAACCAACATGGCTATACAAACAATCCTGGAGCAAGCAAGACTTCTTCCTAGAACCCTCCTCAAACCTTACATCCTAAAAAACCTCACTCTCCCAAACATGCCCACGTCTCAAAGACTGCCTCCTTGATCTCTCTAACGACACATTCTCGTCAAGCTTCAAAAAGCCAGTGAAAATAGCATGCACAAGTGCCTCACATGGTGGGACCTTCTTTGGCTTAGTTTCGGCTTTATAGTCGATTCAGGGATCTTCACAATCATTGGTCTCGAAGCTCAAAAAGTCAGACCCTCCATCGTCATCTCTTACGCTGTCACAACCCAAATCCATGGAACATGAATTTAGATGCATGACTAACTTGCTGATCTTACATGACTCAATAAGCATAATTAAATTTCCAAAATTCAATAAACTCCAAATAAATAATGCTTTTAATAAACCTCTTACAATATCTAAAATCCAAAATTTAGAAATAATCTTCAAATACTGTAAAATCTTAAGCGAAATAAAAATAATTAAAAGTCCTATAAGGCTTCAAGCATTATTGCAGTCACCTAAAAACTTTCACGCTCTACCTTGCACCTTACGAAGTGATCCAAAGGTTCTGCTTCCCAATTAAACTTTAATCTGAAAATTATAATTGATGGGGTAAGCCACACATCTAGTAAGCAATTATACATAATACACAACAGAATAGAGACAAGCAAAGCACAAGTATTTTTGATTTCACAAATTCACTCGTAAGACATATGTAATCAAATCTTAAAATCATTCGAAAACACATACAGATAATTGACCAGAGCACAATGTCACATATACACATATCACATATTTTCACATACAATCCTGTGAGCGAATACCAACATCTAACTCTTGTTGGTGAGGGTTCAGTACTTAATCTCACATACAACCCTGTGAGCGGGCTTACATATATATTTGATCAATTTATTAAAAAAACATCTAATGAGTCACATATCACAAAAGCAAAGTTTATACAAAAGTAGAATAATTCACTTAATGATAACAATCACTCCAAATATAGAGGCATATTGAAGATCAAAATATCGAATTGAAACATAAATCAAAGGATGCTTGACTCTCTTGGGGAATGAATAGGAACTAAGGAGTTTATACAAGTATTTTACGATTATTGAGTAAATCTGAAAATTCAATTTGCTAAAAGAAATGTTTTAAATACCATTTGGAAAATAGGAATATAACTATGAGATCACTTGGTTTTAAACAAATTTAAAGAACAAGAACCTTTTTAGAAAACTTACATTGAAACTCAATTCTTTTATGAAAATAGTTTAGTTTAGAAATCATCTTTTAAATGAGATTCGGACGTTCAACACGTTATTTAAAATTCGAAATTTCTCTTTAAAACATTATTTAAAAGTCAAAGTTTCTCTTTCAATGATGTAAAAATGCTTTTGATAAACTTTAGAAAATGTAAGCTTAAAAACATAACTTTTGGAAAAAAACTTTAACTTATAATAACCTAAAGAACAAAACTTGTGCACATTATGCACAATTACTTACAGTACTTGAATTTCTTTGAAAGCTCAGCTAAAACATCCTCCAAATAGTCTCAAAACACTCTTAAATAGGACCTATAATCAACCATGGAAATTACTTAATATCCTCCACAAAATATAAAGCTTATCGAATTATACAAACTGACTCACTAGGACTACACTTTGCTAAACTAATAACACTTTTAACACAACATAAAAGTTTCTCTAACCAATGATATTCTAACCAATAATATTCCCTTGCATTAATCAAAACTCATATTGCCATGAGGAAGGCAGTAGCCAAAAGATCATTGACCTAGGATTTAATACATAACCCCAAAGAAAACATAAAAGCATACATGAATTAAAATTTGTAATCCATGACTTTGTTCTAGAATACACACAATAGGCAACCTAGGATTTAATACATACATATATATATATATATATATATATATATATATCCCAATGAAAACATAAAAGCGATATACATGAATTAAGATTTAAAATTAGGCATGGCAATTTTGCCCTGCCCTGTTTGACCCACCCCTCTCTGCTTTGCCCTACGCGGGTTTTCCCCACCCTGCAAAGGTGGTGGGGCGGGGATGGGGAGAGATTTTATCCCTGCACCACGGGCGGGGCAGGGATAGGTTTAAACTTTTTAGACCGAACTTGCCCCGCCCCGCCCTGCATTGATAATGGTTAAATTATAAATTTTGCATACCCTAAAACCCTAATATTTAAACAAACATATCATCAACTTATTTTATTCTACCCAACAAGGCTTTCTACCTCTTCTTTTTTTTTTTTTTTTCTCTAGCAAGGTTGGAAATAAAGTACCAATTTTAACATTTTCTTTTGTTTTTATTATAAACTGTACAGTTTTAGACCCCTTAAAACACAACAATTGGATTAACCTAGTTTATTAGCCAAGTGATTAACTTAGTCAAATTATGCAAATCTAGGTTAACACAATCAAATAATCATATCAAGAAATAAAGCAGCAAAAATATAAATAACACAATGATATGATGACCCAGGAAACCACACGGTAAAAACCTGGGGAGGATTTGACCTAGCTATCCTTAAGGTAAACTTGAATCCACTATCTGAAAGAATCGAAGTTCATACAAAAGGACTTACAAGCGCCCACGCTCAACTTCCTAATGCAACCCACCAGTAGAACTCACTGACACGACCAGGTGCAAACTCCGAATCCACAGACTCCTTCTTTCTTGGATTCTCCAGTCTAGTACAAGCACCCACGCTTGTTTTTCTTTAAGCTTCAATGACAGCAACTGAGTTGATCATCAAGATGTTGATATTATCACTACCTTAAAAACCCTAAGTTTATGTGAAGGAAAGCTCCTCAAGGATCTCACAAGAGATTCACACAAACCACAAAGTATGAGTAATAATACACCCAGAGCTACTCTCAAAACGTGTCTAGGGTTTTGCCTTATATACCTAGGGCAAAAACATAAAGCCCTAAATGTTTAATGAGGTAGGGCTGAGCTGGAAATTCTACAGAAAAAACATTTTGGCCGACTTTCGATCGATCGAGTCTATCTTTCGATCGATTGAGCCAGGCTGAAATGTACCAATACATTTGCAGCCACTCGATTCCAACTTTACATGAATTACTCAACTTTGAGCAAGCCTAAACAAGACTAAACATATTGTTTTGATCATGGTTTGCCAACATTACGCATTAGAGTTCTAAATACATTAAATCCTAAGTCTTTAGAACCTAACAAACTCTCCCTTTGGCAATCCGTGACAAAAAACAAATTAAAAGCTCAAAGTTTACAAATAAAAGCCCTTTACATAAATAATGCTCATAAACACAAATTCAATCCTAACTACTATCCATTAGTTGCAAGTGTAGACAGCAGCTCAATTGAATCAACTTGTATATTCCTAAAACACTCAACAAACGCATAAACGCATGTGTGACAGAAAAACAGTAAATCAACAGATATGTAAACTAACTCTCCCTTAAGTTAGCACAAAAGTAAGATTCACACAACACATAATAAAGACATATATCAATGAATAATCTCATAAATATAAATCAATAAGCAGTGAATCACAAGAAACAAGAATCACATATATAAAAAAAAAAATGTATCTCCCCCTAACATGAATTGCCCTAAAAATGATATAAAAGGTGAAGCATCTAGATACAATCTAATCTCCACTAGCTCCGCAAAACAAAGAAATACTCCCCCTAACTACAAAAACTTCACTACAAGTGTCAAAATTCTACTCCCCCTTTTTGTGACGGAATGCCAATGGACAATCACATGCCATCATCAAAAGGAGGTGGTGAGGATGAACGAAGATGCCCCAAGTCAACTCGCAAAGCACGTATCTCATCAATTAAGTCCACCAAAATCTGACCATGAGCTACCTGAACGGTCATGACAGTCTCCAAGGTACGACGTATATCAAAGTCATTCGAAGGAAGTGGAGGAACATCAGTAGCAGCAGTATCACCAACAGGATCATCAACATCCTCACCAACAAGACCTGTAGAAGAAGAAGGAGGAGGTGCGATACCAGAAGGCTCAGACCTAGGGTGTTTAGAGCCAGCTCGAAGATGAGCAGCCCTCTGTCTAAGAAAAGACGTACCTATGGAAGCAATAACATGAACGGGCTCAGAAGAAGGGAAATCATTTAGACCAAGATATAACAAAATCCTATGAATAAAAATAGGATGGACAAGAGCATGAGAGGAAGATGAACTCCTATAAACTTCATTCAAAGAACGAAGAAACAAGTGAGGAAAACTAATAGGAGCATCGGTAACAAGAGCGTACAAAAAGACACACCGCTCGAGAGGAATGGTGTGAAGATGAGAAATGGGCCAAATATAATGACATGCTATCCTAAAGAAGAGATAATGCAACTTAGATAGCTCAGCAGTGGTGATCCTAGGATCAGAACCCCACTGGATAGTAGACCCAGTGATGTATGACATGACATCACTAAAAAGAGGAGACTCATCATAAGGGTAGACAGGGTGCTGGACCAAAGGTACCCCTAGAACATCACCCACTACAGTAGGAGTAATGGTGTACTCTACGCCTCGTATCCAACTCTTTACCAAAGTGTTGGAATCATAGACGCAGATAGAAATGTTCGAAAAGAACTCTCTAATCAGGGTAGCTGGAGGAGGAAGATCAGAAATATCCAACAGAGGTAACCAGCCCCGACACTCAAAATTTGTCCTAATGGCAGGATCAAGCTCATCTAAAACTACAGCACGCTCATACCAAATCTTTCTCCTAAGGTTCAAACGCTCAAAAATCTCTTGATTTTTCTCACTCGGAAACTTCTCTCGGTCAAAAGAAGGTGGGGGAACAGACCTATGAGCTCTAGTTTTCCTAGGCATGATGCTAAGGAAAGGACAAAGACATAGAACAAAAACCAAAAGAACAAAAACAAAGCACAAACCAAGGGCAGACTGCAAGTTAGCACAAAAAATATATAGAACAAAAATCTATATGATGCATGAACAATTACAATGTCATGATGCATGTTCTAATGCAGTAAGCTAAGTTCAATTGAAGTTCAAATGCACAAAATTGGCTTGAACACAGAGTTTCTACTAAAAACCCCAAAATTGAAAACCACTTGTTAAAATTTTTTTTAAAAAAATTGACTAATTGATCATTACACAAGCTAGAATACACAAAATAATGATCAATTACATCAATTCAACAAGCCAATTGCACCAATTGAACTCAATTTGAACAAATCCCCAAATCGGATCAATTACAAGCCCTAAAATTTTCAATTTTTCATAAAAACACAAAATTGATCAAATTAAACCATCAAGATCTTGTTTATATCATGTCCCAACAAAAACCCAATGATCGATTTCACATAACAAGGCTTGAATTATGAAAAACCCCAAAAAGAATAGGTCAGAAAATCTCAAGGAAAAATGCATGAAAAATGCATGAAACTTGAAAATAAAAGAAAAAGAAAGGGTAAAATAGACTTACCGGCCTTGGAGGAAAAATTCTTTGCAAAAGAGTCGGAGGAAAACAACAAAAAGTTGTTGAGTGAGCTTGCCAAGTTGGAGAGAGAGGAAAAAGTTTAGAAACTATTTGAAAAAGTGATTTGACAAAGTCAAGAATAGTGTTTTAAAAAACCTGATTCGCGATATTCGATTGATCGAAATTTACATTCGATTGATCGAATCAACCCGAGACTCCAAAAAAGATTTTAAGTAATTTTCGATCGATCGAAAAACAGAATGGATCGATCGAAACAGGCAGAGGATCACAAATTTTTGAGAAAAAACACAGTTTTGAAAAACAATAACCACATTTTGGGCAAAACTCCTCAAAGCATTAAAATTGATGAAACAAAAAGCATGAGTATGAGATGAAATGCTTTTTCAAAAACCCAAGTTTTAACCCCAATTTTTCAAAGAAAATTTCAGCCATTCTCCCTTTAAATTCTCAAGCAAAAAATATGTTTTTGCATAATACTCAAGGTATTTTCAAACTTGGTTGGTCAGACCAAAAACACACACAATAACATGTACAGTGTTTAGCAAAGAGTAACTTGTGTAGTGTGTGCAACTAGCAAAAGCTTGAGATACATGTGAGGTGATATGTGAATAGCAATCAATCACAAAGTCTACAAAATTCATCACATAGAATTCAAAAGAGACTATCACCTAAAGAGTTACATCATATAACTCTCACATCTCCTAGAACATAAGCTTGCAATCATGTAAGTTTCTTGTATTTTGCCTCATAATGTACACACCAATTTTAATTATGTGATTTGGCATCAAGTCTAATAGTACACACCAATTTTAATTATGTGATTTGGCATCAAGCCTAATAGTACACACCAATTTTAAGCATTAAGAGGCTGTTTGGATTGGGTATTTTCATGACTCAATTCTCAGTTTTCATAACTCAATTCTCAAAAATGGTGGGACCCATAGCAAAATACTCGTTTGCCTGCACCAATACTCTATTTCCATAACTCTGTTTCTAATACTCAATTCTCTACTTTTTGAGTTATGAGTTATGGAAACTGAAAACAACTTTTGGCTGTTTTCAGTTTTCAATGGCAAACTTGTAAATAACATCACATAGCTGGGCCCACAGTCAGATTTTTGCTCCCTCTTTATCTTCTTTTCTCTTTTTTTTTTTTTTCTTTTTGTCTTTCACGGGTCTGGGTTTCACTGGGTTCTTCCTTCTTTCTTTTTTTTTTTTTTTTTTTTTCCACCTGGGTTCAACGCCCTGGGTTTCTTCCTTTTTTTTTTTTTTTTTTTTCACACATGGGTTCACCGTCCCTATTCTTGCTTCTTTCTTTTTTCTTTTTTTTTTTTTTTCCACCTGGGTTCAACGCCCTGGGTTTCTTCCTTTTTTTTTTTTTTTTTTTTTTTCACTGGGAACGGTGAATTTCCCAGTGAAAAAAAAAAAAAAAAAAAAAAAAAAAAAAGCTGCAGTGGGTGACAGAGCTGGGGCCCACAAAATAGTGTGAAAAATGTTGAGTGATTGTATTTCAGTGATGTGCCAAACGGGTATTAAGTGATGGGTGATGGGTGATGAGTGATGAGTATTGAGTGATAAGTGATGAGTGATGAGTGACGGAAATTGAGTGACCAAAATTGAGTGACCAAAAAAAAGTGGCCAAACAGCCTCTAAGTAATTAAACCGAGGCTTCACCTTATGTTCTTTTTGTGCATGTGCTACACTTACTAGAGCACAAAATCTTACGATATACACTAAGGTGTTCATGATTGGCTAGTGAAAAGTGGTGAGATGGTTATTTATGCCTTTCTTAAAAGGTTCAATTCCGACAATCAAAGGCATGTGACTTCAAGATTAAGACAAAGTGATAAACACCATAAACATCTTTCCCACACAACATGCACTACAAAGCTTCAACTAGTCAAGTGCAATAAATAAGCTCATCAAAGCTAAACAGGGTACAAGGACATGTTCTGTGTAAATAAATTGACCAACCTTATTTTCAAAAACCAAGAAAAATAGTGCGAAACACAATTTGCTTTTCCTTTTTTTTTTTCTTTTTTTTTTTTTTTTTTTTTATAAAGGAAACAAAAATAAATCCTAGAATGAAATGCATGAATGTTATGCAATGCAAGTCCTAGAAACAAAACAACACAAAACCAAAGAACAATGGTTACAAAAGAAAGAGCAATGAAGCACAAGGACCATGTCAGAAAGATTCAATTAGATCGAGTCTTTTGCATCCAAAACCTATTAGATGTACCACGAGCATTGAAGTTCCTATTCACATTCGAGTGATTTCCAACTCCAGGATTGGAATAAAGGTTTAAAGCCTTTACCAATTCACCAATGAGTGCCATAGGATCTTGTGCTTGAGGCACAGACACTTTTGGTTTGTTTGCTCTCTTAGCAGCTTGAAGCTTGTAACAGTTAGGATGAATGTGTCTAGACTTTCCACAAAAATGGCAAATCTAAGCAGGTTTACCATGCATCTTGTCCTTAGAAAGGGTAGACTCCTTAGGTTCAGACTCTTTCAGATCAACCCTAATCTTCCTAGATAGTGAAACTTCTATGGGTTTGACAACCTCACTCACAGGGTGTTTGACAGTTTCAATCACAACCTCACTCACGAAAGGTTCAGAAGAAGATGAAGGAACAAAGTTTGTGGAATTTGGTGCAGACACAATGATGCTTTCAACAAAACCTAATCCAGATTTGTCAGAATAAGCCTTTTGAACACTCAGCATTTGATCAAGTTTAGAACTAGCAGATCTAACAATAGATAAATCATGTTCCAAAGTTTTAACTTTATCAAGCAAGAGCATATTCTCAAATTTCACATTGTTCAAAAGATCATTAGCATCAAACAATTTAACAAGCAAATTTTCCTTTTCAAGCTTAAGAGATTCAATTATCTTCAGGCCAAGTTCAACATTCATAGCATCCTTTGCAGCAGTTTTGCAAAGTTTATTATAGGCCTCTTGAAGATCTGCATCCTCAAAGAGTTCCCCATAAGAAGGGTTCTCTTCAACAGATACGCTTTCATTGACTACAACAGTAGCAGTGAAAGCAATGAAGTTTCCATCCTCGTCACATCTAGACTCATCATCAGAAACCTCATTATCACTAAGGGTTACAACCATAGCTTTACCCTTAGACCTCAAGAATGTAGGACATTCAGATTTAACATGATCATACCCTTGACATCCAAAACATTGAGAACCCAAAGAATTATTAAAAGATTGACCAACCTTTTCTCTAGGTTTTTCAGTGTTGCTAACCTTAATGGGATCATTCTTCCTAAAATTTCTAGGTTCAGCAGTGTTTGTATTTCCTGCCTTTCTGTTATTGTTCTTAAGAAAGTTTCTAAAGTTCTTGGCAAGGTAAGCAATCTCTGTAGTAGAGAGCTCATCATCAAATCCACTAACCTCAACATCATCAACTGACTTAAGAGCCATTGACTTGGATTTGCTAGCTTTGGGTAGGTCTAGCTTATAGGATTGAAGAGATCCTACAAGCTCATCAACAGGGATGGAGTCCACATCCTTGCTCTCAGTAATGGCAGTCACTTTGGGCCTAAAGTCCTTAGTCAAGAATTTAAGAATCTTCTTAACAATTTTAGGTTGATCATAGATTTCACCCAAATTAAAAGCAAAATTAACAATATCATTTAGTTTAGCATAGAATTCATCAAAAAATTCATTATCAGACATCCTAATGCTTTCAAATCTAGAAGTTAATTGCTATAATTTATTAATCTTAATTGCCTTTGTGCCTTCATGCACAGTCTGGAGGATTTTCCAAGCAGTATGAGCAACCTCAACATTAGAGATTCTCTTAAATTTCTCCATAGAAACAGCGTTAAAGATGGCATTCATAGCCTTGCTATTGAATCTAGCTGCTTCTTTTTTAAAAGTTTGCCACTCACTCACAGGAGTAGTGGGCTTCTCCCATCCGTACTCAACGGAATTCCAAATCCTCTCATCAATAGATTTCAGGAATGCTTTCATCCTTACTTTCCAATAAGCATAGTTATTCCCATCGAAATAAGGAGGAATAACCAGAGAGTGTCCATGTTCCATGACAACAGGGGTCAAGGATCAGCTCAAAGATCAAAAGATCTACAACAAGAGAGCTACCTACTCTGATACCACTTGTACAGTTTTAGACCCCTTAAAACACAACAATTGGATTAACCTAGTTTATTAGCCAAGTGATTAACTTTTTCAAATTATGTAAATCTAGGTTAACACAATCAAATAATCATATCAAGAAGTAAAGCAGTGGAAATATAAATAACACAATGATATGATGACCCAGGAAACCACACAGTAAAAACCTGGAGAGAATTTGACCTAGCTATCCTCAAGATAAACTTGAATCCACTATCTGAAAGAATCAAAGTTCACACAAAAGGACTTACAAGCACCCACGCTCGACTTCCTAATGCTACCCACTAGTAGAACTTACTAACACGACCACGTGCAAGCTCCGAATCCACGGACTCCTTCTTTCTTGGATTCTCCAATCTAGTACAAGCACCCACGCTTGTTTTTCTTTAAGCTTCAATGGCAGCAACTAAGTTGATCATCAAGATGCTGATATTATCACTACTTTGAAAACCCTAAGTTTATGTGAAGGAAAGCTCCTCAAGGATCTCACAAGAGATTCACACAAACCGCAAAGTATGAGCAGCAATACACCCAGAGCTACTCTCAAAACGTGGCTAGAGTTTTGCCTTATATACCTAGGGCAAAAACATAAAACCCTAAACGTTTAATGAGGTAGGGCTGAATTGGAAATTCTGCAGAAAAAACATTCTAGCCGACTTTCGATTGATCGAGTCTATCCTTCGATCGATTGAGTCAGGCCGAAATGCACCAATACATCTGCAGCCACTCGATTCCAACTTTACATGAATTATACAACTTTGAGCAAGCCTAAAGAAGACTAAACATATTATTTTGATCATGGTTTGCCAACATTATACATTAGAGTTCTAAATACATCAAATCCTAAGTCTTTAGAACCTAACATAAACAAATTTATATACTATTGAATCATTGATTTTGTATTATGAGATTTTTGTTTTTGTTGTGATATTTTCTTGTTAAACACTTAAATAATATTATTCATTTTTTGTTAAAAATTAGTTTAATTTGATGGGATAAATTTATTTGTAATTTCAAGTATATTTTTATTAACGAAATAGGTTTTATTAAAAATAATTGTAATGGTTGTAGGCAAATTAACAAGAAGTGGAGTTTTAAGGGGTAGGGCGGGGGCTTTGCAGGGCCCCAAAGGGCGGAGATGGGGCAAGAAAAATTTTTCGAATATGCGGGGCAGGCGGGGATGGAGTAAAACAAAACCATGTGGGGCGGGCGCTAAGACCCCATCCTTCGGACCCGCCCTGCCCCATTGCCATCCCTATTTAAAACCATGACTTTTGTTCTTGAATACAAATTGTAGGCAACTAACTCAATATTGTATTACATATTCTAGGAAAATACCTCTTTTAAACAATCTACACTCCACTAACGTTTTCATGATAAAATTCTAACCCTTTAATTCTTTGTTTTTAACAGTGAAAAATCATACTTTGAACAATTCGGTTGTCTCTTCAATTTTATTTGTTCTAAACTCCAAGAGAAAAAATACACCTCATAACCTCTTTAAATAAGAAACCCTTCTTATGAAAACCCTAATTTCTCTCTTGCTCTACCCTGTAATTAACGCATCAGAGATGTGGGCTTAGTGGGGTAGTGGGCTGCGGTTACTAACAAAATGAATTTATGGCCGATCAATTTTATATATATATATATATATATATATTTAACTTAATTAAATTACTTTTGTGCCCCCAAGATTTAAACTATATGAACTTTTCTAATTATAATCTCAAGTGCGTAAAATCTACAGTACCTCAATCCTATGACTAAGAATTAAAAAAAAAAAAAAAAATATATATATATATATATATAACAATAATGATATGCGGGGTATTACATACACCATCGTCGGCCTGTCAGCGTTGCTATCTTGCTTCTGCTACACTGAATTCGCAGTTGAAATCCTCGTCACCGGCGGTTTTCTTGTACCTTCATATCAAATTGGGTGACTTCATTGCATTCATTGCCGCCTACAATATCCTCCACTATGGGAAGTATCCTTAGGGGGAAGAAATCTCATTTCTTCTAGGCATCTTGGAACTTTTTATGTTTTTGCTTATGTTTTGTTACCCATTTATTTTAATGCTATTCTCTAATCCCCTTTACTTTAATGTCATCGCTTTTAATTTTTGCTATTCGCCCATCCCCTTTACTTTAATGTTATCCTTTTAATACCACTGCACACCCTTGGTGCAATGGTCACTCCACAAGTATAAATGCTTGTGGAATGTGAGAGGCAAAGACTGGAGTTCAAGTCTCCAGGAGAGAGCTTCACACACATATACACTTAGATTATGGTAGAGTAGAAATTCTATCTTATATAAAAATAATAATAATAATAATAATAATGTTATCCTTTGAATTTTTTCTATTCCCCCATCCCCCTTTACTTTATTGTCATCACATTTAATTTTTGCTAATCCCCCAAACCCCTTTTATTTATTGCACTTTTTTTTTTTTTTTTTGAGAAACCAGTCAACAATTTTATTTAAGCCAAAGCAAAGCTACTGTCAAGTAATACAAGAGAGTTAACATCATTAGGGATGTCCTTCCAAATTTTGGGTACAAAACAAAACTTAGCTAATTTAGCTAACTTGTCAGCCACAGTATTGCCTTTCCGTCGCACATGTGAGAAAGAGCAGTGACAGAGGAACGAAGTCAAGTTGATGGCATCATCAATAATATGCCTAAACGATGCCAGGCAAGGTGGGCCAGCTTGAATGTAGTTTAGGACCGTTGCCGAGTCACCTTCGAACACTGCTTGTTGTAGGCCGTTCTCAATTGCAAATTCAATTGCTCTCCTGCATGCCATTGCTTCAACATCGTCCACAGTTGGAGGTAGTTTGATCCTTTAAAATAAAGCACTTAAAACTTTTCCTTTGGAATCCCTGATTACTACACCAATTCCAACGTGAGAAGTATCCTGGAACACTGCTCCATCGAAATTAACTTTCAGCAGAGGGCTTGGAGGTGGAGACCAGCTGATGAAACCGATCCTCTGGTCGAGTATGAATTGATCAAACCGTGCTGCTTGAACTCTTGCAATCTTTTCACAAAGATTTTCGAGTACGGTATGGAGTCATTACCCACCCTTAAAGCATTCCTCTTTGTCCAAATCTCCCAAGCTACAAATGCAAACACCTCAGCCTGGTTTGGTTCTTGACCCTGAAAAATCCCAGTTAGAAGATCCCTGAAACAAGTGAACTGAGTAGCCAGATTACCTCTACAAATATCCATCTCCCACCAAATTTCTTTAAGTACATGGCAATCCCACAAAGCATGCATGGTATCTTCTGCTTCACCATCGCAGATTTTGCACATGTCATTGCAAATAATTTTTCTCCTGAACAGGTTCTTCTTTGTGGGAAGTGATTCACAGCTAGCATGTTCGATCTAATGCATGTGCTAATGAGGGAAATCCATTTATCATCAAACCCTAATTTTTTCATAAGTCTTTCCAAGAAAACTCATTCTACCCTATCATAGGCTTTACTCATGTCAAGTTTTAGGGCCATGAAATCGGGTTTTCCTTGTCTTTTATTTTTTTGGTGGTGGAGGGTTTCAAAAGCAACAAGAATGTTGTCTAAAATAAGACGGTCTGACATAAATGCACTTTGGGATTCATAGACAAGTTTTGGGAGGATTTTTTTAAGGCGATTGGCTATGGTCTTGGAAATTAATTTGTACATGACATTACAGAGACTAATGGGACGGAAATCTTTGGGTTTTTCTGGGTTTTTTATTTTTGGGATCGAGGAAATAAAGGTATGATTTAGAAGTGGAGGCATTGTACCTATATTTAGGACTGAAAGTGTGGCCTCAATAACATCACCCCCTACTGTACTCCAATAAGATTTATAAAAAAGGGGTGGCATACCGTCAGGTCCTGGAGCTGTTATAGATTTCATTTGCTTCAAAGCTTGTTCAACTTCCTCAACCGTAAAACACTTGGTCAGTTCTGCATTCATGGACGTTGTGACCTTGGTGTCAATACCATTTAGGATGGAATCAAAGCTTGAGGGATTTGTCAAAGTGAACATGGTTCTAAAATAATCAACCATTGCTTTCCCTATTTCCTATTCATTGTCCACTCTCGTCCCATCATCCAACACCAGCTTGGAAATAAAATTCTGTTAGTTCCGTTGGTTTGCTTTGCTATGAAAATAGCTAGTATTAAGGTCCCCAGATTTTAATATCATGTTCTATATATATGCATATATTACTATCTACACACCTAAGAAAAAGGTTTTCTATATATCCATTTATATGAGTTTTAAACCTTAAGTAAAACACAATATAGGTATGTCATCTTAAGGATGGTTGATGGCTTAGAACTCCTGTCCCTTTTTGATGAAGGACCCTTAAGGCTTAAAAGAAATTAAAATTTATTTAAGAGGGAACTCTTAAAAAAAAGACTATTTTTAATGATTATTTACTTTTATTGTCATTTAAATTCAAGTTCTTTACTTTTGTTGTCATTCAAATTTCAGCACTTTACTTTTCCTTGTCATTTATTTCCCTAGCAATTTTATTTACTTGCTTTAACTTTCTTGCACTTATTTACTTGTCTTTGAATTCATAACACTCATATACTATTGTTGTTGTTCTTTTCCTTTTCTCATTGATAATGTTGCCAGAAGTCAATAGCTTGGGTAAAACAAATTCCTTTATTATGCTTTTCAAAGGATATGGTTTTCAAAAAAAAAAAAAATTCTTTTTTCCAAAAGTTGATTTCTAAAGTAAAACCTTTTCTTTAAAAATCTCCCCTTAAACTCTTTTTTCCTTCTAAAAATGCTTCTTCTTCTTTTAAATATGTTTTCTTTTCTTTTTGTTTTCTTAAATCCGGAAATAAGGTATTTTTCTAAAAAAATCTTTCCAAAAAAAAAGTTTTCTTTTACCACGTTGAAATTTCTTTCAAAAAAAAAAATGATAAAAGAGATCTTTTGAATGAGAAAAGTTTCTAAAAGGAATATTTATTTTCTTAAAAATCATGAGCTTTTTGGAACCCAAACTTTTTTTTTTTTTTGGAAAATAAAATCCATGAGCTTTTTCTTTTAAAACCATTTTTCTTCAAATTAATCTTTCTCTACCCAAAAATGTTTTTCAACATAAATCTCTTTCTTTAACAAAATCATGGGATTATTTTTTGGTTCAAATCTTTTCAAAAGAAAAACCCATGAAATTTTTCAAAAAGCTTTTCCCAATTTTTGTTAAAGAGATTATCCACTTTTTACAAAAATTATTTTCCTAAATAAAGCTCTTTTCTTCAAACCAGTTTTTCAAATAAAATCATGGGATTTTTTAAAGCTAAACTCTTTTCCCCTAAAAATAAACCCATGAATCTTTTTCTTAAAACCTACTTTTCTTTTGCCTACTTTTTTGGAAAGTTTCAAATATTTTCGGGTTCCCATAAAAAAAATGGCATCTTTCTTTTTCAAAATTAAAAAAAAAAAAAAAATAGATAAACTCTTTCCTAAATCCTTTAAAAAAAAAAGGAAAAAGAAAAAAGAAAAAAGAAAAAGAGGTTTGCTTCCTATTTCAAATTTTGCTAGTTCAAAAGAAATCTTTTCTTTCAAAAATGATGAAAGTAGCTTTTTTTCTAAAACTTCCTTTTTTTCAAAACAATAAATTTTTTCTTAATAAAAAATATGTTTTCTCCAAGATTTTCCTTTCAAAAATAAAATAGAATTAACATTTTAAAACTCGCTCATGCATTTTAATTTAAAACTTTTCCTTAGAATAGTATTTTTAAGGATTTGTGCCTACGGTTCAATTCCATTGAACCCATAGACACTAATCAAGCTTACATAATCCTTTTCTTTTCTTTGGCACTAATACACTTCAATTGTCATCTTTTTTTGTGTGGTAAAAAATGAGAAAATATGGTGGATGACAATAAGGTGCTACTCTTCCAGCTCTCTCTTTTTATTTTCACGTTGTATTTTGTGTGTGTATAATAGTTAGTATTCACATGCTATTATATATGTTACCCTTAGCTACGTGGTAAATATATCACACACGCTATTTATGTATATATCTCACATGCTTTGATCGTAAATATTCTTTGACTTAAATACTCACATGGTATATTATAAGTAAATAAATACAAACATATATATATATTGGTTGTTCAAAACTTTTTTTTTTTTTCCCCAAAAAACCAAAATGCCAAGTATCTAATTTCTTCACTAAAAAGATAATGTTTGAAATAAATTAAAATGAGGTACTATCTTTTAGATAGGCGTTGTGGGTGCCTATCACCTTCCCCACACGTAACTAAACTTTCGAGTCCAAGATTTTTTGTTCAAGACCTTTGGTTTACCTTAATTATTAAACCTTTAAAACTGGTTTAGTTAATTAGGTAACTTAAAATGAATTAGACTTATAGGTGACCAATCACACCTAACCCAAAAACTAATGGTTGGTGGCGACTCCTAAAATAAAAGTAAAAAACAAGACTCACAAGCACACAAATAGTCACGTCGCCAAAGACCCAACATACGATGCCAAACACCTGAAAACCCGATTTTTGGGGGCGTCCACATGTAGACAGTGAAGTAATTGACTTTTTTGATACATTTTTATATTACCCATAAAAAAAGATATTAAATTTTTCCTAAAATAACATATTACCAAATGCCCTATTGCATCAGTTAATATAATTTTTATCGGTATCACTCCCATTCAAACCGGGAAACTCCAACTCAAATGCACCTTCCTCATAATTCGGCCTCAAGTCCATTTCTTTGCTCTCCGCCCCTTCTTCCTCAACCTATGATCTTTTCAAATCCTAAAATATAGGATCTAAAAATGTAATTTTTTAAAATAAAATAATAATAATAATAAATGAATGTGTGCCAAATTTGCAAAATAGCACAATTTTAGTAAAATTTTAAGAAAAAAAGACATTCAAACTTTCGTTAGGATTGCATCTTTAGGGATTTGAGCCTATGGTTCAATTCCATTGAACTCATAGGCACCAATCAAGCTTACATGGTCCCTTTCTTTTCTTTGGCACTAATACACTTCCATTGTCATCTTTTTTTGCATGGTAAAATATGAGAAAATATGATGGATGATAACAATGTGCTACTCTTCTAACTCTCTCTTTTTATTTTCATGTTATAATTTATTTGTGTATAATAGTTAGTGTAGGGACACAATTTGCAGCCCAAGCCCAAAGATGAATAGGGTGGTGGCCCAGTGAGCCCAATACAATAAATTTGTAGAGAGTGGATTAAAGAGCTAGGCCTTAATGAAGTTAATAACAGCTAGTATGGATTTAGAAGGTGATCAAGCAAGGACAGGACACATTGGACTAAATAAATTCACTGTCCGATGAGATAATTCTGAGTATAAATCAATATAACTGTTTACAAGTACAACTTTGATTGCTACAGTATTTTTTCCTCCTTTTTTTTTCGATTCTCATCTCATGGAAGGTCTCTCACATTATATAGTTCCTCTCAAGCCATCCTAATCCTACACTTGTTGATCATCTAAACCTTCACTTGAGTGCATGTCCCATCAAACGCTCTCTTTGGCTTTCTGTGAATTGTAGTAGCTGAGACTGCACTGTTCAGGGGTCTTCTCCACATAAATGCGATCAGAAAAGTAATGCATTTAATGTGGTGGTAGCAGCTTTTTCTTTAGATATTTCTGAGTTCTTATCACTCCTATGCATGCATGAAGCTCATCCTTATCATGTAAACCTCCTGATAAGTCATCTAGGTTGTTGGACTATAGATTCGAACTGTATTTGTCGTGTCTGAGGAGGAGTTACTCCTCAGACCGCTATCCATCCGTTCCTTCTTTGTGAGACTTAAAACTTGGGGACTTTCTCAATCACTTAGCCCTCCTCGGATACGCCCACGTCCCCAGATAAGGCCCAGGACCCAATATAAAATTTTGGGCCTTTATCTCTACAATAGCCCCTCAAAATTCCAGTTTTTCCCTCGCATCCGAGGAGAAAAAGTGGGATTTTGATTTATTTCAAATTCAAGGTTTTAGGAATATCAAAATCCCTGAGGTTACACGTGTGGGAGTATGGTTTTATGCGCTTCATAATTGCTACTGACGTTTCGGAATCCACAAGGCGTCATTAATTGCTCCAGGCAGCATTATGTCCTTTGCATCTAACGGTGAGGCATTGATCCTACGGCTGATATTTTTCCCTTAGAGTTTAGGCGGAATAACTCCCACTCATTTTTTTGCCCTCTATATAAAGCCTTAAAGGAAGTCATTTCTCCTTTACTATACGAACTCTCAAGCTCTCTAGCGATCTCAAGCATTCAAACACACAAAGTCTGCTAGATCATTAAGCTTACCATACCTATTTTCCCAGAAATCTTTGAGAGTTTTTCTAAAGGTTTCAAGGGTCATCGTACACCTTAGTTCGCGTAAGTCTTAATTTCTTTAAACCTTTCTTTTTCTCCTCGGCCCTCAAATTTTTATTTCTCCAGTTATCACTTTCGGAGGTTCCCCTTTAGTTCGCTAATATGGGTAGGTTTAAGCATCTAGTGGATAGCCCTGCCAAGATAGAGACCTTTAAGAAAGAATACCACATATTGCAAGAAGTCGCCCTGCGGTACTATTCCCCATAAGAAATAGTAACAAACCGAGAAGAGGGAGAAGTCATAATCCCTATGATAGCTTTCATAGAGGGGGGAATGACCCTCCCCATGGGTAGGATAACAAGGGACTATCTCCTCAACCATAGGATATGCCCTCACCAATGCGCACCTAACCTTTTTAGGGTCCTAGGGAGTATTAATGCTCTGAAAGAGTATTTAGGCTTGAGGCTCACCTGGCACGACGTGGTCCACATGTACGAGTGTCACAAACAAAAAGGGGCGGGATTTTACCTCAAATCTCGATCTGATATTGTCAGGCTCATCTCGTGTCTCCCCAGATCTAACAAGAGGATGAAAGGCGACTACCTGATTGCTTCGAGGGCGTGGCATGATGGTCTTCATTATCCAATCGAAGAGGGAGAGCCAGGTGAGACACCTTAGATTTAGGTCTCCTAACAATAGATTTAGACTCTTTAACCCCGGCCTTGTTTCGCTCCTTTTTGTCTTGTTTTTTCATAATAATGGATTTCAACTTTTTAACTGTGCTTTGTTCTTCTTTTGTGTTAACAAATAGAAGGCACGTAGCTCCTCAGATCAACTTAACTAACGTCGCATCCCTTAACTACTTGCTAAGATCCGAAATCTTCATAAGTGAAGACAGGCAGCTTCGGGTCGTCCATCTAATTTTGGACTTCTAGCCCATTTCGGAGGCATTCCAAGAGATCGGCCACGCCATAAGAGCGAGTGACCAATGGATAACTCGAATCGACGTGTCTCGGCCCAATTTTTTAGCTCCATCCGATCTTCCATCAGTAGCACACCCATTCCCACAAGGTGTTCCTCTGGTCGTCCAACCAATTCAGCAAGTTCCTCTAGAAGCAGTAGCAGCCAGAGAAGGGGTTGCTTCCTCTAATTCCTTGCTCGAAGAAGAAATTGATAAGTTTCATTTCGGAGAAGAGGAGCCTCAGGGGGTGCACATAATATCAGTCTCAGATGCCAAGGAAGAACCTGACAGACACTTAAGTGTTCATGCCCCAATTTCTGTTGTTGCTTTTCTGGACGATACTTTGGAAGAAGAAAAAGAAAAAGACGAGATGGCTCTAATCAAAGGAGGCAAATCTTTAAAAGAGCTTATGGATGCGAGAAACCAAGTGTCAATCTCACAAGAGGCCACTAAGTCCCAAGTTCAAGCTAATCTTCCTCCTCCCCCTCCTCAAATTCCCAAAGACCTCGGACTGAAACCAATTATGGAGTTGAAAAAGAAAAGGCCAAATGAGGTTTTGGAGGAAGGCGAGGTGGGTCCCCAAAAGGGGACCAAACAATAGAAAGTAGCCAAGGACACCTAAGGCAGGAGGTCCACTTCCGTTGATAGCCGAGATGATTCTCTTGAGGCCGACGTGCGCCGACCACCGCGCACTTGGTCTCCTAGGTTGGAAGTGGACAGTGCCCCCATCCCTTGGGATGCTACAGTCTGAAGCTTTCAATGAGGACACTTGGGTCATCTTACTGAAGCCCTGGAGTAGCCACTTCTTCTGCCAAAAGATATGGACGCTTACAGGCGCTTCAAGCAGCCCGATCTTTTCTTAATCCTTAAGAGGGATCTTGCTATGGTAAGTGGTTTAAACCATTCTTTTAGTTGAATACTTATTCACTTTTATTCATTCTTTCTCCTTATCTTACATGTAATCCTTTTGTTCTTTTTATTTAGATTACTCAACAAATTTTTGTGGCCGAGGAATGGGTCAAGGATGCTCGCAATGAAGTTAAGGCAGAGGCCCAATCCCGCGTCGAGATTGAGAAGTCACTAGGGGTTCTCAAGCAAGATCAAGCTAAATTAACTGAAAAGTTGAAAGAGGCAATCCAGACCAGGGACAGTGCTGAGGCAGGCCTTAAGAAAGCAGAGAGGCAGGCTGAGGATCAGCGCCAGCAGCTGCATCTGACTGAGATTAATTTGGCCACAGAAAGACAAATGGTCAAAGATCTTAGAGCTGAACTTCAAAAGGCCAGGGAGGCGACTCAGCTAGGTAAGAAGGCAATGGAGGCTGAGAAGTCAGCAGCTTATTCGCTCAGCGTGGAAGAAACCCAAATAAGGCTTGTCGAGGAGCTCTCAGGGGTATGTCGAGATTACTACAGCATATCATGGGGTAAGGCCCTTGATGCTGCAGGAGTCCCTGCAGACTCTGACCTGAGGCAGCCTGGGAGTATATATTATCACCCAGAGATTCGTGAACTCCTAGGTTCGTACTCCTCTCTCCTTGAACAAGTTCCAGATGCATCCGAGTAGCCACTGGTCAACCAAGCTATTCCTGCCCTCCCTGAGGCTTCGAAAGGATCTGACCCAGTTGGTGACCAAGGTTAGGGAGCTGAGGGGGTTCAAGATAAGAGTAAGATCCAGGAAAAGAAGAAGCCCTCCTCTAGCCCTAAAGATAAAGCTAAGGATGATACCATTTCTCAAAAGAGCCAGGCTGCTGACCCTCCTGCCCCTAAGTCTCAAACTTAGATATTAGGAATTTTTTTTTTTTTTTGAACTATTATCATGGGATGTAATGTATTTTCTTTTTAATTAATGAATGTGCTTTTCTTTCTATCTTCTGTGTCTTTACATCACATGCTTTCATGCTTATTGTTATTTGTAAATGATCTTGAATTATTGCCACTTTAGTTTCAATAAAAACCAACAACAATACCTTGCTACCATTGCAAGAAAATTTAATGAAGTACTAATAAAGGTCCAATCTAAAAAAGATAAGTAATGAACTTTGTAAAGAATAAATACTTGAATAAGTACCAATATCCTTCTCACTGCTCAATGCTTGAACAAATAATTAAAGACCCTACATTACTCAGAGTTATCAAGCCAAGGATTTAGTCATAGTCTTAGACTTATTTTAACATTTAGTAGGAAACAAATAGATATTATGGGGTACTAATTTTCACCAAGTATGCTGTCTGAAAAACCACACATAGCAAAGGCTCCGTTTAAACACTTCTAAACCTATTATTGAATGTTAGTTTTATCCAAGTATGTGGTCCGAGAAACTTGTCATGACTTATGATCTGCCTAACACTTATAAAGATGTTATTAAGCGTTAATTTTCCCACAGCATCTGGTCCAAGGACTTCAGGCATGATTGGGTTTCAGTTTAAACACTTATAAAAGTTTTCGTTGAGTGTTAACCTTCCCAGATCATCTGGTCCGAGGACTTCAGGCATGATTGGGTTTTAGTTTAAACACTTATGAAAGTTTTCGTTGAGTGTTAACCTTCCCAGATCATCTGGTCTGAGGACTTCAGGCATGATTGGGTTTTAGTTTAAACACTTATAAAAGTAAGAATAATAGAAAGTACAAAGCCTTTATATAGCAAATAAACATATTGATCAAGGAAATACTTATTAATAATAATACCTTTTCAAGTTGTTTACATTCCACGGGCGTGGTATTACATGCTCGTCTAAATCTTCTAGAAAGTATGCCCCGATGCCAGCCCCTAAGGTAATACGGAATGGCCCTTCCCAATTGGGCCCTAGTTTTCCCCATGCTAGGTTCTTTGCAGCGCCTAGAACTTTTCTCAACACTAAATCACCAGTTGCTAATGGTCTCGGCTTCACGTTGGCATCATAACCCTGCTTGAGCTTGTGTTGGTAGTAAGCCAATTGGACCATTGCATTTTCTCTTCTCTCTTCAATCAAGTCTAACCTCTTTTCTAGTAACCCAGTATTATTGCTCGGACTGAATGAGCTGGTCCGTAACGTCAGGAAGCCAGTTTCCAAGGGGATAACAGCTTCAATGCCATAAGTCATTGAGAAGGGGGTTTCCCTTGTGGATCTACGAGGCGTGGTTCGATATGTCCAGAGGACATATGGCAATTCTTCCACCCATTTTCCCTTGCATCATCTAGCATCTTATTGAGTCCATTCACTATAACCTTGTTAACAGCCTCGGCTTGCTCATTCCCTTGGGGGGTAAGGTGGAGTAGAATACCTATTCGTAATTCCTAACTCACAATAATATCTTCTGAAAGATTTGCTGTCAAACTGAAGGTCATTGTCTGAGATGAGGGTATGAGGAACCCCAAACTGTGTGACAATATTTTTCCAGACAAACTTCTTGACATCCATATCTCTAATGTTTGCTAGAGGTTCCGCTTCCACCCATTTGGTAAAGTAGTCTGTGCCGACCAGTAGGTATCTTTTGTTTCCTGCTGCCTTGGGGAAAGGGCCCACAATGTCTAGGCCTCATTGTGTGAATGGCTAAGGGCTAGACAGAGGGTTAAGGACTCCTCCCGGTTAGTGTATGTTTGGCGCAAACTGTTGGCACTGGTCGCATTTTTTTACATATTCTTGTGCTTCCCTTTACATATTTGGCCACAATTGCCTTGAGTGATGGCTCTGTGCGCCAGGGATTTGCCTCTAGTGTGACTTCCGCAAATTCCCCCATGTAACTCCTTGAGGAGTAATTCAGTTGCTTCAGGATGTACACATAACAAGTATGGCCCTGAGAATGAGCGTTTATATAATTTATGATCCTCGGATAGCCAGAACCGAGGAGCCTTTCTCCTTACTTTATCTGCTTCTGATTTTTCTGCAGGCAGGGTATCCTCCTTCAAGAATAGTATTACAGGGTCCATCCAACTAGACCCTGTTCTGACCTGGTGAACTTGGATCATTTCTCTCCTCAACTCTGTGGGTTTGTACAAATCCTCTATGAGGATAACCTGAGGCAGGTTCTGCGCCGAGGAGGTCGCAAGTGTGGCTAGGGAATCAGCATGTATGTTTCCATTTCTAGGGATGTGCAACAAGTTGAAAGATTTGAACCCTGATTGTAGGTGTCTAAACTGACTCAAGTATCCCTGCATTCTTTCATCTTTCGCTTCGAATTCTCCTTTCACTTGGCCAACGACTAACCTTGAGTATGAGAACATCTCTACTACCTTTCCACCCATTTTTTGAACCATGGCCATTCCCATAAGCAGAGCTTCATATTCAGCCTCATTATTTGTAGCCGAGAAGTCCAACCTTAATGACTTTTCAATAGTGATCTTTTCAGGGGATATCAACACTAGCCCCACTCCGGAACCTTTCTGATTTGCTGCATCGTCAACGTACACTTCCCAGGAAAAGGAACCTCGTTAGGAGATCATGCCAACCGATTTTTCATCCATGTTCTGTGTTAGCACTATTTCTTCTAACGAGGGTTCTGCGAACTTGGCCACCAGATCCACGAGGACTTGGCCCTTGATAGAAGTACGAGGCATGTACTTGATGTCAAAAGCCCCTAGAATTGTGCCCCATTTAGCGATCCTTCCCTTGTAATCAGCACTTCGGAGTATGGCTTTAAGTGGAAGCTGGGTGAGGATGACAACCGTATGTGCTTGGAAATAGTGGGGCAACTTTTGTGTACCATGTACTACTACCAAGATGGCTTTCTCCAGTGGTAGGTAACGAACCACAGCTTCATGTAGCGACTTGCTCACATAATAAACTGGCCGTTGTATGTCATGATCAACTCATATCAACACCAAACTTATAGCATAAGGGGCCATAGCGATATATGCAAACAGGACCTCATCTACTTCAAGACTGGACATAATAGGTGGTCGAGTTAGACATTCTTTAAGTTGCTGGAAAGCTAAGACACATTATTCAGTCCACTCAAACCCCTTCCACTTGTTAATCAGCAGGAAGAAAGGCCTACACATATCTGCTGACCGAGAGATAAATCGGTTCAAGGTCGCGGCCATTCCGGTCAATTTCTGGACCTCTTTAAGGTTCCGAGGTGGCTATAAACTGCTAATAGCCTTGATTTGATCGGGGTTGACCTCAATCCCCCTGTGGGTTACCATATAGCCCAAGAATTTACCTGATCCCACACCAAACGAGCACTTGGAGGCGTTTAAGCGCAACTTATATTTTCTAAGAACTTCAAAAATGTTTCCGAGGTCTCCTATATGCTCAGACACCATCTTGCTTTTCACTACCATATCGTCTATGCAGACTTCAATACTTTTACGCAGCTGACGCTCAAACATCCTCGTCATCATCCTTTGGTAAGTAGATCCCAAATTTTTCAAACCAAATGGCATCACCTTGTAGTGGTAATTCCCAATGGAGGTGACGAAAGCGGTCTTCTCCTGATCATCCAAGGCTAATGGTATTTGGTGATACCCTTGAAAAGCATCCTGGAAGCTCATCCGAGGGTGTCCTACCGTTGCATCCACCAGCTGATCGATATGAGGCATAGGAAAAGGATCTTTTGGACATGCTTTATTCAAGTCGGCGAAATCCACACACACACGCCACTTTCCATTCTTCTTTTTCACTACCACAGTGTTGGCCAACCATTCAGGGTAGAAAACCTCCTTAATAGCTCCTGCCTGCTTGAGCTTCGTTACCTCCTCTCGTACTACATCAGCGTGCTCCTTGGATGGGCGTCGAAGAGGTTGTTTCTTGGGGGTGACCAATGGGTTGACATTCAGATGATGACAGATGAATTCTGGATCCACCCTTGGGGCCTCATAAGCATTTCAGGCGAACACATCCACGTTTCTTCTAAGAAATTCTAATAGCTCCTCTTTCTCTTGAATGGGAAATTGAGACCCAACCTGAAAGAACTTCTCAAGGTCATCGCCAATAACAACTTTTACTAAATCTTCGCATTTCACCTCCTCGGCTGACCCATCAGCAGGTAGTGTCGGAGCTCTTAACTACTATGATCCTTCTTCAGCATGGGCTGAGGGCTCAGCCTTGAGTTGATGTTCGATGGCAGCCACTAGGCATTGTCTAGCCATAGACTGACTCCCAACAATTTCTTCAATCCGGCCCCTTGATGGAAATTTCACCTTCTAGTGAAGGGTAGAAGAGACAGCCCCTAGCGCATGAAGCTAGGGCCTGCCTATTATGGCCGTGTAGGGGGAATAAGCGTCCACCACTATGAAGCCCACCTTCACTGTTTTTGAGCCAGTCTGTACGGGTAGCCTGATCTGACCTTTCGGAATGACAACTTTCCCTTCAAAGCTTACCAAAGGAGAGTTATAAGTCGTTAGGTCTTCGAGTCTCAGGTTCAGCCCCTTGTATAAGTTGGGGTACATGATCTCGGCGCCACTACCTTGATCCATCATTACCCTTTTCACATCATAGCCACCAATCCTGAGCATAACCACCAGAGCATCGTCGTGAGGCTGTATGGTTCCAACTTTATCTTGATCCGAGAATCCTAGAACAGACTAAATCTCTATTCTAGCCCTCTTGGGCTCCGAATTAGAGTCCTCGATAGGTTGTCGGGCCACAGACATCACTCTGGAAGGACAGGAGCCGATTCTTCCCGGAGCAACGAAGATGACATTGATCGTTCCCAAGGGAGGTCTCAAGGAATCATCTCTCCTGGGCTCTGAATTAGCTTGGCCCCTCTGGTTACTGGAGTGATGCAAGAGATGTTTTAATTTTCCTTTACGAATGAGCTGATCCAGATGGTCCCACAGATTTCTACAATCCTCTGTGGTGTGTCTTTGATCTTGGTGGTATTGGCAATAAAGGTTTTTATTACACCTTGCAAGGTTTCCTACCATCTTATTCGGCCATTTAAAGAATGGTTCATGCTTAATCTTCTCCAGAACCTGCTGCACCATTTCTCGAAATACGGCACTGACTGCCTGAACATTGGCAGAGCCTGACTGTCCTGAACAATCTCTCTGTGGTCGGTTGTTGTATCGATTCGACCTAAAATCCCTCCTTTCTTGAGGGGTAGCCTTCTCCTTTCCTTTCCCCTGCTGCTGATCTTCCTCAACTTTTTTATACTTATCAATCTTGTCCATCAATTGGCGCACACTGGTAACAGGTTTACCAGTTAGAGATTTTCTTAAACTGTGCTCAACTGGGAGACCAAGCTTAAAAGTACTGATGGCCACTTCGTCAAAGTCACCATCCATCTCATTGAACATTTCCCAGTACCTATCCGAATACATTTTCTGGGTCTCACCCTCTCACATGCTTAAGAATAGTAGGAAAGCCAAAGGCCGAGGAACCCTATGACATGTGACAAAACAGGAGCCAAATGCCTGTGTGAGTTCTTTGAAGGAACTTATAGAATCTGCTCTCAAGCTATCGAACCACTTCATTGCGACTGGTCCTAGACTGGATGGGAAAACCTTACACATCAAGGTTTCGTCCTTGGAATGGATAGCCATTCTCTGGTTGAAATGACTCACGTGTTCCACAGGGTCTGTTCAATCTTACGCATGAAAGGCGACTTGGAGATTTGGTTTAAGGCCCTGCTCATAGCGTCATTTCCCACACCTCTACGTGGTGGGCTTTGAAACTGCCGCTCACGATGATGCTCTTCTTCATAGGAGAAGGATTCGCTAGGTGGAGTTCGAGACCTCCGCTTGTAACTAACGTCCCTTTCGTCATCAGAAGACACGTTAGAGTTCGGAGAAGCTTGTTTCCTCTTTGCATGGCGTAACTCTCTTTTTAACTGATCGATCTCCAGTTGCATGCTCTTGTTGTTCTTTGCATGGGAGATATGGCTCCCCCCTCGAGGTTGACTCCTGTCAGTGTGTGTGGTGTGGACACTTCCTTCACGGTCACCTCTCTGCTCAAGGTTAAGAAAAGGGTCACCGTGTTGGGATCCTCTCGACTCTGCTTGTTGTGGACCCAGTTCTGCCATAGTTAACCGTTGCCTTCACTATCACACAAGCTCTTCCCACAGATGGCGCCAATTGTAGGGACACAATTTGTGGCCCAAGCCCAAAAAAGAATTGGGTGATGGCCCAATGAGCCCAATACAATAAATTTGTAGAGAATAGGTTAAAAAGTTAGGTTTTAATGAAGTTAATAATGACTACTATGGATTTAGAAGGTGATCAAGCAAGGACGGGACACATTGGACTAAATAAATTCACCATCCGAGGAGATAATTCAGAGTATAAATCAATATAACTATTTACAAGTACAACTTTGATTGCTACAGTATTTCTTTCTTCCTTTTTCTGATCCTCTTCTCGTGGAAGGTCTCTCACATTATATAGTTCCTCTCAAGTCATCCTGATCCTACACTTATTAATCATCTAAACTTTCACTTGAGTGTCTATCCCATCAAATGCCCTCTTTAGCTTTCTGTGAATTGTAGTAGCTGAGACTACACTGTTCAGGGGTCTTCTCCACATAAATGGGGCTAGAAAAGTAGCTACAATGCATTTAATGTGGTCGTAACAGCTTTTCCTTTAGAAATTTCTAAGTTCTTATCACTCCTATGCATGCATGAAGCTCATCCTTATCATGTAAACCTCCTAATAGGTCATCTAGGTTGCTGGACTATAGATTCGAATTGTATTTGTCGTGTCCAAGGAGGAGTTACTCCTCGGACCGCTATCCATCCGTTCCTTCTTTGTGAGACTTTAAACTTAGGGACTTTCTCAATCACTTACCCCTCCTCGGATACGCCCACGTCCCTAGATAAGGCCCAAGACCCAATATACAATTTTGGGCCTTTCTCCCTACAATTAGTATTCACATGCTATTTATCTAGTAAATAAGTATTCACATGCTATTGTATCTATTACCCCTAGCTACGTGGTAAATATCCCTCACATGCTATTTATGTATATATCTCACATGCTTTGATCGTAAATATTCTTTGACTTAAATACTCACATGGTATATTATAAATAAATAAATACTAGCATGTGTGTTTGTGTGTGTGTGTGTGTATATATATATATATATAGGTTGTGCAAAACTTTTTTTTTCAATAAACCAAAATGCCAAGTATCTAATTTCTTCACTAAAAAGATAACGTTTGAAATAAATTAAAATGAGGTACTATATTTTAGATAGGTGTTGTGGGGTGTTTAACACTTTCCTCACATGTAACTGAACTTCCGAGTCTAAGATTTTTGGTTCGAGACCTTTGGCTTACCTTAATTAATAAACCTTAAAATTGGTTTAGTTAATTAGGTAACTTAAAATGATTTAGACTCATAGGTGACCAATCACACCTAACACAAAACCAATGGTTGGTGGCGACTCCTAAAATAAAAGTAAGAAAAAAGACTCACAAATACACACCTCGTCCTAGAAACATAAACACACAAAGAGTTACGTCGCTAAAAACCCAATGTGCGATGCCAAACACCTGAAAAATCCAATTTTTGGGAGCGTCCACATATAGATAGTGAAGTATTTGACTTTTTGGATACATTTTTATATTTTCCATAAAAAATGATATTAAATTTTTTTTGAAATGATATATTACGAAATGCCCGTATCTCACAAAGCTATTGTCATTTAAATTCAAGTTACCTTTATTGTCATTTAAATTTCAACACTTTACTTTTCCTTGTCATTTACTTTTCTAGCAATTTTGTTTACCATTCTTTACATTCTTGCACTTATTCACTTGTCTTTAAATTCATAGCACTTATATATTATTGTTGTTGTTCTTTTCCTTTTCTTATTGATAATGTTGCCATAAATCAATAGCTTGGGTAAAACAAATTCTTTTATTATGCTTTTATAAGGAAAAGGTTTTTTTTTTTTAAAAATATTTTATTCTTTTTCCCAAAAGGTTTTTTCTAAAGTAAAACCTTTTCTTTAAAAATCTCCCCTTAAACATTTTTTCTAAAAATGCTTAAAAAAAAAAAAAAACACATCTTTTTCTCCCCTTAAAACGTTTTTTTTATAAATGTTTTCTTTTCTTAAATCTAGAAATAATGTATTTTTCAAAAAAAAAAAATTTATTTTAAAAAAAGTTTTCTTTTACCACGTTGGAATTTAAAAAAAAAAAATTGATAAAAGAAATCTTTTGAATGGCCAAAATTTCTAAAAGGAATATCTATTTTCTTAAAAATCATGGGATTTTTGGAACTCAAACCTTTTTCTTTTTGAAAATAAAACCTATGAACTTTTTCTTTTAAAAGTCTTTTTCTTCAAAATAATCTTTCTCTACCCAATTTTTTTTTTCAACGTAAGTCTCTTTCTTTAACAAAATCATGGGATTTTTAGTTCAAATCTTTTCAAAAGGAAAACCCATGAAATTTTTCAAAAACCTTTTCCCAAATTTTTTTTAAAGAAATTATCCACTTTTTACAAAAACAATATTTTCCTAAATAAAGCTCTTTTCTTCAAACCATTTTTTTCAAATAAAATCACAAGATTTTTTAAAGCTTAACTCTTTTCCCCTAAAAATCATGGTTTTTAAACCCGGACCGGACCGTACGGTCCGACCGGAAAAATCTCGAACCGCTCGAAATTACGGTCCGTTTAGCATCAAAAACCGTTCCATGCAAAAAAAACAGAAACCCGTACGAACCGCGGTCCGACCGCCCGGTTCTGTGAACCGTGAGCGGTTCTGGCGGTTCAAATCAGAGCTATTTTTATTAAAAAAAAAAAAAAAAATTACAGACTCACAGTACCAAATCACCATTGTTGAAGCTTCAACCATAACATTCTGTCAAACGTTGAACTCGCATCAATGTTCTGGATATTTTGAGGCGAAAACTTCTTTTCGGTAATGAGAGCTTCTGCGAAATTTTTTTTGACAAAAAAAAAAAAAGAAAAGAAGAAGAAAGGAGCAGCCACTGCACGGTGACAGTGTAATGCTCTGCAAGAGTTTTTGACCAAAAAAAAAAAAAAACCATGATTATTTCTGTGAGTGAGAAGGAGGCAGAGGAAGAGTTTTTTAGTTTTTTTTGACAAAAAAAAATAAAAGAAGAAGAAAGGAGCAGCCACTGCACGGTGACAATGTAATGCTCTTCAAGAGTTTTTGACAGAGAAAAAAAAAAAAAAAAACCATGATTGTTTCCATGAGTGAAACTGAGAAGGAGGCAGAGGAAGAGTTTTTGTGAAGAAGAAAGAGTGAAGAGGTTAGAGGGCTCATCAAAAATGAGAAAGTCAGAAAGATGGAACACTGAAGAAACGTCCAACCTAGGCATTGGGAAAGTAAAAGAGCATTGGGAAGGCAAAATTTTTAAATGGGTGGATGAGAAAAATTGAAATATTAGTAAAAAAATAAAAGAAAAAAGAAATAGATAAAGATGTAGAATTATAAACGGTGGAGGGGATAAATCAATCAATCAAACGGTGGAGAAAAAAAGGAAGAAAAAATAAAAAGAAAAAGAAAAAGGAAAAACAGATTGTACTTAGGCAATTTGAAAAGTTGAAATGCTATGTCCACAATATTTTTACAACAAATTATGAGTGGTTAGTTATTATTTATTCAAATTTAAATTTAGCACTGAAATCACTTTTTTTAACTCAACAATAACAACCAGTAGCAACCTGCCACTTATGATTTGTTGTAAAAATATTGTAAAAATGTTGTGCACATATCATTTCTCTTTAAAAAGTAAAAGGAATTTAAAAGAGAAATGAAATGTCCACAATATTTTCATAACAATATTACAGTGGATGATATAATGAGTATAAAACTTTTATACCCATTATATCATCCACTATAATATTGTTATATACTTATTTATTTGTTTATTTATTAGGTTTGCTTAAGATTTAATATTTTTTATGTGTCTTATGAAAATTATGATATGAAAAATATATTTAAAAGATAAATCTCATATTTATTTGGAGACTATTTTAGCTAATTTTTCTATTTTTACTAATTTAATGTATTTATTTATATTTAAAATAATTATTAAATTAATTATGACGTCATCACGGTTCGATCCCGGTTCGACCTCGGTTCGACCTCAAAAATCTTGAACCTCTCTTTTTTACGGTTCAATGAACGGTCCGGGTTTCAAAACCTTGCTAAAAATAAACCCATGAATCTTTTTTCTTAAAACCTACTTTTCTTTTGCCTTCTTAAAACTAATATTTTTAAAAAATGTTTTTTTTAGAAAGCTTCAAATATTTTTGGGTTCCTCTAAAAATATGGAATCTTTCTTTTTCAAAAAAAAAAAAGAAAAAAAAGAAAAGAAAAGATAAACTCTTTACTAAATCCTTTTTCAAAAAAAGAGGATTGTTTCCTATTTTAAATTTTGCTTGTTCAAACGAAATCTTTTCTTTCAAAAAAATGATGATAGTAGCTTCCCCCCCTAAAACTTCCTCTTTTCAAAACAATAAATTTTTTCTTCATAAAAAAAGTGTTATTAAAATGTTTTCCCCAAAGACTTTCCTTTCAAAAATAAAATAAAGTTAACATTTTAAAACTTCCCCATGCATTGTTATTTCAAAACTTTCCTTAGGATTGCATCTTTAGGGATTTGTGCCTATGGTTCAATTCCATTGAGCCAATAGGCACCAATCAAGCTTACATATTTCCCTTTTTCTTTGTTGGCACTAATATATTTCCATTGTCATCTTTTTTGCATGGTAAAATATGAGGAAATAAGGTGGATGACAACAAGGTGCTACTCTTCTAACTCTCTCTTTTTATTTTTACGTTGTAATTTATGTGTATAATAGTTATTATTCACATGCTATTGTATCTATTACCCCTAGCTACGTGGTAAATATCCCTCACATGCTATTTATGTATATATCTCACATTCTTTGATCGTAAATATTCTTTGACTTAAATACTCACATGGTATATTATAAGTAAATAAATACTAACATGTATGTTTGTGTGTGTGTGTGTGTGTATATATATATATATATATAGGTTGTGCAAAACTTTTTTTTCCAATAAACCAAAATGCCAAGTATCTAATTTCTTCACTAAAAATATAACGTTTGAAATAAATTAAAATGAAGTACAATCTTTTAGATAGGTGTTGTAGGGTGTTTAACACCTTCCTCACACATAACTGAACTTCTAAGTCTAAGATCCTTGGTTCGAGACCTTTGGTTTACCTTAATTAATAAACCTTATAATTGGTTTAGTTAATTAGGTAACTTAAAATGATTTAGACTCATAAGTGACCAATCACACTTAACACAAAACTAATAATTTGTGGTGACTCCTAAAATAAAAATAAGAAAAAAGACTCACAAATACACACCTCATCCTAGAAACATAAGCACACAAAGAGTAACGTCGCTAAGAACCCAACGTATGATGCCAAACACCTGAAAATTTTGATTTTTGGGGGCGTCCACTTGTAGACAGTGAAGTATTTGACTTTTTTTGATACATTTTTATATTTTTTATAAAAGAGATATTAAAATTTTTTTAAAATAATATGTTATGAAATGCCCGTATCTCACAAAGCTAAATTCACTCCCATTCAAACCCGGAAACTCCAACTCAAATGCACCTTCCTCATAATTCGAGCTCAAGTCCATTTCTATGCCCTCCGCCACTTCTTCCTCAACCTATGATCTGTTCAAATCCTAAAATATAGGATCTAAAAATGTAATTTTTTTTTAATATAAAAGTAATAATAATAATAATAATAATAAATGAATGCGTCAAAATCTGGCCAAATTTGCAAAATTGCACAATTTTAGTAACAAAAAAAAAAAAAAAAACATTCCAACTCAAGTTCCAAAAATATTAACTAAATAACTTTGTTAGAACAGTTTTCTCGTAAAATTTCCTAAAATTTTGCTGGCAAATATGGCCGTCAAATCTAGTTTTACTTCAAGAAGACTGTAGTAAAAGATCTTGATCTGTATCGTACACAGCCAAAATAATACACTCCCATTCAACTCAAAATGCATCTTCCCCATAATCCGACCCGAATCCCATTTCCAACTCCTCATCCTCCTCATCAAATCTAACATTCATCTTCTCTCCATTGTCTCCATCTCTCAAATCTCACAAATCCCATTTCCCATCTGAACCACCATGCCTATACAAACAATCCAAGAACAAGAAGAACAAGAACCAAATCGAGCTCGAAGCTACTGGCGATGGAGCAAGCAAGACTTCTTCCCAGAACCCTCCTTCTCAAACCTTACATCCTACAGAGCCTCACTCTCCCAAACCTGCCCACGTCTCAAAGACCGTCTCCTCGACCGCTCGACCGACGCATTCGAGCTCGTCGAGCTTCGAAAAGCCAGCGAAAACAGCATGCGCAAGTGCCTCACATGGTGGGACCTTCTCTGGCTCAGTTTCGGCTCCGTAGTCGGTTCAGGGATCTTCACGATCACAGGTCTCGAAGCCCACGAGGTCGGACCCTCCGTCGTCATCGCTTACGCCGTCGCCGGCCTCTCGGCGTTGCTATCTAGCTTCTGCTACACTGAATTCGCAGTTGAAATCCCCGTCGCCGGCGGCTCCTTCTCGTACCTCCGTGTCGAATTGGGCGACTTCATTGCTGAAGTGTTGACACTTATCACATGCTCTGACATATGCTTCGGCGTCTGTTTGCATGGACGGCCAGTAGTATCCTGCACGGACAATCTTGTGGATGAAAGACCTTGCTCTTAAATGATTTTCACATGCTCCTTCATGGATGTCCCTCATAATGTAGTTCGACTCTTCTGGGGTCAAACATCTCAGGTAGGGTTGAGAAAGACCCCTCTTGTATAACACTTCATCCATAAGGACAAATTTAGCTGCTCTAACCCTTAGTCTTCAAGCTTCTTCCTTCTCCTCAAGAAGTATGCCGCCCTTGAGGTAAGATATAATCGGTGTGGTCCAGTTAGCTTCTCCATCTATCTGCTGTACTTCGGGGATATCAATACTTGGGATATACTGGAACCTAACTTGTTCATTTATGACGTTGTTCGCAGAGGTGGCATTGGCCAGGCTATCCGCTTCCATGTTCTCTTATCTTTAGATTTGTTGAAACTTGGCTGATGTGAAACTTTTGATGCAATGCCTAACTTTGCACAAATACCTCTTCATTCATTCTTCCTTGGCTTCACATGTTCTATTCACCTAGCCTATAATTAGCTACGAGTCTCCCTGGACGAGAACTGACTTTGCTCCAAGTGACTAGGCCAACTCCAAGCCCTAGAGGAGGGCTTCATACTTAGCTTCGTTGTTGGTCGTCTGGAACTGTAGGTGATTGCAAGATTACACTGACTCCTCCTGCATATTGAGTAAACGAACCATCTACATAGATGATCCACTGTTTTGCCCCCTCTCCTCCATTCTACTGGTCATAGGCTGGAGTGAATTCTGCGATAAAGTCCGCAAGCGCTTGGGCTTTTATTGCTTCCCTAGGGTGGTATCTTACGTCAAACTCACTGAGTTCCACTGCCCATTGAATCAGTCGTCTAGTTGCTTCCAGCTTGTTCATAGCCTTCTTAAGTGGATGGTATGTCAGGACGTTGATGACATGAGCTTGAAAATAAGGCCTGAGCTTTCTTGCTCCTGTTACCAATGAGAAGGCTAACTTTTCTATTGGTGGGCACTGTCCTTCAGCTTCTCTTAAGGCCTTGCTGGTGTAGTAGACAGGCTTCTATACCTTTCCTTCCTCCCTGATTAAGGCTGAGCTCACTGCATGAGGGGATACCCCTAGGTACAGATACAACTCTTCACCTGGTTTGGACGGGCTCAACAAAGGAGTTGAAGTGAGATAGGCCTTAAGATCTTCAAATGCCTGTTGACACTCATCTGTCCATTTAAATGCTTTCCTTAACACTCTGAAAAATGGTAAACACTTGTCAGCTGCTTTTGAGACAAACTTGTTGAGGGCTGCTACTCGTCCAGTGAGACTTTGTACTTCTTTGACATTCTTTGGTGGCTCCATGCTTAGTATTACTTGGATTTTATCAGGATTTACTTCGATTCTCCTCTGTGAAACCATGAAACCAAGGAACTTTCCTGATGAAACTCCTAAGGCGCACTTACTTGGGTTCAACTTCATATTGTATTGTCTAAGCATGTCAAAAGTCTCCTACAGGTCATCTAAATGCTGTGTCTCCTTCGTACTTTTGATTAGCATATCGTCTACGTACACTTCAACATTTCGTCCAATTTGTGGACGAAACATATGGTTGACTAGCCTCTGATAAGTGGCCCCTGCATTTTTCAAACCAAAAGACATTACTTTGTAGCAAAACAAACCTTGGCTTGTGATGAAGAATGTTTTCTCCAGATCAGCTTCGTCCATCTTGATCTAATTGTACCCCGAGAATGCATTTATAAAGCTCAACAATTGGTGCCCAACTGTTAAGTTTACCAGCTGGTCAATGCGAGGAAGGGGATAACTATCATCGGGGCATGCCTTGTTCAAATTTGTAAAGTCTATGCACATCCTCCATTTGCCGTTAGCTTTTTTGACCATCACTACATTAGCTAGCCAGTTAGGGTAGTAGACTTCGCGGACGTACCCTGCCGTTACCAACTTTTGGACTTCTTCTTTGCTGGCATTGTCTCATTTTGGGGCGAACACTCTCCTTTTCTGATGAACAAGCTTATAGGATGGGGACACATTTAGACGATGAGTAATTACACTTGGGTCAATCCTAGGCATGTCTTCTTGGCTCCAAGCAAAAACACTTGTGCTCTTCTTGAGGAATTGGACGAGATCTTGCTTTGTTTTCTCTTCCATACTTGTTTTGATCCTAGTGAACTTCTCCAGGTTGGACTCGTCTAGAGGGACATCTTCTAATACTTCAATCGGTTCAACAACTGTTCTTCTTTCTTCAATGTTCATTGTCTGCATCTGCTTGTTCATTGCTAACATAGCCAAGTAACATTCTCTAGTTGCTTGCTAGTCTCGTTGTACTTCTCCAATGCCATATTCCATTGGGAATTTAACGGACAAGTGATAAGTAGACGTCGCAGCCCTCCAACTATTCAAAGTTGGTTGTCTTATAATGGCATTATATGAGGACGAACAATCCAAAACAAGGAAGTTTACTTCCTTATTGATTTGTCATGGGTAAGAACCAACTACGACTAGCAAGGAGATAGTGCCCACTGGTAGAACTTTCATTCCTCCAAACCCAATTAAAGGTACATTCACTAGACAAAGTAATTCCTTACTAACCCTCATTTGCTGGAAGGTCAAATAGTAGAGGATATTCGATGAACTCCCATTATCTAGTAATACTCTTCTTCTTGTGTAATTAGCAATCGTCAAATGATAACAATTGCATTGTCATAAGGATGATGTAGTCTTCTTGCATCTTCGTCAGTGAAAGTAATAGTAGGCTTGTCTACTCTGGACGTCCTTGGTGGGCGGCCTGTGAGTTGAACATTCTGAACTACCAGTAAGTAAGTCTTCTTGGCTTTGGATGAACTCCCGGTTGACAATCCTCCCACAATGACCCTTATTTCTCCAAGTGGCTAACACACTAATTCTTCCGCTTTGCCTTTCAATGGTTGCCTTTCGTCCTTGTGGTCTCTTCCAAGAAAATTCTTCAAGTCTTAACACTTGTCCGTGTCATGCCCATGATCTTGGTGGAAACGACAGTACATGCTTTTGTTTCGTTTTCTAGGAACTCCTTTCATCTTCTTTGGCCATTTCAAGGGCAAGTCGTCCTTGATTTTCATCAACACTTGGTCAAGTGGGGCATTCAAGGTAGCGTAGTTGGAATATCGTCCTGAGGACGATCCTGCCTTCCTGCCGTCTCGATCTCTTTTTTCTCCCTCTTGGCCTTCTTTGGATGAGGACCTTGCTCTGGATGGTGTATGTAACCAGCTTCCACTAGTTCAGACTTCTTCTTTTTCTTGGCAATAATCGCATCCTCAACATTCATGAAACTTTGGGCTGAGTGTATCATCTTGGCCATCGTTTGTGGCTTTTGGTCATACAACTTGTGGATAAAAAAATCTGAAGTAACTCCATTGTAGAAGGCTGCTAAGAGGTTTTTGTTGTCCATCTCGTCTACCAACAGGGCTTCCCTCTTAAAACGACTGATGAAAGTCTGAAGACTCTCGTTTTCTCCTTACTCTATGTTTAGTAAGATGGATAAGGAACGCTTATGCCTTTGGTCTCTGAGGAAGTTGTTGACGAACAACTTACTTAACTCTTGGAATGAAGTTATGGTGTTTGGTGGTAGCTTACCAAACCATACCCTGGCCGGGCCCTTCAACGTGGTAGGGAAGACTTTGCACATGATTTCGTCTAGAACGCCTTAGAGATGCATAGTTGTCTTAAATGTGGCAATGTGATCACAAGGATCTTGTGTTCCATCATATGAGTCCAAGGTAGGCATTTTGAACTTGGAGGGTAAAGGATGACTTGTGATGGACACGGTGAAGGGAGAGTCACTTCTGTGGATGAGATCATCCACATGGTTCGCTCTCCTCATGGAGTCCTTCATCTCCTCCATGGCTTTCTTCATCTGATCCATTTCTCTCTCCAAGTGTGGCACCCTTTGAGTGATGGTACCTCTGGACTGATCTCCTCCTTCAACGCCGTTCTCCGCCCCTTCATTCTCTAAATTTTGCCTGTGTTTCTCGGTGCGTCGCTATCGATGTTATCTATTGACTTCTCTAGTTAACTCCTGGTTTTGTTGCATTAAGTCCACCATTGTAGCTGCCATTAGGCCTCGTCAATGGGCCGGGCCGGCCTTTTTTTACTTGGCCCATGGGTCTAATGGGCTAGGCTTAACGGGTTGTTGACTAGTCAATGGGCTGGGTCGGGCCGGGTTGGATGGAAAACCCTAGCCCATGGCCCTACCCATGGGCAATGCCCATTTGGGCTTTAGCGGGCTGGGCTAGTGAGGTGGGTTTAATGGACTACCCATGGGCATTTTTAACCAGTCTTCAATGGGGTTATAAAAATTTAACCAAAACAATTATAATTATATATTATTACAAACTATCAAATTGAACAATTAAATCTACTAAAAGATTCTATTAAAAAAAAGTACTAAGACATACCTCTTAAAAAGGTACTAAAATAAGATTAATTAACTTGTATTGATAAGAATAAATAAGTACATTGAAATTTTCATGAATATATTAGACTGAAAATAGTTGCATCACTACAAAATGTGTACATCCCAACTAGGTTGGCACCCACACACTTGTCTATCATTTGCAATTCCCAATCTATTTGTGTTGATTCTGTTGAAACATCAAATAATTTTATCTAAGAAAAAAGTTGAAAAACTTGTTACATAAATTTTATAACTATTTGCCAAGCATTATCTTGAAGTGGTGGATTGTTGGTCATGTGGTGGACTTCTTGGCATCCACTCGGGCCTTTCTAAATTTGATACTTGTAATTGTATAAATATAACTATTAAAAATATAATACTATTATTCTATAGAGTATATAACTATAAGAGGGCAAAAATAATAAGAGATGAAAAATTGAGAATAGTCTAGGGAGAGTTTGAATTTGAGAGATTTTTTGTGAGCAAAATGAGAGAAATGTCATAGGTATTTATGGATTGGATACTTGAACACACACACACACACACACACACAAAGAAAAAAAGAAAAAAAAAAGAGAACTGACTTTTGTATTGTTCAAACGGTAAGCATTCTTAAAGGAAAGAAGAATCAAATATCAATTCGGAAATATATGAGCAATCAAATATCAGTTCTTAAAAGGATATATGAAGAATCAAATACCAATTCTTAAAGGAAAGAATTTCTTCCAACCATGAACCAACGGTAAGCTTTTTTTTTTTTTTAAAGGAATTTCTTCTATAATTGTAACTTGTAAGGAAAGAATTAAAATTTATCAAAGGAAAGAATGACTTTCTTTCCAGAGGCACAGAGGTAGGGCAATGGTCATCTTAGTAATAAGTAACTTAGTTTTAAAAATCAAAGCTACTAGAATAATACCAAAATATATATATTTATTATGCATATTGTATCACAATCACTCCAAGTATTTAGTGGTTAGGTGTGTGGTCTTAAAGTTTTTATAATGTCTAAAGTTCAATGCCTCACCCACCCAACCCCCAAATTATTTTGTTATGAATTTTGGGCAATGAGTCAGGCTAATGGGCTGGGCTAACGGGCCGGCCCACCGGGCGCCCATGGGTAAAGAAACCAACCCATAGCCTATCCCATTGGGCTACTAGGCTGCCCATGGGCTTCAATATTACCAAGCCGGGCTACCCATTAGCCTGGTGGGCTAGCGGGCTACTGGGCCAGCCCATGGGTCATGGGCTATTTGATGACCCTTAGCTGCCATGGATTGCAGTTGTTGTTGGACGGATGCTGGTGGCGGTGCTGGTGCACAATTTGGATGATTGGAGGCATTTCCACTTTCCTGGTGTTCTGTACTTGTGGCTATCGACCTAGTCCGAACCATGCAGACTTTTTGTCTTGGCAAGTAAGGCGGTTAACACTTAGAAACTTTGCCTATTTCTTACAGACGGCGCCAACTGATGATGCACGAGAATCAGTAAACTAAATGCTCTGGGCTATGTTGACGATTTGATGACCTGAAGAGAAAGAAAGACTGTCAAGGGTGACCGGGGTGAACCGGCCAAGGACCCTTTGACGGTTAAGTTAGCTTTTTCTCTAGAACACAAGGATGGTGAATCAGTGAATAGTAAAACATACATTGGGCTGGTGGACTCGAATCCTTTTTATAGAGAGTTTTTAGTGGGTCTACTTGTTCGGATCCACTATCATCATGGGAGATGTGTATAGTTAATGGAGAAAATGGAGCAGATTTCGAGGAATCCTCCCTACGTTCTGGAATGACAGATCGTGGTCCGATTGCTTAATGTTTGTAGAAAAATCCTTCAAAATTCACTAAGTGTTATTTGGTCGTCTATGCCCCTGTGTGACATGGACGACTAGGTTGCTTTGGACAATCATGATGTTTGTAGACAGATCCTATTCATATCCGTGACACTTTTTGATGGGCTCCTTTTCTTGTGAATTGTTCTGGACGCGGTTTGGTCATGGACAACTACCATGGACGAATTGAACTTTATTTAGCCCACCATCAATCACAAAGTCAAAACCTATGGAAACTAGACATCCAGAGCTTCCAGGGATATAAAGTTTGAAGAAAACAGAGCTCGGAAAGGCCTCCAAACAATCGCACGAAGATTGGACCAGAAACTAGGAAAAAGATGAAATAGACTATTTAGGTGTAAAAGTGGGAGGCTATGTGATGGTGTACCAAAACACCATCACATAGCCTCCAATCTTTTTGGCATCTCTATAAATAAACACCCCCCCCCCCCCTCCCCATTTTTTTTGTAAAAATTAAAAGCTTTTCGCGAGAGAAAAATAGAAAAATAGAGAGAAAAACACTAGGAAAATCTGAAAAAATAACCCTAGAAAATTCTGAAATTTTTTTCTCTCTTCTCTCTTTAGGAAACCCACACAAAAATTTTAGCATTCTCTCATTTAATTTGTAATCTTTGTGGGTAAGGTGTAGGGATGGGATAGTTTTCTTAATAACTATACCCATCCCCTTTCTCTCTACTCTTTCTCATGTAAACATCATCCATTTATATATGTGAAGTTCCATTTATTTATCTTGTCGCATTATTTTATTGCTTTAAATTCCAAGCATTTTATTGTTGTGATTATGTATCTATCTCTCTTTCCTTTATGTCTCTATTATTTGTTGTTGGTTTTGATATTGTGATTATGTTCCTAGATGGGTATTGAACCATCACCTAAACCCAATATGGGAAGTACCCGTAGGGGGAAGAAATCTCATTTCTCCTAGGCATCTAGGAACTTTTTATTTTCTTGCATATATTTTGTTACCCATGCTATTCCCCCATCCCCTTTACTTTAATGTCATCCCTTTTAATTTTTGCTATTCCTCATCCCCTTTACTTTATTGTCATCCCGTTTAATTTTTGCTAATCCCCCACTCCCTTTTTATTTTTTGCACTTTTTATTTATCTTGTTCCACACACACACACACACACACATATATTACTAACTAAACACCTAAGAAAAAAAAAATTTCTATCTATCCTTTTAAATGGGCTTTAAACCTTAAGTAAAACACAATATAGGTATGTCATCTTAAGGATGGTTGATGGCTTAGAACTCTCATCTCTTTTTGATGAAAGACCCATAAGGCTTGAAAGAGATTAAAATTTATTTAAGAGGGAACTCTAAAAAAAACCTTTTTTTTTTTTAATGAATCTTTACTTTATTGTCATTTAAATTCAAGTTCTTTACCTTTATTGTCATTTAAATTTCAACACTTTACTTTTCCTTGTCATTTACTTTTCTAGCAATTTTATTTACCATTCTTTACATTCTTGCACTTATTCACTTGTCTTTAAATTCATAGCACTTATATATTATTGTTGTTGTTCTTTTCCTTTTCTTATTGATAATGTTGCCATAAATCAATAGCTTGGGTAAAACAAATTCTTTTATTATGCTTTTCTAAGGAAATAGTTTTTTTTTTTTTTTAAATATATTATTCTTTTTTCCAAAAGGTTTTTTCTAAAGTAAAACCTTTTCTTTAAAAATCTCCCCTTAAACATTTTTTCTAAAAATGATTTTTTTTTTTTTTTAAAACACATCTTTTTTCTCCCCTTAAAACGTTTTTTTTTTTAAAGAAATCTTTTGAATGGCCAAAATTTCTAAAAGGAGTATCTCTTTTCTTAAAAATCATGGGATTTTTGGAACTCAAACCTTTTTCTTTTTGAAAATAAAACCTATGAACTTTTTCTTTTAAAAGCCTTTTTCTTCAAAATAATCTTTCTCTACCCAAATTTTTTTTTTCAGCGTAAGTCTCTTTCTTTAACAAAATCATGGGATTTTTAGTTCAATTCTTTTCAAAAGGAAAACCCATGAAAATTTTTCAAAAACCTTTTCCCAATTTTTTTAAAAGAAATTATCCACTTTTTACAAAAACAATATTTTCCTAAATAAAGCTCTTTTCTTCAAACCATTATTTTTCAAATAAAATCACAAGATTTTTTTAAAGCTAAACTCTTTTCCCCTAAAAATAAACCCATGAATCTTTTTCTTAAAACCTACCTTTCTTTTGCCTTCTTAAAACTAATATTTTTACAAAATGTTTTTTTAGAAAGCTTCAAATATTTTTAGGTTCCTCTAAAAATATGGCATCTTTCTTTTTCAAAAAAAAAGAAAAAAAGAAAAAGAAAAGAAAAGATAAACTCTTTCCTAAATCCTTTTTCAAAAAAAGAGGTTTGTTTCCTATTTCAAATTTTTCTTGTTCAAACGAAATCTTTTCTTTCAAAAAAATGATGAAAGTAGCTTTTTTTTTTTTCCCTAAAACTTCCTCTTTTCAAAACAATAAATTTTTTCTTCATAAAAAATGTGTTATTAAAATGTTTTCCTCCAAGACTTTCCTTTCAAAAATAAAATAAATTTAACGTTTTCAAATTTGCCCATGCATTGTTATTTTAAAACTTTCATTAGGATTGCATCTTTAGGGATTTGTGCCTATGGTTTAATTCCATTGAACCTATAGGCACCAATCAAGCTTACATAGCCCCTTTCTTTTCTTTGGCGCTAATACACTTCCATTGTCATCTTTTTTACATGGTAAAATATGAGAAAATATGATGGATGATAACAATGTGCTACTCTTCTAACTCTCTCTTTTTAATTTCACAACGTAATTTATTTGTGTATAATAGTTAGTATTCACATGCTATTTATCTAGTAAATAAGTATTCACGTGCTATTGTATCTATTACCCCTAGCTACATGGTAAATATCCCTCACATGCTATTTATGCATATATCTCACATGCTTTGATCATAAATATTCTTTGACTTAAATCCTCACATGGTATATTATAAGTAAATAAATACTAACATGTATGTGTGTGGATCTATATATATATATATATATATATATATATATATATAGGTTGTGCAAAACCTTTTTTTCAATAAACCAAAATGCCAAGTATCTAATTTCATCACTAAAATGATTACGTTTGAAATAAATTAAAATGAAGTACTATCTTTTAGATAAGTGTTGTGGGGTGTTTAACACCTTCCTCACACGTAATTGAACTTCTGAGTCTAAGATCTTTGGTTCAAGACCTTTGGTTTACCTTAATTAATAAACCTTAAAATTGGTTTAGTTAATTAGGTAACTTAAAATGATTTAGACTCATAGGTGACCAATCACACCTAACATAAAACCAATAGTTAGTGACAACTTCTAAAATAAAAGTAAGAAAAAAGACTCATAAATACACACCTCGTCCTAGAAACACAAGCACACAGAAAGTTACGATCGCTAAAAACCCAATGTGCAATGCCAAACACCTGAAAAATCCGATTTTTGGGGGCATCCCCATGAAGACAATGAAGTATTTGACATTTTTAATATATTTTTATATTTTTCATAAAAAAATATTAAAATTTTCTTAAAATGATATATTACAAAATGCCCGTATCTCACAAAGCTAAATTCACTCCCATTCAAACCGGGAAACTCTAACTCAAATGCACCTTCCTCATAATTCGACCTCAAGTCCATTTCTTTGCCCTCTGCCACATCTTCCGCAACCTATGATCTGTTCAAATCCTAAAATATAGGATCTAAAAATGTAATTTTTTAAAATATAAAAGTAGTAATAATAATAATAATAAATGAATGTGTCAAAATCTGGCCAAATTTGCAAAATTGCACAATTTTAGTTAAAAAAAAAAAACATTCAAACTCAAGTTCCAAAAATATTAACTAAATAACTTTGTTAGAACAGTTTCTCGTAAAATTTCCTAAAATTTTACTGGCAAATTTGGCCGTCAAATCTAGTTTTACTTCGAGAAGACTGTAGTAAAGGATCTTGATCTGTATCGTACACAGCCAAACTAATACACTCCCATTCAACTCAAAATGTATCTTCCCCATAATCTGACCCGAATCCCATTTCCAAGTCCTCATCCTCCTCATCGCCATCATCATCATCAAATCCTTATTATTACCAACCTAACATTCATCTTCTCTCCATTGTCTCCATCTCTCAAATCTCACAAATCCCATTTTTCCCATCTCAACCACCATGCCTATACAAACAATCCAAGAACAAGAAGAACAAGAACCAAATCGAGCTCGAAGCTACTGGCGATGGAGCAAGCAAGACTTCTTCCCAGAACCCTCCTTCTCAAACCTTACATCCTACAGAGCCTCACTCTCCCAAACCTGCCCACGTCTCAAAGACCGTCTCCTCGACCGCTCGACCGACGCATTCGAGCTCGTCGAGCTTCGAAAAGCCAGCGAAAACAGCATGCGCAAGTGCCTCACATGGTGGGACCTTCTCTGGCTCAGTTTCGGCTCCGTAGTCGGTTCAGGGATCTTCACGATCACAGGTCTCGAAGCCCACGAGGTCGGACCCTCCGTCGTCATCGCTTACGCCGTCGCCGGCCTCTCGGCGTTGCTATCTAGCTTCTGCTACACTGAATTCGCAGTTGAAATCCCCGTCGCCGGCGGCTCCTTCTCGTACCTCCGTGTCGAGTTGGGCGACTTCATTGCATTCATCGCCGCCTCGAATATCCTCCTCGAGGCGGTGGTGGGCGCCGCCGGGCTTGGCCGGTCTTGGTCGTCGTATTTGGCGAGTCTGATCACGAATAACTCGGATTTCTTGCGGTTTAAGGTAAGTTTTTTAGCTGAAGGTTTTAATCTTTTAGACCCAGTTGCTGTTTTGGTGCTTTTAGTTGCTAATGGGATAGCTGTGAGTGGGACTAAGATGACATCTGTGTTGAATTGGATTAGTTCTATGATTAGTTCTTTTATTATTGTGTTTATCATAGTGGTTGGGTTTATTCGTGGCAAGACTTCAAATTTGGACCCATTTTTTCCAAAGGGAGCAAAGGGTGTTTTTGAGGCTGCTGCGGTTGTGTACTGGTCTTATACTGGTTTTGATATGGTGGCCACTATGGCCGAAGAGACTAAGAAGCCGTCGAGGGATATACCTGTGGGGTTGGTTGGTTCAATGGCTATCATCACTGTGGTTTATTGCTTGATGGCTTTGGTATTGACCATGATGCAGAAATACACTGACATTGATGTGAACGCGCCCTATTCGGTTGCTTTTAGTAAAATTGGGATGAATTGGGCTAAGTATTTGGTGGGTATATGTGCATTGAAGGGGATGACTACTAGCTTGTTGGTTGGATCTCTTGGGCAAGCTCGATACACGACTCAAATTTCCAGGGCGCATATGATTCCGCCTTGGTTCGCTCTGGTGCATCCGAAGACTGGAACTCCTATTAATGCTACTCTATTGGTTACGATAACTAGTGCAATTGTAGCGTTTTTCTCAAGTTTGGATGTGTTGTCGAGTGTTTTCTCATTCAGTACGCTCTTCATTTTTATGCTCATTGCTGTTGCATTGCTTGTGAGGAGATATTATGTTAGGGATGTGACACCAAAGAACGATTTGTTTAAATTTCTTGGGTGCTTATTTGTTATTGTTGCTTCATGTGTTGGAGGAACGATAGTTTGGAATTTGAATAGTGGAGGGTGGATTGGGTATGCAGTGGCTGCTTTAGTTTGGTTTTTGGGGACTCTGGCTATGGCCTTTCTTTCAAAGCACCGAGTTCCAAAGGTTTGGGGGGTTCCACTTGTTCCATGGTTGCCTTCATTATCCATTGGGATGAACATTTTTCTCATTGGGTCACTTGGTACTGTAGCATTCTACAGGTTCTTCATTTGCAGTGCAGTAATGCTCATCTACTATTTGTTAGTTGGTGTCCATGCTACCTATGATGTGGCTCATCAGAGTGAACAGGATTCAAATGATCCGGAGGGAAAGTAAATTGTCAATGGAGGGGTGTGACTGTGATAGTAGGGATCATGTAGAGCAATTTGTTGGTGTTTGCCTCATTCCTGATGTAGTAATTGATAATGTTCAGATATTTGCTTGAAAATATTCTGTGAATGTTACAACAGGAAAATGTTCTGAATTTATGGTGATGAAAGGAATATTTCCTTGAAATGAAATCAATTATTTTTAATTTTTAATTTGTATTCCTATAGGGAAGGACCATTGCCTAGTGCAATGGTTAAAAGTTCATGTATTGGATATACGCATCGTCCCTCTCACAGTTTGTGAGTTTCACAAGGCTTTGAAGCTTATGCTCTATGACAGGACGGATGCATATATTTGATGCATGATATAATTTATTGTTAGAAGTAGGGATTTCTTGCAAAAAATGCTGTAAAGGTAGAACTGTATCCAAGCCACCTTTCCTGATACCCCCAGTTGAATGGACCCATTCTTAAAGCTTATTTAAGAAGTAGTGACTGCTAACTTTATGGTTTTGAGTAAAAGTACGTGATTGATCTTTAAGGTTAAATCTTTATACTCTTTCTGCAACAATACTCAGGGGCATTAATCACATGCCACTAGTAGTTTTTTGTGTATGGAGAATCTCATGCTATTAGTTGTGGAAGATGATAATCTCTCAATACCAAGTTTATCATTATTTCATATCATTGATTCAACGTTAATATATATAGAGAGCTGCCCTTTTGCAAAGACCAGTTGTGGTTGTGGAGCCATCAAGATTGACTATTTGTAGAGATGATTATGTAAATGTGGTCCCTGAAGTTCTGATGCAGCTTTGGGCATAATTTGTAGAGATGATTTTTGAGATACAGATATGGTTTTTATGCAATTCATCCTTACTAGCGCAGCTTCAAATATGGAAGCAGAAGAAACGCAGGCATTATTGAATTGATCATGACATGAATGATGAGGATTTACATAGCATTATTAATGGATGTCATCTCCTCTCTAAATATCAGCTGTACTACGTACCTAATTAATTCTTGATTCTTTTTGGAGAAAATTCTGTACAGGCTTTTTGGTATGGGCCATTCCTTCTTGTTTTATGTTATTAGAGATTGCAAACAAGAACTTTGGTATCCCTTTCCTTGAAATGTCATGCATAACATTCAAGTTGCGATAATTGTATTAAGATATTTTATTCTTAATTCATCGCAATAAGATGTAAGTGGTTTCAACAGGATCTAGCCTCAAAGGCATTAGGATAAATTCTGAAGATGTCTTGGGGATCTATAAAGAATTAATACTTTTCCTCATGATCACAGAGGCAGTAGGACAATTCTGATGTCAGCTACTTCCTGCAAGGAACTTTCATTTGTTCATATTCATGAAATGCATCCTTTACCTGAAATTAATGCTATTGAACTCTTTTGCAGAAAGGCATTCAATTTCCCTCTTGAGTTGGAGATATTGTCTATTAACAATTATTAAAGATATAACCTGCTATGTGTTTATTGTAAAACACAGTACTTAATAGTAAGGATATAGTTATTACTGTCTTTCTGCCTTGGATGTAGCAGGTCAAACCAAGTAAATTTCCTATTTTGTTTCATTATTTCTCTTGCTTCCACTTTGTCTCTCTATATTATCTTGTTTTCTTCTTTCCATTTTCACATGGTACCATAGCTATGTTTTATCTTGTCTAACATGGTACCAAAGCCATTAGAGCCAAACATCACTAGATATCTCAAGAGAAGAAAGACTCGTCTAGTTCCAGAAACAATTTCCAAAGTTATTGTGAAGATTTACTTTGAATTATAATGTACCTTAATGTGGTTGCACATTGATTTTAACCTTTTATTGTCTAGGTCTCATTATTTGGTTAAAAATGGTGTGGTCCGACTTTCGATGATGATTGGGCCTAATATTACACGGGGTTTGTATAATTCATTTTCTATGGGGAAATACGTACAAATATCGTTCCACCAAAAATCTAATTTATTTGTTCCAACAGCTATAACTTTGGACCTCTGAAACACGTTCAGAAAATTCTCTGACCTTTGGACCTCTGAAACATGTTTGTTTTTTTTTTTTTGGTTACTAAATTGGACCTCTGAAACATGTCATGCATAGTTTGTGGTGGAATGAAATTTGAACAAATTCCCCCTAGCTACAACTTTGGGACAGAAACTCTCCAGTAAGGAACGAAGAACTTCTCTCACAATCTTTGGCCAATCAACTCTCTCTCCGATGTTGAACTTGGAATTCACAATGTCATTCAACTTGGCATAAAACTCATCAAATGTTTCATCCTCACGTGTCTTCAATGCCACAAATAGACCTACAAAATGAATATTTTAAGGTATTTAAATATTTATTACAAGCAAATTTGACACAAAATATGCTAGCACTATACAAGACTTAACATTTAACATGGTATTAGAGTCACTACTTTGATCTTTTGGTATTACAAGCATATTGTCTTTCTCAATGTTACTCTTTACTGTAGATGTCATATTGCTGCAATCGTCGTCACAGCCATTAGAACCTCTGAAATGATTATGCTTCGATCTGCTTAATTGTGAAAGATTTGCCGCCATTAGAGTGCCCACGCGCCGCTTGAAGCTCCAACATCTCGACCCATGCACCACATACTACCTCTGCATGTATCCTTATGCACCTACCACATGCTCTCTGATAGGCCAAAAATTGAATTGACCCCTTGTGATTAAACCAATTAATTAATTAGCCAAGTTATTAATTAATCAATTTAACATGCAAACGCGTGGTAGCACAAACAAATCACCAAATAACTAAATATGCAGCGGAAATTAAATGACACGGTAATTTGTTTACGAATGGAGAAAACCTGATGACAAAAACCCCACCGGGTGATTTTCAAGTCACCACTCCCGAAACTCCACTATTATCACAACAAGCGGTTACAAGTAAAAGAATCCCAAGTACCTTACCAACCTACAGTTGAACCTTTACCCCAATATCCAATTGGACTTGTTCTGTAGTGACAGTTCCCCTTTTTGATGCACGGCTCCCAAGTACGTGACTAACCAATGCGCGGATCCTAGTATGCGACTTCAACACCAACTGAAAGAGAGGTTGGCTGCAAAGTTCTTCAGTTCATCCTACACGATGAAGATCAATAAGATGCTTGGTCACAAAACCCAAAGGTGCACATACACAACAACTTCTTTAGAAGAGATGAACTAGGGCAAGAACTTCGTCTCTGGTCACAATTTTCTTCAACAGAGTTTTCTCAATGCTTTTGCAACTTATGTACTCTTTGACGGCCCTTAAAACAATCCTTTTATATGTCTAGGGTTAGGAGAAAAGAAGGCCCAAAGACACATTCACGGATCCCAAGAAATCAGATCAGAATTCTGATTTTTATAAACCTCGACAGATAAAAGCTGTCGAGCAGCTGTCGAGTTTACGGGCTGGAACAGCTTTCTAAACCTCGACACATACTAGCTGTCGAGCTTTAGTAATCTTGCACTTTCAGCTTGTTTTCTTGGACAAATTTGAAGGCTTCCACACTTGATCTTGAAACATAGTTTCTTGAAGTATTTCAACACATCCTAGATCTACCCAATTACAAGTAAAGTGCGTTTTGTCAAAGTATTAGTCAATTACATAAAAGAATTACATATGTTCTTTAACAAGTGAAACACATATGTCCTAACACTCTCTACCACGTGTTCATCCTGGTTGTGCCAAGTTAGTCCTACTTGCTGACATCAACATCTAAGTAGCACCTTACTACCACGTCAATAGTGCCATGTTGGCCATTGTCAGCACTAGCAATCGTCTGCCACTAGTTATTGTTAACCTCTAGCGACTCCTTTGCACGGATCTTAATTCCTGACTAATTCCAGCAACTTGATTGATTGTTGTTGGCTATAAAGTTCTTCACTTCATAGACAATGAAGATCAAGAAGCACTTGGTTACAAAACTCTAAGGCGTACAAACACATTAGCTTCACACAGAGTATGAGTTCTAGGTCTCTATTTTCGTACTTGATGAATTTTAAAATAAACCTTATATATGACTAGGGTTGTAGAGAGAGAAACCCAAATCATTCAAGTCATCAGGGGCTGAAATTCAGATCTGAGAATTTTGAATTTGTAGTTCTCAATAGATCGATCTTGTGTCGAGCTTCTCCATTAATCCTCGATAGCAGATTGTGCGAGCTTTAATGAAACAACTTTTCTTCACTTGTTTCTTGGATCAAATTTCATATCTTTAATGATACCACTTGATATGTTTGAACAACATACTTCTTGAAATATTAAACCTAACTTAGATCTACCTAATTACAAGTAAAGTGTGTTTAGTTGAAAAATTAGCCAATTACATAGAAAATATGACCTTAACAATCTCCATCTTTGACAATCTGTGACAAAACCACAAGCATGATTATGAGAGAAGTGTAAACAACAAACTACCTCATTATTACATAGAAAACTACATAAGTCTAACTAACACAATGAACTCTTGAAAAAATTTGCAAGAAGAAAGATCATGCAATGAAAGACTTGCAACCTGTCTTAGCTAAAACACTTAAATAAGATTTGTCAAGGCATCAAGTGTGAATATAGACAAGCTATTTAAAATAAGAAACATACGTATAAAAAAAGAAAAGAAACAACACATGTGAGATAAAGGTGAAAAACATACATCATCATCATATATATCAAGATAAGTACAATGAATGTAAAAGGTCACAAGACCAAGGTACATATAATGAGAACTATACAACAAAAACCCCACTACATATCTCAAAACACTCTCCCCCTAACAATAAGACTACTCTCTCATAACCAAAACTACTCCCTCTTTTTTGTCACGAGTGTCATAGGGTGAATCACTGAGAGACGGTCATCTTATCATCATCATAGTTAGAGCCAGAAGCATCATCACCGTCATCATCTCCACCATCAGAGGACTCCTCAGAAGGATCATGATCGGGAGAAGGGAAGAAGCCACCGAGGCGAGACTGTCTGCAAGCAATACGACCAATCCTAATGTTCATCTGAAACATCTCATCAGAAAGATAGTCAAGACGACCACCAAAATCAACTTGCATGTGTAGAAGCTGATCCAAGATGGTAGAAAGAAATGCTTCTACTCCAAAAGTAGAAGATGGAACAGACGAAGAAAGGGGTAGAGAGGCATAAGCAGCATCCTCTGCAGCTCGGAAAGCAGTCTCCTAATGAGGTCGCTTGGCCTTTGCCATCAACTATGCAGCACTCCTCCATATAGATTCCTGACTAATAGCACCCATGATAGGAAAAAGAAGGGTAGAAGGAATAAGGATGTGCATGTGTGAGAAAATGAGTATGATAGTAGAAAAAAGATTAGCTTATCATGTGTATCAGTGTCTTGATAGATATCTATCATAGATACTATTATGTGAGATAGAAAGTCTATAGAAAGACCCTCCAAGAGAGAATAAAGAAAACGAGCATGTGGCTGTGATGATGTTATAGTGAGACCGTGGATTGAGTACAAAGGTCATCACCATATTAAGGATCCTTAGATCCTTAGCAAATTCATAGGTGGTGAAGTTAAGAGCATCACCCCACAACATAGGCCGCTCACAAAAATGTGAGGCCAGCTCATCCCAAAAGATGGAACAGAGGCGAGGATGACTAGGATAGTCCGGACGAGCTACCTTAGGGACATGTAGTACATTGGTAATGATGTTTGGAGTCACTACGATATGTGTTCCTCAAAATACTGTAGTAAACTGAGGAATAGAGGTACTGATTGCATGTATTTTGGAGTAAAACTCCTGTACAAAAAGGTGTGGACATCTAGAGGGTTTTTTGCAAAGAGATTACCAACCCTGAGAGCTAAACGCACTAAGTAGAGGTGTGTACGAAAAATTAGATAGAATAACTTGGTGTTCCAAATGAATCGCTTGGTCATAAAAGTTATTCTCAAAATCCTTTTAGGATTCTAAATCACATAACCTATCTCAAATGGGAAGAGAAGAAGAAAATGAAGAACATACCAATGAAAAGAAGAGAATGAAGAGATTTAGAGCACATACCAATGAATTGAAGAAGGACTTTGGTGAAAAAGAGAAGGTTTGGATCAAGAGAAAACATAGAGGTACACAACGTAATATATGAGTGTAGAAATTTCATCTGTTTAATGTCCATTGTTTTACTATGACTAAAAGTATTCTTATTTACATTGGTGGTATATATCTAAATGAAAATTTTGGATGAATGGTGACCATTTGTATTCCAATTGCTGTCAGATTTGTGGCATTCTATAAGTTTCATCGACGTCTAACTTACGAATGATAACCCTAGGTAGAACACCTTTTGGATTCGACATGGGATTATCAACCATTTCTTGTCTACTTTATGTATTAGAATTTGCAACAGCCAATATGAGGGGTACATTGATGTGCATGTTCAGTGTGGACATAACGGGTTTTGGAGTCACCACCTAGTTTTTGCAATGGCCTAGGAACCATATATGTAGCGTCCTCTCGAGGAAGGACATTTTGATCTTATTACTAGAGATATGAGTTCGGAGTTAAGGTATGGTCTTAGGAATGTGTTAGGCACCCATAACTGCCCAACCTTAAGGTTGGCTTCCCATCATTGTGTCTTATGTCTTAACCCTATTAAAGGCAAACTCAATACTTGTATCTAATTGACACACACACACACACTAACATACATCTAATAATCAACATAGCATACCCTAGCATTCAAGGCATTCATCACAACATAAACCCTAATCATACATCTAATCATGCTTCATCACATCACAAACCCTAATCATACATCTAATCATGCTTCATCACAAACCCTACCAGCATATCATCATGTCCATCCAAGGCAAAACATGTGAGCATAAAGAGATCCAAATAAACATGTGAGAAAACACAACTTCATCAAACAAGCATATTTACATCTAAACAAAACCTTACTTAAAGATGCATGTTCATGTGAATACTTGACTTACCTTTACTTACCTTGCAGCAACTCAGCATCTATGACATTATGCATAAGCATATGAATGCATGATCATGGTATTGAAATAAAAGCAACTCAAAACAAACCGTAATTCTAACATGTGAAAAGCAAACAACTAATTAAACATGTGAAACAGAAGCTTTAAAAAACACAAGAACATATAAAGGAACCTAAACAGAAGTATACATGTGAAAGCAGAAGCAAAAACACTAGAAAACAAAATTAGGGTTTTTGGTCTGCTTCATGCGTACGCATGAACAACCCTACGTGCACATGATCAAGCATCACACACACGTGGGGTTCTACCCAGAAAACCTAGAAATGCAAAAAATAGAGCCAGATCAAAACACAAATTCTAGCAACCTAACATGCTTAAATCATACAGAAAGCATAAACCTAGTCTAAGCAAACATGTTATAAGTATAAGACAAACAAGGAAACAAGGTAGAGACAAAATTAAAAGCAAAAATAAAAAGAAAAGTTTAAAAAAGAAACACCTCAAAGTAAAAGTTCATAGGCTTGATTTTGACCGTTTCCCTTAGTCAAATCTATCACAAATCAATAAGAAAGTGATTAGCAATATTAAAACTCAAAGATCAAGGCCAGAAAAGGCCCTAAACAAATAAAATTGACTTGAGGGTGTTTTGTGAAAAACTCCTTCTTTGATTCACTATTTCTTGTGAATCTTAGTGTTTTCCCCATAGGATTTCTGTGTGTTTTTGAAAGGTACCATGTATGGCTATTTAATTATGAAAATAGGGATTTGGAATGGCTCCTAGACGATGTGGGATTCGTTCCAAACCTCAGTCTTTAATGTAGAAAACTTGTCTTTCTGGTGCTTCTGAAACCCTACTTGCATGCGCAGGCTTCATGCCTACATACATAGGCTTCTAGGCCACGTACGCAGGCTTAGGGTTTCTTTTGACCTTTATTTTCCAAAAATAGATTCTTAGCTCATTAAAAAGTTATATTTTCCATTTTAACATCTCTCAAGTCAATTTGTAATCCGATTGGGCCCTAAACCAACTTTGGGTCTTAGAATTTCAGCATCATTAGGGAACAAAGGCCCGACTCGTAAGGGGTACAAAATGCTGTGTCTACATTCAGCGTCACATATGGATTTGGAATTCTGTCTCTAATTCCAGTATTCAAAGTTATTATAAGAGTTCATTGTATTAGTTAGACTTATGTAATTCTTGTGTAATAGTTATGAAAATTGTTGATTTACACTTCTCTCATAATTATGCTTGTGGTTTTGTGACGGATTGGCAAAAACTAGTATACATATGTAATCTGAAAAATTAAGATTTTCCCTTAAATATATATATTTTGGATCTCCTCTAAAATATTTAGATATTGACCCACAAGGAAAAAAAAAATATGGACTGAAAGTATAACATCAATAATCGACAAACTAAAATTAACTACAAAATAAAAAATAAATATGGACTGAAAAACTAAATTACAATTCCCAAATTTTTACCCTAACCTCACTCTTCCTCCACTTAACCTCATCAATGACTCCATCACTGCTAGCCTGCTGCTACTGCTGCTCCTCAGATTCTTGATCACAGTCACACACGAGTCTGGTAAATCTGAGAAATTTATCTCCTCTCCCAAGTTTATATTTGTGTTTTTTTGTCTTTGCTATATTGCTCTGCCTTTGGCCCTCTGCCCTCTGTGTTTTTTATGAACTATGGTGTGTTGTGTTTGTGAGTTTTGACTTTTTATGGACTGGTGTGTTGTGTGGACCATAGACTAGTTTGTGGCTTTGTATTGACTACTGTGTAATTATGGCTTTTTGTGTGGACCGGTCACCTGTGTTTGTAACTTTTTTTTTTTTGGTTTTATCTATAAAGACATAAAGTGGGACCACTAGGACAGTAGGACGTGAGTACTAAACTGTGATTGTTAATTTGTGATACTAGTCTTTGGTAGTGACTGTTTTGTGAGTACTATGATTGTGAATTTGTAAGACTAGTCTTTGGTAAGTGACTTTTTTGTTATACTTTGTTGACATTTTCATAATATCAAAATGTTTAAGAAACACTTATTTTATATGTAGTATTTTGTTGAATATGAAATAGATGTTATTTTTATCTTCATAAAAAAAAAAAATTGTTTTAAGCTTTAGCCTCCCCTAGGTTCGAATTCTGGTTCCGTCCCTGTATTGGCTTATATTGTGACAAAACGCACTTTACTTTTAATTGGTTAGATCTAAGTTGTGTTTAATGTATCAAGAAACATGTTGCTTAGAGACAAAAAGTGGTATCATTAAAGACAAGTGAAGAAAAGCTGTTTCATTAAGTTTTGACATAAGCTCAACATAATCTCGACACTAGCTACTATCGAGGATTAATGGAGAAGCTCGACACAAGCTTGATCTGTCAAGAACTAAGAATTTAGAATTCTCAGATATGAATTTCTGCCCATGATGACTTGAATGATTAGGGTTTCTCTCTCTACAACCCTAGTCATATATAAGACTTATTTTAAAATTTATAAAGTACAAAAACAGAGACCTAACACTCATATACTCTGTGTGAATCTACTGCATTTGTACGCCTTAAGGTTTTGTAAACAAGTGCTTCATGATCTTCATCGTTTATGAAGTGAAAAACTTTTTAGCCAACAACAATCAATTAAGTTGCTGGAGTTAGTCACATAGTGGGATCTGTGTAAAGGAGCTAGTCACAAATTAGAGATTTGTACAGAGCAAAATGGTTAGCTACAAGATCAAGTTCAATTGGGTATTGAAACAGAAGTTCAACTGTAGGTTGATATTTTAGGATAGGATAGGGCAGTGGTAAGATTCCTCATACTTGTAACCGCTTGATTATTGATTAGTAGATTCTTAAGAGTGGTGACCTTAAATTCATCCGATGGGGTTTTTGCCTTGTGAGATGTTTTCCCCATTCGTCAACATATCACCGAGTTATTTATTTTCTACTGCATATTAGTTAGTTGGTGATTTTTCGGTGCCTCCATGATTTACATGTAATTTGACCTAATTAATCAATTTGGGTAATTAACTTAATTAACCGGGGTTAAACTTTTTGAGCCCAACAAGTGGTATCAGAGTGGGCACACTCTAATTAGGTTTTAATCTATGCTGTGTGATCCATTGACCCCTGTTGTCATGGATACAAATTACATGAACAATTCTTTTTCTAATAGTCTCTCTCATGACACTAACATTGATGCTCTTTAGTTTCTCAAGACACATAAGTCTAATGCTTATTTGAAATTGATTTTTTTGCTAGTTGAAAAAGATTTGTATATGGATGATTTATTGAAATCAGATCTAGTGACAAAATAGTTGATTCTTGAAAAAAGCAAACTTCAAAGAGGACTAGACTATCTCAAAAGGTGCTTGTGCAAGGCTGTTGGTAAAAGAAAGGCAAGAGCTCGAATAAAGTTATTCAAAAGAGGGTGCAAAGAAAGAACTTTGCCATATGATCTGGCTAATAACATGAAGTATGTTTTATGATGCATACTGCTCTAAAAATAATGGAGACCTGTTTGTGGTATCTTGATAGTGTCTATTCAAGCCATATGACTAGAGGCTGTTCAAGACAATGTCACTTTTGATGATGGAAGCAAATCCTAGATAAAAGGAAAATAAATCATCTTCTTGCCTGGATTACCTGACATTGCAAATGTTTTATATGTAGAAGGGTTGAGAGTGAATCTGCTGAGCATAAGTGAAATTTGTGATCAAGAATTTATGGTGTTGTTCTTCAAAGGAAAATATCTAGTACTTAATGAATTTGCAAATAACTTATAGGTTGGATTTGTAGTCTAGATAATTGCTATGGTCTTGCTCCAGATGCTGAAATAGTCTGTAATAGCATTCGGATGCCAAATGAAAATTTATGGCACCAAAGGATGAGACATGTAAGTTACAAGCAACTGTCAATAGTGTCCAAGAAGGAAGCCGTGTTAGGCATTCCCAAGCTGGTTAAAGTCAATAATGTTGTATGTGGACCATGTCAACTTGGAAAACAGATAAGAGCTCATCATCATGCAACCTTAACCACAACCACAGCAAGACCACTTGAGCTACTCCATATTGATCTCATGGGTTGTACTAGAATAGAATCTCTAGGAGACAAGAGATACATTATGGTTGTGGTAGATGACTTTACCAAATTCACATGGGCAATTTTGCTAAGGTTTAAGTTTGAAGCACCTCACCAAATAGAAACCTTGTGTAAAAGATTGCAAAATGAGAAAGGAGTAAGTGTAAATCGCCTTCGGAGTAATCAAGGAAGAGAATTTGAAAACTCTCAATTGCAGCAATCTACACTAAAGTTGGCATAGCTCAAGAACTTTCTACTCCTATTACTCCTCAACAAAATGGAGTAGTTGAGAGTAAGAATAGAGTTATTCAAGAGATGGCTAGAGCTATGATGCACAACAAAGATGTTGATAAAAATTTGTGGGGTGAAACTGTGAACACTGCATGTCATATTGTGAACAAAGTGTACTTCAAAACAGGAACAAAGAAAACTCCATATAAGCTGTGGAAAGGAAGAAAACCAAATGTAAAGTATTTCAGAATATTTGGTAGCACTTGCTTTATCTTGAAAGATAGAGAAAATGTGGGAAAGTTTGACACACGAAGCAATGAAGGGATTTTTCTTGGTTACTCATCCTCTAGCAAGGCTTATAGAGTTTTCAACAAGAGGACAAGTAAAGTCATGGAGATTGTGAATGTTGTAATTGATGAAACCTCAACTTCCACCACAAAAAAGGAGGTTGATCAATTGTCGAAATCTACTCTTCCTTTAGCACCTAAAAGTGACAAAGTTGAAGAAGATCCTTCTCCTTCTTCCATACCAAGTATTGCTCAATCATCTGATAGCAACCCTGTTGAGGATACTCCAGTACCAACCACTCCTCCTTGTGGGTGCCACGACTACTTGTTCCCCTCCTTGGGGAGGATGAAAGGGGGAGTACGCCTCGGGCAAGTGGATCGGGGCGGAGAAAAGACGGAGTCGCCACCTAGTTTAGGCCTAGGAACCATTTACATAGCGCCCTTATATGGAAGGACTAAGTCTACAAATGTTTTATATGTAGAAGAGCTAAGGGTAAATTTGTTGAGTATAAGTCAAATTTGTGATCAAGACTTTATGGTATTGTTCTCCAAAGGAAAGTGTCTAGTACTTACTGAACTAGGAGAGCAATTTATTGGTGGAATTCGTACTCTGGATAATTGCTACAGTCTAGTTCCAGATGCTGAAATAGTTTGTAATAGTATTCAAATGCCCAATGAAGATCTATGGCACCAAAGGATGGGACATGCATGCCATAAGCAACTATCAATCTTACCAGGGATTTGCTTCCATTATCAAATGTAACATTACCACCCTTTTTTTGTTCAAATGTTTTGAAGAGAGAACGATCACCAGTTACATGTCTTTAACAACCACTATCAAGATACCATAAACATGTGTCCATTACTTTAAGGGAAGTATGCATCATGAAACACACTTCATGTTTATTAGCCAAGTCATATGGTATGGTTCTTTCTTTGTAACCTTTGCTAAATAACTTTAACCGAGCTTTCGTCTTTCTTTTACCAGCAGCCTTGTGTATGCACCTTTTGAGGCAATCTAGACTTCTTTTGCATTTTTCGAGAATCAACTATTCTTTCACCTGACTGATTCCATCAAATCATCCATATACAAATCTTTTTCAACCAACAAAAACATCAATTTCAAATAATTGTTAGACTTACATGTCCTGAGAAACTGAAGAACATTAATGTTAGAATCACGAGAGATATTATTAGAAAAATATTCGTTCATGTAATTTGGATCCATGCCAATAGGGGCCAATGGATCACATAACATAGATTAAAACCTAATCAGAGTGTGCCGCGCTGATACCACTTGTTGGGTTAAAATAGATTGACCTTGGTTAATTAATTCAATTACCGAAGTTGATTAATTAGGTCAAATTAAATGCAAATCGTGGATACACTAATAAATCACCAATAACTAATATGCAGCAGAAAGTAAATAACTCGGTGATTTGTTGACGAATGAGGAAAACCTCTTGCAAGGTAAAAACCCCATTGGGTGAATTTAAGGTCACCACTCTTAAGAATCCACTAATCAATAATCAAGCAGTTACAAGTATAAAAAATCTTACCAATATCCTAGACTATCCCAAAATACCAACCTACAGCTAAACCTTCACTTCAATACCCAATTAAACTTGATTTTGTAGTAGAGTTCTTTGTTTTGCACAAATCTCCAATCTGTGACTAATTCCTTTGCATGGATCCCAGTATGTGACTAACTCCATCAACTTGATAGATTGTTGTTGGTTGCAAAGTTATTCACTTCATAGACGATGAATATTAGGAAGCACTTGGTTCCAAATCCCTAAGGCGTACAAATGCAGTAGTTTCGCACAGAGTATATGAGTTCAAGGTCTCTGATTTTGTACTGGATGACTTTTAAAATAAGCCTTATATATGATTAGGGTTATAAAGAGAGAAACCCAAATCATTTAAGTCATCATGGGCCGAAATTCAGATCTGAGAATTCTGAATTTGTAGTTTTCGACTGATCGATCTTGTGTCAAGCTTCTCCATTAGTCCTCGATAACAGCTTGTGTCAAGCTTGTGTAGAGCTTTAATGAAACAACTTTTCTTCACTTGTTTCTTAGATCAAACTTCATGTCTTTAATGATACCACTTGATATGTTTGAATAACATACTTCTTGATACATTAAACCCAACTTAGATCTACCCAATTACAAGTAAAGTGCGTTTTGTTGAAGGATTAGCCAATTACATAGAAAATATGACCTAACAAAGTTGACCTTTTGCATTTCAAGTGCCCCTTACCCTTTTTTTTTATTATGTAAATTTCAATTTTGTTTGTTTTGTATATTTTGCTTTGAGATAAACAAAAAGGAGATTATTCCTTCTCGCCCTATCCATGTTACCTTGGAAGGGAGCAAGATGTACTTATTTTGTTCATGAACTATGCGCAGCTTTCTCAAAGGTCACATGCTTTGGATGTGTTATGTTGGTGGAATTATTGCCCTTGTTAAAGGGAGCTCTAAAGATGATTAAGCCTTTGTGACATTTGAGAAATTATTCTCTCTCAAATGGAGATTATTCTTTCTCGCCTTATCCATGTTACCTAGGGAGCAAGAATTACTTATTTTGATCATGGGCTATGCGCAATTTTCTCAAAGGTCACATGCTTTGGATGTATTATGTTGGTGGAATCATTGCCCTTGTTAAGGGGGACTCTAAAGATGATCAAGCCTTTGTGACATACATATTTGAATGAGATAGCCACAATCATATGATTCTCACTTGGTTTTGGAACATGTGCATTCCTACACTTCTATGCATAGGCTCCTCTTGTTCTCCACGCATACTCTAATGTTGATTGGGTAGGAAACCCACTGATTGACAGTCCACCACTGGTTATTACTTTCTTCTTGGCTTATCTCTGATATCTTGGCAAAGTAAGAAACTATTTGTTGTGGTACACTCTAGCACTAAAGCTAAAAATTGTACCCTTGCTGACATCACATTTGAATTCTTTTTGGCTTTGTTGGCTTCCCAAGGATTTAGGTGTGTTCACATCGTTTGTCACTCTTAGAAATAACCAAGATTCATTGTCATTTTATCTATCATCACCTACTCTAGGGCTCTCTCAAGTTGTTATATGTCTCCTCTCAAGATCAATTAGCAAATATCTTCACCATGTTACACCTTACAAGATGCCTTTGTGCTTCAGTTGACAAACTCAAGTTAAATCCCTCATGCTCCTTGATGAGTTTGAGGGGGAATATAGTAATGTATATTAGTGTTAGGTTCGTTAGGCTTTAGGCCCATTTATGTTTTCTTGTATTACACATACTTGTACAATACTTGCAGTACAATCATATATTCTTGTATTACACTCTTGTGCCTCTATATAAAGGTACTTCTGTACAATTTGTTTGTGAGGAATACAATACAATCTTTTCATTATTTCTAACACTATGAAGTGGCAAATAATTGGGACACCATTATAAAAAATGAATGTTATAATAAAGAACAATTGGTCACTTTTTAATTAGATTCATTTACCTGGGAGGGGGGAGAAGAATCTTCATGGGATGGTAAGTTAGCCACACCCTAGGCATCATTTTAAATGTGTTAGATAAGACTTTAGGAGAGTTTATCCCAAGAAGATAAGATGGATATTGGTAGGGTTGCTCAAGGGGCTTAACTTGTACATGTCGGCTCACGCGGCCATCAAACTTCTTTTTGACTTCCTATGCTTCGGTCATTTTCAAAGCATATCCATTACTACTATTTTCTTTGCAACTCATTTATTATAGAATCATGTGCTCGCTGGATAATTAAACTGTGCACTGGTACATGCTTTTGCTTTGATTTGAGATATGAATTGATGTCAAATAGTATGTGATAATCTTTGAAATATTTATCACGTTTTGCAGTGGATAATGTTTTTCTTCTAAAAAAAATTGGTACTTTAGTCAGGTTCAAACGAAATCTTCTTTGACAACGTAACAAAAAGGAATATCTATGAAATGATTCTCAAAAAAAAAAAAAAAAAAAAGGAATATCTATGAAATTGACAACCTCGGAGATACACGAGTTTCATACATATATGACTTCATCCACACAAGCCATGGGATAAAACTATAGTGTCTAGCTACTGTCTAGTTATGTCTCTCTCCCCTTCAATTTGCTTATAATTTTTGTATTTTAGATTTCATTCTCGCCTAATATTGCAAGGATAAATCAATGGATGCCCATGTAAAATGTTTTTCCAGTCGGGTTTTTCCTTCTCTTTTCCCCTTGAGTGAAGGTCTAAGGATAAGGAGTACGAAACAAACCACAAAAGTAAACATCAATAATCATAAACTCTAGATGGAGTAAACAAGATACAGGTTTATTCTAAAATTGATATGAATATTATAATTCACCTCTAAGTGATTTGACACTACCATAATTTTGATCACAAACTTTTGATAGCTACATTTGACCAAAGATTTTTTTTCCTTTTTATTATTTATTTTTTTAGAAGTGATATATGGGTCATTTTAACGGGTGTTCTTGGGAGGATTGTTAATAAACCATTTTAGAAAATTTTTGACACTACTTTTGTGGAAAACATAAAAATTAAAAAAAAAATCGTCAAAAAATTAATTACTTTTTCTTTTTCAGTAAAATTTTTTTAAAAATATTTATTAAACTAAGGAAAATGCTAATGAATGCCTTTAGTGTGTGTTTGGATAAATGAATTTTGATAACTTATTTTATTATTCAACTTATTTTTGCTACTATTCATGGGTCCCACTGTACTATTTTAACTAACTTTTACTTTTATCTACAAGTACTTTCAGCAAAAAGTTTTCAGTTTCAGCAAAATAAATTGTTTCCAAATAGCCACTTAGGGCATTGGTTAATAATCTATTTAAAGAAATTTTTTATGGAAAAAGAAAAAAAAAAGCAATTAATGTTTTGACAATTTGTTTTATTTTTCATAAAAGTGGTGTAAAAATTTACCTAAAATGGATTGTTAACTAATGCCTTAAAGACACTTGTTAGACCCTTAAACTAATACCTTTAGGGCATCCGTTTCCCTAATATATTTTGTTCTGATAATCATTGTTTACAATGGGGGAAAATTATGGGTTGGACAAAGGAAGGTATTCCTCAAGCCACACTCAAAGCCTTCCTTCTGCTTTGAAAACTTTGCCAACTCACGAGACAGCATCATTACAACTTTTTGGACACAGAGGAAAAATAAATACATTCAAAGCTAACTAAACGCATCCTGAGATCATCATCAATTAGTAGAAAATCCTCAGCAAAGCAATCAATCTCTCTGTTGATCAAAAATACCAACCCCACTCTTCTCACTCCACAATCATTCCCAATAAACCAATCTCTTTACATCATTGCATAGCCCTTAAGAGAGTTCCTGTACTCAATCTGTGTAGCAGGAAAGGGTACTAATTCTTTCACACATTGCAGCAAACAAATGACCCTAACCATTCTGAATTAGAGATCCAATGCACAAAATGGGCTTTTGCCCTTTTCGGGAAAATTATATAGCATTATGCCCCCCTTCCCAAACTAATTAGGAAAATGTCCCTCTTTTAAAACTCGATTTTTGATAAATCGAGTTAAAAAAAAAAAAAAAAATTCTCAGGCCCTATAGTGACGTTTTAAGGACCTATAGTGACGTTTTTTAACTTGACTGCAATGAAATCGAGTTATAGGTAAAAAAACGTCACTATAGGTTGATTTCATTGCCTACAACTCGATATCATTGAAGTTGAGTTAAAAAAACGTCATTATAGGTCCTTAAAATGTCACTATAGGATCCTTAAAAATGCCACTATAGAGCCTAACTCGATTTATCAAAAATCGAGTTTTAAAAGAGGGGTATTTCTCTAATTAGTTTGGGAAGGAGGGTATAATGCTATATAATTTGCCCGAAAAGGGCAAAGGGCAATTTTGTCCGAGATCCAATACCTCCATCTAGATTAAGCTTGAACGAGAGACTTGACACGTTTAGCTTCAAAAGCCAAACATTAGGGATTCAAAATGTAACAATTGAAAATGTTTGTGGGAATAAATTATGATTTGGTCAAACCAAAAGTAGATAAATTTTTTGTCTCAAAAAATATAAAAATATATTCATTAGAAGTTTAGTTACGGCGAGGGAGGAGAGATTTGAACTTTAAATGTCATGCACACATCATAAGGTGCCAACCAGTTGAACTATATGATTCTTTTCTACATTTTTATAAATTAGCTATTATAAATCATACATTATATAATAAAAGTTTGGTCCTGGAAGCCATAGTTACTTCAAATTAATAGTGGATGAAGTGAAGCTATCGCGATAGTGAGTGTTTTACTCTTTGCTTAGGAACTCCACCTCTCTTCTATCATTCTTGAGGGTGATTCCGAAGTAATCATCAAATCGTTGTTAAGTGAGGAGATCTCTTTTGCTTCATATGATCATCTTGTAGATGAGGCCAAACTTCTAGCAGGTACCTTTATTTAGGTTAAAATTTTCATTATTAGGATATAAGGTTAACCTTTTTAGACATGTTAGTGGTCTATCGATGTAAATAGAGGATATTCCTCCACACTTTAGTGTTGTAGTCTTAGTCAACTTGGATGAATTATCTTAATAAAGGCTATAGTCTACTTCTAAAAATAAAAACTAATTTCTCTCCATGACAAGTGTCTGCACTCTCATTAATCATTAAGATAGTATTTTTCACTGATAATATTAAGATATTTTATCCCAAATTAAATTGTATCACCAATAATTTATTGTATGTAAAACTCTATCATCTAACTTTCAAGAAATATCAAATTCTACTTCAACTGAAATTCTATTACCAACGCTTTGAAATTTTTTTTATTACCAACAGTTTCAAGTAATTTAAGACAAAATTCAATATTTTATTAGCTAAATTGCGAGTTTAAGGGGATATTATAAAATAAAATAAATTATTAAAGTGTCAAGTAAACAAAAAAAAACTTCATCACATGTTTTATTATTCAACATCAAGCCATATAAATAGATGACAATTCATCTTAAACTTATCTATTTACCAATCCACAAATAACAAGAAATACAAGCTTAAAATTACAAAAATTTAATAAAAGAGAGGAACATAAAATTCCATCCTTAATTTTATCATTACCCTTAAATGCATCCTTTGGAATGTTGCTCTTTCTCCTCCCCCCCCCCCCCCCCCCCCATCCCTCCTTTTTATTTATTTATTATTTTTAAAACCATCTTCAAGCTTCTCGTAAGTCATAACTATTGAAGAGGAGAAAATAAGTTGACGGATCCAAATAAGGTTGATGGACGGGCCCATCATGTGCAAGACTCAGTGAGGACGGATTTGTTGGCCACGTCAGGCAGAATCCCTATATGGAAATACTTGCGGCATACACCACAGAATCCTGGGGTAAATAGAGTCCTAGCACAATTAGGGTTCTAGAAACTGCATGCATTAATGGAGATCTTCTTTATAAGGAAAAGACTTGTCCATCACGTTTAGGATTTCTGAAGAAGACTCCTACATGGAAAGGACTTTAATTCCACGGAAAAGAGGTCAACTATCGACTACTATAAAAGCCCAAATACCCTCATAAATCAAAGTACGCATAATTTACCCTCTCTAGCACTCTAGAGTTGTGAGAATATTTTTGACTTAGCCTTCGGAAGGTATTTGGCCGGCACCACACCGGTGCTCTCTGCGGGGTTTTTCTTCTTCGTATTGTGCAGGTTCACGTTCGAGCGCGTAGGTATCGTGTAACTCACTGGTGAATTTCTCGGCATCATCAACTATTATTCCTTGGTTACCACTTACCTTCTTCTTGAATAACCTGTACTATAAAGAATGCTTTTCCTCCAAAATGACAACTAGTCAAAGGAATTTTTTCCTGATCTAGTTTTTGGGTATTTGTTTTCAATGAACCACTTGGGTGTTGACTAGTTTGTCCTTTGAGATCTCTTGATTTGTTAATTAGATTATACAAATCTTCAATTTGATCACAATCTTAACCTCCTGCAAGTTAATTAAGACCTGTTTGGCCATTGTGACATCTTTATTCATTTTGATTGACTGAATCTTTAATTTGGTCACAATTTACATCGTAAGTTGATCCAGGCAAGTGTTCAATGTAGAAAACATCTCTCGCATCTCCGTATGCATGTATTGTTGCCAGAATCTAATAACTCTAAGCTTAGCTCAAACCATGAATTGTCCAAACATGGCTCTAATACCAATTGATATGTGCCTAATTTTTTAATTGGTTACTTCAAGCCAGTTCAAGGGAACCAAAACCTCCAAGTTAATAAATGTACTACTTCTAGAGAGTGCAAACCTCCAAAGTGAAATTTCACTCAATAATAATATTGTTCACCATATATACTTTATTATTTAAAATCAAGACATATAAATAGATGTCTTTACAAGATAAAACTAACATTTAAATTCAAAAGAAAACTAATTTATATTTACTACAAGTAAATAAGATTTATTCATCCTATCCTTATTTATTTACGGAACCCCAAATAACAAAAAATATAATATGAAAATGATAAAATAAAATAAAATAGAGACACATAGCGCATCACTATTAAAAACAAAAAACAAAAGTTGCCACTATTTATTTAACTTAAAAATAAAATAAAATAAAATAAAAAAAGAAAGAAAGAAAGAAAGAAAGAAAGAGGAGTTGCCACTCTTTGATGAAAAAATGCATAGAAAGAAAATATGACTATAAAGTGAACTAGATATTATAAAAGATAGGAAATATTAACCAATGCCCTTAGGACATTGATTTAGGATCTATTTTTAGAAATATTTTATTGGAAAAATGATAAAATAATAAATGTTTGTTGGCAACTTTTTATATTTTTCATGAAAATGATGTTAAAACTTTCCTATTATGGTTTATTAACCATTATCCTAAGAATATCCGTTAACATGACTCATAAAAGATATGACAAAGTTAAGCTCTAAACTGATTTTGGAATTATCTTCTCTAACTCACTATGTGATGATATATAAGATTATGTGTATTTTTTTAAATAAATCACGTGATTTCTTGTAACTTATTTAAATAATGCATATAAATAGCTTTATAATTTGCTCTATAGTTCCCCCCCCCCCCCCCAAAAAAAAAAAACTCTATAATATTGTGGAAGAAATTGGTACAGGCCCAACTTTATACTAAAAGATAAAACAGGTAAAATTTATTCTTATAACACACATTAATTATTTATTTTGAAAAAAAAATTATAAAAAATTGAAAAAACTGTCAAAATATTTATTTACTTTTTAATTTTTTCATAAAAAATTTCTTAAAATAATTTACTAATTTATACCTTAGTAAATCCCATTTATTATCTCTTTTCTAGAGCCATCGGCAAATCTACCTCAGAAAATCTATCTCAATCTCTATCCTTTCCTACCACGTTTCACTACTACATTGCTAATTACACAACGTGTCCTTAGCATAACTCACAGATTCAGAGTCCATTATCGACCAAGCTTTCATGAACGTTGACCACATCTGAACTAGGGACCTCCAAGTTAGCTTGGATCACATGTTGGAAAGACACACTTGCCAATGCAGTATTTGGTAGGATCGATCTTTCATATCAAATAGGAATATGTATCTCTGTGCCCACGATATTGATATTTGATACTGGTCCGTCCTCAACGATCTTTCTAATTAGTAATTAACAAGACTTAAGGCAACTTAGGTCTCACCATAATGATGACTATTCTTGATTGATGTATGACATTTCCTAAACATTTCCTTTTCTTTATCCTATTTTCTTCTTTTGTAGGACCCTAATACCAGAGGTTTGATATAGAAGGTTGAAAGAGAAGGTTTGATATACCAGTGGTTTGATATATACAAGTCTATTATATATTTTATATTTTAATTAGTCGGTTGCATTTTTATTTTTTTAAGTCTAATAGTTAATTTTTTTTTAAACAAAGTCTAATAGTTAATTAGGTTATTAGTATTTTTATTTACATTTTAGAGTATTTTTTTTTTAATAAATCATTAGAGCTTCCACTGACAATTTCTATCCTAAGGAGATTATTTTGATGAATGAAAGCCTTTGCTTTTTTTTTCGCGTGGTGATGATGGCAAAGAAGCCCTTTTTTGTTTTGCGGAAAGTCGGCAAAGAAACCATTGCTCACACTTAGGTTTTATCTTTATGTTTTTGTGTTGTTTAATTTTTCTTTGTTGAGTTCTGACTTGTCTTACATTAAGGTCGAGTTTTGATACGAAAGTGAAGATAATGTCACGTCTTAATCTCATAAATCTAAAATATATATTGATATATATCAAATAAGAGATATAAAATTTAAACCCCCCGACACTTTGAAAAAAAAGCTACCTTACCCTAGAGGCAGAAAAATCACCTAATTCTGATAGCACTTATTAACTTCTAGTTCTGGGTGGACCTTCTGTCCGCATCAAACGATCACATTGACATGGAATAATATATTACTGTTCCGAAAGCATGTGTCTATGAAGGCAGGTGCACCTGCGTGTACGAAATATGATGACTTCTTAATTATTGAAGCTGTAACCATATTGAGATTTCATCTCTGCATACAATTTTTTTAGGGTTCTAGAGAGAGAGAAAGAGAGAGAGAGATTTAAAGCAAACAATAATAGAAGTACTTGTGTGGACTGCGCAGATGTGATGTCATTCAATGATCTTTAGCTTTTAAAAATTGGGTTTGAAGGTTTAGGTCCGGTGGGGATCTATTTATTTTGCTGAAGTTAAAATTTTTTATTGAAAATACTATAAATAAAAATATTAAAAAGTATGGTGAAATTTATAAATAATAATAAAAATAAATTAAATAATAAAATAATTTGACAAAAATAATTTTTACCAAAAATTAACATAATGGGTAAAAATAAAAATAAATAAATGTGGCTTGTGATGCATAAAATAAGGGTTTTTGAAGCTCATTTATAGCGTCATAGGTCAAAGGTAAAACTAAAAATTCCTTGAACATGGGTCACATCAAAATTGAAGCCAGTGATGCAAGGAACCAATTGATGAGCTGTTGTGTGCCCAAATTATTGAAATGGTGTACCATGCGTCTAATCTTTTTGTTATGTACTACTATGAAGTTCTGAACACAAGAATGGAACGTCAAGTTCATACTTAATTGTGGGGATGCTCCACATGTTTTAATTTTTAATACACCAGTCACCAGTTCTCTCATTTATTGAGAGGGCCTAGCACGTAAGATCTAGAAAATCAACACGAGGCCGAAAGAAAAATAAATATACATAATTAAATTTTCTGTTAGAATCAGAAATTTTTTGGGAGAGTACAACACCTTTTTGTTTTTCAGAAAGTACATACCTAAAAATTCGTTTTTATTGTAAATTTTTTTTTTTTTTTTTTAAAAGTAGATACTAATTTCCTTGTTTAATTTACACTATCTAATTAATACTATATTACACAAAGTTGTGTACCTAAACAACAAACACAGTTGTTGTTCCTCACAAACTGTTTGGTAAGGACAAGATTGATATATGCCTTTTCGATAATAAACAAAGAAATAAGAACAAAAACATAATCTAATTCCTTGAACTTGAATGTGATTATCTTTCTTTCTTTCTTTTTTGTTTTAGGACTTTGAAAGTCTACCTAATTGATTCATAAAAAAAAAATGATTGATTGACTACGTAATTATACCATATTATAAATGAAAAAAAAAAAACAGTAGCATATAATAGATTCAAACAGGGTGACCAAAATTGTGAGGTTATGGATGAGTTTGGTGTGTACATCTCCGATTCTCCATACCTAAGACCTAAGGCCTATTACCTTTTAAAATAGAGGCACCCAAATTCCAATGCCTCATAGCCCAGATTCATGCACATTAATCTGCAAACAGAAAAAAGCTTCCCCACACTGAAAATAAATGCCTAAACAAATGATGAAAAACAGTGAAAAATATGTGCATCACAATGTGTCTCATATAATTGTACAAATTTGGTGAACTTTATCTGGATAAAAGACAAGTGTCGTTGATACAAGAAATTGGAATAATTCGCCGGCACATTGATATATTGATATGGTAATTAGTTAATAATAAGATATTTTATAGAGTGTTTGGTTTGTATTTTCAAACAACTATTTTCAGTATTTAAATAATATTTCACATTTTTTTACACACTTTTTTATCAACACATATTTTCACAAATATTTTAAATAATAATTTTCAATTTTTAAACACATCTACTAAATAGATCCTAAAAATTCCCAAAACCCTATTATAAAAAAAATAAAAATAAATTAAATGTGTTTATTGTTATTTTCAATGACGTCTTTCTCGTTTAAAATAATGAGAAATAGTCTATTCAAACATTAATGCAATTGTTGCTGTAGTACAACTTTGACATTGCGGTCTACATATTTCATATATTTTTTTGAACAACCATTTTAGAATAAGAGTATAAAATAAATATTTAAATGGTACCACACCAAAATTTTCAATGCCTTTCTTTTAGGTCCTAGAGCATAATATAATAAGTAATAAACAGAAAGGTTGGCTAATGACGAACCAATTTCATTTCTTGTGTTAATTAATTATAAAGATTAAAAATTGACCTTTCACTGATTCCATGCATGCACCACAATACTACAAGTTGACATAACATATAAATGGGACCTCCAATAATCAAAAACAAAAAAACAAATTTTCTTTCTTGTAGCCGAAAGAAATGAGAACCGATCAAAGTCTTTTTAAGTTTTGGATAAAAGTCTAGGCACTCAAAAGAAAATGTTTTTTTTATATATATATATTTTAAAATACCAACATTGTCTGCCAATAAAAATAGCTCTGCTCCTCAGAATAAAGAATGAGAATTGAAAGTTTTGAAACCCCAAATTCGATGCAATAATATGAATGGGTGATTATTTATTTATTATTATTATTTTTAAATTGCTACCAACATGTCTCTAATTGGCTAAACAATTTGGGTCATTCTAATATTATCTTTTTAAAAATATATTTTTTTTTTTTTTTGATAATTTAAAATAATATTTGGGGTGATGGGGGTGGTGGTGGTTAAGGCATAACTGACCCATACAATCAATGATGGAAAAGTTTGGAATAGAAAAGAGAATCAGAGAGAGAGAGAGAGAGAGAGAGAGAGAGAGAGAGAGAGAGAGCTAAGAGGGCAACAGATTGACAAGAACAACACAGAGAGGTAGATAGAGATTAGAAACTTGAGGAATGGAAAGGAAACTGTGGATACCCGTTGTCCAACCTGGCACTGACATATCTTACTGCTACCTTCAACAATACTTCCCCTCTAAACCCTAAAAAAGTTAAAAATTAAAAAAAAAAAAAAAAAAAAAAAACACTAATGATAATAATAGTACGACCGACATGGAAAGCTACGAATTGTAAGAGACCACATCATGGGTACAAGGACCTGGTTGTCCCTGGTCACCCATGCACGCGTAGTCCCGATAGCAAGTGGACTGCCGTTTTAACACGTATGTTCTTTCATCATCCCCTCCCCACCCATAGCTCTAGCCTCTAAGATCTTTTAGAAGAAGTAAAGCCAATAAGTCTCAAAATAATATGGACTAAAATTAACCTTACAAATTTCTTGAGTGACAGAGTAAGAAGGGTGAGTTTATATAAATTTAAAATTTTACTATTTAAAATTTGTCATATGAGTAAGTTGTGATAATTAAAGTTATAAGTTTTGTTATTCTATTTGTGTTATTCATTTTTTTTTTTTTTTTTGGGGTAAAAGAGGATTGCATTAAAGAAAACTAAGGAACAAGCATAGTCTCAGGACAGTTCCCATTTAAATGCAGACCATTTGACTCAGCTAAGAAAATATCAACAACGTCCACAGGCCGACAACTAAAAAGATTAGACTGATTCTCTTGGGCTGCTCCTATTCTGACAAGCTTGCCAGTAGTTCTGCTTGCTTCTTGAAAACTGTGTTTATTCAATTTCATAACTCGATGAGTTGACTTGAATGATTGTGAGTGATTGATACTTTCTAACTACATCCGATGAATTTTGGTCTGTTACTAACCATCACACAAATTGATTAAAAAAATGTTAATAAATGTTCTTGTAAAAGTATTGGTTTACAAAATATTTTTAAAAACCTTTTATAAGAAAAGAAAAATATAACTGATTTGTTTAATAGTTTTTTTATATTTCTCATGAAAATATTATCAATACTTTCATAAATTGGTTCATTAACAAATGATCTAAGGTATTGATTTAAAATATATTTTTAAAAACTTTTTTAGGTGAAAAGAAAGAAAGTAACTGATTTTTTTTTTTTAGAATGGAATAGGTTTTTTTTTTTTTTCATAAAAAATAATATTAAATTTTTTTTTTTAAATGAAGTATTAATAAATGCCCAAATAACTCATTATGGAATTGGATATGAAAACAGGTGCTTCGGTAGAATTATTGGGAAAAGGCTGCTTTGCTTTTTCTTTTTTTAATTATTATTATTTATTTTTTGGGGATACAAAAGGATCTTTGGAGGGGTCAATTCTATCACACGCCCCTGATGGGGTGGGTGCCCCCACCTTGGATTTTCAACTTTTTGAAGTTGGTCAGAAATATTGACCACATTATAATGACAGTCTTGACTATAACGATAGAAGTATTACTTTTTGATAATGAGAAAAATTATGATACGGCTTTTATAACCCCAAAAGATTGTAACTTCATTTTCACCATCAAAGGTGGATGGACTTTTTATCAAAAAAAAAAAAAAAAAAGGTGGATGGACTTTTTGGTGGTTTGGTGACAATGCCTCACACTCATACACAATTTGATTGGAGTTTATCTTCTGAATTTAAATATTTGGGTGGTTGATTTTGGTTCATTTATATGCTTATTGTGATCCTAATAGGATTGAGATTATACTATAATTGAATTTATTTAGAGAGTGTCTGCAATTCTCTGTATAGTAGACCTCTTAAATTTGGTTTCTTAATGTGGGTTCTATTTAATTTAACTAATAAAGTTTTTTGTTATTGAATAAGATATTTGAGATTCAAATCTCTATATAAAAAACTAATTAGTATCTAACAATAAAGAGAAATTATCATGGAGTAAACGTTATAGTTTAAAATTGTATTATCTTTGGAAAAAAAAAAGGTTTTGTAATGAATAATGGTTATTAGGGTCATATCAGAATAGAGTTTCCACTACTAGTTGTCCATTTTCTTTATAAAATATATATATATATATATATATATATTGTTTTAATTCTATTTTGGAATCATAAACTATTTTTATTTTTAATATAATATTTTAGTTTAATCCATTAGTCACAAAAGTCTAAAAAGTTTAATGTTTTGCTTACAAGTTAAAATAAGTGGAGAGACATTTGAAGTGAGCGCTCTATATTAGAAAGAAAACTATATTAGAAAGAAAACCTAATAATGCCATTAAGCTACAAAATTCATGATGTCATTAAACTGTTGTACTTTTTTTCAATAAAACTGTTGTACCTTCTATATTTACATATGTTGTATATCAATCTCTAAATTATTTAAAATATTTTACTAGTTTTTTTTTTTTTTTTTTTGAGGTAGTTTTTCAACATATGGGGCCCTTTTATCATTGACTAAGACACCAATTAAATTTTTGTGTAAGCAAAAATATAACCCTAAATCTTTTATTTGACGACAAAATATTTTACCAGTTGAACTAACTCGAACCTACATTTTACCGGTTAATTTATCTGAAAGCCACCGAATGTTGTATATTTTAATTACCTATTATACTCATTAACAAGTTTTTATTCACCCTATGAAGAAAAGCATCTAATGATGATTTTATGACTATATCAACATGTATCTTATAGCCCTCATGTGCGAGAGGGTCATGATGAAATATTCCACAATTCAATCAATCCGTGCACAATTAAGGGGAGATCATCAAATGGACCCCTATCAATGCTGCTATGGTTGCGTCGCATTCCTTCAAAAGCTTCTTATAATGTTTTATTTGTCTTTATTTTATACATACTTTTATGAATCAGAACTTAACTGCATGAAAAAAAAAAATTGTAGAGTAAAAAAAAAAATGGTCCCCCACAGAGAGAGAATCTTTTTGTAATTAGAAGGTATATATCATACTGTTGTTGATGGCAATCTTTTTCAGTCCAATCCAACTGGACCCTTTTTCGACAGTTAATATCTTTGCTACTATTTAAAGTTAGGTAACCTTGAAATTATAGTCAACTTTTCATTCCCATGTATATGTTCCTAGTCATCTATGTTCATTGCTTATTTAATATTTAAATTATCTTTTTTTTTTTTTTTTTACCAAAATATCTAGGTATATCAACATCTTATAGATCTTCAGTGGCCTGAATGAATATGACTATTTATCCCATTCAACAAAAAAAGAGAAAAGAATATGACTATTTATCCTTGACTCTGTTTACACTTTATTACTTACATTTTGTTTTAAAATTTTTTTTTCTTTCTCTTTTACAACCATTTGAAGGGAATCAAGGAAGGTACAATGCCACTATGTTCCATGAAAACTGATTTATTCTTTTTCTGTTAACTCAGAAATGTCATTTTCATGAATTACCTTTTATGATGAGGTCCTCACTCTTGTGAACTCTCTAATTATTTATAAATTTAAAATAAAGTTATGATCTTTTGCAGCTGAAGTTTGATAATGGTTAAAAAAAAAAAAAAAAAAAAAAAAAACCTGTAAAATGAAATTGAATTATAAACCCATTGCCTAAAGTTCATTTTTCTATTTTCGGGATGTTTTAATCAATGGAATTCAATCTTTTTATTTTTATAATAATTCAATAATTGAGAACGAAAGATTTGAACCTTAAACATGTCACTTAAAAATATTAAGAAATAGCCATTGAACTCAATCACTTTGATCAAAGTATACAAATACATTTAAATTTTTTGTTTATTATTTTTTCCTACTAATATTTTCCTATTAATTAATCTAATAATTCTCATTTGATTATAAAAAAAAAAGGTATATCTATGAATTTATGCTCTTAAAATCTTATACTAAAAGGAATATCTTATGGAAATATTTGTGCGAGCATTTTCAATAATAATCTTCTAAAAGAAGTCCAATAGTAATGTTTTTTAAAGTCTTGGATTACAGATTAACATCATCTATAGCCCAACAATAATGTTACCTCTCCCTTCACATTATACACATGTATAATGTGGACAAAAAAGTAACTCGAATCACAGATATCATGCGTCATAAAGACATCATTTACCCAATGTTTGGATGAAGGGAGAGGGCTTCTACTCTCTCTCCCTCTCTCTCCATCCAAACATACTAAGAGTTTTTAAAGTAACTCTATTATGAAAACTTTAAAATTGTGTTTACCTATTTTAAAATGAGTGGATTATTTTTTTTTAGGGGAAATTGCACTTTACCCACCTGTGATTTGGCCCATTTTAACAATACCCACCCGTGATTTGAAATTTGTCACTTAACCCACCTGAGGTGGCCTCCGTTAAACCCCCGTTACCCACCTCTGCTATTTCCGTTAGAAAATTCTCTTTACTATATAAGCCAAAATTAGAACTCAAATAAAACCTAAAAAAAGGAACGAGCTCTCTCCCTTTCTCTACCTTAGAACCCCAAACCCATTTCCTCTATATCAAGATCCCTAAACCCCCCCCCCCCCCCCAAAATGAAGTTGTTCGCGCAGAGCTCTCACCACTCTCGTCGAATCCTTTAATAACTCATCTGGAAACTGAAATTCAAACAAAATGCAGTTGGATTTCGACTAATGAACATTGAAAGTCAGCCCTAATCCTCTCTCTTTGATCACAGATAGAAATTTAGGAATAGAATTTGAACGTAATTTCTGAATGAAAAATTAAAGAAATTCACTGAAACTAGTAAATTAATCGGAGAGGATAAAGAAACAGAGAATGAAGAAACAGATCTCAGCAAACAAACAGAGAAATTCACTGAAACAACAATTTTTTTTCTTTTTTCCTTTTCTTCAGTTTCTCAGCAAACAAACAGAGAATGAAGAAACAGATCTCAACCCCTCACTCTCCGAACCAGTTCTCAAAGCCCTAACCCGAGCCGGCTTCAAATTCTGCACGCCGGTCTAGCCACCACAGTCCACTTACTTTGTAGCTACAAGGACGTCGTCGTCAATGCCGCCACCGACTCTGGCAAAACCCTAGCCTTCGTGGTCCCACTCATCAAGATCCTTCGCCGCAACAAAACTCCTCCTAAACCAAACCAGGTTCGAAATCAACTGAAGCAAGTAAACTAATCACATTTAAATTTCACTGACACAGTAACCTTTTATTCCTTTTTCTTCATTTTCTCAGGAAACAAACAGAGAATAAGGAAATAAAATTTCCAAAATCTCCCCAGAAACTTTGAAGAAAGCGACCGAAACTAGCAAACTAATCAAACTTAAATTCTCACTGACACACACTAACTTTCTATTTTCCTTTCCTTCAGTTTCTCAGCAACCAATCAAAGAATAAAGACATCGAATTTTTGCAATCTCTCTAAAAGCTTCTGTTGAAGTTGCGGGTAGATGTTGCGAGAGTAGATGAAATCGGCAGTGGGGGAAATTTTGTAGTTAGATTCCAAGTCCATGGCCGAAGATCAAGTTGATATAGAGGAAATGGGTTTGGGGTTCCAAGGTAAAGAGAGGGAGAGAGCTCATTCCTTTTTTTGAGGGTTCTATTTAGGTTCTAATTTTGGCTTATATAGTAAATGAGATTTTCTAACAGAAAGGGTAGAGGTGGGTAACGGGGGTCTAATGGAGACCACCTTAGGTGGGTTAAGTGACAAATTTCAAACCACAGGTGAGCATTGTTAAAACGGGTCAAATCACAAGTGGGTAAATTGCAATTTCCCCCTTATTTTATAACCAACAATTTTTTTAAAAAAATGGAATAATATTTATTTGTAGATGTGAAGGTGGATCAAACCCTTGATGTGGGTTTAGGGACACGACGATGGTTATATTTTTCATTCCAACCCAACTAGCCCTTAGAACCCATAACACAAAATTATGGTACTCAATTTTTAGGGCAAATTACAACTTACCAACTTGTAATTTGGCCGAAATTTAAGTTACCTACCTGTGATTTAAAATTTGATATTTTACCCACTTAAGGTTTGACCAAAATTTAAGTTGCCTACTTGTAGTTTGAAATTTTATGATGTAAGTGTTCTGTTGGATTATTTTTTATCTTATTTGATCTTGTATTTTTATGTTTTTTGTGTTTCTGGAGAAAGAATACATAAAGGTAGAGCAAAATTATATATTTAGCCATGTTTTTAACAAAGTGAGTTAAGAAAATCTAACTGAGCTAACCTTAGATGGGCAAAATATCAAATTTTAAATTACAGGTAGACAACTTAAATTTCGGCTAAACCACAAGTAAGTACGTTGTAATTTACCCCAATTTTTAAAAATATTGAAAAAAAAAAAAAAAAAATTCAATCCCCTCAATGTCAATTAGATATATAGAGTTTTAAGAACTTAATGATGAAGTTATACCTTAGATAATATGTTAGCAACAAATATGTTATAATTTATTTGACCATGTTGGATAATATGCCTTCACTATTTAATTGCCAACTCTATGCATTGGGATCCCTCATTCTATGGCAACCGAACTTTGGAGACTCCATGATGGCCTTGGCCTCCCAAAGGATATCTATAAACTCTACATCGAGATAGATGCAAAAGTTGTTGTTAACATCCTCACTGCACTAGCTGCGTCATTGCCCCAAGCGCAAAGTTGTTGTTAACATGATAACATCCTGTGACTCCTGTCAGGGGTGAAAGGCGACTCGTCTATGATCGTATAGAGACGGCGGGTCGTGCCAACACCTAACATAACATCCTCACTGCACACACTACAACATGACAGATTCTTCTTACCCTTGTTGTGTCCTAATCTCTTATTGTACTAACCTCCACCATATCCACCGCAAAGGGAGTTAATGTGTGGATGTTTTGATTAAGGAATGAAACTTTTTTCCTAGTAACATTTTTGTATTATACACATCTTCTCATTCATGTATTTTGTACCAGCTTGTTGTTGATGCCCGGTGTGTTAATTGCCTTAGAATTTGTACTATTTAGCTTCTTTTAAAAAGGGTTATTAAGAGATAATCACTAAGGTACTCAAATTTGTGGTTTTAAAATCTCAATGAAGTTCTCCACAATCCCATTTTTATTCCAATTTAATCACGGGGATGGGTAGACAGACTAAAAGTTTGAATCTTGAATATGCTTTTTTAAAGGTTTGGTATATGCTTGCCGTCCAAACTCCAAATTGAATATCAGTATCACACTTTTCACATAAATAAATGATGATGATGTTATATTAACAGAAAGATAACCAAAATAATTAATGAAATTTCACTCTTATGCGTTCTTTCCTTTTCGTTTTTGACAAACTTATGTTCTTCCATTTTAACAAAAGAAGTTTATGACATTCTTCTCATGTGATTCGATTCAATAATCTTTCTTTTCATTACCCCTAATTCCCACTAGCAAAATTTCAAAAGAACAATAATAAAATAAAAAAGAAACTAGTTATCCAAGGAATCTTCTTGACGTGACCAAATCCTTTTACTGATGTGATAAACTTGTCATGTCTATTTTAGTGGAAGAAAATCTGAGTTATTGTACCAAAGGATGCTGATGAGAATGACTAGACAACTATTTATCAAGACTCTGATGCCAATATACTATGGATTTTACTAACATGTGTCTTAAGGGCACACAATAGTATACCATTTTTGGAAAAAAATTTATCGAAAATTGAAAAAGTTTTGACAACTTTTTCAATTCTCAATAAAATTTTTCCAAAAAAAGATTTGTTAATGTATGCCCTAAGGGCATACATTATACTATTTGACACAGCTGGTTGGTACAGTTTAGAATTTACCTTCCCCCAAAAGAAAGGTGGGTAGAGAGGGTAAAATCTTCTTCTTTTGATAGAGTTTTACTAACCTATATCTTTAAGGGCATACATTAATAAATCATATGAGAAAATTTTAATTGAATAATAAAATAATGACTACTTCTTTTACAATTTTTTTAATTTTTATAAAAATTTCTTAAAATGGACGATTGGTGTATGTCTTAAGGGCATACATTAACTAGATCATTTTATTATTAGATTATTCACATAAGTTTGTACAATTTTTTCTTTTTTCTTTTTTGTCTATTTTAGCATAAAATTTTATTTTTTCTATTTTACCTAATAACTTTTCAAAATACTTACATATTACATATTCTACATTCTATTTTAATTAAATTATCAATTTTTTTCTTGAATTTAATTGCATATCTTTCTTCAATCCCCACAACCATCCTCCACTTTTTTCTTTTATTCTCAAGAAACACAAAAAAAGAATAAAAAACTGAAATACACAACAACATCACTTATGTATATTTGCACAAGTACAATAACAAAAATGCATTTTGCACAATGAATGTATAAGTTGAATTGCATTTTTTTGGGTTGATTGTGTAAAATTTCGCCCTTATGCAATTTTATGTCTGATGTGAATTCTTTAAGAAGGTCAGTGTTAGGTAGAGTATAGGGACATAATTTTTGCGTTACAACTATTAATTGTGACAATTCAAAAGTGGTTGAATGTAAGCATAGAAAGAAAAAAAAGTCCATGTACTAATGTACAAATAATTGTTCATACTTATCATGAATCACTTTAATAAATTGTGGCAAATGTTAGGGTGGTCGTAATGTTGGTTTAGTGTGAAATGATAGTCTTCTCAAGGCAAATGATAGAGCATTCACATCACTTCATATATAATAGAAAAATGTGTAAAATTTACATTGTTTTGCTTAAAAATGACTCACATCAGTTCGTGTATAATTGTGTAAATTTACAAGTTTACTGCAGTAACCGTGTATACACTGTCACTATTTATTTTGCATTTAGTTGCTTATTATTTCTTTACGTATCTCGAGGATGAAAGAAAAGAGTGGATGATATGTGTAAAGAAAAAAAAATAATTAAAAAATAAGAAAATTTGATATTTTAATAAAATATAGCGTAGAATAGATAATTTGATGTGGGATACTTTGAAAAGTGATTGTGTAAAAAAAAAAAAAAAAAAAAGTAGGCTCTTCTCCTAAAATAAACATGAATTTTTCAATATAAATGCTCTAGTGGTAGTAGTATGAAAGGATAGCATTCACAACGAGTCCTTGGCCATGAGAGTTAGAGTGTATTTGGATATTGCTTATTTACTGAAAACTGAAAATTTATTACTGAAAACACTATAATAAAATAATTTTTAAATGTGTAAATAGTACTTTGGAACCCAAATTTATATTGAAATATGTGTTTATATAACTTTTGTGGATCCGTAAATAGTACCATATAATTTATATTTTTTTAACAAAATGGACAAACGCAGACACGAAACGCTTCCCAAAAGCACACTTAAAGAGTGGGTAGAGAGGTTGGCTACAAGTTCTTAGTTTTTTCATAGGGGAGTGTGTGTGTGTTTGTTACAAAACAGTGGTACCGCCTGACATTAGGCCGAATCTCGGCAATAATTTTTGAAATTTATCAACAAAGTAAAAGAACAGCAAATAAACTATTCTCAACTATTCATTTTTTTTTTTTTTTAATGGACACCCTATAGGGAAAAAAAATAATAAAAGAAAAAGAAGGACACTCAAAGTGCTTTCTCTCTCCCCCTCTAGTATAAATAGGCAAAGCATCGAACCCCAAAGTTCAAACTATGCCTACGAGCTAGAAAGTAGAATCAAATTTGTTCACCTTCACTACACTTCACACCCACCCTCAAGTCTCATATTATCAACTCTCCCAAGTGCAAGTACACATCTCTATTTAAGCTCCTTATCTTTCCAACCAAATCTCTCTTCACAACACACAACAAATAGTAGACAACACCAACACCAACAACAACAATGGTAGTCCTATCCAAACCAGCAATTGAACAGTACTCTTTTATTAGAAACTGCATACCCACCACCACATTTTACACTGGAATTCCCATAATAGACCTCTCAAAACCTGACTCCAAGAACCTCATAGTCAAGGCCTGTGAAGAGTTTGGATTCTTCAAGGTCATCAATCATGGCGTCCCACTTGAGTTTATTACCAACTTGGAATCTGAAGCTATTAAATTCTTCTCCTTACCACTCTCAGAAAAAGAAAAGGCAGGGCCTCCTACTCCAATGGGGTATGGTAACAAGAGTATTGGACCCAACGGTGATATTGGTTGGGTCGAATACCTTCTTTTAACAACCAATCCAGATTCATGCTCTCACAAATTTCTCTCAGTTCTTGGAGAAAACCCAGAAATGTTCCGGTATGAAATACACACACTAACAACCACAAGTTGAATTTGATTCACTTAGTTTAACCTTCTTCTTCTTTTTTTGGTTAACTTGCATGTCTAGAACTCGACTTTTTTTCTATCAAACACCAAGTAATTATTACAGGGAAATAACATGTTTGTGTTTTATTGTTATTACAGTTCTGCTTTGAATGACTATATATTAGCTGTGAAGAAGATGACCTGTGAGGTTCTTGAATTAATGGCTGATGGATTGAAGATTCCAACAAGTAATGTGTTCAGTAAGCTTTTGAAGGATGAAAAGAGTGACTCTGTTTTCAGGCTCAATCACTACCCTCCATGCCCAGACTTTCAGGCCTTGGAAGATAGCAATATGGTTGGATTTGGAGAGCACACTGACCCACAAATCATTTCTGTGCTGAGGTCCAACAACGCATCTGGCCTCCAAATTTCTCTCAGAAATGGGAATTGGATTTCAGTCCCACCTGATCAGGACTCATTCTTCTTTCTTGTGGGTGATTCTTTGCAGGTAAAGCTACAGTTCTAATAGCCCAAAACAGAGTTTAATTCTAATATCCAATTCCCTATTCCTATGGATTACATAGGAGTCTAATTATTTGTCAAACTCAACTTTAGCTTTTACAACCTAGCGGGTTGTTCATGTTTTGTTTGATTGATTGATTTATTTTCATTTTGGGCTCTCTTTCTAAATATAGAAAACAGAGGTTTATAGTTTGTTAGTATTCTATTTGTGTCATCATTCATCACTCTCATATAGTCACCCCCAATAATTTTTCATGTACCTAAGCTACTATTTGAACTATTTTGCCCTGTCCGTGTCCCATATGAAAAAAAGAAAGAAAAAATATTTTTTACCCTATATTTATTTTTTTACTGACGTAAATCTCAAGAGATCTTCGAGTTTCTGATTATTCCTTCAATACGTGTGCAACAAAAACTAATTATAAGAATAAATAGTTTTATCTAGTATGGGTTTTGCTTCGTTTATCTTATCTTTAACATTGAATTTTTGTTTAATGGGTTTTTTTTTTTGGTTGGTTGGTGGATGTGTGCAGGTTATGACCAATGGAAGGTTCCAAAGTGTGAGGCACAGGGTTCTGACAAACAGCTTGAAATCAAGAGTTTCAATGATCTATTTTGGTGGACCACCTTTGAGTGAGAAAATAACTCCATTACCTGCACTTATGAAAGGAGAAACAAGCTTGTACAAAGAGTTTACATGGCTTGAGTACAAAACATCAGCTTATACTACAAAATTGGCTGATAATAGGCTTGGGCACTTTGAGAGAATTGTAGCCTCGTAATGTTACATAAGTCTCACCCTTTTGGGAAAAAAAATGCATGGTGGCTTAATAGTACTTAAAAAATAGGTTTGAAATAGTCGACCGAATTACTCAAAAACCAATAAAAAGAGGGTAGTAGATCAAATTTCCAATAGATGGAATACTTTCACTTTATATTTTCTTTGTTGCTTTGCTTGGTTTGCCTCCTATTTCAGCTACAAACTTCTTGTAACCACCTTTCTTGTTAATAATACTGTAGTTTCTTTTTTATTCCAAAACTGTTACAAGATTACCATCATTATCTACCATTGTAAAAATGGAATTTACTCAGTTCAGGTTACCTGTGGGCAATGGAAATGTTAAGAACTCCTCCACAAGAAATTAAAACCATGATTGAATGGCTGGCTAATTATATTTCCCTCAACTATATTATCATCATTTTATATAAATTTACTAATCAATTTGATATAAAAGGTTTATAATAATCTGATATTGCAATCAATGTGTCATCACAAGCATCATTAATAAAAAAAAAATTATGTTATATTTAAAATTTGACACAATAATTTATAAAAATGATATATTAAATTTTGTAATATTTTTAACATCACTGTTATATAATATCATGCACATGGACATGGACTTAAGCAGCATGTCCAAGATGTTCAATCCCTTTTAGGTTTTTTATTTTTATTTTTATTTCTATGAAGTGATAAAATTGAGTAAGAAGGTCTTGGTAGCAAATTATATGTTTAAAACTTTAAGAAACAGAGACTACGTGTGCGTTTGGCATCCGCTTAAAAAGCCAGCTTATTTTACTATTCAGCTTATTTTTACTACTATTTATGGGCCTCATTGCATTTTTTGATACTATTCATGGGTCTCGTTGTATTATTTCAGCTAACTTTTATCTTTATCTACAGTACTTTCAGCAAAAAGTTTTCAGTTTCAGCAAAAAAAACGGATCCCAAACAGCGAAATTTTAATAATCTACCGTTCGCAGTGGATTTTTAACAATCGATTTTTCGGCATACTTCTCTTGACCTAAACCGATGATCACACAGAAGTTTTGAGATTGTTTAGACCTAGCATCCACACAGACCAGCAATTCAAACTTGTTCTGTATTCCAGATTGTTTATCCCACGAACAAAAACATTTCTCCGACAGTGTTACATGCTCTAAGAACCTCACAATACTCTGCAAACACTATGGGAAATATAAATTTTGTTCATTATACGATGGGTTCCACTCATAGTGTTTATATATACATCACTCCATTAATATTGAGTGTGATAGTATGCATAGTGGGGTAGAGTAATTGTTCAAGACATTATTCTATAACTCCTGAATATCATTCTTGGTGAGGAATATAGAGGGATATGCCCACTCTCAATTTCTAACAAAAACAATTACTTTAAATATGCTTATATAAAAAGAATAAAATGACTCTTTCGAAATGGACTAGGGTCTCTTTTTCCTTCTCTCTCCTTAATAAATTATATTTACTTATAAATAAAAATATATATATATATATATATTTTTTTTTTTTTTTTAAGACCGACCAACCTTACAAATTTACAATATTTATTGATAAAACCTAGGAAGAAGTGGTTTTATCAAAAAAAAAAATTATAAAAAAACCTAGGAAGTACGAAAATGAATTTTTTTTTTTTTAAAAAAAATTGGTAAAAATTATGTCGATAGCAGGAGGTAAATAATTATGTCGTGTGGGCTCTTCTGGGTCGGGACCAGTTTCTCGGAAACTGCATGCAACAAACCATGGCTTGCGCCTGTCAGCTCGATATTAAACCGCGTGAAAGAATATGAACTTCACACTTCACAGACATTGCTATTGGTTGCTATCTCAGCCCTTTGGCTAACAACAATACACTTAGGCAAGAGCATGTGGTTCAAACATTGATCTTGGTTTTGATGCCAAGTGTTTTCCTAGTCATTTCCCTTTTGTTTCCTTCTCTCCCTCCCCCCAAAAAGTATCTTCTTAGTCATTTTTTGTTAGGAATATAATAAATCAAAAAAAAATTGTTTGCACATTTCAATATCCATACTTGATACACGTCACTCACAAAATGTGGACATCAAGTATTTATTTCCACACTTTCTTAATGGGTGTGTATATTGAGTGTAGGTATTGGAGTGTGAGATAATCATGGACCCATATGAAAAAAAATGCCATTTTTATAAACTACAATGGTATTGATTGGTGTGTTTTGTTTTAGAGTTTGAGAAATATCTCTACGTTTTTTAAAACTAAATTATATATTTTTAAGTACGAGGATATTTTACTTTTAAGTTTAAAATTTTGAATTTTTATCCTCATATTATATAGAGCTTTGATTCAAGTCATTCAGTTGAAGTCCTTGATAATATGGTCAATAGATGATTTTTCTCCCATGATCTAGCATCACACACAATCCATATTGCATCCATTTTGGAAAGAGCTATGGAGGTTGTTGAGGAAATGGTAAATGGAGTAGAAGTAGTACACATTTATTATATTTCCGAAGTATTCGCTAATCAACCATCCATCAACAACAAATTTAGCTCTAATAGAAAATTCAAATTTCGCTCTATAGTGTTTGGTTGATAGGAATTTAAGGAGAGAATTCAAAATTCTTAGGAGTTCTCTTAAATTTTAAGTGTTATTTTGAATCCTAGTCATGAAAATTAGAAAATCATGAGATATCATAATTCTCACAATTTATGACATTCTAAATTCTCACCTAAAACTTCGGAATTTTGTTCTTCCACATATTGTACTTAAGCAAGAATCATTAAAATTGGGCACGGAAATTTGTATTTGTATTTTTCTTTTTTAAGGAATGATAGATATGTTAACATATATTTTGTTCCTCCAAAAAATGACTTAATATACATTTTTCTTATCTAGATAATTGTTTATTGGTATCAAATTGACTAATAATAGGGGTGTCCACGGGTCAATTTGGGTTAGGTTTGAGTTCAACTCGCACCTAACTCGGTCCCATTTGGTGGTGGAGAACCAAACTTGTTGTCAACCAATAAGGAGGGTTGAATTGGACAGATCTAACTCCCATTGGTTGTGGTCGAATTTGGGCAAAATCAGTAATAACAAAGAGGTAGAGTAACGATTGAATCTCATTGGATCCGATGAGATCTTGCTGGATCTGGTAAGAAATCTGCCAAATTTGACTTGATTCTTTTCCATAATGGGTGGATCTCTACTGAATTTCATCAGATTTGAAGGTTTTCAAGGTCGAATCAAGCCGAGGTGGATATTGGAGGATAAGACCCATCACTCAACCTGCTAACATCGGTTTTTGAAGGTAGAGACCCATTGTCGACTGTTGGAGTCATGGGATTGGGCAGATTGGGTCTGGCCGGTTGGGTTGAGTGGGCAGGTGGCTTGGATAGCCTTACCTTATAGTATGTGTTTGTTTCTAAAAAAATGGTAATTATTCCACATTGCTTAAAATAGTGTGTTGTGTGCAGTATAACTTACTTCATCCATTTTAAAAGTTATCATGGTTTTTGAGTGAAGTTTGTTGTATTGTTTGGTGTGAGAACCCTATTCCCTCTCCTTTTCATGTGAGTGTCATTGTTTCTAAAATATATAAATGGCTGATAGTAGAGTTTTGATTTAACTTTTTTCATTTTAGAAGTGAGGTTTGTTTAAACTTGTGTATTCAATAGATATGTTACGATCAAGTGTATGACATAACTTAAGTGCAAGTTCAACCATGTGTATATAAGTTCTTAAGTACTCTTGCCATCTAGTTTTCAAGGGTAAACACTGCGTATGAGTTTGTATGAAGGTATTGGTTATGGTTTCAACTCACAATTTTCACTTGACACACTAATATTTTTTTATTAATTTTCCCATGCATGTATATATGTTAATTTGTATGTATGTGAAACATGCTAAAACTGATCCCTTTTAATCGAATACGAGTAACCAAACAATCTACGGATTTCTAAAATCAATTCTCAGTACTTATCGGACTCAAGATTTTCTCAACAATTCAATTAGCCATGATTTTTATAAATAAAAAAAGAAACAGAAAAAGAAAAAAAGCCAGGAATTTAAACTCGCAAGAATCTTAAATTCTCATAAATTAAATTTAGGTCGACTAAACACTGATAAAATCATTCTAATTCATAATTATCTTTTGAATTTTTTGGAAATCCTTCTTTGAACAAATGTTATAAAAATTGAATATAAATCCAAATATCTACAACCTATATTATATTAAGAAAAAGCCTTCAATTGCTCAATTGCCCAATTTTCTGGTTACCTAGTTGGTTTTGGATTGTGTGTTGGGTCTGCTGGCTTATGTGGAGCCTAGTTTTTTGGACTTGACTTAGAAGTTTTAGGGTTTTAAATGGTTTTTGTTTTTGTTGTTGTTGTTGTGAGGCTTAGTTCATGGACAAAAGGCTTGGGCCTATTGCCAGACCTGTTTTGGGGTTATATGTATTTTTGCTTCAAAATCAGGGTTTAATGTATTGTAACCATTAAGTCACTTTTGGACTATTCTCTCAAATATAATGAAAATTGTTACAACTCCATGAACATGAACATATTGTCGAACTACGTAAATCTTTGTGTCATAATGCTGAATTTTTGGAATTGTGTTTTAAAATTTGAAATTTTAATATAGTTGATGTTTTTTACTCCCTTTACCAAATGGATTTTTTTTTTTTTTTTTTTCTTCATGTTAGTAATGCTAAACAGTGAACTGTGAAGACGAAAAGTATGAACAAAATTGGCTTCTTCTTGTAAGTTGCAAAATGATAAATGGATTGCGGTGGGATTGTTTTGCACAACTAAACAACAATATATGGTGAGCTGTGGGAATTTTAATCTAAACAACGAGAATTGCTGTGGTATTGCGAAGAAACTGAGTCAAGGACGGTGGTGAGAGTACGGTCCTCGTGCAGTGGATGTATACTGCTTGCAGTTGCAGGAACAAGCTTCCTAGGATAGTGAGGTCCCGACTTAAAATCAGAGATTAATTCTCTTTGGAAGAAAATTTTGCATACTTTTACTACTTTATCGAACAAAAAACGTGACATTTTATCTTTATGTCTTAATGGTGGTGTCAAATCGTGCACCGCATGCAGTGAGCCGAACGAGTTGACTGCAACACGAATCTCGGATTCTCTATCCATGAATGCAGTGTGCTGGCATTTTCTTTTCTTTAAAGGTATGATTATCTTTTGTGATGAAATTTTGAGGCATTCTTTGTATATTTGAAATGGAAAGGCAAAAAAAAATATAACTAGTAATTTTGATTAGACATAGGTTTGTTTATGATCCGCTTATTTTGTTAAAAATATTGTAAATAAAAGTAAATGTTAGTTGAAATAGTATAGTGAAATTCATGAATAGTACCAACAAGTACAATGTGTCCTATAAATAATAGTAAAAATAAACTGAATAGTAAAATAAATTAACAAAAAATAATCTAACCAAACAGACAATAGAGGCAGTTTTGGTTAGGCGATTTGGTAGCTTAAAAACACGTTTTTAAAATCCAAAACAATAGTTGGGTACGATTACAAGTAGTATCTCTGGTTGTGTTTCTTATTTTTATTATGTTTAGTCACAGAACAGTAGGTTTTCACTATTGAACTTATTAGTTTCGTCATTCATAATCTTTCATAAGATTCATTTATACATTTTTCTACTCAACTACACATATATGACCTGTGACACCCGTGATAATTTTTTACGTGAACACGTCGAAATGTCAATCCTAAATTATAACCTTTATGAACTAAAAGATATATTTATTACTTAAATCATCCACACAGTAAATATTAAAAAACAAAAGTGCCTAACCAAACCGTTCAATAAAAAGATATATAACTAAATAACAAAGTCATATAAACTCTTCAAAATTAAGCATAAACAAAAAATAACTCCTGATAAAACATACCTACTAGATATTATTTGAACTTCTAATACATAAATTCCCCAAAGTAATTGTGTGCTTGAAATCTCAATCATAGTACACTTGAAAGCAAGAATAATTGTCTAACGATCTCTTAAAACTAAGAGCTACATAAGCAAGTAATCTGAAAATTATCGAAATAGTATATAATGATTTGTGTAGTCCAGTACGTCAAAAGCCACACACCATTGAGTGAGGTGACGAATATAAGTACGGTAAAATGGATATAAAGCATTATCAACAACAACAAAAAAAGGTTATCAAAGGTTATTCAAAAAGGAATAACACAATGAATCATGATAAGAATTAAGTTCAAGATATGGTTCATAATTCATAGAACTAAGTTCTAGATATGGTTCATACTTCATAGAACTAAGTTCAAGATATGGTACATACTTCATAGAACCATGTCTTGTGTATTGGGCCTCACAAATACGAGCAATGTCCCCATGTATTGCCCTCACGAGAGAGGGTCACATACAACTTTTTAGATCACAACCGTTACTTCTTCAACAACACCACATATAAGAATAATGTGATTCGGATCACAATCCATATCTTGGCCAATGAGACGAGTACGACTTTCACAATTCATGGATATAAATCATAAGTACAATTATGCGTACTCAAGAAGGACAACATATTTACATTATTATTACACAAGATACAAAAAAATATGACAGGCCAATAATGATTCAAATACACAATTATAAAGTATAAGAACAAGTGACTCATTTTAAATTATAATGAAGTGTATGCAATCGGTCAAGGCATGTACAACCACAGGAGAAACAAAACGTATCAAGGTACAACATCAAAAATTTAAAGAGTCTTTGCAAAATATTATATTTCAAAAGGATATGTATAAAGAAGGAAAATAATAGATTATAAAAAAAAAAAAAAAAAAAGGAAATGAATAATGCAAGATGTTTACTTGTTTAGTGCTACTTAGCTTAAGGGCACACAACTAACTAATTAACTAACTAACCAAAATCACTTGTAATAAGATTTGTCACAATGATCCTCGGAGTCTAAGACAAATAAGCGTAATAGCATCAAATAATATGTTTAATTATACACTTACAACATCACTTTACATGAAAATATCTCCAACTCCAAAATCCCCAAAGTGCTATTTTATCGATTAGTAACTGATGAGTCAGAAATTTACAATCGTCATTAAGATGATACCGTCATTAACCAAGAGACGATGTTAGGCATTTATTACGCTCATTGATGACAACACGTAACGGACGGAGCAACAGTCACAAAATGAGTTGTGAACTTCAGACAAAGATTTTGTAACGCACTAGCCGTTGAACATAAATACAGCAATTCATTGCCCATTGATTAGGCACTCAACTATAAAAGAGAAGGTAACAAAAGCTAAAGGGACACACAAAAATACTCTACAAAATCACTCTCCAGTCTGTTTCTCTCTAAAATCTTTATCCCTTACTGACTTAAGCATTGGAGGCAGTTTGGCTAACGCCACACTGGCGTGTTACTCTTCCACCCAGTTCATTTTGCAGGTTTTTCCTCCAACAGAGATGACCCCAATCACAGCATCGTCCATCCGCTACGACAAAGAGCTCGACTGTTGATTTTTTGCATCATCAGTTTGGCACCGTTTATGGGGATGCTAATCATTCAAGCCATCTTTTTAAGTGACAAAAGGGTTCCTTGAAGTATGAGATGGAAGCAGAGACTGCACCTCAGCCAGACGCTGTGCAACAACAACAAATCCAAGCCCTTTTGGCTAATGTGGAAGAGTTGGCTCGTCAAAACGAAGAACTACGAAAGACGATGGAATCCCAAAACGCTGAATGTCGGCGAATAAGTGAAAACCAAAATGAAGAAAAGTTAAACTCTCAAGCCAACAGGCGAGACAAGACCTTAGGAGAAGATTCCACCAGGGTAGAGAATGAACTTTGCAACATGAGAAAAGAGATGGATGAACTAAAGAGTGCTATGAAGGACAAAGACTGAGAGAATCTGGATGGGATGATTCGAAGGATGGACTCATCATTCACTAATGAAGTACTAAACCGTCCCTTCTTACCAAAATTCCGTCTCCTACAGTTGGAGTCATATGACGGTTCCAAGGATCCCCTGGAGAATCATTCAAAACATTGATGCTGTTGCAGATGACCCCATACGAGGTGATGTGTAGGGCATTCCCAACAACATTGAAAGGAGCAGCCAGGGTATGGTTCAGCAAGATACCCCCAGGAACTATTGCAGATTTTGAACAACTCAGCAAGGGTTTTGTTCGTCATTTTATTGGGGGGCAAAGACACAAAAAGCCAACTGGCCATCTTTTCAACATTCAACAAGTAGAAGGAGAATCACTAAGACAGTACATCACCCGATTCAATAAGGAGTTGTTGCAGGTAGATGAAGCTGAAGATCAAGTCATCTTAACAACCTTCCAAGCAGGGTTGCTGCCAGGAGATTTCTTCTTCTCAATCACTAAAAGTCCACCAAAAACAGTCGCAGAGTTGCTCTGTAAAGCTCAGAAGTACATGAATGCAGAAGATGCGGTGCTCGCAAAAGAAATGAAAGGAAAAAGGAAGAGAGACGAAGGAACAAGCAGCAATCGCAATAAGAAGAAGGAGACACGAAGTGTTGGGCAGACCACAGGGAAAAAGAAGGAACTTCCAGACAGGAAACCCAAGTTCACTAACTTCACTCCTCTAATAATGCCAATTGAGCAGGTCCTTATGCAGATAAGAGACGATCCCTCCCTGCAATGGCCGAAGCCAATTAGCACTCCAGTAGAAAGAAGAGACAAGAGCAAGTACTGTAGGTTCCACTAGGACCACGGGCATCGTATTGATGAGTGTAGGCATTTGAAAGACCAGGTGGAGACTTTAATCCGACAAGGGAAGTTACAGAAGTATGTCAGAAAGACGGAGCCCCACAGGTATCAACGAAAAGACGATCAGGACAGAACTCTGGAAGTAAGAGATTGCAAATCCCTTGCAAGAGAGATAAAGATGATCTCGGGAGGACTAATAGTAGGTGGAACATTGAAGTCCCTAAAAAAAGCACATGGGAGAGAAGTAAACAGCGTCCATTTGCGGCTCCCTCTAATAAAGATGCCAAAGAATGACGAGCCTGGTATTGTCTTCTTAGAGAAAAATCGTCGCGGCATCAGGCAACCTCATGATGATCCATTCGTGATCATGCTCAGGGTAGAAGAGTTCAACATCCACCAAGTGCTCATTGACAACGGAAGCTCAACAGATATCATTTACTTGCCCACGTTTCAACAGATGAAATTGGATAAGAAAAGGATCAAGCCTTTCACCTCGCCTCTGGTAAGCTTCACAGGGGATAGAATCGTCCCTAAGGGCATCGTCACTCTAACTGTAATTGCAGGAACTTATCTAGCCCAGGTCACCAAGGAAATTGATTTCCTCATAGTTGACTGCCCTTCAACATACAACATCATCTTGGGAAGACTTACACTCAACAGACTAAGAGCAGCAACGTCAACATATTACTTGAAGGTAAAGTTTCCAACAACCCATGGGGTAGGAGAAATCAGAGGAGACCAAGTACTAGCAAGAAAATGCTACCAAATTGCCTTAGCATCTGGAGAGAACCATATATGGGTGATCAATGAACCAAAGCTCATTCCTGAACCGTCAGAAATACCAAAAGAAGTTAAGATTGTCCATGGAGATTTGAAGAAGGTATTAAAGATCAAAACAACACTCCCAACTTCAGAGAAAGAAAAGATGATTTCCTTCTTATGGGCAAACCAAGATGTTTTCGCCTAGAAACACGAGGATGTGCTCGGGATTGATAGGAAGATCATAAAGCATCATCTCAATGTCAACCTAGAATGCAAACCTGGACAGCGAAAGTGGAGAATATTTGCACCAGAACGCAAAAAAGTTGAAACTGAAGAAGTAGAGAAGCTACTAAAAGCTGATTTCATCAAGGAGGTCTTCTATCCAGATTGGCTAGCAAACGTGGTAATGATAAAGAAGAGCAATGGAAAATGAAGAATGTGTGTCGACTTTACAGACTTGAACAAGGCCTGCCCAAAAGATAGCTTCCCCTTGCCGAGGATTATCCAGCTGGTAGACTCAACTGTTGGACACAAGCTCTTAAGTTTCATGGACACATTTTCTGGATACAACCAGATTCTTATGGACGAAAACGATCGAGAGAAGACCTCGTTCATTACCAGTCAAGGGTTGTACTGCTACAAAGTCATGCCCTTTGGACTGAAGAACACGGGAGCCACCTACCAAAGATTGGTAAACCGTATGTTCTTTCACCAGTATTCAACATAGCAGTAAGTTCGGCACTGATCAGAGAAGAATGGAACATCCAGAAGCTAGTATATTATACCAGTCAGGCATTCCAGGGAGCAGAAGCAAACTACCCAAGTATGGAAAAGATAGCTTTTGCATTATTGCTTCCAGAAAAATCTGTCCTTACTTCCAAGCACACCCCATCGTCATCATGACAGACCAACCCATAAGAAAGATGATGAACAAGATAGATGTAGCAGGATGACTCATTCAATGGGCAATTGAATTGGGCCAATTTGACATCGAATATCAGCCTCTAGCAATAATCAAAGCCCAAGTGCTAGCAGACTTCATTGCAGAATTCACTTACCCCTATAAGGAAGAAGAACCTCCTATGGAAACAACGGTCCAAACAGATGGGTCTACCACAAAGAAAGTGGGAGGAGCAAGAGTAGTGCTCATATCTCCAGAAGGAGAAACATTGAAATATGCAGTTAGATTGCAATTCTCAGCAGCAAATAACGAGGTAGAATACGAAGCACTGCTAACAGGGCTAAGTCTAGCAAAAGCTCTAGGAGCAAAGAATCTTATCGTCCAAGCTGATTCTCAGCTAATAATTGGACAAGTGAAGGGAGATTACGAAGCCAAAGAAGAAAGGATGTAGAAGTACTTAAAGATCGTCCAACGACTCTCACAACATTTTGACAACCTAGACTTTCGGCAAATCCCTCGGGCCAAAAATGTAGAAGCTGACTTCTTAGCAAGATTCGCCTCGTCAAACGACTACAATGCAACCTCCGAACTATGTATAGAGATAAGGGGGCAACCAAGCATAGAAGGTGAGCAAGTTCTGAAGATAAGAGAACAAGATGAGTGGATGACTCCCATCATCCGTTACTTGAAAGAAGGATGGCTCCCTGAAGATAAGACGGAAGCAAGGAAGATACAGATCAGGGCAGCCCGCTTCGTCATCATTGACGACATGCTGTACAGACGAGGATATTCACTCCTCTATCTAAGATGTGCCAGCTCAGAAGAAGCAGATTATGTGCTCCGCGAGATACACGAGGGAATCTGTGGAAATCACACTAGGGCAAGATCGTTAGCAAGAAAGGAGCTTAGAGCAAGATATTACTGCCCAATTCTACAGAAGGATGCATACGACATTGTCAAAGTATGCGATAAGTGTCAATGCTTCGCAAATGTCCAAATGAGACCAGGAGCGACGATGACACCCATATCCTCACCACGACCCTTCGCCCAATGGGGAATTGACATTATGGGCCTGATCCCTCTAGGGAAGAAGCAACTCAGATTTCTGATCGTTGCAATTGATTACTTCACAAAATGGGTAGAAGCAGAACTAGTGACGATGATAACAGAGGCTAAAGTCACAAGTTTTGTGTGCAAAAACATCATTTGCAGGTTTGGAGTCCCACATGTCATAATATCAGACAATGGAAAGCAGTTTGACAATCCTAAGTTTTGAAAATTTTTTCAAGACTTAGGAGTCAAGAATCACTACTCTTCTCCAAGACACTCTTAGGCCAACGGCCAGACAGAAGTGACGAATAGAAGCTTGCTCAAAATTATCAAAACTCGGCTTGAGGGGGCAAAGGGGGCATGGCCTAAAGAACAACAAAATGTCCTTTGGGTATATAGGACGACCACAAGAGTTCCAACAGGATACACACCATTCAGACTGACATTTAGCACTAAGGCCATCATACCAGTGGAAGTGGGGTTGACGAGCTTCCGAGTCAAAACTTATGAAGACCAGAAGAATCAGCAGGAGCTTAACAGCAACCTGGACCTAATAGATGAAGTCAGAGAAGAAGCTATGAAGCGAATGGCCAAACACAAAGAAGCAATGGCCAGATACTACAATAGAAAGGTTAAGGTAAGAAGGTTCAACACAGGAGACCTCGTCCTTAGGAAGGTATCACAGGCAACAAAGGATCCATCCTAAGGAAAACTAGGACCAGCCTGGGAAGGCCCCTACGAAGTAATCCATCACTCCAGAGAAGGCTCCTACTACCTAAAGTCTTTAGACAGCCAGGAATTGCCTCGACCATGGAACATAGAACACTTGAAGAAATACTACCAGTAAGGAATGCTTTACATTTTAAGTTGCCTACTCTTCATATCAGTATGTACAATAGTTATTACTTTTGTCATTCATATGATCAATAATACATGAAAGCATTATCCATGCCTATTTATCATTATCCATGAGTTATTTATCAATGAAAATGTGTACAACACCTAGGAGTTATCCTTGGGAGACATCCCAAGGATCTCTGTCATTAAAATTTCAAATCAAAAGCTGTCCACACACAGCCAACGGCGTCATAGCCATCAACGTTGTTAATACACAACTACCAAAGTCGACTAAATCAGAGCTGTTTAAACATGGCTAATACGATCGTCATTCAAGCACGAATAAACAAAACAAAAAAATGGTTAACCTAAAGACGCTCGAATACCACGACTTTAAGTCACGAGTACAGCGCAATATCATCATTCAAACATGACTCAATAAAAAGCTGTTCAAACATAGCTAAAAAATACTAAGTTGTTCAAACACAACTAAAATCGTCATTCAAACATGACTCAATAAAAAGTTGTTCAAACACAGCTAAAAAATACTAAGTTGTTCAAACATAACTAAGATCGTCATTCAAACATGACTCAATAAAAAGTTGTTCAAACATAGCTAAAAAATGTTAAGTTGTTCAAACACAACCAACATCGTCATTCAAACATGACTCAGTAAAAAGTTGTTCAAACACAGCTAAAAAGCGTTAAGTTGTTCAAACACAGCCAACATCGTCATTCAAATATGACTCACTAAAAAGCTGTTCAAACACAGCTAAAAAATGTTAAGTTTATCAAACACAACCAACATCGTCATACAAACATGACTCAACAAAATGTTGTTCAAACACAACTAAAATACTAGATTGTTCCAAACGCAACCAAAATTGCCATTCAAACATGACTGTTCCAACATAACTAAAGAAGAAAAGTTGTTCTAATACTAGCTAAGTATAAAGAGTTGTTTTAGCACAACTAGCATCATTTTAAAAGGTTGTCCGAACATAACCTAGCGTAAAAGGAGTTGTTTGCTACGACTAAAAGCACAAGGTCCCTAAACCTATCTGTCATTGTCAAAGAGATTGTTCAACTTGCCCAAAACAACAGGCCCAAAAGAAATATTGTTCTTGCCTTACAAAAAAGAGAAAAGAAAGAAAAACTGGAGAGAGAGAGAGAGAGAAAAAAAAAACATGTAGGTTACTACTCATCAGGGACAGGATCTGCAGGGGTTGTAGTTGCGGCCTCTTCCATTACCTCAACAATGATTGTGGCTTCTTCCGTCACATTCTCTGCCGTAGCCTCGAAAGGATGATTAGATAAGAGCTACTTCTCAACATCACCCATAACCAAGCCAGAAAGGTCCAAATCAGGGTGATGCTTTGTCATCCACTTCTTGAGAAGTTCAAAACCCTCCACGTAGTACCCGCATAACTCATCAGAATACTCGTCGGAGTCTTTGAATTCCTTCACCGCCATGGCCCCAACTTTTTGCAGTTTCAGCTCCAAGTCACCAATCTGCTTATCCTTCAACTTGCAGAAGTCCTTCTGCACTTGTAGGCTCTTCTCCAAGACCGCCACACGTTCTTTATCATTTTCAGCTTCAACGATAAGAATGGCAACCTTGTTCTTAAATGTCTCATTTTTAGCGAAGAGGGACTTGATCATAGGCTCGAACGTGGCCACCCTATTCTCCAAGTCCAGGAGTTTTCCAGAGATGAACAAAGACTCCCCCAAAGCCTACAAAAAATCTCCCTTAGCAGAAGTAAAGCAACGAAAAAGAAGAAGTAAAGAAAACCTACAACACATACCTGCACAAGCTTTTGAATGTGGGACAACATCACCTCACTGGACGACTTTGCCATCAGAGGACTTAGGTCATCCATGGAGAGCACCTCATAAGCCTTTAGAGCAGCTGCGTCAGCATCGTCCCAAAAGGTAGGAAGAAAAGATTTGCCACCAACCTTCTTCTTCTTCCTAGCCTCCTCTCCAGCAGAGGCAATTACCTCAAGAGATGAGGTGGGAGAGGCAGGGCGCTGGGCAAGCGAATGGGCAGGAGAAGGGGTTATCACAGAATCTTCCTTAGAAACGTCACCCATCTTTGAATGTTTCTTGGACAAGAGATAGCTAACGAGGCCAGCCTTGGCCTTCTTCTCTTGAGCCTCAACAAACTTTTGCTTGCTAAACCTAGTCATCATTCTTGAAATGAAGAAGAAAATTATTTAAAAAAAAGAAGAAGAAGAAGAAGAAGGAAGACAAAAGCTCAAGATTTCAAGAGAGAAAGGGAAAGAAGCACTTACTCTTTTTTACAACTTCCAAATTCTTCTGAACCTTAGTAGACAGTTCCGGACCCAAAAAATGAAGAAATAAAGATTGAGAAGAGACGAGCTCATCAAAATCCTTGATGGACTCCAAATATTCCTTCACTTTCTCAGCATAACGCTGATACCTCTTCTTCAGACGAGGACGGTGGGAAACGAAAACACAAGTATGTCACATACCAGCATCACTCAGAAAAGAAATGCATTAGACACAGGAACTCCCCAACTACAAAAAACCTCGGGGGCTTCGTCCAGGTCCTCACCGGGGATGAAGCCCTAACCACTTCCAGAAAGAAAAAGGAAATTTGGCTTCCAATTTTGGAGAGACGACGGGTAATCTAGTATTAACCTAGAAGCCCTATCCCACAGCTTAAACTCATAATAGCCGGGGTCCTTTGACTTTCTTAGACGATAAAAATGAAGGAATTTGTCCTTCCTAATGACATCACCATCATTGGAAGACATCCATACTACCATGCAAGAGACGATGATCCGCCAAGAGTTGGGCACTAATTACGCTAGAGCAAGATGCAAATAAGAAAAAAGTTCTCTAACAAAGGGATGAACAAGGAAACGAAGGCTACTAGTAAAATCAGCCTCGTAAAAACAAACCTCGTTAGCATAAGAGTGACAGGCTCTCTCTTCATCACTCAGGATTCTAATCTTTACAGAATCAAGGAACTGAAACCTATCCCTGATTCATTTTTTGTCCTTTCCCGTGAGGGAACAAGAAATTGTCCAGGCTTTATAAAGGGTGGAAGGAGAAGTAGCCTTCAAAATCACATGGTCATCAGATGAGGATAACCCTACCTCCAGGTCACTAAACCTAACCTCAGACATTTTTAAAGACCTAGCTACCTTAGCAAAGTGGGAAACTAGAGGGAATAATGAAGAAAGGACAAATTTGTATGGATAGCTCTCCCCCACGAAGAGATTGATCCACTTGAGGCGCTCTCCCTCTACAGACTCAAGTAAACAACCTAGGTGAGCAAAAAGAAAAGCTATTGAAGGATAATCAACCCTAATAGCAGAGTAATCTACCATGGAAGAATAGGAAAAGAAGCAAGAGCATGAAGAACTTACCAAGGAACACAGGACAGAGAAAGGAAGCTTGAAGGAGAGACAAACCCTAGAATAAAAACTGAACAAAGAAAGATTGTAGAAGAAAGGAAACAGAAGGGAAAAATGTGAAATAAGTGGCCAAAGCACGCGCGGGAAAACAAAGAAATGTCTGCACGTCGAATGCTTCCTGACCGTACACGTGGCACTCAACTGCTCAAAAATCAACTCGTCATAAATGCGCAATACACGGAATACGAAGCGTCAGACGAGTATGTTCTCATCTCCTCCAATAGACGAAGATTCAAAAAAGGGGGCAGCTAATGTATCAGAAATTTACAATCGTCATTAAGATGATACCGTCATTAACTAAGAGACGAAGTCAGGCATTTATTACGCTCATTGATGACAACAAGTAACGAACGGAGCAATGGTCACAGAATGAGCTGTGAACTTCAAACAAAGATTTTGTAACACACTAGCCGTTGAACATAAATACAACAATTCATTGCCCATTGATTATGCACTCAACTATAAAAGAGAAGGTAACAGAAGTTAAAGCTACGAAATCACTCTCTAGTATGTTTCTCTCTATAATCTTTCTCCCTTACTGACTTAAGCATCGAAGGCAGTTTGGCTAACGCCACACCGGCGTTTTACTCTTCCACCTAGTTTATTTTGTAGGTTTTTCCTCCAATAGAGACGACCCCAATCGCAACTTCGTCCATCTATTACGACGAGGAGCTCAACTGCTGATTTTTTGCATCATCAGTGCTCAACCGAAAATACCAACAAAAATGCCAAATAAAGGAGAAAAGAGACTCGTAAGACCTACGGTTTAATACTAGGTCCTTTGTTGGGGACATTTTACGACAGAAATACGAGAATGGCCAAAATCTCCCATTGGGTTCTTTAGAACTAAATATTTGTGGAGAGTATCAAACCCAAAATTCCAATATTTGATGAATAGAGGCTAATGGTGCTTTAACAAGAGAGAAATCAAAATGCCCATAACAAAAATGCTGAAAAATTCATAAAAACAACATGGGTTCAAAACTTCGACCTACAGTCAGTGAAAAGTAGAAATTGAGAAAGGTCATGAGGAAGAGAGGGAAGGTTCCCCTATACCCATATCTCCACTCCCAAGTTTCGAAATTGTAAGAATCATTGCTGGCTGAATGTGCTTTTATTCTAAAGTTTCAGTTCTAAGGGTAAAACATGGTTGGTTTGTTTTGAATTTGATTGTGAGATTTTATATTGAGTTTTTGGTGCTCTTAGATGTTGGTTTTTAGGCTAAAAGATGAGGCTAGGGACCTCCAAATTGCTAAATTGATGTTTGGTTTAGTTTGCCTTTTGTTTGGATAAAAGGGTTGGCTTAGTTTTATCATCATTAAGGGAAATGCTTGACTAAACCCCCATTGGCTCCACATTTTCAGTTGTTTCAGACCATTGAGGGGCTCATCTAACTGAGGGCTAGCAGCTGGAGTTCGCCAATGAGAGCCAATTATGTTTAAAGGTAAAAATAGGTTAGGGCAAAAACTTTGGACTACAGTCAGCCAGAGCATAAAAGCTCTTTTGGGGTGAAAATTTCGGGTATAAAACCTCCTCCATGAGCTTGAGGTGCTACCAGCATCCCTTGCCCACTTGGTAGCAAGCTTGGGTTGGGCTCATGCAAAAGGTCCGAAAGAAAATCGACTCATACTCTCTAAACCACACTTCCTCAATTTCCCCAATAAGTCGCATGACCTTGGGCCATACTTAAAGAATAAAATAAAAATATAATACATGAATTGAGCTTGAAGAAAAAATCTGTCGCAAAAATGGGTATCAACTACATATATAGAGGAGGCTTAAATATATAGGCATAGTCTAGGGCTGGTAGTAAAAACAAGTACAATTTGAAGAAGAATATAAGGTACAATAGGCCCAACTATTCTTGTACCTAAAGGGGATTATAATCTAATAGTTGTGTTCAATTTTAGATGCAAGGTGGTGGACTCTCATTTAGTTTCAATTTGGGAATACACATCAAAATTTTATTGTTTAATTATTTATATATAGTCATTTTTATCACTGTTGTGTCATTGATTAGCAATACACACTATATGGAACATTATCTTTTATTTTGAAAAGAACTTTATTTTAGCTATGGATTGTTTAAAAAAAAGGCCAAAGCATCCACAATTTATGTCAAAGTATTCATAATTTATGTCAATTTTATTGATATAATTCGGTTTCACTCTTTTTACACTTGTGAAATCTTCTTACATAAGTCTATGATTTCAAATATCTGTTTTTTACTCTAAAATTTTGCTTCTTGCATTATTCAGTGAGAAGATGGCCTGAACCGTTCGTCTTTCAGTTTGCTTGCATGCAACTAAATAAAGGTGTAAATTGCCTTTTCCATCATTTGCAGGGATGATGGAACTAAATGCTTCATTTCACCTGATTATGATAACTGGCCACCTAAAACAAATCAACTCGTCTATTGTAGATTCTCCGGTTTTGGCTTCAAATGTTTTTTTTACAAGCTGATTTTTTCCTGATTCTCTGCAGCTTGTACCTGATCATTTAAATAAAGATGCTAATTCTAAGGTCCTAAGGATACATTGAAGCCAGTAAAGGTACATATGATTTTTCTTTGATATTGTTAAGTCATGTTTTGTGTTGGCTTAATTCCATTCCGTGCCAATTTGCTTGTAATTCTCTTCAATTTATTGTATTTGTGGGATAATGTATAATTGGGTAGAAGTATTTGAGCGGAAGTTGTTGCTAAGAAGAGCATGCATTTTGCTGGATGCTCCCGTTAAATGGACACGTTGGCAAAAAGGTTCCATCTTTCTTGAAAGATTTTGCGAACAAACTCATCACCAATTTTACTCCCGCAAAAGTCCCAAACTTGAGATAGATTAGTACATGCTCTATCCTATGCTAGCTCAATCCCAATCGATATATATTGTTCTTATTTAAAAAGTATTTTTAAAAAACCTAAGGAGAATTAAATAGCAATATTCTGATTGCCCATTTGAAAGTGAGAGAACCATGCCCATTGAGATAGCCAAATACTTATCCTTCTTTTTACTCTCCCTCTCACCATTGCAATATCAACGAAAGAGAATATTGTAACCATCACTATATACACCATTCTGGAGTGTTGAGAGTTGATTGGAGTTGGAAATCATTAGAAAAATACCATAAATCTAAGGAGACTTGGTTGCTTCTGGTTGGCAGCTCAACTTGTGGATCCAGCAACTAGATGGAGAAAAGACTCAACATAGTCAGTTGCTAGTTGAAACTTGAAACGATCCACTGGATCGTTTTAGTGTTGGTGATACAGAGAGGTTTTTCTGCCTAGTTCTTGAGTTTTGCTCTTCGATAACACATCTGATGTTAGCTTGTGATTTGCTTATTTGCCCTACCCAATTTTATATGCTTTAGATGTTTATATTTAAGTCCATGGGGATAAATTGAAGATATAACATAAAAGTGATTGATCTACATTCCAATTTTTAGGGTGCAAATCATTATCTAGGTTGTTAAGTAATCTCTCAAATATTTTCTACATTTAAGAAACCCACCTTTCTTTTCTCCCTCATTTCATTAAAATCACTAATTGCTTAGAAGATTTTGGTCTTCCATGCTTTTTGAATAATCATTCTCTCTTTCTTAAATTTTTCCACAGGTCGGGTTTGTGCCTAACCCAGAACCAACCTGATCACTTCAAGTCCCTAAGATCTAGATCCACCACTAACCTGTAGGAATAGTCAATTCGGGTGGGTCAAGCCTTCACAAGTAGTGGTCGGTCCTTGGTCAGAGTCAGGCTAGATAAAGTAGTTTCTAATGTCATTGAGAGGGATGCAAGTCACTTAATATTAGGTAGACCTTGGCAGTATGATGAAGCTACTTATAGGTGTAAGGACAATGTATATATATTCTTTAAGAATGGAAAAAAAAAAAAAAAAAGTTATCCTTCGTCCTATTAAGGAAGGCAATGTACCCAAAGCTTCTAAAGAGGAAGGGAAGTCATCTCTTCGCATTGTCAACAATGAGGATAGGTTTGATAAGGAAGCTAGGGAGTTGAAACAGGTTTATGTCGTAGTGGTGACAGATGGTGAACCAAAGAAAGTTGCTGAGATACTTGTTGTAATTCAACCATTGATCAATGAGTTTGAAGAGCTTTTCTTAGATAAGCTGCCTGCAGGTTTACCACCAATACGTGACATCCAACACTGCATTGATCTAGTTCATGGAGCTAGCTCATCAAATCTGCCACACTACCGAATGAATCCTCAAGAGGGTCAGATTCTGCAGGGATAGGTAGATAAGCTTCTAAGTAAGAGACAAGTCAGGAAAACTATGAGTCCATGTGCAATACTAGCATTATTAAACCCAAAGAATTATAGGAATTGGCACGTGTATGGATAGTCAATCCATCAACAAGATTATAGTTAGGTATGGATTCCTTATTTCCTGATTAGATGATATTTTTGATATGTTGAGTAGGTCCAAATGCTACACTAAGCTGGATCTCAAGAGTGGGTATCTTCAGATTCAAATTTGATGTAGGACAGAATCTACTATTTAATTTTTGTAATTATATAATTTTGGTATTTTTATGTAATTTTCGTTATTTTAGGTTTAGATTATTTATTTCCTTGTTTTTAGGTGCTTTTAATGCTTTTTAGGTTAATTTTGGTTCTTGTTATGGTTAGGTATTAATTAAGACTTATTTTAGAATATAATTTTCTTGTCTGAATTTTATTATTAATAAAAGGGGAAATTGCATTTTACCCACCTATGGTTTGGCCCATTTTAACAATGCCTACCTGTGGTTTAAAAGTTGTTACTTAACCCACCTGAGATGGCCTCCGTTAGACCCCCATTACCCATCTCTGCCCTTTCCGTTAAAAAATCCCCTTTACTATATAAGCCAAAATTAAAACTGAATTAGAACCCTAAAAAAAAGGAATGAGCTTTCTCCCTCTCTCTACCTTAGAACCCCCAAAAATCACCATCAATCTCTCTTCAGCAATGCACGAGTTCAATATCCCATCCATAAACTTGATTATCACTGATAAATTCTCGATCCTTGGTTTCTCCATCAGAAACCGATCAAAATCTTCAATCACAATAATGAGTTTAGATCTGAATCTTTCGAGACCTTGGATACAACGATGTCGTAAACATCGTAGGACAAGAAGTTAGCCATGGCTGTCACAAAGCTCGATTTCCCTGTCCCCGAAGGACTGTACAAGAGAAAGCTGAGCTTCCAAACACGGCCTAGACGATGGTAATATTGTTTGCCTTTGAGGAAAGATTTGGACTTTACCTTGTTTTTGAGATCTTCTTCCATGGAGATGGTTTCGAAAGTCGAAGGATGTGTGAAAGGAATAGATCTCCACTGTCCGTTGCCTTGCTGGTCTTTGTTGGGTTTTTTTTTTTGCAGATTTTATTTTTTTACTTGTAAATCTGGGGTTTTTTTTTTAGAGAACCCAACAAAAGAGAAGGGGTTAGAGTTTTAGAGAGAGAAAGCCTAGGGTAAAGATAGAATCCAGCAAACTGGTGGATACCATTTATTCTTAATTTTTATATTTTATTTTGTGATTGTTTTATGAAGAATTAAGTAGTCAATTTTTGGATTTAGCAGTGGAAGGCTAGTGAATCTATGGGTGTATGTTCACATGGATTTGTGGTTTTGTTTGTGACTATAGGTGTATTGGTTTTCTTGTCATTGTAAAAGTATGTTTGGCAATTGCAGTGGGCATTGGGTAAGAACGTTAAACGCATCATTCCATATACATTTTTGGGTTTTGATTGTGAATAAGAAGAAGAAGGAGAGAAAAGAGGAGAGAGATATAAAATATAATAAAAAAGACACATTTACTCCTATTTTTAACGGTGAAAAGGGAGAGGTGGGTAACGGAGGTCTAACGGGGGCCACCTCAGGTGGGTTAAGTGACAAATTTCAAACCACGGGTGGGCATTGTTAAAACGGGCCAAACCACGGGTGGGTTAACTGCAATTTCCCCTTAATAAAATTCAGAGTTTTTCTCAAACTTTTCTCTGGTGGATTCCAGCCATATCATCTTATGGATTCAAGAAATCCCTTATGGATTCGAGGTTTACTACCAGAAACTAACAGTTTAGTTACTGATCCATCAAAGAAAGCATCATGTGTGCTTTCTTCAAGCTTCCATGACATCAGTTGTTATCAAAGCCTTGACTTACCCTGGTCTGATGGCTAACTAGCATGACAATAACCACTACAACAACAACAACGAAGTTGAAGATGCAGCTCTCACTAAGGCTGAGTTCCACCAATTTCGTGAAGAGAGACATCAAAATATGTGCGAAATTTAGTCAAGGATTGCTACTCATCTTGCTAGGAAATCATATCACAACAATAATGATCAACATATTCAAAGACATGCTCCTAACTACAGGAAAAATACATTCCTTGATGGAGATATGTGTAAGTTGGATTTTATTGACTGGCTTCTTGATTTGGAAGAGTATTTTAATTTTTGGAAGATTTGTGATGAAGAAAAACTACGACTTGCATCTAATATATTGGGCGATGAAGTAGAGGAATGGTGGGAAGACATTCAAATCAACAGAAAGCGTCAAGATAAACATCCAGTTTGATCTTGGCAAAGAATGAAAATGTATTAATTGATTTATGGTTTCCTAATAACTATTATGATATACTAGATTACACAAGTGTTTATTATAAATCTATAAATTCATATGAAAAACAATATGTTCAAAACATGAAAGGTCAACCACAAAACCAAAATTATCACAACCAAGTCCATGTGTTAAGAAAAGACAAGAGTTTGAGAGTTGACAAGATGCAGCTAGTTTCTAAAGAAAATTTTGAAGTGGTTAAAAAAGATCAAGATTTGCAACAAGTTGTTGAATTGAAGCTTGAAGATGCCACTTGTAAAACATTTGATGAAGTGGTCAAAGAAAAGAAGGTTGAATTGATTGTGGATAATTACACAAAGGGATAATTACACTTTACCCACCTGTAGTTTGTCTCTAATTTGATTTACCTACCCGTGGTTTCATTTTTGACACTTTACCCGCCTGTGATTCTCTCCGTTACTTCTCTGTTTTCCACCTCCAGTGCAAACGTTACTCTAACACATAAACTCATTAAAAACAGAACCTAAAGCAGATCAAACACTCCTCACTAAGGAAGAACGAAGAACAGAGTACTCAAATATTTTCTTTTCCAACATTTCTCATACACACAAATTCAACTAAATACAAAAAATTTCATCCCAAACATCTCCAAATCCAGTAAATCAAAACCCAACCAAATCAATAATAAAACATCTAAATCATCCAAAATAACCAACAAAGCTATAAACTTCACAATCAAACCAAATCAATAATAAAAAATCTAATTTTTTCAAACAAGTTTTCTCTCTCAAACCCGCTGGAGCCCCTGGATTTCTCTCTCTCTCTCTCTCTCTCAAACCGTTGGATGTCTCTCTCTCAATCAAGCTTTATCTCTTAGTTCAAGCCATTGCCACCGCATCCGACGGCCGAAAACCCAAATCATAGGTTGAACACTGATTACACCACCGCTACCGCCACCACCAGCCGAAAATCTAGATCTTTAAGGCTCTCTCGATTCAAGCTCTTGATGTCTGGTCCTCTCTCCTCTCTCTCTCTCTCTTTAACTTATCATCTTTATCTCTCTCTTTAAACCCATGGTTGAAAACCCAGATCAGTAATGATTGGGTGGTCTGATCGGTCCAAATCAGATGGTCACTTGGATTGGGTTTTCTTCAGGGTTTGTTGAGGATCTGTAGTTTGATGATTTTGGCTGGAATTTATAGAAGCACAGAGGTTGGGTTTTATTGGTCTGATTGGTTAGTAACATTTTGCATTTTTAGTTGTGATTCGACGCACAAGGTGGCTTTGATTGTGAAGTTTATAGCTTTGTTGGTTATTTTGGATGATTTAGATGTTTTATTATTGATTTGCGTACTCTGTTCTTCGTTCTTCCATAGTGAGGAGTGTTTGATCTACTTTAGGTTCTATTTTTGATGAGTTTATGTGTTAGAGTAACGTCTGCACTAGAGATGGGTAACAGAGAAGTAACGAAGGGAATCACAAATGGGTAAAGTGTCAAAAATAAAACCACAGGCAGGTAAGTCAAATTAGAAGCAAACCACAGGTGGGTAAAGTGAAATTATCCCTTACAAAAATCAAGAGATGGTAATTATTGAGAATATCATGGAAGATTCAATTGAAGTCAAATATGAGGATGAGTCCACAACTCACAATCCCCAAGTTTTGGTTGATTTGTTGAAGATGACTACATAATATGTTTATTTTCTTGGAGTAGAAAATTTTAATTTTCTTATCAACTAATTGTTGATTGATGTTGCAATTAAAATCAAGGCCAATGAGAGAAACTTTCATGGTGTATTTCAAAACTTGATCAAGCTACTACAGCATTCAAAGTATTTGTTTATTTGGAGCGGAAGATTTCAAATCTTGACTATCAACTTGAAGACGAGTTTGTTTCAAGTGGAAGGGTCTAATGTAGGACAAAATCTACTATTTAAATTTTGTAATTATATAATTTTGGTATTTTTATGTAATATTTATTATTTAAGGTTTAGGTTATTTATTTCCATGTTTTTGGGTGCTTTTAATGCTTTTAAGGTCAAATTTGGTTCATATTATGGTTAGGTATTAACTAGAACTTATTTTAGAATATATTTTCTTATCTGTTAAGTTTTATGGAGCCCTTAAATCGGGCCATAAGTCTGTAAATTTCTTTTGAGAGATTCTTATTAATAAAATTAAATAGTAGATTCTGGGGATGAGTGGAAGACAACCTTTGAGACAAATGAGGGGTTGTATGAATGGATGGTAATGCCTTTTGGATTGTCCAATGCTCCCAGCACTTTTATGAGTCTTATGAATCAAGTATTAAAACCATTTATTTTGAAGTTCGTGTTAGTTATTTTGATGGTATCATGATTTACAATACGACGTAACCGGCCTACTATAATTATTTGTATGCAGTACTGAAGGTGTTGTAGGCCAATAAGTTGTACATCAACTTGAAGAAGTGCAACTTCTTGACTACCAAGTTGTTGTCCTTAGGGTATGTGATTAGTGTTGATGGGATTCATGTTGATAAAGACAAAGTTCGTTCAGTCAAGAAGTGGCCAACTCCAAAGACAGTGAGTGATATACGAAGCTTTCATGGCCTAGCAACCTTCTACATGAAGTTTATCCGAGATTTCAGTAGCATAATGGCTCCCATTACTGAATGTCTGAAGAAGGAAAGTTTCTCATGGGGAAAAGAGGCATAACCAAGTTTTGCTTTGATCAAGGAGAAGTTGAGCACTGCTCCAGTTTTAGCCTTGCCCAACTTTGAGAAGGTATCTCAAGTTAAATGTGAAGCCTCTATTATTGGGATATAAGATATTCTTTCACAAGACAAAAACTAGTAGAATTTTTTACTGAGAAAGTTTGTGAGGCTCAGAGAAAATGGTCAATGTATAAGCTAGAGTTCTTTGTTGTATTATGAACTCTTAAGCATTGTGATCATTAGTAAGCATTGGGATCTCTTTGTGATTCACAAGCCTAGTGTCACTAATAAAGAGGCAAACATGCTCAGTAGACGAACATATTTGCTAGTCAAACTATGTGTGGAAGTTGTAGGGTTTGACTACCTCAAGGAACTGTATGAAGAAGATGAGGAATTTGGAAATATTTGGGGTAAGTGCCAACAAACTCTTACTAATGTGGATAGCATGTACATATAGGATGGTTCTCTCTTTCGGGGTAATCCCAAAAGTTCATTAAGAGAGCAGATTATTAGGGAGCTGCATGGTGGAAGTTCAAGTGGACATATGGGTAGACAAGATGATAGCACTTGTAGAAGAAAGGCCAATCTTAGAACACTAGTTTTTAAATGCCATTACTGGTTCCACCAGCACCATAGGAGGACCTGTCTATAGATTTCATAATGGGTTTCTCTTGTACCCAACGAGGAATTGATTTTATTTTTGTTGTGGTTGACAGATATTCGAAGATATCCCACTTCATAGCATGCAGGAAAACCTAAGATACCACTCGAGTAGCTAATGCATTCTTTGAAAAATTTGTGTGTTTCCATGGAGTGCCAAAGTCCATCACCTCTAATTGAGATACCAAGTTCCTCAGTCACTTCTGGAGGACCTTGTGGAAGTATTTTAACACTTCCTTGAATTATAGCAACACCAATTATCCTCAGACAGATGGCCAAACAGAAGTGGTTAACCACACTTTGGGCATTCTTATCCAGTATATATTTCAGGGGAGAAACTCAAGCAATGAGATCTTGCCTTGTCACAAGTAAAGTTTGCCTACGATAGTTTAGTTAGCAAAAGCACTAGTAAATCCCCCTTTGTCATTGTCTATTGCGTGCCCCCAAAACACACTTTAGACTTGGTCCCTGTACTTGAGCTTCCAGGAATGAGTCAAGCTACAAAGAATATGGTTGACCATATTCAAGCCATTTAAGAGAAGTTGAGGCAGAAACTTAAAGCTTCGAATGCCAAGTGCAAGGAAGCTACTGATAAGAAGTGGTGTGAAAAGATTTTAAGTGTTGGGGATTTAGTATTGGTCTACCATCAAAATGAGAGGTTTCTTATTGGTACCTACAACAAATTGAAGGACGGGAAGTATGGGCCATTTCAGATTACTAAAAAGATCAACAACAATGCTTATATGGTTACTCTTCCACTAGACATGAATATTTCTTCTTCCTTTAATGTTGCTAATTTACTTAAGTATCATTTTCCTAACTAATGCGCTAGATAGTGGGAACTCAAGGTCGAGTTCTTTCCAAGTGGAGGGAACTGATATAAAATAGACAACCATGGCCTTCTTGGAATAGCAAAGGAGCCCGAAATCACAACGCAAGGCAAAAAGGCACTAGTAGAAATCATCGTGGCGACGGTGTCGAAAGTACATAAAATTTGGCTGACTGAAGGAAAACGATCTGCTAATCAAATATCATGGCTTTGCCATGTGGTGTGCCTTTAATTTTGGTGAATTCCTTTGTTTAGGCTCCAAAAAAAAATGATTTTGCCGTTTTTAGTCATTTTTGTTTCTTTAATAACTTTTTGCTCAAAAGTTAGAATAAGGTTCTGTTTGTTTTTGGGAGACCCTTAAAGTGTGTAGTTTATGATTTTGCATTTAACTCAATTTTTCCATCTTTTGGTAAAATTCGATATTTTACTACATAATCTCATGATTAGTGCAAATTATGGTTTTGAATGGCTTCTTAGTCGTCCTAGGGTTTTATCTTTTTAGTATTTATATGTTTTGTAACATCTAGAGGCAAAGAAGATTATTATTAGTAAAATTCAGACTTTTATCTATTGTTTTCTCAGGTGGATTCTAGTTTTATCACATTTTAGATTCAAAGGACCCCTCTTGGATTCGAGCTTTACTACCAGGAACTAGAAGTTTAGTTTCTATTTTATCAAAGAGAGCATCATGTGTGCTTTCTTTAGGCTTCCACGATATTAGTTGGTATTGGAGCTTTGCCTTACCCTAGTCACTAGTGAGACGGTAACCACCGCAACAACAATGACGAAGTTGATGACCTAGCCCTCACTAGGGCTGAGTTCCACGAATTTCATGAGGAAATTCAACAATTACGTGATAAGAGCCAACATTTTCTTGAAGAGAATCAGTAAGAACTGTGCAAAATTCACTAAGAAATTGCTGCCCTTTTTGCTCGAAACCCTAATCATAATGATGAAGAGTAATGTGATAACCAAGTGCATGGGCCTCCCCATGGCGGTCCAAAAAATCAAAATAGGAAGCCAGCCTGCTACAATTACAATGGTGAGGATGAAGAGTATGTAGAAGAGGTCCTCAGAGATCGTCGTAGTCCTATAAGGGATTTTGGTCGTAATTATCAAGATCAGAGAGATGATCGTATGAAGATAGAATTACCATCCTTTAGATTAATTGTACATAGCAAATAAATGCATGGTTTATCCTTTAATTTATGTGCTTTTAATTAAGTTTTGTGCAATCCTTTTATATTTTCTCTTGTGGGTAGAGGTGTTAAGATGCTAACTTCCAAGTTATATTAAATTAGAAACGAATTAATCCATGCATGAGTTTAAAGGCTATAGTAGGGATAGGATGCTTTGAGATCTAGAGTTATACATTGACATTAAGCCTCTACTAACCCACTGTATCAAATAGATGTCATGTCTCAAATTGGACTACAAATGATAGTCTTTTCCCAATCATCTAATAGTTCTTCTTATGGTTTTAAAAATTGGAACAGTCAAAGAACCGAAAAAGAGATCGGTTCTCTTTTTCCTGGTTTTTGACAAGTTTTTTGGTTTTTATCGGACTGATTCTGTGTCTAGTTCCCAATTAAAACGGCCGGTCCGGTTTGATTTTTAAAACAATGGTTTTTCATGCTACTTTTGGGTGGGATTGCTTATCCGTATCATTTTACTCTTCTTTTGTTTCAAATGGTGATATTGGCGTTTCAAAGCACATAATTTGACAAACAAATCTTTTCTTATGTGCTTGAAAATAAATTGCCAGCCTTCCCACTGTCTTCTTGGTTGGCTTTGTTTTATAACCATACCTTACTTATTTGCTGGCTTCTCTATGCCAGATTTGCATCTGCCATTCTCAGTAAGTGATTTATAATCATTTTGAACACATTGGGAATTCATCAAATATTCAAATTATTGGAATAATTATTGAATCGATTGGATGTACAGAGAAATGAGTTACTTATGTGTAATCATTTTGCACACATTTAGAATTTCAAAATGTTAAATTGTTTAAACAATGATTAAATTTATTGTTTCCTAGTAGCTAGGTTTTAAGTAGTAATTTCTCATGTTATTAGGCTACAACAAAATAGACCAGATGTGATAGAAAGAAAGGGATTCCCAAAATCTAGTCCATAATATGATGTTCAGCAGACATCCGTTAAAGGTTTGAATATACAAGCACCAAACTAGGAACAAGGTGGAGAAAATTATGGCATAAAAAAGCATTTCAACTGCAAAACGGTAAGCAACCATTTCGCTCCATCATACATACATAATAAGAGTGAAGCAGGTTCCATGTTCCAATGTCACTTTAGGAAGAAAGGGTCTCATTTCTGGCCCTTCTTTTTCCACAAGTCTCCAAACATTCTAATCCCAGAACCTTTCCGCTTTCCACTTCTGAAACCATCTAAGTCATCACCCATCCCAGGTGATCCCACAAAGCTAGTGTATCCACCAGTTGGTGGCTCAAACACGCCGCCAAAATGCTTATCCATGGATACACACCTCTCAGAGATCCTTCCATTCATCTCCACACCCCCAGCAAGCACTGCTGCTGCAGCATCTGCAGCTTTTCTCCACTGCTCTGTCTGTACTCTCAGCTTCTTCATCTCTGCCTCCAATGCCTCCTTTGCTTCTTCCACAGCTTTCAGCTTCTCATTCTGCTGAGCTGCAGTTGCTTTACTTGTTTTCAGCTCTTCTCCCAGTTGGCTCAACCTCAAGGCTGTTTCTTCTTCTTTGGTTTGAGTTGATGATACTTTTAAAGCAGCTTCAGTCAGCTCATCTCTCAGCTTCTCATTTTCTTGTGTGAAGACCTCCAGTTCCTTTTCCTTCTCTTCTAACTTGGCTTTTAGCATATTTATCTCGTCGTCCTTCAGAGCCAAGTCATGGCAGGATTGTTTCTCCACCTCAGGATTTGCTGGTGGAGCTTCAGTTGATAAGTCAATTGTTTTGGTTTCCTTTTCAACTTGATCAGTCAACTGGCTGTGTTCAATCTTGGGCTCATCAACTGTCACTTTCTCCACTGGAACTTCAAAAACATCAGTTTCCTGCAGGTTCTCATCCGGACCTTCATCCAGAGGGCTGCTGTCACTTTTGTTACATTCTTGAATTTCTGTTGGAGGATCCTTTCCTTGGATTTCCACTGGTTCTGGAACAACCGGCTTCAAAGTTTTCTTCTCTAATTCTTCCTGTGCTTCTTTCTTTGCAGCCTCAGCTGAAGCTAATTGGTCTTTCAAAATCCTTAGTTCTTCTTGTGCTTGCCCAAGTTGAGATTCTAAATCTGCAATGCGAGTACCAAGTTTCTTCTGGCTTACAGGATCAGATTGGGCACCTCTTGAGGACCTACGATCCCCTAGTTTAGGACTCCGGTCAGTAATTGGTCGATGATGCAGTGAATCTGAATCTGAACTTGATGTCCTGAGTGGATTTGGGCCTCGAGGAGACTGCCTTTGAGGTATATCTGTCCCCCTATATATGATTAAATTCGAAAAAATAAAAAGAATGAAAATAAGAAAATTCAATTACGTTGAAAGGAAATCATGACTCCCTAATATACTAACAAGAAAAAATTCATAAAGCAAGGAAATTATATGCATTTAATTTAATAATTATTATTGCATATTTTACTGCAACAAAAATTAACATAGCCAATTCCACTCCATTGTTATAGGTACAAGGAAATCATGTGTTTTTTGTTATGAAATCAGGAGCTTATTATAGTGGTCCTTGTAATTCATATTGACCGGGGATTCCATACAAGATATGAACTATGTTGAATTATGCACTTGTACATAAAGATTTTCAGCCAAATACACAAACCCACTCACAGAATCCATTCTTCCTTATAGACTGCTAGAAGAGTTTGCAAATCCAAGAGATCAGCATTCAATTTTTTGGGAGAGATTTTTATAAACCAGAACATTGATAGAATGACATTGTACAGCTCAATCAAAGGCTAATTTTCATTTTTCATGGAAATGGGATATGCACCGCATCCATTCTGGAATTCAGCATGGGCATCCTCCAGAAGCAATTATACAATAAATCATCGAGACATTTTAGTCTTGCCAATAAAATTATTTACGATATCAAAATATTTTTATGTCAGTTTCAATTGGCTTGTAGTTAGAGGTTATATGTACAAACAACATACATGTCGGATTTGGAAGTTGGATCACATTAAAATCTACTCATTATGACAACTGGTTCTGAAGCATGCATCGTATTTATTTATAAATTTCATATTTATAGAGGAATAAGTTCTCTAACCTTGATCTTGGCATTTTTGCTCAAAGACTATTGAGTGAAGAAGAGAGAAAAGCAAGTCCTTGTTTGAAGCTTCTGATCTGCAAAAAAATTAGGAGTTAACAAAATGAAAGAAAATTCAATTAACAAATTTATTGTAATCTTCAAACATGTTCTCTCACAAAGAAAATCCATAGAATGTATTAAAGTTTATAAATTATGATAGTTTTATTTTAGTTTATTTTATTTTTTTGATGAAATAAAGTATGATAGTTAGTTGCCACTCTTCTCAAAAGCAAGAAAAACCAGTATTTCCAAAACACTAACCAAACCAAAGTACATTTAGACACCACTTTTCAAACCAAAAGGCTTAAAACTCCACATATTCAACAAATGAAGAAAAAGGGTGGCAAGTATGGCCTTGAGCCTTGTCACCTTCACTTGGCCCAAAATCAGAAGCATGCGTAATTTACTAATCGGAATAAATAAATAAATGCTTAACGTACTAGGCCTCCTTACTCACCCGTAGACCCAGTACCTAGTGGTAATGTGATTCAACCATGACACGTCTAAAAGTACACCTTAATTTTCCTCCCATACGCACCAAACTTCAAAGTTTTTATCGCCACTTTACAAAATTCATAAATAGTTTCACAATGTTCTACAACATAAGGTATATCATAAACGATCCACCACTACCCACCTACTTAAAAGAAAATTTCAATTTTACTCCCAACATTCCCCAAACTATTACTCCAATGTTGTTTACTGTACTTGGATTGGAGTTAAACCCATGAATTTATGCAACCTACTTTTGTTAGGTGACACTATTGTCTTTCAGATGTCCTTGCCCGACCACTACCAACCTACATGGCCATTTTTAACCAAAATTATTGAGACACTGTTACTTATGGACCCTCTATAGCATCAACTTGTTCAAAAGTTTCAGGTAATAGTAATACTATGCCTTTGGCCTTGGTTAAAAAGTACATGGGGAGTAAAATTGTACAGCAGATTCAAGAGGTGTAAATAATGCATAAGACATTAAAATGAAAGTTCCGAGAAAGAAAAAATACTATTACTACCATATAGTCCAACTAATGTATAGACAATCCTCCCACCCACCAACTGTGCGTAGCCCAATTACAAGTTCAATTTACTTGAATGTAGAGACAAATTTAAACAGGCAATCAGAAAGTGGTGGAATCAGTATTTTATGTAGGAGTTAAAATTGCCTATAAATTACCAAATTACACTTTACCACTTTAAATTATACCTCATATTACACTTTGCACTCCAGTGTCAAATTTACTAATAACTTGAATGAAAATCCTAAGTTTAGGATGTAAAGTATAATCAAGAGTATAGTTTAAGATGGTCAAATGTAATTTCTTTTTTGCTTTTAAGAAATTGGGAAGATGGACCACCGAGGGTGGTTGGTTTAGTAGTCATGGACTCACTCCTAAGGGTTTGGGAGGTGGAGGTCCTAAGTTTGAATCCCGTAATGAGAAACGCCTATAAAATAACTTCATGCTCTCGATTTATGCTCACTAGCGTCTTTGATGAGGCTAGGTGGACAACTATAGCTCATTCGGATTCCCTGCTCTTGCAAGCCTGAGCCCAGCAAGTAGAGTGTCACTATGGTCACGCCCTGATTGAAAACGTTAACTCAAGTCGCCCCCCTTTACCCATTTTTCATTTAGCAAAAAAAAAAAAAAAAAGAGAGAGAGAAGATGAGCAATTAGGTCTTTTCACATGATGTCATATATTTCCGTCCAAATTAATAGCAAACTTAACATCATAGTGCAAAGTGTAATAAAGGTCATAATTTAAGGTACAAATCATACATTCGAAAAATTTAGGTTACAAAATATAATTAAGATTATAGTTTAAAATGATAAAATGTAATTTCTCCCTTAACACTATGTTTGGAAGTTTGAAGAAAAAGGAGAGAAAAAAAAGTAAATGAGGGGAAGGGGAATAGTTTTTTTTTTTGGAAAATCATGGTAATAGTTATCCATTCACCTTATTTTGATATTTTTAAAAATTTGTAGAGGAAAGGGGATTAGAGATACCTTTCATTTGTTTGAATGTTTTAAAAATAAATTGACAATTATGGCTTCTTTTATTAATTTTAAAGAAATAAATATAAATTGACAACTTTTCCTGTAAAAATAAAAAATAAAATAAAAAAATTGATATTGTAAGGTTAGAAAAGACATTTCAATTTTTCAGACGAAAATATCATTTTAGTCTTTACATTTTAAGGTCATTATCAATTTGGTCTCCCTACATTTTGATAACAGTCAATTTGCAAGTTGACAAAAACAAGAACCAAATTAATTACAACCAAAACGTAGGGACTAGGGACCAAATTAAAAATTACACCAAAATGTAGAGACTAAAATAAATTCTTGCCTTCTTTTTAATCCACTCCACCTCCAAATTTTCCCAATTTGGGGAATTAAAAATGAGAGGTAAGACACCCCTACAAACCCCTCTCCCTTACCCTGATCTCTTTAAAAAAATTCAAACCAGATTCAATAAACCATATCCCTCCTAAAACCAACTTCTTAAGTCAATTTATTAAAGTAGAAGAACACAATTAATGTAGCAACATTAACAGACAAGGCGAGTGTCAAAGTCAATCTACCACTGTAGACTATTGGTGCGACGGTCATTTCACAAGTAAGTGTTTGTTGGGTGTGGGGAGCAAGAACCAGGATTCAAGTCTCCAAGAGAAAGTTTCACACACACATATACACTTAAATTAAACTAAAGTAAAATTTCTATCTTGTATAAAAATAAAATAAAAAAGTGTCAAAGTCAACCTCAACTTCCTCGTTCTTCCCTCTCAATAATGCTATACCTGAGCTGGGCTTACAAAATTTTAAAAGGGGCAACCCATTAAAATATAAATAAATAAAAAGAAGAAGAAAGAAAAATCCTATTTATTTGAGCAAGAAAGTGAATGCAATTGAAAAAAACTTGAAACCATGTTTACTGGATAAATCAGTTGACATAAACACAAATCGCTGGATCAAAAAACAGTGTTTTCTACTACTTTTGAAAGGCTCATTTATGTAAGAGCACTGAAGTCGATTTGGATACAAAGAAGGTACAATTTAATCTAATTTTTTTTATCTTATAGCTTCCTTTCTTTTTCTTTTTTGAGAAAAGAAAAAGCTATAAGATTTGGATTTTTTTTTTCCTCAAACAAACTTTGATAGTTATAACAGATGAAATTAATAATATTAATCCAAATGACCAGACCTCTGCGGCATTGCAAACAAAATCAATTCAATAGATTTTTTTTTTTTTTTGGGTCCATTTTAGCCCCATAATTGACAAGGGTTTGGCTTTGAAATAAGCCGTGTTCAAAATTAATCACGTGTTAAGATATGGAGGTCCACTGAACCTAAGTCTTACTTCGATCATCCAAATGATTAATAATAAATTAATATCTAAGCTTATAATACTCACGTCTCTTCAAATAGTAGTCAAATATGAGCACTAGGCTTGTCCTTTCTTGGCAATAGCAATAATAATAATAGTAAAATACTAAAATCATCTTATCAAAAAAAGCAATACTAGTAAAATCAAAACTGTGTAATTTGAATGCTCGATTCAAGGTAGGTTTTCTCTTAGTATTTGTTTATTTTTATTTTTGCAAAACACTAGGCCCTTATATTTTCTAATCTTCTTTGGTGGTGTGCGCTTCTGGGACAGTGTAAAAGCATTCTCAGAATGTGGGTCTCTTTTTTTTAATCCCCCTTGTAAGTCCATAAGTTTCCTCTAACTTTTTTACCCTTCCACAAAAATATCTTCACGCTACATTGTTCATAGCAATTTAAATTTTGACAAGGGCACCACTGTCATTTCAGCATCTTCTCCAGGTTTTCCAGACAAAGCAAGTTCATATGTAGTGGTTGAGGTTGAAAAAACTCGTGCTCCTTTTTCTTGAAATGGTGAAAAAACTCATGCTCATGTCTCAGTCTCTCGTAATACTAATAAGTAAAGTAAAAGCCCACTTCACGCGTCACAATTTTTTTTCTTATACTATATATTGCTTGTGATACAATAAAGTATAGATGAGAAATCGTTAGGGCCGTTTGGCCGGATGGAAAAGGAGGGAAAGTAGGATAAAATAAAATTGGCTTAAAATAAGTTAATTTTTTGCTAAATTTATTCTGCTCCTCCTCCTTTCCTTCAATTCAAACCGACCAAGTTTAATTTTACAATATGCTGACACATAAAACTGTGAATGATGAATACTTTTTACCAATTCTTGATTACATGAAATCATAAATTCACCATTTTTAGTCGATTACTTTCAGCCGCACAAATCATCAAATTGTGATATTACATGAAATTGATTTATCAATGACATTTGAGTATAGATTTAGTAACAACTAGAGCATGACAACAGAAGTGAACATCGAAGTTTATAATTTATATTTATATATTTGAGTTAGCATCGTACAATTATATTCTCGGGTCATAGATAGGACCAATAAAAAAAATTTAAAAAAAAAAAAAAAAAAAAAATCAAACGAACAGATCAAGAGGCAAAGATGGTCCGCCGTGAGATCTGAGGAATTAAAAATATAAAACTGCATTGTTTGACCAAATTAACATCTTTTTGTTGTTCTTTTGTTTCTTTTCTCATCAATACGTGTGTGCGTGTGTGAATGTGTCTGTATGTGATCCTACTAATATGCCTTTGGTAGATGAGGAAAGTAAACAAAAGTCAAAAAAAAAAAAAAACACTTTGGACTATTTAGAATCTAGCAAAGTATTAAGGGGTGGAATGGTGGGTACTAATCATTAGATTCCACCTTTTAACGACGTACTAATCATTTTAAGCAGATCAAAGATGAGCAAAAGAACACCCAAAAGAAATAAATAATTGGTAAACAAAGTTTGTGCTGAGCCTAAAACAAAACAATGCGAGATATTCATGGCAAGTATGAGCTAAAAGAAAAGTGAATCTGACCTTGATATCTTTGTACAAGAACAATGTATCGTTCAGTTAGGTAATTCTCTTGTGGGATCTGAGTGGCATCAATTGAAGAACTCCATGAGAAACCCGGTTTGGAAAAAGAGAGAAAAGAATGAGAAATGTTATAGGTAGAAGAGGAGTGTGGGTGGTGTTTATCAATGGGGGAAGCTTTTGCCTCTTTTTGAAGGACAAGGACTGGGCGGTAAAAAAATCCACCAGCAAAGCTATTAAGCTAGAAAGAGATAGATAGAGAGAGTCATAGAAATAAGAGAAGCTAGAGAGAGAGAGAGAGGTTTGAAGTTTGAAATAAAGCTGGATACTGTGATAGTGGAGTTAAGAAACAAGAAGAGGACGAGGACAGAAGTGTAAAATTAATGAATCGGACTAATAAATGTGTAGTGTAATATAAATCTTGGGGAATCCAACCTGTATCTTGCTTTTCAACTCTTGTCTTTTTGTCTCTTTTCAAAGTTCAAACATTTTTATTTTTTTCTATGTTCCAAACGCTTCCGCTTGTTTTCTAGTATCAGACAACAGTACGTGCATTAAATTTTTTATGTTTTTATTTTTTAATAATTCATGTTAATGAGTGTCTTAAGAACACAAAATAAGAGCATTTACAACAGACTTAATAAACAGCGTGTTTAACTTAAATTGACCAATTTTCACACAAAATACCCGTGCATCAGTCTAAACATGGTAAAATGGGCCGAAATTTATTGACTCGACCTAAATCCACTCGTTTTGACTTAGCTCGTAATTGAATTTTTTAGCCCGAATAAAAAACAAGCTAACCCGTGGCTTGTCAGTTTTTTTTTTTTTTTTTTTGTGGCCAACTCAACCCAACTCGGCTAACCTATGGCCCAACCTCTTTTTTTGAACATTTAAAAAATATATATATTTAGACTACATGTCAAAGTGCTAAGTGCTTAGACATAAATGCATAAAAATAATGCACTGACATTATTTAGCCATTTAGTAGCCACCATTGACCGTGGTCATGCCCTCATTTATTAAAAAAAAAAAAAAGCTAATTAACAGGGAAAAAAAATACAAAAGGCAAAAGCATTTACAAGTACACATCTACAGCACTAAATGTCTAATACTAAGTTAAATACTAAGTAGTAGAGTTAAATTTTACTCAAAAAAAAAAAAAAGTAGTAGAGTTAAATACTAAGACTAAGTTACACACCTTTAGTGCGTGGTCACTTCATAAGTATAAGTGTCTGTGGGGTGTGAAGGAGTAAGGGTCGAGGTTCAAGTCTCCAAAAGGGAATTTCACACACATATATACTTAAATTAGGCTAAAATATAATTTCTATCTTGTATAAAAAATTAAAAAAAAAAAGTCTAACTAGCACAAAACAAAACTAAGTAAAAGAAAGGGTCCAAAAGTCCAGATCATCGATGAACTTCGAATCTAAAGTGTGTAAACTTAAAATATATACTTTTTGTGCCTCTTAGAATCTATCTCTCTCTCAAGTTGTAAATTTGTAATTATAAGCATTCTGGCTGTAAGTTATTAACATGGAAGATTTTGTTATTATGACTATAAAGAATTTTATTAATGTTCAAAACTATCGGAATTGGAAGGATATGGAATGTTTTATGTTTTTTGGTTTGTTGTTTTTGTTACCTTCACATGTATAATAGTAACCCAAATTGTCTAATAATAGTAAGTGCTCACTTAATGAGAAAAAAAGAAAAAGAAAAAAGAGAGAGAGTAATATGTGCGATTCGTTTCCTTGATTGATTTGATTCATTCTCCAAAAATTTGGCTAATTTTTTTTTAAAAGTTTTTTTCATGTGAAAATACGGGTCAACCCAACCCACCCACAACCCGATTAGCTTGACCCATTTTTAAACCTAGTCTGTTTTGACCAGTAACCCGATTGACCCAACCTGACCTGACCGTTTGCCATGTCTACATCAACCTCATAAAACACAAAGACAAACTAGTTCTTGAACGACGGCTAGATAGATGAAGTGAGACTACAGTAACTTAATAAACTTTTTAGGTCTTTTTTATTCTCTCTCTCTCTCTCTCTCTCTCTCTCTCTCTCTCTCGATTGCAACGAAAGTAAGAAAAACTATAATGGGTTGATTGATTTGGCTATTGTCGTTGGTCATCTATGTGTGGGTTGGCCGATTCGCCAATAGGTGTGGGATAGTTAAGCTAGTTGGGTCACGATCTGGATCAATTTGGTGGTGGAGGACGGTGATTGCGTCATGAAGTGGTGGATGACAATTGTTATGGGTCATCATCGTGGTGGTACTTCAATGTCTTGGGTCTCTGTTGACACGTTATGGGTCTTTTCTTTTCTTTTTTTCACTAATCTGGATCTGTTTGATCTGTGTTTGATTTGCTTGTTGACGTTGTGATTTGATTTTTTGATCTGGTTTTAAGGGATGGCAATGATTGTTTGATTGGGTTGGAGGCATTAAGCTTGACTATGATGTAGTAGGTTTTGTTTCATTTGTTTGGATTTGTTGATGTTGGAAGATTCGTTGAATTAGGGAAGAATGATGAGAAAAACATAATATTCTAATAGAATAATTAAGGCAAAAATCCAAAACTGACCCTCTAACTTTTAGTCTTTTTCATTTCAGTCCTCTAACTTTCAATTTTGTCATTTCAGTTCTCTAACTTTCAATTTTTGTCAATGTGGTATTCCATTAGAGCTTAGTTAGCTGCTACCATTAAGGGTGCTGAAACGACGCAGTTTTGGCTTTTTTTTTTTATTTTTTTAAATTTCAAAATTAAAAGAAAATAACAAAACTCTGTATAAAAAATAAAAATAAATAAAAAACATTTAAGGGGAACGATGGACTTAACGACGGACTGGGAATCGACAATTTCAACACCTCCACGGTGGCACTCTTGCGACTCGCACTAATCCTGAAGCTCGACTCGGCCGGGTACCACCAACTCAACTTGGAGACATCGTTCAAGGCCCAACTCAGCACCCTCGGCATCCCTTACCTCGCCAAATGCCTCCCTTTTTGCATTGTGTCTGACCCAAAATACTCGTTTCCACCATCCCGTTACGGCGTTCCAGTGGCCGCGATTTCGAGCCCAAGCCCACTCAGTGGGGCCAAGTGCACGCTGGTGTGTCAAGACACGTGCGTGGCCAACGTGATGTTATCGCTTTACAAATGGTGGAGCTGGACCAACTGGAGAAACGGGACACTTCAGATCTGCGACGCTTATGGGGACTGGGAAAAAGGGTGGGAGAAAATTTTTGCCGAAGTCGCCGGAAAAAAACTCGCTAAGTCAAGGAAGCGAGTTAAGAAGATGAAGTTGAAATAGTGTGTGGATGATTTTGAGGAGATGAAGAAAAAGAGGAGTGGAAGTTAGGAAAGTCCAAAGGTGGAGGTGATGAAGTTAAATGTTTTTTTTTTTTTTTTTTTTACAGATTTTTTTTTCTTTTAATTCCAAAATAAATAAATTAAAAAAAAAATCCAAAACGGCGTCGTTTTAGCACCCTTAACGGCAGCAGCTAACTGAGCTCTAACGGAATACCACATTGACAAAAATTGAAAGTTAGAGGACTGAAATGACAAAACTGAAAGTTAGAGAACTGAAATGAAAAAGGCTGAAAGTTAGAGGGTCAGTTTTAGATTTTTACCGATAATTAATGATAGAGTATTGAGGTTGATGTAGTGGTTTGTGAATATTTCAATAGCTAAAGTAACAAAAGTTGAGTTTTTGGGGGGTTAATTTTGCTAAAAATGCATTAAGGCCTAATGCTCTAAGTATTAATAAATACTGAATTATGAATTATAATACACATTTTTCGAAGAATAAAATATTTGTTAATAATTCATTGGCTTATACAATGTGTTTGTGTAAATTTTTTTGAATATTTGTATTTACTTTGACTATTTTTTTGAAAATTTAAAAATATATTATTTAATCGAGTATTAAATGCAATTTAATCACTATCTTTAAGGCATTGTGGAAAAAGAAACTTTTCTTAATTACAAATTTAGTACTTTAACAATTCACAAGTGTGGTTCCTAAAATCTCATGATATCCATAAGGTCTTGAGTACCTCCTTCATTGAAAAAAACAAAAAAAAAAAACAAACAAACAAACAAAACAAAATAAGGGAGAAAGTTAGTCTTGTCATTTGTATCATTTTAGACATTCAAATTTCAAAATTAAAGTTAAACACACCCTCAAATCGCCTCTCTCTTAAATTTTAATGGTATAAATAGTTGGAATTTGTAATACGGTAAATCGAATCATTTGAGTGTATGTTGTGCAGAAATTTATTAAGTTCCTATCAAATATTTTCTAAGGGTCCATTTGGTTGTGAATGGAAAAGTAGAAGGATAAAAAATGGGCTAGGGACGGAAAACTGAGGGGATTGAAAATATTTTAGTTTTCTCTAATGGTATTTGGTTGGGGTGGTGGAAAAGTAGATGGATAAAAAAGTTTTTAGTTTAGTTGAGAAGATAGAACGTGTAAATTATATAAATTTACTGCTATGACCCTACTACTAAAAAAATTTAATAGTATACAAGGAAAAAAAAATTAAAAGTTCAGGTAAGGGGAAAAAAAAACCAAACGTAATATAGAGTGAAAACACCATTACATAGATGGGTAATTTTCTATCAAATTCACTCATTCCCTCCCATTTTCTCCCCAAATTGGGGAGAAAAACATTTCACCCCAAGTAGTGGGCTAGGGGAGAAAACTCTTGAGCCCCACCATTTTCACTCAATTCCAAACCAAACACATTTTTCTCCCTTATTTTCTGTTCTTTTCACATTTGTCCCCAACCAAGCGAACCCTAAGTGTATCTTAGATTTATAAGTGATTGTGAGTAGTCTCAATTGCAACTTTTTTTTTTTTTTTTTTATAGAAAGAAAAACTTGCTGCTTAATTATTCATGAATGGGAAAATCAGACAGTATGAAAAGACAACACGTCTTGTCAAATAGACTCCATCTAGATGAGTAAGGGAAACGAATGTTTTGCTCTCTGGGCTAAGGCATGTGCAACTGCATTGCCTTACCGAACAACATAAGAGAAAGAAATACTTTAAAAAGAGTTTACAATAGCTGAAATGTCTTTAATGAGATGGCCACCTTGGGAATTTTCCATACAACCATGTCGAAGTGAATTGATAACAGATTTTGAATCTCCCTCAATGACAGATTTGTTGAAACTTGTTTCTAGGGTGAAATTCACAACTCGCTTAGCAACAAGCAGTTCCATAATTTTGACAATGGGTGGCTTCTTGATCTTCTCAGAAAGTGCAGCCATGACTTCACCTTCGGAGTTTCGAATGGCCACTCCAATTCCGGCCTTGTCAGAATCTCCAAACATAACACCATCAAAGTTTGTCTTCAAGAATTCAGAAGTAAGAGGACACTTCTTTGAGATAGTCCGTCGGTTGCTGTGAGAAACACATACCAAATTTTTGTAATCTCGAATAAAGTCTCATGCAAAAACTGATATTTTATCCAGCGGCAAGGAAGTCTTATGGAGATGAGATTTATTACGATGCTACCATATAGACCAGGCTGTTATTGCAAATAAAGCTACTGCCTAAGGCCTTTTTTGGATCAGCTTCAACAACTCTGTGAAAGAGCCCAAACTGGCTCTTGTTCAGTCCACCCAGCCAAACTCCACAACCCAAACCGATTGTAATTTATCACATCACCACAGAGCATGAAAAACATCTTCAGAATCTCTAGCACAAAGATGACACATAGATTCTTGGAGTATTTTTCATTTCAGCAGATTCTCTTTGGTTGGCAATGAGTTTGAGCATGCCTTCCAAATGAAATGCTTAATCTTGCCTGGCACTTTAAATTTCCACACTCTCTTCCAAAAATTTCTCTACAATTCAGAGACTTGAGGCCTATCAACAACATCGTCTTGCCATTCACAAAGTAGCTTATAACTAGATTTAACCGAGTAGTTACCTGAATTTTCTTTAGGCTAGATTAGAATATTGAGTTAAGAAGTAGAACACAATGGCAGTGATTTGATATGCTGAGCTTCGGGTGGATAAAAACATATATCAATCAGATGAGTATTCCACCAAATTGTATCCAAATTAATGAGAGAGTTTACAGATGCTTCAGGATGCAACAGAGTTTGTGAGGAGGAAATTATGCCATTCTTTGTTGTTAACTGCCATGCATCTTGGAAGATCCGAATGGATTTGACATCACCTATTCTCCACCTCGCCCCTTTATCAATCAAACTTTGAGATCGGAGGATACTTTTCCAAGCATAAGAACCTGAAGAAGAGTTAGCTTCAAAGATAGAGAAATTAGGGAAGTACTTTGCCTTAAAAACCCTATAAAATAGAGACTCCATGTCATGAATCAAGCACCAACCTGCTTGGCCAACATAACTTCATTAAATTTACAAAGATCCTTGAAGCCTAGGCTGCCTTCCGCTTTTGGTTGGCATAAAACCTCCCATTTCTTCCAGTGGATTTTTCCCTATCTCCCCTTTGACCCCACTAAAATTTATGAATAAGCATCTCAATATCTTGACAAAGCCTAACCCGTAGCTCGAAGCAACTCATAGCAAAAGTAGGGATTGCTTGAACTACTGCTTTCAATAAAACTTCTTTCCCCGCTTGAGAAAGTAATTTCTCCTTCCAACCCTGCAACTTTCCCCACACCCTATCTTTAATATAATTAAGGCTCGCCTTTTCATTCCTCCCAACCACTACAGGTATACCTAAGTATTTTTCATACTCTTTTATCTTCAGAACCCCCAACAAATTTTTCACTAACTCTTTTTCCAATTTAGAAACATTCTTGCTAAGAAAAAAAGAAAAAAGAAAAAAGAAAAAAAGGAAGGTGTTGTCTTCTCAAAGTTAATTTTTTGACCTAAGGCCTGCTCATATTTACGCAAAAGTTCCTAGATACTCCTGACATCATCCAGTCTTGCCCAACAAAAGAGAAGGCTGTCATCTACAAAAAAATGGGTGAGATGTTTTTGGGCCATTTCTACAAAGAGAGAAGCCCTCAATATGTTTATCAGCAACTGTATGTTCAATTAAGCCATTTAATCCTTTTGAGCAAATAAGAGAGATAAGGGGATAGAGGGTCCCCTTGGCATATACCTCTAGGTGGGACAATATGTAATTTGGGTTCACCATTAACCAAAACAGAGTAAGTGACTGAACGAATACACTCCAAAATCCAAGCCCCAAGTAGGATGGAAGCCCATCTTCTCCATGATCCGTTGAAGAAAAACTCATTCCAATCTGTCATACACCTTGCTCATATCAAGTTTCAAAGCCATATGCCTAACTTTCCCTGTTTTCTTCATTTTCATATGATGGAGTGTCTCAAATGCCACCAGGATATTATCTGAAATAACTTTATCCGATTAGAAAGCACTTCGAGACTCCAAAATAATATGAGGTAAAACTTTTTTTAACCTGTTAGCTAACATATGACGGAGCGTCTCAATTGCAACTTGAATAGTCCTTTGGGGTGTAAGTACAAATGTAAGTAGTACTTTCCTCGAGTCGTTACAAAAATATTATTTTGATTTTTGTAAGGAATGACATTAAATTTGTAATAAATGAACTTTGGAGGGAAAATGGAGCCAAAATTCGAAAATTTGAGTCAGCTAGGGCCAAGTGCCAATTAATATTTAGGCCAGGCCAACCCAATTTCCTTCCTTTTTCAGTTCCAATTTGCAACTAATTTTGATTTTTTTCGAATTACTGCCTTTAGACTTTGGCTTGGACCTCAATACCAGCTAATTAGTTCCTAAACATCCTTAATTATGAATCAATCATCATCAAATTAAACCAAATTTAGGGATTATATAAGTGTTAACTGTTGGGTTCTAAAAGTTTAGAACAATTGGCAAACCATAAGCACAAACTTGTCTAAATATAAATTTTGGAGTCTATAGGGTTTATTAGACAATGCTCAAGGTGCTGCAAGTTAAAATATAAGAAAAGGGAAGCTGTAGAAAGAAAAATTCAGAAACTTGCCAAGTTCAACCGATCAAGAGAACAGGTTCGATCGATCGAAACACGAGTCTACAGAATTTTAATTAAGCCCATCTTCCTGTTAAGTCCATTAACTGATTAGGGTTTTAGATCTATTTCATATAGTATTTAAAGGAAACTCTATGGTACGTTTTCATAGATCTGAAAAGAAAAAAAAAAAAAAAAACTTTGGGGGTGCTCTTGTGAGATCTAAAAGGTATTGTGCCTTCCTCTTTCAAAATCACTACCAAAAATCATTGTCATATCATTAGAACTAGTAGATCTAAAGTTGCTGCAACAAGATCATATATAACTGATGATTTAAACCTTCAAGGGTGGTCATGAAGTCACAAACTGGAGATTTTGTGTTGCTAAACCTTTGAGTGGGATATCAAAGTCACAAACGTGGGTGTTTGTGCAAAGCAAATCCAAAAGAGAAGGAGTCTGTGAATTCGGAGCTTGCGTGTGGTCGTGTCAGTAAGTTACTACTGGAGGTAGCAATAGATTTAGGGTTAAATTTTTTGTAAAAACTTCAATTCTCTATTAGTTGATTTGTTTGCCTTAAGGATAGATTAGGTCAAATCCTCCCCAGGTTTTTTACCTTGAAAATGGATAGTTCCATTAGTTTTCCTAGGTAATCATATCGTAGTCTTATTTATTTTTCCACACTGCATGATATGGTTTATTGCTTTTTAACCTAGATTTGAATAATAAACCTAAGTAATCACTTGGCTAATTAATTAGGTTAAACAATCTGTGTGTTCAGGGGTCTAAACAAACAAACATTAACTATCCGAATTAAATTGTCTGCATGCAATTCCATGATTATTTTTAGTCTTGACACATGATTAATTTTAAATTGGACTTTAATTGAAACAATCAAAATTAATTGTTCCTAATCACATGTGGTTGGACTTAACTCATGCAAATGCATCTTACTTGTTAAAAATGAATTTGATGATATCTTTAAATCCGATGATTTGATTGAGGCCTATGACATGTTGTTTTGATTATTATGACTCCAAAATTTGTTCTATGTGAAACAATTGAAAATTAAATTGTCAAAATTATCATTTTGCCCCTCCTGATGAGATTAAATGCGGGTTGTAGATTAGGGCATTTATAGTTGTGTGGATTGAGCCCACAAAATGAGCAAGCAAAAGGAAAAATTAAGGAGAGTTGGATTGAAGGGCAAAAAAGTCACTTTCATTAGTTTTGGGGATTACAATGGAAATTGTAATATTTGTCACTAGAAATAAAAAGTGTTGTAATGTAATAACTAAACATATTTATAAGTTTGGTTGTGAGTTGTAAAATTAGAATAAAATTTAAGATTTATTTTTGAAAATATTTTACTTATATAATTATTTTTAAAAAAATAATATTTTAAAATTTGAGAGAAAAATGAGTCATTTTTTATGAATTTAGGAAATATCTTGTATTTGGATTCTCTTGTATATTATTATTATGATAGGGAACAAAGACCTGCGTATAGTTGCTGCCATCAACACTTGCTAGCGTAAATCCTCGGGCCTAACTTTACCTCTTGTGTTTGCTTTGCAGGTGTTTTGGCAAAGAGAGAGATTGGTTACTCCTTATCTTCGCGAATGCATGTGACTAAGATAAGTTTCACTCACATACTCTCCTCTTCTATTACTAATAATTTCATATGAAATTACTAAATACATTTATTAGCTTGGATTTTCCGTTGATTATGCTTCCTTGGGCATTGACGAATATTTTAATTTACTCTCTCTAAATATTGTTTAGCCTTACTAAACTTATTTCTTTACATCAATTTCATGTCTCAGAGTTTAATATATTTCCTCCCATTTATTTATGCTTTATAACTTAAATTATTTTCATATGAGAAAACTATTTTTTCTCAGTAATTCGTTATTTCTTCCATCACTCATTATATTATTTCTTTACTTAAGTGAAAACACAACAGTAGTGCCCAACAAATAAGCTATTTAGCCTAAGTATCGAACTCTCCCATCCCAAAGAATCCGAGTAACTACTAACTTATCGAAACATTGAGAGTGACTCATTGTTATAGGCCCGGTTTGGATAGCACTACTTTTCACTCAAAGTAAAGTTGCGTTTTCAGTTTTTTTTTTTTTTTTAGCAGCTGGACTTATTGACTTTTAGGAGACAAAAAATACTGTGCGTGTACTGTTTATGCACTGTTCACGCAATATTTAATATTAAAAGTGGGTCCCACGATATTATTTACACATTTAAAAATTATTTTGCTACAGTGCTTTCAGCAACAATCAATTTTTAGCAACTTTCAGCAACAATAAGTGCTATCCAAGCGGACCCATAGTATCCTCAGGACCTCAGCATTACGAACCTTGGAAACTTCCTTCACCAGCTATGGACACATCATTCAGAATATCAGTAAGGAAGTCGCTGCCATTTTACGTTATGTAAAATTTCAGCATGTTCCTTAGGCTGCAGAATACAAACGCCCTTACCATTGAAGCTATAAGAGACGAGAGAGACTACAGAGATTTGTTTGGGGGAAATTCCTCCCAGTATTACCCAACAAATACTTACTGATGTAAACCTTTTCAACTTTCAAACAATAAAACTATCGTTTTCGTATTAAAAAAGAGAAGTTTGTGAGTCATGACTCCCACAAGCTACAAATGAAGTAGCTCTCCCTGACCATTCACTACCTAATCTGAGTTAAAACTTGCAACCAACAAGCCACAGCCAGTAACCACTGACCACCATCTTCACTCTTCAGCTCTCACCTTAGTTATTGCACCACTTCATCAAAAACGCACTATTGGTGTTTGACAAATTTGGAGATGTCTTTATGTACTATGTAGTACATCGGCATTATATGCAAACAAAGGGCAATTCCTCCTATCTCCATTCTCTTCCCCTTTTTTATTTTATTTTATTTTCTTATATATTTTCAATTTTATCTTTTTCTCTAGTTGGTGACTTATGTTTGGATTTTTGAAAACTAGTTATATAACTCAATTTTCATCCCCCAAAACTCACAAAACATAGTACCCACCAAAAACTAAGTTATTTGGATTGATTTTCGAGTTGAGTTTTCATAACTTAAAACTCAAAATTTTGAGTTTGAGTTACGAAAATTGAAAACAAAATTTAGATGTTTCCAAATTTTGAGTTAAGGGTGCGTTTAGACGTGGATTAAAATTATAAATTATTTCACTATTTAACTTATTTTTGCTACTATTCGTAGCCTCACTGCACTTTTTGGCATTATTCATAGACTCCACTGTACTATTTCAACTAACTTTTAACTTTATCTACAGTACTTTCAACAATAAGTTTTCAATTTCAGCAAAATAAGCGATATCTAAACAGATCTGAAGTATTTCAATGAGACTACCGTAAATAACTCAGTTATAGTGGGGTCCACGTCAATGAGTAATGCTCAAACTGAACACCCTTAATTTTTTGAATTTTAATGTTTTGATTCGTAGATTTAAAACAAATCCACAAAATTGGCTTTGCACCCATTTTCAATACGCTAGTTCACATCTAAAAGCATTAGCATTGAGGGTGTAAAACCCTCCCTATCAGTGTGCTAATAGCAACTAACAATCCAAAAAAGAGCTACATCCAAGAATGCAAACTCAAAATTTTTTACAACCTGTGAACAGTAAAAATCCTTATATTTAGAACTTACTGTTCATGAGTTTCTAAACTAAAATATTATATTTTATTCTCTCTCTCTCTCTCTCTCTCTCTCTCTAGTTTTATATGTATATTATTATTATTTGGTAGGTAGTTTATATTATTTTAATGAGTTGTATGTAAAAATAGAAACTAGGATATATGATAAGTTGTAAAATGAGATGGAACAATAGATAAAGTAATGTTTGAGAATGTAATTTTTATTTTTATTTTGGTGCATCCTCGAATGCTAGTGCTATAAGGCTAAGGGCTATCCATTAGTATTGGGGCTCTTGGCCATTCCAACCCCCTTCCATAAATTGAAATTGAGGATAGTTTGAAACTACAAAATTTATATTATTTCTATATTCCATTTAAATATTTATTTTATTTATTTATTTATTTTTAAATAAAGACTACAACATATTTTAGTAAGTTGATTTCATATTTTATGACGTAGGAGAACTTCACTATGATAAGTTGCATGTCACAGAGTACTGTACAACAATTTTAACTATTAATCAAACTCCTACGAGCAACTGACCCCATCTGCTAGAACCAATTACCAAATAATCCAAGAGCATTCATAAATCATTTGGATCACAGTCAAAATACCAATGGGTAAAGAAAATAGCTTCCCGTGTATCTTCGTAGGCAATATATCAAAAATAAAACCATAGAAAGTGGGATGTTTCAACGGAAACTTATCGTTCAAAGCGTTCAAGAAAATATATAAAAGATAATGACCGCGTTTCGGATAGAGACAAGATATTGTTGCACTGTGGTATTTTTAAATCGAATGAGTTCAAATATTTCATTGGCTTCTGTATTCAAATGTGTCAAAATCACCACTTTCGGGAACTTTCAATAGAAGCATGCTCACAAATCATTAAGAATCTGAATACAAGATAAAAAATTGAGCACCAAATAATTAATCTCCCTAAAAAAATCTCACTGTTTTGCATAAATTAATGGTCACCTATCCTGTTGTTTTACTCCCAAAAATATTTAAGAAAAAAATGGCCTATCCTTTTGTTCTACTTTCAACTAAATTTTTGCACGAATGCGGAAAGGGACACAACCAGGTGACGAAACCGTGATGGTTACCGAAAAGTTAACCCTACAAACCACATATTTATGCAAGAATAAAGGTCTATCTATGAAGCAAACTAGCAAAAGGAAATCTAGCTGATAAGCTTCTTTCATGTAGGAATGAGAAAGGCACAGACTGTCTCTTCCTTATAGTTTCTTACCATAGTAGGTAGTATCACATTTCTACAACGGGCCTATCTTTTTTTAAATACTACAGGGTCCAATCTAACCCAATTTACAGTTGAATTTCATGTTCGATGTGATAAATCATGAACTATTATTATGCAAAAATGAATCACGCGGTTGCAAAACATAAGAATCTAGTATCCCATGTCCATACCTTACAGGAAATTCTCAGACATGCTCTTCTTATTCCACCAATGTGATGGGGCTTCCAAGAAGTCCATGAATGGGCTAGTATGGGATGGGTAGCAATATGTACAAGGGTATAGAGTCCATTCGAATCGGTTCTCCTTGATGGCACAATTGAAATGATAAATATGGGCCATACACAACTATAGAACAAACAATTTAAGAAATAACGTTTCCAAGGGATTACCGGACATGCTGGAAAATATTAGACTAGAATAGGAGGGCATATCAATCACTATACGAGCATAAAGCAACAGGCTTTTTCATTCACTAAAAGAATCTATTTTCCTTTCACATTTCTATATAGAAAGAGAGAGCGAGGGAGAGAGAATCATCACTACCTTGAACCTGAACAAATTTCACACAGGTTGCAGCTCCTTGGGCACTCATCCTGGCATGAGCCACAGCTAGCTAAACAGCCATGGCCAGCACCATCTGTTTGAGCAAGACTTAACTAGTAGCTAGACGTAAAACTACTGCCAGGAAACTACCAGTTCACACTAGCCATATCTCCGAGCTTCATCCAAAGAAACTGCCAAGGCCAGCATGATCTGTTCCTCAAAACTATCAGGAATAATGGTCTCCGTGGCATTTTGAAGGTTGCCCTCCATTTCATCTGCTTGTGGCATTGCAGAAGCATCTTCTGTGGCATCAGAGCTTGCATAGCTGGTTCCTGCTTCAGCCACGTCTGATCCACGGTCCCCATAACATTCTCCATCATCCCTTGTCAATGTCATCCTACCATCAGTTGATGCCTCACTGGAGCTCGCTGCAGTGGGGTAATTTTCTATATCTTCATGGTCCCTGTTGTAAAGCCTGTTACCTTGTGGAAGCATGTTGCTTGCTGACATATTTCTGTTAGGGTTAACAGAAGATTCTCCAACTATTTGCTGCCGCTCTGCCAAGGCAGCTATGGCACAAGCAAGACCTCCAGATGGGGAAGATGAGGATCCAGCTGCTGTAGTCATCGCAGGTAATACATAGCGATCTGTAGCATATTGCTCAGAAGGAGCATCACCATATACAGGATTTCTGTGTCTGCTGTTCTCCTGTAAAATTCATTTTAATAAAATTTATAAGAATTGTGGATCAGCAGGAATTATTACCAGAAACAATATGATAGTCTAGTCACCAACTTAAATTATAAACAAATGTCGATTCAAAACCTACAATGGTCAATGGCTACATCAAGTGATAATAAAAATATTAAATTTCCATTCAAGGGAATCAGAATATTAAGTTTCCATTCAACAGAATCAACACTATGACTCAACCTCACCCCCAAACACACACAAAAAAGGGTCATAGACTATTTAGTCAACATCTCCATTTTTAGGAGGCACACGTACATCTTGAAAATTCCATGGTAGGCCAATCTAGGAGATGGTTACATGGCCAGCCTTTTATAGAGATATATGTGTTACCATTTTTTGCCATCTTCAGTTTGTGAAAATTCTATGCGCATAATATGCTACCGTCAGTGCATGGAAAAGCCAGTCAAACTTACTGCTAAAATTAGCCGACAGATTAGACAAGACTTCAATGGAAGAGTATAAACACCAAAATATTAACAATTGAAAGAGAAAAAAAAAATTAAAAAAAAATAGTGGCCAATTAGACGATAGACAGAAGGCAACCTCACAAAATACATGAAGCAGATGTGTGGCTCTCATGCAGAAACTTGAGGGCAAAAAGACATTCCAGACAAGAAGAAATTCGAAACCCTAAGTTTGCCTGGTTTTATAAGTGTTGACAAAAAAAGAGTATATATATGTAAATAATCATAAGGATGTAACCTATAAAAACCCCTATTTCGTATCTGCTGTTCACTAATCAATTATAAACAAAAGAAATAATGCTACAAATGTATGGCCACTTCCACAGAGAAGATGGTGTCATAACGTCATGGTTATTTGATAAACTATTTATACTGTAAGGAAGATTCACCCATCAAATTTAAAGAGTCACAATGATACAAACCCATGGGTAAAACTCACCCTTGAAAACAGGCTTACAAGAGAAGGGTGCCTAAGTGCTTTTTTTTATAATTTTTTTTTTTTGTAATTTTTTCATATAATTTCTCTAAAGATGATAAGTTTTTCACTAAAATAATGTCACTTTCGAACGATTTAATAACTGACCATCTAACATTCCACCACTTTAATGCCCCCATACATAGGTTACAAGTTTGCATTACTAAACCCGGCACCCAAGTGCTAATATACACACGGTTAAGCTTGCACTTAACACTTGGATCGTAACATACCACCACGCTCCATAGCCGACGTCCACAACGGCTCACTCTATCAACATTGACCTAATAGTAGCCCTTTTTTTACGGCTCCACTCGCCTATCAATTTTTCAATGACTTAGCAAGACATTTAATCTGGCCTCTAGGCTGCCCCCTCCGAGGTTCGATCACAAAGCAGCAACCCATTTAATCCCATACTCAACTAGTTACGTCCAATTACTTGACGTGGTGGTTCGCTCTGATAATAATTAATACAAACCCATGGATAAAACTCACCCTTGAAAACCGGTTTGCAAGGGGAGGCTGTCCAAGTGTTTATATACGCATGGTTAAGCTTGCACTTAATCCATTTGGGACACTTGGATTGTAACACACAACTACAGACTAAGACAACTAAGAAAAGCATCACCCCAATTTGGGGAAGGAGAGGGGGCAATAGAGGAATATGTATACTAGTAGATGGATTGACAAGAAAAAATACAATACACAAACCCACTCACTAAACCCAAAAAAGGAAAAGGTGCACATCTTGAACCATACAATAGTAAACGGTAGAATGTGGCTAAATGCCCATCCAAGTTCACCACAAAAGGGAAGGAAACAATAGCTAACAAAAATTTTATGATGATGGGGATGTTCCTTCAAGCAGATTGGGGTGAACAAAATATATGCCCAGTATTGTTAAAAGCACGCTTAAAGCTCAAAGCTCAAAGCTCAAGGCCCCAATGTCTAAGCGCTTCGCTTGGTCAAAGCAAAGCTCATTTAATGAAGCACAGCTTAGGCACGCTTTTCTGGCACTTTTTGAATAAGAATCTATTTTTTTTGTTAAAAAATATATGAATCATTAAAATTAATTGCTCAAACTTAAAGGAAATGACATGGAGTATTGATTTATTATAGAACACTATTCTTAAGCTGCTGTTTTACACACAAAAAAAATGTCTACATATCAATAGATACTAACCATGATAATTTACCATTCTTGTATATGCCCTGTTCACAATGACAAATACAACATCAGAAATAGCAATAAGTAATCCACAATACAAGAATATCCTCTATTACCTCCTATTAACTATCCTAGGCTTTCCATGACACAAAACTTTAAATCTGTTCTGTTTGTACTTATAAGTCCATAAGCCAGGTAATAAGCTAGCAAAAACCCAAGATATTTCATATCCTCCCATTAATCAGATAGATGAAATGACCAAGCAATCAGAAAACCATCACAGGTTCATCATCAAACCTATAAGGAACATGTTACTTTTTAGAATTAGCAAATTCCTTGTGACAAACCATGTGTCAAAGTGGGTTATAAGGTTGGTCATACAAAAATCTGTCAAGAAGCTGATTAAAGAAGTAAGACATAAAATTTGGCTGAACAAATCCAAGACTTGCTCAGCATGTAGAAACTTCACCTGACACTCACTCGACCCTCACTTGAGTGAGATTGTGAAAACCTGAATCCAAGTTCTTTCACAAATCTGATTTTTGCTAAAGCATTAACCGACCTATATAAACCCTCTTAAGCACATTTTTCAAGGTAGAGAAAGCAGTTGTACCAAGCACATCTAGAGAGCCTTTCGCCTTGTTCTCAAAATAGAAAAATACCTCTGTTTATACAACTTTTTTCCTAAATAGATAATCTGCTGTGTGATTATTTACCCTTAAGCTTAAAATGCTATTCTTGAAACAACATAGTTTGTTGTCGCTGTCCAGAGTTCTAGTGTTGTGCACGAGGTTCATTCGTCTGTAAAAGAATTTTATAATTCTAGAGTCACTGCGGTAGGAAAGCAAGCGGGCCATTTGCTGAGGTTTCTTAGTGAGTCTAGGCTACAAAGGTTTTGAATATTTTTATTGATTGTAAATGTATATTTTGTGCCTTTTACTGCTTTACATCATTATGGTTTGATTTGGTAATTATAACTGTGGTTGAAGATAATAGTTTGTAAATCCGTAGTAATAAACCATAACTTGATCAATTATTTAGAAATAACTTACTGAATGTGATCCTTGACACCTACTGTCATAGATAAAGCACAATCACTCAAAGTCCTCCCTCACTTTAATGGGAACAATTATGCCTATCACAAGGTTCACATGAGAGCATTCCTTAAACCCTTTAGATGAGAGGGTGTGGCTGTCAATAGCAAAAGGATGGACCAAACCACCAACCAAGGTAGAGGAATGGTCCAAAGATCAAATGAGTGAATGCACTTGAACTAGTAAAGGACTGAATGTTATCTTTATGGTTGTATTCCAAGTAGAGTATAAAAGAAATTAAAATTTTAGAATGCCAAGGAGGCTTGGGATATTCTAGAGATAACTCATGCAGGGACAAAGACTCTAAAATTTCAAAACTTCCGATGTTAACAAATAGGTTTGAGGAGATTAGGATGAAACCTTTGATGAAATTTATGCCAAATTGAATGACACAGTTAACTCTAGTTTCAATCTAGGTGAAAAGTTCGACGAGCAAAGAATAATGAGAAATATCATGAAATTCATTACAAAGTCACAGATTTAAGGTCTTAAACCTGCTCAAGAACAAAAGACCACACACAACATGCAAGTATTAGGCCTGCACCTTGTTCACTAGTTCTAACTTCTAATACTAGTACTACAAGAAAATGTCTTCATATATATATATATATATATTTGTGCACAATGTACTCAAGGGATAGATGGAATTGATTAATATAAAGATTGAATGTTTTTAGTATGGAGGCACATTGGCCTTATCGTTCCTTTTTTTCTCTTTCTTGTGGTATTGTACATGGGTAATGTTCATACAACCCCCCAAACACCATAAAATTCTATCTTTTCCTTCTTCCTTACAACCCCTCCAACCCTTTCTTTAACCTATCAAAACCCTAAAACTCCACATACTTTCTTCTACTAAGTAACCATCAAATAACTCATCAGACCACCTTTTAATTCCTAACACAGCCCCATAACCCTTTCTTCAATAATTCTAAACCATAGATCCACAAGTACTACTATCTATAAATCCACAAGACCACGTTTTAATTCCTAACACAACCCCATAACCCTTTCTTCAACAATTCTAAACAATAGATTAAAAAAATACTATTATTTCTAAACTACTACAATTATGAGTAGAAAAATTCCCCTATTTGTCCTATGTCAGGCCAACATCGACCACATCAAATGCTAGAAGAAAAGATCCTATAGGAATTCCAACAACTAGACTCCTAATCTTATTTTCACCATGAAAAAAAGATTATGCAAAACAACTACCTATCGATTTGTATAACTTTGTTCACACGCCAGCATCCTTACATGTGACACAGAATGAGAATGAGGAACATTGCCTAGAGAGAAATATATCAACACCAAAGATCATTCAAGAATTGAATCTAGCATATCTAACAAGATCAAAACCTTCAAGCTATATGACTTAAATTGTCTACGCATGCCCTCACCAAAATCTTCCTTTGGAATGAAATAGACTATAAATAAAGCCTATAGCTTTGTGGAACAAAACCTCACAAATGGCTTTCAATTTTATTTATTTATTTATTTTTAACTTCTTTTTTATTGCTGACGACCAACCACAAATATTCAACCATGTTCATCAAACAAACTTTTGCAGAGATAAAATTACTCCAAAGCCTACCAATAACACACAACAGCTTGGCAAGAAAAATAACAATAGATTTTACTTTAACGCTATGTTTTTTTTGGCCATAATATGTTGTTGGTCCCTAAACTTTAGCCCATGAGGGATTTTAGTTCCTTAAATTTAAAATTAACACTTCGTTGGCAGCTCAAAGGGGATGGTAAGTTTGATACCCGATCTTATTACCAAGAAATTCAAGGCAATCCAAATCTTTTGTTTCCTTGGAAGGGTGTGTGGAAACCAAAGATTCCTAAGCGAGTAGCCTTCTTCTTGTGGACAGCTGCACACAATCGGATTCTCACTTTGGACAATCTCATGCTTAGGGATCGTCCTTTGGTAAATCGGCGTTGTATGTGTTGTGGTGATGGGGAGTCGGTAGACCATCTTCTGATTCATTGCCCTATTACACATACCTTATGGTCCTTCATGCTTCAGGCTTTTGGTATACATTGGGTTATGCCAAGATCGACAGCAAGTTTGTTATTTTGCTGGCATCAATGGCTTGGGAAGCACAATTCAAATATTTGGAATTTGATTCCAGGGTGCTTAATGTGGACTGTTTGGTTGGAACGAAATCGTCGCTCCTTTGAGAACATGGAGAAGACGTTGGATGAGTTAAAGGTTTTATGCCAGCGTAGTCTTTTTGAGTGGGCTCGTTGTTGGGGCTTTACTGATTCTTTGTCTCTTTCAGAGTTTATGTTTTCCCTTAAATTAGCTTTCTGATTTCCTTATCTTTTGTTTTGCTGTTTGGTTTTTCTATCTTGTTGTTCATCATCATGAACTACTTGTACTTTTATTTTCTCTTTTATAATATTTCTTTGATTACCTATCAAAAAAAAAAGTTTAAAGTGACAGCTTTTAGTCCCTAAGCAACTTAAAGTGATTGTTCTTAGTCCTTATATGTTAGGTTTTAGTTTAGCCCCTTTATCGTTCTGTTAGAGAGATTTAACAGATGTTTTCAAAAGGATCAAAAGAGATCATTTTAAACTTCAGGACAAAAATTGCTAATGGGCAAAAGTTTAGGGACTAATAGTATATGTTGCCATTTTTTCAAGAAACCTTCACTAGGAATCAAGAAAGCTCAAATGATAGAGCTTCCTAAATAATTAAAATCATAAGCTGCGTAATGACAAATTGTCTACTCCCTTTTCAGATTGCATAGACCATTCTGCAGATTAAAGTAAAAAGGAAATAACTCTTAATGCAACACAGTGCTGCAAAAGGTACATGGTAGCCTCCAAAGTCAAACTCACAGATCATAACTCAGGTATTAAATTCAATCAATCAATCAATTCATAAAGCCAAGCGATAATTGCAGCAATTACTAGGCTCCTATAGAAGCACTTAATTTCTCTTATTATCTTAGTAGAACACTTGAAGTAGTCAAAAAACATGCTTTCAATTTGTGTAGTATACAAATCTTGATATAAACAGTTATGAAACATGAGGTTTCCAAATCTCAAGAACATGGATTGAAACAGTTTTGAGTTCATTAAATGATTGGATGACTGCTGTAAGCAGTGCCCATCTTCTATTCTTTCCTTGATTTTCTTGAGTTTCTTCAGATTGTAAATCTTTAAGGGACTCTCTTGTTCATATCCTGTGTACTTCATTGTCTCCTTTCCATTAATAAATTATTCACTGATAAAAAAAAACTAAAGCTAATTTTTTTTATTTAAAATATGACTTTATAATCTTACCTGAATGGAAAGCCAAATTGCTTCCATGACCATTATGTCCTCAAGATCCAGGTCAAACTCATCATCCCTGCGATTCCAGAATTTAATATATATAAATCTCCAAGATGCCATTAAATTAATCACTTAAATTAAAAAGACATCAATATCAGATCAATCACATGATTTACTAAACCAGTCATACAGCATCCGGATTTAGATGTCTGAAAAAAACAAGCAAAACATCAACTTATGACATTGCAGGCATATGCAAAAATGTGTAAAAAACAAATGATCAAATTACTATGCACCAAAGTGAAACTAAGAATTGTAATAATCACTTTGCGCACTCTCTCTATCATGTTCACTAGAAGTGATAACTAATATTCATTGTTTCTTGCTTTTTTCTTTTTTGGAAGGTGCTAACTAAACTAATATTCAGGGTACCATAAAAGCAACTTTTTGTCAGTGACTTTTTACAAAGTTATCACATCAAAGGTGCTAAGCATCAGGCACTACAAGTACTGTTGCATATGCATTGGGAAAAGCCCCCATGACAGATAAATGTCAAATTCCCAATTCCAGGCAACATTTTCGAATTGCACCTCTTTTATTTTATTTCTCACATAATCATCTCATGTACCAATCTTCATTATATGATCAAAAAATTTATAAGATATTTGACAAAGAAAATTTTTACAATATTTATGGGGTTGTCTGTCTATCAAGGCATGCCTTATCAATCAATCAAAATCAAATAACCTAAATCTCTCCTTTTACCCCATCTTAATTTATTCAACATTAACTTCAATAACTAAAATCATACATACAAACACTCAACAAACATAACACCAGAGTTAGTAGCCATGTGGTAATTTTCAAATTGCACCGTTTTCATTTTATTCTCACATAATTATCTCATACACCAATGTTCATTATACGATCAGACAAATTATAAGATATCCAACAGAAAATTTTCAGAAAATTTATGGAGCTGGCTGTCTATCAAGTGATGACTTATTAATCAATCAAAAACAAGTAACCTAAATCTCTCATTTAATTCCATCTAAATTTAATATGTTAATCAAACTTCGCTTCCTACAACCTAATCTCTTAAGTGCTACATTCAACATAGCCTCAATGACTAAACTTATACAAACGCTCAACAAATATAACACCAGAGTTTTTTTTTTTGATAGGTAATAAGACTTTTATTGAAAAATTGAACATCATGTTCACGATGGTGAACACTCAAATATAACACCAGAGTTAGTAGCCAAGTGGTAATTATCCTTCTTGAAAGGGAGAGGACATACGTTGAACCAGCACAAGGGATTCTGGATATGGAAGGCCTACTGCTCATGGTAGTGTATTAAAGTCACTTCTGATAGAGTAGACTATGTTCTTCATGCATAGAGTAGACTTTCGTTTATATATCCTCTTACTTATCAAAAAAAAAAAAAAAAGTCACTTCTGATATTTAGCATTTGTTGCTAAATATAATGACCCAAAATATACCTACTCTGAAAAATGCATGCAACACCTTGTTCTAAAAATAAATCATATAAGCCAAAGGCCCCTTGGCCGAGCAGCCTTTCTAGCTACCCACACAAGGGTGAGATTGGGTTTGATCCACCAGCTTCCCCTTTGGGGTGAGCTTGTCTTCCTCTAGCAACCAAATACATATATACACACACATCAGAAATTCATTGACTAACAAGAAGCAAGATAAAAATCAATGCTATCAAACTTCTTCAAACTAAAACTCTGGAAAAAGAAAAAAAATGTTCACTGCTAAAAATACAAATTAATTATCCTCTTCACAACTTCCTTTTGTATCCAAGGGTTGAGATTGTTCACTAATTCATGCTTTTATTTGCATTAAGGCCTTCCACAATGCAGATAACAATAATAAGTAGAACACTTAAAACATGAAGGATATGAAGTTGAGCCTGAATGAAGAAGCATCAACGGAAAACAGGAAAAGAGTTTTTTTTTTTTTTTTTGGGGGGGGGGGGGGGGGGGGGGGGGGGGGGGGGCTGGGGGGAGGATAAAGAGAGAGTGGGAAGTAAAATGAGTGCTAGTGACCCCTACGAGTGAGAGGAAGGAGGCCCTGGTGAACCGTCATAATTAGTGAACAAGTGTGAGCTTTGCTGCCTGACAGTAAGTATTGACCACACCGAGGGAGTCACATCTATTAAATTTTAATTCCCAACCCACTAATATAGATAGCTGACCCATAAAAATTGACTGAGGATTAAAAAAATATATATATTAATATTAACCACATGAATGTAGCGGCACCAAACAACTAGAATTCTTATTGCCTAGAGTTTATCTTTCTTTGTTTCTCATTCTATTTGCTGTTTAACCCCAAGCAGCCATCAAACTCATTCAAGATCCAATCATTTTTCATTAGCTAACCCTACCTAAACCCTTAATATCAAACCCAATTCAAGAACCCTTCTACATCCCATCAAGAGCCCTAAATTTAGTATTGAGTTCTTAAAGATCCACATTATTCTTATGTCTGTCTGCACCAGTCTTATTTGCAAAGGCATCTTAATGTTACAGCCATTGGCCTTTTGCCAAAAAGCTTATATTCTATTCAGTTGCATTTCATTATTCTTAATATAAACCAGTAAAAAGGTAAAATAGGAGAAACTAATGCATCACTATTCTTTGAGGTCTACCACAATATTTCAGATCATGCAATAATCTAATAACTGATGCGGGAGACGCAAGAAGATTTTTATTTAGTATTATTTATGTTTGTGAGTCAATTGTATTTTTATATTGTAGGTCCTAGTAGTTTATTAGGCTATTAGTATTTTAATTTGGAAGCAAGGTAATTTTTGTAATAAGACAATTAGGGTTTCCTAAGCCCTAGGGTTTAATAATCCTTTATAAGCAACCTATTGTACCCCTTGAGGAGATAGTTGATATTTTGATTAATGAAAAAAATTGCCTTTCGTCTTTCTTTGGTCTGATGCTGACTCCAGGTCCACCCTAAGTGCTGACTCTAGGTCCATCCTAAGTGCTAACTCCTAGTGGTTTCCCCGCTTGGTGCTGACTCCAAGGTCATATCCTTTATTTTCCTATTATTTCATTTGTTCTAGTTGTCCTGCATCATATTTGGTATCAGACTGATTTGTTTGAAGCATCACCGCAGTCAATCCAAAACCAGAAAACTCACACAGGAAAAAAAAAAAACGGTTGAACCACCGTCACAACCCATTAGAAATCCCAATCACTGTTGTCTTCTTACCACCACTAGAAAACCCCACAAAAAAATCCTACCAGCACCAACCACCATTGACAATTTGACACAAACATCCCAGCCACTCCAAGACCCCAACCCCATGGCCATAGATCCTAAGTCCATGCTCAAATCACCAAACCTGTTGCAACCACAGAGACAGAGAAGTTCTGTCACCGCTGACCCTGGTTCATCAATTTTTGGTCTTCCTCGCGCCGGAGATCAACCTCCATCGGTTCTCACTTGCCACCATGACTACCTCTATACACACTCACAAGCCCCAATTGCAGACACTCACCGCCAGCAGCTTCGATCCCTTCCATCCTTGCCTCGCGTTGCCATGACCATCACTTGCTCACCGCCATGCCATAGCAACTCCACCAGCAACCCCCCAACCCGATCTCAAAAGTTAATTCATCACCTAGACTTTTTGTTTTAACTTTTAAGACTCCAGCACACTTGTTTCTAAAACACTATCCAATCCAGTGTGACCTAAACACAGATTTTGTTTCCCTTGAGAACAATAATAACCCACCATTTCCTGACATGATACCAAAAAAAAAAAATAAAAAAATAAACCAGAAGCTCAAACTTGTCATCCAGCCCAGTCTATTCAGCCCAATTAAAACCATAGGTCCCACTTCAACTTCAACCCAGCATTTACCTGACCCAACTACCCCGTTAAAAAAAAAAAAAATGCTCCCGATATCATCAGTCCAGTAAACATCAATCAATAAGATTCTCGTTCATTGAGTTATTATGGCAATATCAAAAGCACCTTATTTTGACGATTGTAAAAATAATCCATGGTATTTTGTCAACTGATTAAATGGGATGAGGCAATTCTTTGAGCAAGCAAATTTTGCAAATGACATAAAAGTTAGGTATGCAAAGTTGAAGTTAACAGGAAGAGCACAAATGCTTTGGGAGGATCTTGAATATTTCCGCTATATAAAGTATGAACCTGCCATTAGTGTGTGAGAAGATATGAAAGAAAAACTTTGTGATGAGTATTTGTCACCATACTTTCAAGCTTAAGTATCTACCCCAATCTCATTGTGGCACTTTTCAAGTTGAAGCAAATACGATGAATCCTCATCCCATTTCATGTCCTCAATGCACTTTTGAACAATCTACCTTTCGTCAAGGCAAGGAATTAAAAGAATTATCTGAAAAGCTCATGAAAGGTGTTCAAGACTTGATTGCTCAGATGAAGCAAATGAAGATTCAAACCGATTCAATTGGGAAACCAAGGATAATTGATCACAACGAAATTATTGCTGCCCCCATAGAAGACAATAGTGATGATGATATCTTGGTAGAGGAGAAACCTCAAGTAACACCAAAGCCTAATGTTGACAAAGATGTACATGCCTTGACAAGTGTTGCTTTAACATGCGTGCAAGGAAACGAATCTATTGAAGAGCAGCAAGGTGAAGAGATGGTTTCTAAAGAGAGTATTATGTTAGAGGGTGCACATGATGTGATATTGGAAGCTAATGAATCTGCTTTTGATCAGCCTTTCAAGGTGCATGGAGACAGACAGTTTGCTAAAGTAGATAACATAGTGCTTCCAATGGTTCAAGATAAGATTGCGTTGATTCCACATATTGATTTTGTTATTCCAGAAGAGTTTGACATGGTGGAATTCAAGGTTTTTCTTTTCTTTGTACTCCCTAAGGTGATTCCAGACTTGAATCAAGTGTTAGTTGTCAGCATCCTAATTCTTTAATGCTTTAAAACTCGAGATCAAGTTTTCTCTAACTAGAGGAGAATGATGCAAGAAACGCAAGGAGATTTTTATTTAGTATTATTTATGTTTGCGAGTCAATTGTATTTTTATATTTTAAGTCCTAGTAGTTTATTAGGCTGTTAGTATCTTAATTTGGAAGCATGGTTATTTTTGTAATAAGACAATTAGGGGTGTTTGGTAGAGTAGTTTGAGTAATGTTATTTGTAGTTTTTTGAAATACGTGTGGGTGAAAAAGTGTGTGGAAATGTGTGTAATGTTGTTTAAAATGTAAAAATATGAGTTTGAGATGGGGTACCAAACAGGCCCTTAGGGTTTTCTAAGTCAATTAGTACTATGGTTTAGCAATACTTTATAAGTAACCTATTGTACTCCTTGAGGAGACAGTTGATATTTTGATGAATGAAAAAAATTGCCGTTTGGTCTTTTTTTGGTTTGGTGCTGACTCCAGGTCCATCCTAGATGCTGACTCCTAGTGGTTTCCCCGCTTGGTGCTGACTCCAAAGCCTAGGTGCTGACGGGGTCATATCCTTTATTTTCCTATTATTTCATTTTGTTCTGGTTGTCCTAAGTCAATAAAGCTATTTGAAGTCTTCCATTTAAGAAAATGTATATTTTTTTTTTACTGGCAATTTACACAAGCACCCAGTGGGTCTTGAACGCATGACTTCGCTCATTGGCATATTATTCTAATAACTAATACTCAAATTCAATTCAGCCATCCCAATTCAAGCATAAGGTAGCTACTGAGAAGAAATTTTAGAAATCAGATCTAGGGAACCCCAAGTCTAAACATCAACTTGTCCTTATCAAGTTAGGCACATCTCCTTACAACAGCAAATAGGGAGAACAAAATATATCAGCAGTGATAAGTGACTGCTCTAAACTTCCATTCTACTTTTTCCTTAATAAAGTGCAAATTGCCAGACTAGCAAGCTGCCAGACCTGCTCACAAAGCAAAAGACTTATCCACAACTTATTTTTATGCCAAATTTTTTTTTTTTTTTTTTTGGTTTAGTCCTGTCCTTGATTGGTTTCCACTAAGATGACACCTACTTTACAACCCTTATACCATCTAATTTTGACCTCCAATTGAAATTCATAAGCATGTATACCAACCCCTCTTGATCTCACATTTTTTATTTATTTATAAGTAATGGTGTTTTATTGAGGAAAGAGTCTACATGTACACATAACGGACACAAAGTAGCCTAAAGACTTGCAAAAAATAACTTATACACAGAAGTAAAGTGACTATTTAAAATCGACAATGGAATTGCTATTGGTAAAGCCCCACACACAAGACCAATCAAACAAAAATCTAACACACAGTATTTTTATTGAGTCACCAAACTTTCTGCATTGTCAAAAGTGCAACAATTTCCTTTCTTCCACAATGTCCGCATCACACATAAGGGAACTAGATTCCAAGTATCCAATGAATGTTTTCCAACCCAATTACTCCAATCAAATAAGAGATCAATTACACTCTTTGGTAAAACCCGCTGAATCTCAAAAGCTCAACACCCCCCCCCCTCTCTCTCTCCCCCCCAACACACAAACTTGCTCTCACATTATTATCAAAGATGACATAAAATCTAATGGTACACATCCATAGGAATCACAGCTTCAGAATTCTTACTGCTTTCCCAATTTAAATTAAATGGAATGAAATAAGATTTGAGATTTAATATCTGTAAACACAGGCATGAGATGTCCATAATCTATCCACCCATATGAAGGGCAACTGACGTAAATACCAATGAAAGATAGCATTCTTCCATTTGAAACACAAAACATCTCATTCTCATTAGAAGCTACATAACATAAATGCGTTCGAAACTATGGAAACTTAGTATAGAATTATTAAAGGAATAGTCAATTATTTTGATTTATGAAGAAAAGAGTATTATATCAGATATTTTTGACAGCTAGGTGATGTCACATTTTCATCCTTTTTTTCCCATTGACATAAGATTTAATTATTTATCTATTAATTTAAAGAACCACACACACACAGAGGAAACACAACTAGCATACAAACACATCAATGACATTGTAACTTTTTTTTTTCTCTGTGCCAATCAGAATATGACATTGTTACAATTAGGAACACTGCATACCGATTTGTCCTAGGTAATAGGAGTTGTGGTGGAGGTGGTCTAATCATTGGGGAAGGAGATGAGTCTACCGAAGCAATGATTTCCTCACTTTCGACAGGAGACCTAGAAGACGTAACTGCAGAATGGAAAAGAGACATACAGATTATGTAATTGCACCATATTGAACTAACATACACACCAAGAACAAAATCAAAAAGATACCTGCTACTGAGTTGTATTCGACCCCCACAGGTTCCATATTTCCACTTGAGAAGCTGAGTTCTTGCCTTTTCAGCACTCTCTCTTCTTCATCCTGAAGTTCCCGATGCCGCATCCTAATCTTCGCTTCTATGACACGTTGCTCTTCCTGCATGATTTCAGATCAAATCAATTACATTCATGACCCATCATGTGAGAAAAATTACCAGAGAAATCAGACCCCAAAAAAAAAAAAAAATGAAGCTAAGATATGCAAATTAATTCTTACAATCTGCTCCAAACACTTCTCTTCCTTTGATTTCACACCACGATACTCCACAGCATAATTTGCAGTTTTGCAAAAAGGACACCTTACAACTGTTAAGTAAGACAATAGAATAGAATTGAAAAAGGAAAAGGCATAGCATTAATGATGAAGGATACTGTGTAGGACGAGTTGAATTGGGAACTTTCATCTGTAGGAAAACACTCTGGTGCGAAGAAGACTAGTCAAATGCAGGCATATACTAATAACTATATATATCATTTGTGACAATTGCTGAATTATCACCTGTGCAGATGCTTTTCAGGCAACATCTTGACCTGTTAAGACTTGGATAATACTAAACAGCGAAAAAATAGACACTGATAATTAGAAAAGTAACACATAAAAATCCAGTACATATCAAACTTAATTAACACCGAACTAAAGAACAGAAAACTAATTAATAGATTCAGCTCTCATGGATCTTTGGAGCGATTACTTATATATACAAAAATTAAGTACTGAAATTTTAAGTTCTATTTCCTAGCTCTCAGAAACCATAGTAAAAACCTAGAGCATATAGAAGTAATAAACCATGATTTTAAAAACTGGATCGAACCAGCCGATTCAACCAGGAACCCGACCCTAAACTGGTCTGGTAAAAAGGCCAAAACCAGTGATTCAATTGAACCCATTCCAATTTTTAAAACCATGCTAAACTTGATTTTTTTTTTCTTTCGTTTTTAGGTACTAAACTTAGATTATCTTATGGTTTCAAAAAAAAAAAAACCTCGTATTATCTTACCAAAAAGCAAATCGGACACTCTTCAAGATCACAAATGCCATCTTCGTCTCCTGGATAGCATGGAGCAAGCTTAGATTCAAGTATTAGCTTCCGAAGCTTCTTATGATCTACATCCTTATGATTGTACAGCCCCTGTGGTCTAGTGTACTTCTCATCTACCACTTGTCTTCTCCTCCCAAGCTTATTACCCATCCCCAATCTTCCTACAAATCATGAAACCAAAGAAACAATCTCAAATTTTGAACAAATTATCCAAAATATAACAAAATATCAAAAACAAAAATCACTCCAGATTAAGTTCAATTCACTTCTCAAAAACAGTGCAAGAATCATATCAGTAGCAAAAATTGAGCAGAGAGCCTGTATTCATTCCTAAATTTTCAAAGGAAAAATAACAGAAAATAAAGTGAAATAAAGTAATTGCGGCTAAAAAAATACAATACTAGAGTAAAACACATATAACCTCAAATTATTTTTTCTTTTATAAATAAATAAAGAAACAATTCATTAGGAAAAGTGAAACAAAAGGCACAACCTCGGTAGATGGAAATATTTACAAGAGAGAAGAAAAAAAAAAGAATCAAGAGATCCATAAAAAGACAATAGCTCAACCACATTCTTAGGCATAAGCCACGTCGTCATTCGAGAGAAAGAAAATACAACGTGATCATAATCCACAAGCGCTATATTTGTATATTCCGCTTCCTAAGATTTTCCATTGTTATAATTTTACACATGGCGCTGCAGTCAACATAAAAATTGCAAAAACAAGCCTTAGTTTGCCAAATACTCCTCCCTGGTAAAGAGGAAACCACTTTCTTCTTTAACCCCTTAGAACTCATTGACAGGTCTAGTTTGCTATGATTTCCCAACAAAATCACAACAAATTACAACACTCTTATATCTAGTTCACTATCATTTCAATCCAATTTCGTTAAAATTCAACGCCAAAAAACATTGCTAGAATCACGCCAAAAATAAATCATACTAAAAAAATAGAAATTAAAAGCAACAAATGAGCTTTAAAAGCCTTTTTATTTGATCCACAAATTTAATTCAAAGAAAATAATAGAATCATCAGAACCGCCAAATAAAGCAAATTATCGCATAATATACCATGTATTTAAAACAAGAGCAAATAAACAAGGCAAACTATTATTAGGTATCTTCTCCAAAAAAATTTATTATTAGGTAAAACTGCCATTAACAAACAAAACACAGCGTTTTGAGGTCCAATTGGCTTTCATTTCTCTATACTACAACAACCTTCAATTCAGCATCAAAAACCCTAATTTCCCGAATTACAACACTCTCAGCCTCACAGGTCCAATTCTCTAGGATTTCTACACTACAACAACAACGCTCTCTCTCTAAACAAGCAACAATTCGGTTCCGAAAGAACAATGCTACACAGAAACAACGAAATTGATCCAAAAAAAGAAGAAGAAGCCATAATCTATGCTTGAAAACAATGCTTCGATGTTGAAAATCAAAAGAAAAAGTGAACAAAAAGCAAAAGCAAAATTAGAGCTCGGAAAAACGAACCTCGAGAAAATTCCAAATAGAGAAAGAGAGAGAGAGAGAGAGAGAGAGAGTCTCTCTGAGATATCAGATTTGGCAACAGGAACAGAAACTTATCACAGGCGCAATTTATAGACAAAAAGAGAGAGAGAGAGAGAGAGAGAAAGAGAGAGCCTTTCTCTTTTCTCTTCTTTCCTTTATTTCGTGTTATGGTTTTTGGCTTTAATTTATATATCTAATTTCAAAGAAGAAGAGGTAGTAGGAGTAGTTTTACAAATCACATTAATTAATTCTGCGTTCGCTCTTGATATATGTAATTGTGATCAAAGCAAAGGGAGACTTTTTAATTTGTAGAAAAGAAATGTATTTTAATATTATTATGTGTGGTGATGGAGAAGTAGAGAAAGAGAAGCAAGGCACGGACGATAGAGCGGTAGACCAAGAAAAGAATCACCATATTTCTTTTTTCTTTTTTCTTTTTTCTTTTTTCTAACATATCATAATGATGATATTATAAAATAAAATAAAAAAAGCGGCCGTAGCCGTAGCCGACCGCTTCCTCTCCCTCCACGCGCTGCTCTCACCGAGTGTGTCACACTGTCATTCATTACCCCTTCTTTTTTTTTCTTTTTTTTCTTTTTTTTTGTAATTTGTTCCCAAATCAAATTGATTTTTGCGGTACCGTCGTCTGGGTCGATGAGTTCACATCTGAGAACTCTTTTTTTTTAATTGAAAAAATTAGAAAAATTTTGAAAGAAGTTTTTTTTTTATTTTAATATCCCTTTTTTGGGTTTTGTGTGTGTGTTTTTTTTAAAGCTTTGTTAATGAATGACCTTTGAACATTTTTAATTCCAAAGAATTTTTATAATTCGTTCCCAAATCAAATCAAATTTATTTCTGCCTTCATTGGCGTGGAGTTGATGAGTTTATATTGGAGACTTCGTTTTTTAAATTATTAAAAAATAAAATAAAATTTATTTTTTTAATAAAAAATACAACAATCCAAAAGATTTTTTTTTGTTTTTCTATGTTTTTTTTTTTTGGGTTTGGTTAATAGGTTAACAAATGTCCTTAAGACATTTGTTAATAAACTATTTTAAAAAAAAATTGATGTCATTTTTGTAGGGACCAAGTTTGAGCACTTCTACTGTTGAGAGAGTGGACTCAAGCCCAGTTAGCCCAGTACAATGAATTTGTAGAGAGTGAGTTCAAGAACTAGGCCCTAGCAAGCGGGCAACGTCCAGTGTAGCGTTCGCCACCGTCGGAGGTGGGCAGACCAAGATTATCCTCCGTAGTCGGTCCTCGGCACCAATCCGAGGAGCTTGATGGTAGTCTTTCTCCTAGGGAATCGTCCCCCCTTCTGATCCGTTTCTTTCTCTTATATATAGTCCCTTTTTCCCAACCTCTTTCTTCCACTTGTTAATCATCTATGCCTCCCCCTTCTGACCGCCCGTCCCATCAGCCACTTTACCAGCACCCTTGTGAGTTGCAGCAACCAAGGTAGCCCTGCCAAGGAGTCACATCTCCATTAATGCGGCCAGGGGGTTAGGTGAGCGCATTTAGTGTGGAGGTGACAGCTTATCCTGGACTTATCCCTCCACCATGCTGCTATGACTGATGTGCTAGTCTCGGCCGGCCGAGGACATGGTCGTTCTCGGCAAGGTTCCTGGCAACTTGGGCTATCTGCGTTCCTCCTCGGACGTTTCTTGATCCTCGGCATGGGCCTTGGGCCGGATACAAGGTGGACCGGGGTTGCCAATTTCTTAGGCCCCACAATATATATGTGTGTGTGTGTGGGAAAAATTTAGATACAGTACCTTATGTCCTTTACTTTAGGTTCCCCTCTTAAAATTTTAACATGTGGCTATTTAACCAAATTCCTAAACAGCGTTAATTTAAAACAGTTTTCATCGCGTGAGAAACCCATCTCTCTCAGCCCCCTTCTTCGCTCTTTGCTAGAGTTGTACTGCACCTTCCCACCACCCAATACATCCATTAAAACCTCATCAACATTACGCTATCATCATTACTAAAATCAACAATGCTCAAATAACACCATAATTGATTTCACGAAATTGAAGTGGAGCGCTTTGGATCTGATTTGGGACGAGAGGGAGTCAATTTTGCAAAAGGGACATGGAGAGCAATGGATTTCAATAGATTTCCTAAGGAAAGGGAAGAAGAAGATGAAGAAGATGAAGACAAAGGGAATAAGTGTTGTGGAGGTGTTGGATTTTGGATTGTTTTGCAAAGCCTAGGTTTGGGGTTTAAGTCTGATGTGGATTTTTGGTGTGTGTGTGTTACGGAGGTGTTGGATTTGGCGGTTTTGCAAAGATTTCGCCATTGTAGAATTGAAAGAAACTTTTTTTTTTCCTTGTTACGTTTTTTCACTAAGAAAATGCACAGACAGTCCGATTCAAATTTTTAAAGTTTTTTTTTTTTTTTTAAATCTCTATTCTCTATCAAATGAAAGAGAGATCGAGTTTTCTTTTCTCACCAAGAAAGAAAGTTTTTAAGTTAACGTCAGTTTAAGAATTTGATTAAGTTGCCACATGTCATTATTTTAAGAGGGAACCTAAGGTATAGGACATAAGTGTATTGTATCTAATGTTTTATCATATATATATATATATATATACACTCTCCAAACTATGCAATTGTTATTTGTTTTGCTACATGTGGTATTTCAATTATTTCTACAAGCTCCAAGCTATTGTAATGAGAAATTTTAGATCAAACTCAATCCTTTAGACAAGAAATATCCATATATAACAAGTCCAAAAATGACAAAGTTTAGCTACAAAATTGGTTGTAGCTTAGGCTACAACCTTACTCAATATCTTTTTAAGGAGGTGAATTTTTGACAAATCCCCATTGGATTATATCTTCTTTTTATATCCTCTATATTTGCAAAATTTTTAGAAAATTAAAGATTAATAGTTATGTCATCATAAATTGTTTAAATTGCAAGTTTTTGTAGTTTAAAATTATGCATAAAATATAATTTTATAGATCATAGTAAATAATATCCGATATGACACAAAATTTGACATGTGTATTAAGAGCGTAAAAAATATGCAATTCAATGATTAGATTTTAAATAATATAATAATTTTATTTTATTGAGTAAGGTTGTAACCCTGTACTACAACCAATTTTGTAGCTAAACTTTGTCCGTCAACAAAAATTCAAATAGGAAGACATAATAGGGCTCATTAAGCTTCAAATTACACCTCTCCACCGTTCAAATGTTCCACACATCTCTGTGCCATTTTAAAACTCAAAAAATGTGTTCCGAAGTCTGTTGATAGAATCCCAAATTATGCCATATGTCTTGTAATCTCCTAATAGTTGTTGTATTTCCTTTAGTTAGTTAGTTAGTTGAGATAAGGATGAGATAGTTAGGGATTAAGCACATGTAGCTCATTCATAGAGCACATGCTGAATTAACTAGCCAATTATCTTATGCCATGTTTACAGATTGTCACGTCATTTAAACATCTCATCTCATTTATTATATCTTTGTTAATTTTTCTTCTAGCATTATTATACTCATTAGGATACTTTGGATGAGCTCCACTTCATGGGGAAGGAAGACCTCTTGTATCAGGCCACTTCTCCATTGACAATTTCATATCTATCAATTGTTCCACCTTCTCTTCTTCATTCTTCTTTCTTTTTTTTTTGGGTGCGTGAGCACGGGGTTAACCTGTTAAACTAGAACGCTCTTGTTTCTAATTCTAGCTAGTTTTTATTGTTTGCTAGACACCCGATTAATTACCTATTTTAAAATGTTAGTTGATTGTATTGCAGATTACTATATAAAGTAGAAAGAAATATTTCAAGTAAAAGAAATTATATCTTTTTTTTCTCATATTAATTAGAAAAAAATAAAAATAAAACATTTATATATCTCTTCCTTGTCTCCACTTTCTTTTAGTCAAACATAATATTATTAAAGAATTTTGAACATTTTATATATATAAAAAGGGAGAATATAGCATCAACTTTTATATATTTTTTATTTACTTATCTTGCCTCCGAGGCAAAATAACTTGAAAGAAAACTTTTTTTTTTTTATTATTAAAAAGAAAAACTATCCTTTGAATTTGAATATATCATAGTTTAGAAAGGAAGAAGATTCCTTACCCTAGCTTTTTTTGGTCATTCCATATTAGTTCATTCAGCACACCATTATGGGCAGTGCTTTACGCTCCGTGAATTTGAGTGGGCATCTTTTATTTTTATAGTTTTCTAGAGCATGTGGTCTGGCCCATGAAATGGTCACCTTTGTCGAGATTTTACCCGGGCTGGACTGTGCTATTATTTCTTTTTTTTGGCTGACCGTTAAATTTGTTGACCAGATTCTAAGACTCGTGTCTTAGACTTCGTTTAGATAATAAATATCTATGTACAATTCATCAAAAAAAAAAAAAAAAAATATCTATGTACATTTTGCATAGAAATTAAGGTTTCTACATTTAGTCTTTGCCTTAGGCTATGTTTGGTTGCACCTATGAAAAGGAAAGAGAAATGAAATATCAGTGGGGAATGGGAAAGGAAAAAAAGAAAACAAATTCTTGACCTTATTTGGTTTTTAAAGAGAATGGTAAGGAAAATATTTGTTTTACTTTTATACCCTTGACTATATGATTTTTAACATCTATAGAAGGCATATTAGTAATTTTATAATAAAAAAGTTAAAATAACCCAAAATTTCTCTCATCTTCCTATTATTTCCACATCATTTGGGATGAGAGTAAGTTTGGTACCACAACCATTTCTACAACTCTTTTACAACATATTCGACTTGGAGAACGTAGAATTATGGACCTATATGAACTCATCGTTTTTTTTCTCTACTGCGTACAACTTGCCAATATGACAAGTTATGGCAAAGTTGTAAAAATTGGTTGTAAAAGTAAACTTACTCTTTGGATGATAACAAAATGGTTGTCCCACAGAAATTTAATCACCCCAAATCAACTCACTTTCTAATTATCTCCATAGTTGTTAGTATCGTGATACTGATACGTATCGAATTGTGTGTAAAAAGTCCGTATCGTATCGGCGTATCGTAACTACTCAAGATCGTACGACAGTGTGTGGTATCGTAAAATCGTATCGGTAAAATTGTACGTATCGTACGATACATAACAAAAGCATTAAAATTAGATTTTTTTTGTTAAAATTTGTACTTTTATTTGAATATAACAAGTTGTTTGACTTTTTTTAACACTAAAATTATTAGTTACTTAATTTAGCTTACTAAAATAACATATTCATAAGTTTTTTTTCCCTTCTCTCCTACAATTAACTCACACATTACACACTTATCTCTTCACTTTAATTTTTAAAAATTTATTTATTTTTATCGTTATTGTTATTATAAGTCCCAAGAAACTAAATGCCAAATTTTTTTTATAGAAATAGAAAGAAACAAGAAGAAATAGTAAATTTAATGACGAATGACATGAAGAAAATTTTAATTGAAGAAATAAATTTGCAAAATTATAAATATGATGAATAGCTTTGACTTAGATGAGGTTGATAGGCAATTTGTATGAAGATGATGAAAATAAATTATTATTTGATCATTTGTAATATATCACTTTTGAATTTTAATTAAGTAATTTTAATGTGCATGTTATGAACATGCTAGTTTGATATATTTAGTCAGTTTGTTAAATATTATTACATAAGTGATGAATAAATTAGTCATTAGTTGAATATATTTAAAATTTATAATGAATATATCCTTATATATGTATATTTATAATTTGTTTATAAATTTTAATTAAGTGTTTGTGTTATCTTATGATACATATACGATACGATTACGATACACGAAACAAAAAAATTAAAATCGATTCACTACGTACATTCCACGGTTCTATCTACCTCTACAACTCACCAATATGACAAGTTATGGGCCAAATTTGTGAAAATTGGTTG